>OY813001.1:35143518-35851018 GCA_963681545.1 Germaria angustata
ATAAGTTCATACAGCTGTTTATTGTGTAGATATTAATTTGTAAATGCAAATAGTTTTAGAAATAGTTGCATAAATTTAATTTTGTCAAAGCAAAACCCTTG
The DNA here is from genome assembly GCA_963681545.1 of Germaria angustata. NCBI lineage: Eukaryota > Metazoa > Arthropoda > Insecta > Diptera > Tachinidae > Germaria > Germaria angustata. The sequence continues at coordinate 35,143,620 of OY813001.1, forward strand.
GTGTCCTAAATAATTAAAAGCAAATACAAAAAATTAGTCCAAAGGCGATAAACCCTTATAAGTTTCAATAAAATTTAATAAAATACATCCTAAAGAAAACGAAATTATGCATAAGTCTCGGAAATAAAAACAAAATTATAAAACTTGAGAAGTCCTTGAGTCATGCCAAAGGTTGGAAATATTGAAATTTTTTGTAAGCGAGTCCAGCTTTTGCCATACCACAGGGAAGAAAGTCCTTATTTGCAGCTGAGGAAACGCAATGCAAAAATACGCTTTTAGACATAGTGCCATGCATTTTTTAAATTTAAGTATTTCTCAAATAAAATGATGTAAGTGTCAAATTGTTTGTCCAAGTATAAACATAGAATAACACTATTGCAATAGGTCATACAAATTAAACTAATTTCGAATTAAATAAATTCTAAAGAAAACAAATTTAAACGAAAACTTGAAAATTTTGGGATTTTTTTCATAATGAGACCCAATGAAAAATTTATTTGCGCTCGATCAAAAAGGGCTTTGACAATTTTTGTTTAATGAAATATTTATAACTTAAAGAAAATGAAATAAATCCAAATAAAAAAGTCCCAATGAAATAAATAGAAAGATACATAAAGGTAGTTATATTCCAAAATGTGTAAAAGTTTTTGGTATTATTACATGTTTACTTAATATGAAATTCATTATTTGGGATATTCTCCCCAACTAATCGTTAGAAACAATTAGAGCTTTTGCAAAATGCATAGAAAAAATAAAAATTTTGTTGTGGCTTTAGCTCTTCATATGCCGACATTTCATTGGTTGCTAAAACCAAATCGTCAGTGAAGTTTAAGCAGTTTGAAAACATAAACATAAACATCCGGGATTGAATGTTTTCAAACTGCTTAAACTTCACTGACGATTTGGTTTTAGCAACCAATGCAATGTCGGCATATGAAGAGCTAAAGCCACAACAAACTTTTGATTTTTTATTACATGTTTACTTTTAAGGCGTTATTTTATGAAACTTAGATTAGTTTTTACTTTTCTGTCCCTGTTTTGTACACTTAAGCTGTGCTCATGATATAATTCTATGTGCAATAACATGAGAAAATTGATTTCAAGTTAAGTAATATCAAATTGTATAAGAAAATTTGTTCTAAAAATATTATAAGCCTAACTTCTTTATGATTATTTTCATGTTTTCAAAACTATTTATATGACTGAATTTACCATTTGCCACCTATAAATCATATTTCTTATGCAACAACACAATTTTTTTTGTATCGTTTATTCAACAGTCAATCTACGAGACGCTGGGTACGTTCAAATATAAATTTCCTTTGAAAGTTTGTATAAAATTATACACACACTAATATATTTGCCATAAAAATAAATAAAATTGTATAGAATTTCTGTTGCCGTTTTGCATTATTTCCCTCTCTTTTTCCATCTCCTCTTCTATCGTTCATGCTAAAATCAAACAGTCAATGCCTAGTATTTGCAGAAATTGCCATTTCAGGTCGTTATCTTGTTAAGCAAGCTGTTTTTCTTATTAGATTTGTTTACTTTTATTAAGTTTTGTTGCTGTTTCCGTTTATATCTCTGTCTAAATGTATAAATACACTTTGTCAGGGAAATGTTTACAAAGCAAAATATTTTTTAATACTAATTTCAATGCAGAGTTACAACAAATTGTTAAAATTTTGTTGATCTTTACATCTAGTTACTTTCCTTTCTTTTGGATAGAAAAGGTCTAAAATTTTCAAAAAAAAAAAAAAAAAAAAAAAAAAAAAAAACATTAGTAAAGTAGATAATATTTTTCGGTTTTGATGGCGTTAAAAATTAAAACAGAAAATGAAGTCATTTATGGCTTCTTTTTTCTGCACAAAAGTGTAATATATCTCTTCAAGTAAAAAAATTAACTTCCTCAAATTGTTCCCGCTCTATTTTAATATGTTTGCCTTTATTAAAAAGCATTAAACCCCCTCTTTTTCTCTTTCAAAGGAGGAGTGATTTAGAAAAAAAATATTTCAAAAAAGGTAATGGCAATAGAATTTTTTTTGCGCAAATGACTTGAAATGGTTTCGTAGATGTAAGAGCCGCGTTTAGTCACTAAATACATTTCGAAAGTATAATAATGAATATTCTCTTTAATCGATAAGTGTATTCAGAATATTAATTTTTTACATTTTTCCAAATTATGCATTCCATTCATATGAAAAAAAGGATTTTCTGATCTTTCCAAAGCTCCAAGTGTATATGTACAGCCCTTTTCCGTAAGTATATTCCGAGAAAAAATCTCGTTTTTTATATATTCGGTATTTTCTAATTTTTTTCGTTTCAAAACTGAATCATCAAACCTGATCGGAAGTAAATCGCATGTATCATTATTTTAATAAATAAGTATAGAAATACGAAAAACTATTAATATTTGAAATTTTAAGCCTTTTTATTGATTTAAATCAAATCATAGGAAATTTAGAGTATTTAAGTTAAAAATATTAATTTAAGAAATACTCATTAATTTCTTCTCATCAACAAAAATCTACTGCCATTTTTAATGTTTTCGATAATAAAATTATTTACAAGTCACACGATTTACGGAACAAAAAATTTAAAAAGGGAGTCGCTTTACAGAACATGGCTGATAATTATATCCCACACTGAAAAATAAATAGTAAAGAAAGTAAGATTGTCAAAAAGCCGACTAAATAAATTTAATTATGGTTATCTAGGGATCTTTTGAGTCTATATAGCCAATTACTACCAAAATTTTTTTTTTTTTTAATTTTTATCCAAAAAACTGTTTTATAGAAATTTAATCCTTGAAATTTATCCTCTTCGCAGTTTTATTTGTTCGTCTGTTTTTTGCCCATAGATATCATTTACAATCAAAGAAATTTGTTGTAAAAAGAATCAATTTAACAATATTAAATTTATCTTGAAATTTTATCATTGAAACTACAAATAAAAACAATTTTTTGTTACGAAAACATATCTTCGACAAAGTGTATATTCCCTTAATACTTTTATTTTTATGATTAAACGTTTCAGAGATAAAAAGAAAAGTAGAAGAATAAAAAAAAATTTATTTCTGATTTTGTATGAAGTGTTTTTTAAATAATCCTAAGCTTTGCAGCACTGATTATTCTCAAAACACTAATCCAAAAATTACTTTTTAAACATTTATTTCATTGCGTAAAATTGCTTACTAATGATTTTAAATGGAAAGAAAAGGGTGTATTATTTTGTTAAAAAAACAAAGGATAACAAATGAAAAAAAATTAAAGAAAATTATAAAGAATTGCGATTTTCATAATAAAATATAATAGAGTTTCCTACTGATAATTTTTTTATTCTAAAATTGTATTCAGCAAAGTCTTTTTCAGAATGATTATTTTTATATGTAATTTGTTGAACTCCTGAATGGGACACAATAAAATTCTTAGTTTCTCTGAGTTGCTGATATTAAATGGTGCTCTTGCAGCAAATAAACAGGAACCAAAGTTTCTTAATTTGCAATTTCAACTGGCGAGAACGTACAGTGTGACACCAATATTTGGTGTAGTGGAATCATTTTGAAATTTATTAAATATCTATTTAAAATATTTTAGCTGGTTGCGGGCCGAATGTAATTATTACTATTCATTGCTTGATTTATCAAGAAAACTTGGAACAAATTACGGCCTTCGATATTAGACAAAATTTCAATACTTTTTAAGAAATTCTTTTTTGAAACATCGTTTAATATTGAAGGACATAATATGGCCCCTGATCAATATATTATTTCTTCACACGTATTATTGAAGAAAAACCCATCAATAGGATTATGAAACTATTTCATTACATTCTTCATTACATTTACGAAAATTTTCATTAATTTACGAGAAAATTTAATTGCATATATGAAATTTTCTCATTTCTGTACTTAATAAATTTTCACAATCCAATGTACAAGGGAAAAGCTCAAAAGCATTTTCATTTCAAGATATTTGATAACTACTATAATTAAGTAATATGAGTCTTTCCTATCAATTGTATGCAATTTGTCAAAAATAATTAAATCGACGTGTACTCTTAACTGCTTTAAAATCATTTATTTATTTTTAATATGTATTTTTTTTTCTACAGGTCAATATGATCATAAATTTGATAAAAACATTTCATTTTTACGATGAAATATTTTTCATATAAATCACATTGTCAATTATTTCTGTGCACTCCTGTTTGTTCTCAGGATCACACATTTAATAACATTATTTTAAGAGGAGTGCACGCAACTATTGTCTATTGAGTTATAATAATTGTAAACATTTTAAAATATATCCCATTCACAGACGTGTGCGGTAATGATCTATAATTAACTAGCATTTAATTACATTGTGTTATTAAGTCAGTGAATCATATTTAATTTCAAAAGTAATAAAAATTTTCATGGAATCCTGAATAAGAAAAAGGAACTGGCAATTGTATTATAGAAACCATAGAAAGCAAGTTTTCTTGAGCCCTATCCTAAACTGTCCTAGGGATGTCACTTTTTCAAACCTTTGGCATAGTTATAGATTGATCCCTTTCAAGCAAAATAATAAAACACCGTCCCTCACGCCAAAGGACTAGTCATGTGACATATTCTGTGTCAGTTCCTTTCCCCCATAGGATGTTAATTAATTTAGATTAGAAAGCTGGTAACATTCGTCATAAGTTAATAATAAAATTATGTTTCGCCAAGTTAACAAAAGGTAAAATCATAATTTAAATTTAAAGAAATTAAAGAGATTTTCGAAAAAAATCATTTTGAAGATTTTGTGCTCAACAAAATTTTTAGAAGTATAAAATAAAATGCCGGTCGTATTAATCTATGAAAGACCATGCAAAATTTCATATTCATTTTTTGTTTTTTTAATAAGTAAAAGTATAAATACTTTAAGATGAATTCTATGAAAAAAGTTCTTTATTCTAATTTGGATTTTTTCTAACTGGTAAGTTACCATCAAGTCATAACGCATGCTCCCAAATACCCCTTAAAAACTAAAGCAGTGACAATAAATAAATTACTAATAAATATTTTGCAAATTAATTTCATCGACAATAAAATACACGGGAACGTAAAATATTTCTGTGGCAAATTTGAAGATCACACATGTGGTGGAAGAATATTTGTATAGAAAAAAGTGTTCAACGAGTGATATTTTTTATCTTTTTTATAAAACATCTGTTTCGTGAAGATTGATTTCATGATGATATGTACTAGAAGATTGTTTAGATTTTTCTACCAAAAGATTTAAATTTTAAGGTATTTTAGCCACCCATTTCCGGCAACACTGTTTCCATATCAAATCTATATTTGCATCTTCATCAGCAACAGATAAAAATAGAAAACTGTTATTTCTGTTTGAGTACATATTATTAAGGACGCAGAAACATATAAGCACTACAATATATGTACACATAAATACATATATTTATACACATTAAATATATTAACAATACACCAACATTACCTGCTCATAGTCCTTTATTTACTACACATTTGGTTGAGGCAATATTTACTTACATTATTGCACATGCATCATTAAATTTAGTAATAAAACGATAAACAAAGTCAAAGTGTTACCCATATCGTAAATTGCGTTCATGTGTGTGTGTGTGTGTGTGTGTGTGAGTATTCTTGAGTGTGCGTTTGGGACCCGTGCTATTCAAAAGAAAATTATTGTTTAGTCATTTAACACAAGAGAATAAGTGGGATACGCCTTCTTGTTTGGCATCGAATTAGGGAGTTTTCCTTGTTGTAACAGTAGAAACGTTTAACTGTGCAGATATATTTTACATGCTTAACAAAGTAACGAAACATAAAAAAGAAATTGTTTGTAACTTAAAAATATAATCAACTTTGTCTTGTGTCTCCTCTTTCTGATATCAGTTCCGCTTGTTATCCTGTTTTTTAAAGTCAAAAAGAAAAATTCTATGGCATTTTAGCTATGATGTCAACAACTTACTCCCTTTTTACTTAATTTCAAATATAAAAAATTGGTCTTATACATTTATGTTATGTTGAGTTTTTAAGATATTTTTTGTGTTGCAAAAACCACTCTTTTGTTGATGTTCATTTTCCACAACTTTAAGTGATTATAAAAAAAATAAAGAAAATTATATGTAAATAAATAAGAATAATGGCTTTTACCACAATTTGTAAATAAAAGTCAGTGATACTATAACTTCCAACGTCAACACGATCCCTCACAGCTTAAATCATACATTCAAAGATCAAACGTGGTTGATACAATCAAAATTGCCCTCATAATTCTATCAAACATTTTACCATATTCATCATAACTATGTTAAATGTTCTCATAAACATATTGTGCTATTTTTAAAACTATAATATATAATCATTGCAAAAAAAATATATTTATTTTCCTATATTTTTACTAAAATTAAATTTATGTACTTTCTTCTGTACATAATACCAATGTAAATAAATAATAGATATTCTTATGTACACATTTACAAAGCTTTTATGTGCATATTAATCTTGTTTACATCATTCTATTTATTTATTTTTATTTATATTAATTTTTTTCATATTAAAACTTCACTTTCAATAATATTTATTATAAAAAAAAAATATATCAATTTTTAAAATAAATAAGTACTTTGAATAAAGTTAGAAATGCTGAGGTAAGGATGCGAAAACAGGAATTGATTGTCATGGCAGGATGTTCTATGAAGGAACTATTTGATTTTTCGAAGCAATCAAAATGCTAATGCGTGTAAGTCCAGTAAAAATGATATTCCAAGAGTGTCATGAAAATGCTGCGATTAGTAGAATTCGTTCGTATTCTTATAAAATGGACCTGTCATTGGACCTGTCATTGCATTTGATCTTCATTCGCCGATTTAAAAGCGGTTTGTGATGTCATCAATTACTGATAATTTTTTAAATCGAGTTTAATTGATCTGCGGAAATAATGCGTTTTTTGAGTCAATATTTTGACAACTTGAAAAAATGCACTAGTTGATCTTTTGAAGCAATGAATAAATCGTTCCTAGAGAATGACAGATCAACTCTTTTTTAAAAAAAAATTTAATTTAATTTTGTGGGTCTACAGGGACAAAATCGCAACGGTTGATACCCTGAAAGCCAATAATGAAGAATTTATTCGTTAGATACCGCCCAATATGTTGCAGAGACTATGCTAAAATTGAACCCAGTATATCAATCATTTGAGGTGTTGCCACGATCAATATTTACATTAAATCATCTTTAAACATTGAACTATGTAGATCGTTCTATCGGCTCAAGTAAAAATTGCATAAATTTTTCTAAATTTTATGTTTTTTTATTCTTATGCATTTGAAATTAAAAAATTCACTCTTTATTTTCAGCCTATAGCCTGTTTCGGTGGGTGCTAATAAAGGCTTGATTGTTGTCTTTGTTACAGCAAAAACACGTATCTGTTCTAAATGTAATTACTGTGGTTGCTGGTTTCTTTTTTTGGAATCCGATTCTATCAACAATCATTGTTTGTAAATTGTATTTTGTATTCGTTCTTTTAACAAAAATATTAACCCCTCCTCCATGTCTACTCTAAATTTTCTTTGTTCCTTTGAAGTCTACGGCTCCTTTTATTGTTTTATTTTCTTACACTACATACATATTACACTAAGCCATATATACATATGTACATAAATGTACATGTATAAAAGTGGCATATATTTTCATTTGCATAAAAGAAAAAAAAAACATTAAAAAGTGAAAAGAAATGAAGAAAATATTTTTTATTTAACTTTTTATTTGATCTCCTTTTTTGAGTGTGGCAAGTATATAAAGTTGCTAGGAAGCACTTTCCCCATAATCGTTTTTTTAAAGCTTTCTTCGCCCATGCGTCACACATGGGAACACAAAAAAATATTGTTAGAATAAAAAAAATCTCTAATAAAATAATATTTATGTAACTCATCTCCTGTGTATTTAAAAAATGGAGTGATTAAATTACAGCTCATCTCTAAATAAATCATCACAAAATTTCTGATTCATATGTGAGAAACATGTCGTGCTAGACAAGTTTAAGCAAAAGCAAAAATCAATAAATTATAATTTCTATCGTTTTTTTTAAATATTGCATACAAATTTAAGATCAATTAAAAATTTGTATTAAGTTTATTTGAAAAAAAAACGGCTACGAAATCAATTTTTGATTTCTATTGAATTTTTCATTCAAAGTACACATTTCAATTCTTCAGACATCATTTAACCTTTACATATACAATATGCTCGTTATCCTTAATTTAACTTTTTTAATCTTTCCTTTCCTTTCTGTTTTCTTTTTAATATTTTCTACAAACAAGGATAACACGATTTTACTTATATTATGCGTGTGTATAAGACATTCATATGTACATGTCTGAACACACACAAAGAGAAATAAAGACAGACAAAGCAACACACACACACACACACACACAATAAAATTAAATTTTTGAGGGTGTTGGAAAAATTAAATCAGTCAACTTCTTTTAAATATGTGAAAATTTGTGTTTTTGCTGCCCCTTTTATTTTTCTGTAAGAGAAACCATGGCTAGAGGGATGAAAATAATGGAAGCTTGAATTTCCTCTATTCAATTTGATACAAAGAACAAAATTTTTAGTTCTTGATATGATCTTAAAGCTAATCGGATTGCGAAACCATTAAAAGGACAGCAAAATAGTCTTATACCCTAAATTATATTGAGATATCAAAGATTTTCTTCCTAAATAAATAAAAAAATTTAATTATATTAAACAAAAAAATTGAATTATATTAAAAGCATTTTAGAGAAATGGTACTCAAGAGCTGTTTCATTCTGCTGGCGCAATAAATTGGAGTTTCTTCTTCCTTAAAAAAAATTCAAAAGAAATAATAAGCCGAATTGATGTAATCGAACTTGAACTTAATTTGAATCAATTTCAAATTATTTCTGTGGAATCAATCAATAAATCGTTATTAAGAAAATGATTTCTGCCCAAATGATAGTGTTGAGATATTAAAATAATTAAAAAATAAATATATATAAGAATATATGCTATTTCTGCAGACAAGCGCAAAATCTTCATCAGATTTATAGTATTAAAAAAAGACTTAAAGGTTTAATTATAGGGTTAGAAGATTGAAATCCTCCGCATAGTATTTTACATAAAACTCGTGAACACAACTTATACTTTAGCAAATTGAGCTGCAATGGTGAATAAGTACCAAATTAATCCTTAAAAAATTTTATGATTGTATTTCGAGCTTTGGTGTAATCGATGCGCTGTAGTAAGATATTGTGGAAAATAGTTTCTTTAATGAAAAAAGCTCACTACAATGCTGTGTAAGTAAGTCTGGTGCCTGTTCTTGTGAAAGGGGCAACACACATACCACGAAGAGTACGAGGATTAAAATTGTCCATAATAATGTTCCTAAAACTGCTAGATATATCTTATATAAGGATTTGCAAAAGGGGGTTGACTTAAGTTCCCCAAAATTGAGGCCAGATGTAAACTTTTAAAATTAAAACTCATGTATATATATTTTTGCTCGATCTGCCAGGATCAGTCTGTTAAAATTTGTTATTTTAAAAGAAGATTAAGATAATTTTTATTTGTAGTTGAAAAACTACTTGGAATTCTTAAAATAATTATTGCAAAATGAATTTTAAATAAATCAACCTTAAATTTTTTTATTGGATTCTCGGGATATAAAATGGTGTTATCAACGAATGCATTAATTTGATTTTTTTGGAAGCCAATTTGTTAAAAGTTTTCTTAACTATTTGATTTGCTTAAATAAATTATTGTGTGACAGTTTTAGCAAATGGTTTTTCTTGTACGAAATTTTCTTGTTAAGACTTTTAGTTAAACTGCACGCATTATTAATCAAATGAACATAATTTTTTTATGGGCTCGCTTCAACACCTTCCATTGGAAAATAATATTTATAAATTTGTAATATGATCCCAGACTGTCAGAAAAGGATATTTGTTGAGAATTTCACATTCACATTAGAACTGCAACTTTTTACCCTTGTCAGACATCCATTTCATATGGCAAATAGACAATCGTTATTCAAAATGGGAAAATTTGTATAAGAAATATGGTTTTTAGGTAAAAAAAAGGAACTTTTTGCTACAAAAAACTCATTTAGAAAGAATTAAAAATTAATTTGCAATATATGCAGTTCATGGCACTAGACTTTTCGTTGTTTTTTTTTAATTTTTGTTCCCATATATTAATGTATATGTGAATATGAGAATGACATGCTGAAGAGGGTTTTTATGATTTTGATGAAGTTTGTAGTCATTGGCTTCTGGAGAAAAAGAAGTCGAAATTTGATAAGTCTCATATCTGCGCACTTGCTCACATTTAATTTTCCAATATTATTTGTTTCTCTGTAATAAATATATCTAAAAAGCTCTTACGACATGAGTATCAAAATAAAGGATATGTTAATGAAAATAAAATATATAAAATAACCTGAAACACATTATAATATGGCCCAAGTTCCCAGATAATAGGCCAGTTTTTTTATATAAACCTCCAATTATGACCATTAAACAAAAAAAAAAATCCCATCAGCCCATATTTCATTTTTGCGTCTCAGGACCTTATCATTTTCATGGTCAATAAAATAAAAAAGTCTGAGCGCATTTCGGTCACCCTACTACTTTAAACTATACTATCATAAAAAGCGTGTATTATTTTCTTATGAAAACCTCTTCAAAGCAAAAAAATTTAAACATTCATTATTTAGTTTCCTTCTTCCTTGAAAAATCCTTTCTTTAAATGTAAATTTAACCACACGTGTCCCCGTATCCCCGCACACTTTCTTGTGATGTATCAAATAAAGTGAATCTAAAATTTTCTTACTCTTCAAGAGCAACGTAAATATTTACAAGGAGTGTTGATACTGTAAAAGTTTTTGTTTTATTTTTTTTTAACATTTTGATTTTATTCTTGAGACCTAAGTGATTAGAAGAAGAGACTGCTGCTGCTTTTTTCTTAAGTTAAATGCAAGAACTTATTTTCTAAAAATAACCTTTATTTGATATTGACTTGTATTTAATGTTAATGTCTTAAAACAGCTCCTAATGAAATGTTCATACTCCTTAATAATTCCGAAGTCCACAAGATAGCGGAAAAATGAGCTTCCCACACCTTGAAATTTTAAACTTAAACTCACAGTCACAGGCGTAATCAAAGAAAAAAATTATAAAGTCCATTCCATGTAAAATGCAAAGTAAAATGTTTATTTTACTAGACTAAAAATACAAGTATATTAAATCTACTCGTATTCTACCAAGATCAGGCTGCACCTTAATATTTTTTTCATGTTCACATGAACTTAAGAAATCTGAATGTTTTTTTGCTCACAAAAGTATGTTGTCTATGTTATTTTATGTCCACAATTTTCTGTCTTTATTATGAAAATTTTCTTAGGTTTTCAACGGCCACTTCAGTTAACCTGGTTTTTCTTTCTCATGTGTTGTTTTAGCTTAAGTTGCAGTAGTTGTTTTAATTTTTTTGCTTTTAATTAAAAAGTAATGTAAGTTATATTAAAGCAGGTGTTTTATTCCTAATGACTGGGATCTTGAAATATGGTGGCACTTGAGGCATATACTTAGACAATATGAACAAGCTCCCTTTACTAGAAATTTTAGCGAATATGATCTTATCAATAATTGAAAAGTTATGTGGGCTTACTCAAGGGCGTAGCCAGGATATGAAATAGGGTGGTGATTATGATTTTTTTTTATTATTACAATTTCGATCTATTTGAGGAGTAATCTGCGTGGCTCTTCTGAAAATTTTGCTAGAATTTTTTCATACATAGTCCTGCAATATACAATATACTTATTTTTTGATAATAAGTAAAATTGCATATTATTTTACCGTTTAAACGAGATTCAGTCGTTGTGGAGCGCAACCATCTTTTTACTCGCCTTAAAGTGCTAAATGGCCGCTTAACAGTTGCAGTAGTGCACGGCTGTGACAATGAAATTAATAACGCCTTCCTTATATTTGGATAAAATAATCCAGCGTCTTTCAAAATACTCGCCAGCTCTAAGTCGGCTAATTCGTCTTTACCCATTTTTTTGTTGGCAAGAATTATACAAAGCTCAATTTCTCCTTCCAAATCATCCAACCCATAAAAATGCTCAAACGTTTTTGTGGCATCTTTCAGCTCTTCCAGCTTCAAAGAAAGCATGTTTGACGGGTGCAAACAATGAATTGCAAATGCTAGCCTATTCTCTTCATTGAATCTTCTGTCCAGTGATGAAATTAAAGAATCTATATAAGGAATGTATATAGATCGCTTCCAGTATTCAGCACGTGATGAAAACGGGGGATTTGAACGGTGCGTTTCACGAGAGACTATCCTTGGAACAAACATCTCTATTCCTAAATTGGCTGTGTTTTCTTGAATAGAAAAAAGCAATCCGTCCACAATACCCTGTGCACTTTTTAATAATTTTATATTGTATTTATGTATGTAAAAAAAATTGTTGTAGAATTAGGTGGGTGCCACGGCCCTCTAGGCCCATACCTAGCTACGCCCATGGGCTTACTTTCAATTGCAAATAAAAAGGTTGTTTGAGATGGTAAGCTTCCAAAATTTGTTCCCAGTGTAAACCCAGTTATTGACAGAACCTCTTAACTTCAGAATTAAGAAATCAAATATTATATGCCTTAACGTGGGGTTATAACAAAAGTATCATTTGGTATTTTTTGTGTCGACTAATAATATTTAAAATTACCTTCTACAGGAAAACCGTGAAATTGGCAGCTTCGATATTCACATGTCCGAAATAGTGTATTATTTTTAATGTCATATATTAATTTTACATTTTATCTCATTGTTTCTTAGATACCAGCCTAAAAAACACCCTTTTCTTATATATTTGAAGAACAATGACTTGAAGCCAAAGAACTTTATTGTTTATGCTCTTTTAAATATTCATACTCTAAGTTAAAATGACTCAAGATGACATGAGCTAAAATCGCATCTCATTTTGAATAATTCTAAATGAAAAACATTTTTCAGAGATAAAAATTTTTTTCGTAAACTTTTAATATTTTTAATACATGAGAAGGCATTTTCGAAAAGAGACACCATAAAAACTTTGAAAACTTAGAAAACTTTAAAAAATGCAAATCATTTTGTTGAAGTTTGTGTTTATTGTTGCTTGTTATTCATCCCTTTCTTTCTAGACTAAATATTTTAGCCATTATTATGAATTACACGCCATTTAATGGAAAAAGTTACTTTTTACAAACAAAATTATTTTTTATTGATTTGAAATCGCTGTAATTCCTTTTAAAGGAGATCACCTTTAATCATATAAGTGAAACTTTTTTATTTGTAGAGATAAAAAAATCGTATGGAAAAATTATTTTGATCCCAGTCGTATTACTGTCAAGCCTACACGCTATTCAGTTGAAATTGAAAGAATATAATGTGATAATAATGTGGAAATCAAACTAATATTGAAAAAATGCAGATAGATATTTAGGAAATAGAAATTAAAAGTAAAAAATTAAAATTAATTTTGAAAAAATATAATTTTATAATAAGAAATCCGAATCGATATTTAGAAAAAACAAATTAAAATTGAGAATAGCCAATATTACACAGATATGCTTGTGTAAATAATTTTATTATATGGTAAGTACACAAATTCCATGGCGTGGTGTAGTGGTTCAAGTGCTCGCCTGCAAAACCAATTACCCCAAGGTTAGTTTCCTGGCAGAAGACAAAAATTTTTCACCATGGTTTTCCGAGTTTTAGGCAACGACAGATGGCAGCTCCATTATACTACACCTGCTATAGTTGGAACAACAACTCATTAACGAAACTGATACAAGGCAAAATTAACAATGCAAAAACAACTGCAACAACTCGTATGGGATGGAGATGCTTTGTGGAAGTCAAATGTTCCCAAGAGAGGTAATGGAGAAAAAACCACATATTCCATCAGAAGTATAGACTATGTAAATAGTTTTTAGTTTTGCATTTATTCGGATAGTTTCGTTATATCCTTTATGCCCATAACATTCCTAAAAGTGCTTGTAGTACTGTTGCGGTCACATGTCAGTCATTTTTGAATAATTCTGCTAATGCTTTTGGTTGGTGATTGTAATTTCGGCGCTTTGCTCTTTCATAAGCAACTCTTATCATTGTGATCTTGGCTTTATCAATAATATGTACGAAATAAACAATATGCTACTCGCAAATACCCGCAGGACCTTTTCTATGCTAAGGTGAGATTTTTATTTAAGGTGAGCTTTTATATTTAATCATATACCATCCATTCTATATAATATTAAACTATATCAACAGTGTACATTATTTAAAAAATGGAAAGATTTTTTAATGGATTAAAAGATTGCTTCATGGACTCATCACACTATATAACTATTCATTTACATCCAGCCTTTTGTATGCTCCTTATTCGCTCCTGATGAAAATAATACCAGATAATGATATTTCGTATTAATATGTAAAATTTCAATTGATCCCCGATACCTCTTACAATTTAACTTAATTTGTTTCCTAATGGAAACATTGTTTGTTCAGTAAAATTTTGAAAATGATCCTAAATTTCCATTGGAAATTAATGCTTTCTGTTGACCGAAGTATATATGATGATAAAAACGAATAAAATAAAATAAAAATATATTATATTGTTATTAATTAAGAAATTAAAATTTTACTAGGCTCATCCGCAAGGCAAGATCACATATACGAATGAATACATACAAGTTTGCAAAGCAGACCAGATCAAATGATCCATACCATATAATTTTTCTCAGAGTAATTTTACCTTTACGCAAGTAAATTATCGAGTCAGTTTAACCTGAACAATCTCCAAATTCATCGTGGAATTGAGCAACAGTGCTGTGGAAGATATTACATCTAAAGATCATTCTACTGTACATATGAGACTTTTATATCAAAAATAAATGTCGGTTAGATGAGTTGTTCAATCGATTACTGCATTTACCATTTGTTACTTTGCAACATTTACTAAATAATATTAAATAATTTGTTAGTTAAGCCGACAGCAAACAGCAAATAATAAAATATTAAATATTAAATAATATTTAACATTTATTATATTTTTCCACAAAAAAAGATCATAAATACAGCAGAAAAACTTGAGGGCATAAGGAATAACATATATGTTTGTTTTATTTCTAAAGGATAAATCTTGCTAAAAAATGATAATTATTTCTACAACCTAAAAAATTGAAAAATTCTTCTAAGGTGTCATGCTTTCAATGAATTTTAAATCTGTAAATTGCATTAAAAATGGTAAATAGAATCGATATATTTTAGTTTGTTCTGTAATTCTCTATTCTATACTAAATCTATCGTACTACATCAAAATATTAATTTTAACAAATGCGGACTTAGTCCTTTCCAAATGAAATTAACGATTTGCCAACATTTTATCACTAATGTAACAAAAAAGCAAATACTGCCTATTGGCAGGCGTGTATACCATCAATATTTTAGTCAAAATTTGTTATCCTAATTTGTTGTAAAATTGCTTGATGTGGCAGATAAAAAATATGTGAATTACACGTGTCTTAAAGTATTAAAACAGTTTTTAATTCAGTGAAGTTTCATTAAAGAGTTATAAAAACATAATTTTAAAAATACTAGAAATGGTTTGCACTATCACCTCACCAACCATGCATATCCTTTGGGAGCTTCTTTTCAACTTTGGTTATTTTATTAATTGTGCTTCTGAACTGATTTCCTTTTAAATAAAAGAACTTAGTAAAAAAAACATTGCAAATTAGTTTTATTCATTTCCTTTCCTTTTATTTATTACTTTCATCAAAGATACCTGTTATACAAATATATATTCTTTTAACTTTTTAACACTTTTTGTTTAACAGCCACTCATAAAGTCCCCAAAGATTTGACATTTCTCAACCAACAAATTGTAGTTTTTTTCCATTCTATCACAGTCAGCTGGAAACAGTTTCTCAAGTGGCCAAACTTTTGAAGTGCATATTTCGTTTTCTCATTTTATTTATATTTTTTTTTCTAATTTTCCTATGCATTTGAAAAACGAAATTTCCTTTTCAGTTGTATTAGTTTAAAATAAACATGAAATTCATTTTATTCTTGCAATTTGATTGGACAATAAAAAAGTGACAAAAATCTTTGAAACCCAGTTTCAATTTCCTTCAGAGAATCAAATCAAATATTGAATGTCGAACAAGTTGGTGGTCTGAACAAATTTTTTTAACTGAAGAATGGCAAATAAAAGGAAAGTGAATATCATATATCTCTCACATACATACATACATGCAACAGCACATGTGTAACATGAGCTTGTATTGTTCATTTTACCATATGATGATTGTGATGTGATTTTATTTCTGTATGTATGTGTTGTCTAAGACCTGTGTGATTGTTTTATAATGATATTTGATTTTATTTTTCATACGGCATTTTTATTTTATTGCATATTTGTTACCATTTTTATTGTCTTGTACTGAAAGCAGTTGTTCTTTTAAATTTTATTTTACAATAATTTTTCTCCATTTTGGTAATTGACATCCTTTGAATTAAACACTAACTGCGGTATTCATAAAAATTATTGTATGTTTATTAAGGGCTTATTTGACAAATTTCTATGGGATATTTGTCAAATAAACCTTTAATAAACATAATATATTTTTTATGAATAAGGCCGTAAGAGTTTATGTATTTAAAATAAGACAAAAAATTGAACATAAACCAAGCAACTTAAAATTCATTTTAATTTGTTAACCATGAAGTTTTATATAAATTTTCAGTGTTCATGGTACACCGACCGGAAGGATGTTTACTCAGATGGTTTTATTTTGTAATTTAATGATAAATTTAATACAAAACTAAATTAAATCTTTTATTATAGAGTGCAGAAATTTTGGAGTTCCCTAGACAGACATATTCAGAGTAGTTTTACAAATACAAACAAATCTAAAACAATCTACATGAAAACATTGTATACATTTATAGTGACGTCTGCCCTGCTGTTTCTTTGAAAGTTTTGTAAAAAATAGACTCTATTGTATTAATATCAGGTATAAAATATGTTATAAAGTAGCATCTCTATATTTTTTGACCTTTTTTATAACAATTTGGTTAAAATATTACTCAAGTTAGAGGTGTTATTTTGTGGTTAAACAATTTTATTTGTGTTATCGATATTTCGATACTCACTGAGTATCATCTTCAGGACAATTCTGTTTTTAGTACTATTTTTTTAATTTATTTATTTTTTTTTTTGATCAGACCTGTGTCCTGCAATTCTAACTTTTAACATATTCTTTGTTGTACCTACATATATCAATCGCACGTTATTTCATATATAACATTAGACTTAACTTAATTAACTTATTAGACTTAACTAACTTATGTGTTCTACTAAATAATTCGTTTAATGTGTTACACGTTTTGTAAGCCATTGCATATTTTTCTGCGTCATATTATCGTTATCTCTTCAGACGTTCTGATATACCCGGTATATAAATCATTCTTTTATAAGTTGTTTGTGCAATAATGTTTTTCTTTCTCTCCTATTTTTATACTTATATATATATGAATGATATATATGAATATATGATGCTGATATGATATGATGATGATATGTATTATTTCATTACTTAACAAAAAATGAGAAAAAAATAGACTGGAAGTTCAGTAGAAATGCTTTTGGATCCAAATTTGTGCGGCAACTAAATCAAAACCAGCTCATCCGGTTAAAGGATACGATGCAATGAATACATACAGAGACATGGACTCCTAAAAACATGGCATATATTTTCCCAGCCCTGATTGTAATTTTCAGCATGCACAAGACCTGCGTTATTTGTTTTTAAGCCTTGCAGATATATTCAACTCTAGGAAACCGAAAGCTTTTAAATTTTATTTGATGTAGTGTAGGACTCCCAAGAATATATCCTAGACTGGCCAGATCTAAGGGGTGTACAAGGACAAATTACAACCAACAATAATATCTGCTATTAATTTAAATATCTTACAGTAAGGAAATAAATAAAATAAATAAATTTCATTTAAACATTTGAAACACATTAAAATAAGCAAACAATATTTCTTCAGTTTCATTTTCTATTTCTTTAATTAAAATTGTATAATTTTATATTTTGTATTATATATTCTGCTGATAATAAATAAATTATTTTGAACATTTCTAACAAATAATGGCGTTTGCAATTGTCTGTATTAAACGTTTTTATTTTTCCTAAATCGGGGTTATGTTTTTCATTAAGATGTTGAATGGACAATGCCGTTTTTTGCGTAAAGAGATTAAATAATTTTTTTGTCCATCTATAACCTGATAAACCTGTCCTTAGCCTAATATGTTCTTAACTATTTTTAATTATGTGGAATGAAGGTTACGTTATCAATAAAATGTTTCTGGCCTCAGTAATGTGTACTTTCCAAAAAAAAAAAAAAAAAACATGCCTCCTTTGGAAAACATTAATAGTGTTAGATAAATATTTTATTTAACTTCAAGTAATTTAGTCAGTCTTCAGATAATTTTGTAAATTTTTTTGTATGTTTTCATGGGAAACACACTTGAATTGGTGCATATGAAATACTGTTGGTAGTAATAATCATGAAAATACGGCAGAGTTTTGGTAAGTCCAAGAGTTTATTCATCAAACTAACTGGCATCATATTCTGCAACAAAAAATTCTAATCTATATTAAATACGCTCAACGAAAAAATGTTAGTAAAATTAGTTTAAAATCAAATGAATTACAGAGAGAAACGTGAGCCGTATTCAAATATTTATATAATTATTTATTTACAACTGCTAATAAATATCACTTGACGGTAGTGTTGGACTGGTTGTTAGCTAAAAATTGGAATAAACAAAGTCTTAATTAAGAAATAAATTTCTATTCGATTAGAACTTTTTGTACTTTTCAAATATGTCTATGGTGCCCTTGGCTTCTCTCACTAAATTTAATCAACAGCGAACTTTAAGCAGTTTGAAAACATTCAACCTCATATGTTTATGTCAAAACACTCAAATACAATGTGAGTAGTTTCTATTGTGTATCAAGTTTCAAATACATAATTACACAAGTAGTGGGCTTAGAATAATTTTGTAAAAACATCACAACAAATCAGTTTATATTTGACATGAGATTTCGGCATATGAACAGCTAAGATCACAAAAAACTTCTAATGTTTTTTGGTTACAATACTGAGAAATTTCATTATTAAGTATAACCTTGTGGTTAAAACAAAACTATACGATGTCTGATCAATAGAAGAGATAAATTTTGAAATTTCTCGGGCCACATGCACTCTATTAGCATTTTTTTATGTTGGCACACTTTTCTCGTACATATGTCCTTAGTTGAGTTTTTTTGTGCTTAGTTTAGTTTGTATGTGAGAGGAAAACAATATTTTCCAAAAATATTAAATATCGAAATTCGGAGAGAAAAGTTAAGAGATAAATTTTACATTTTTCAATTTAGATTTTTAGTTTTTTTCTACTTGGTCCAACTCCTAAATACATGGGACAGAGAAAAAAATTTTAAAAGTTATAACAGTTTGTAATAAGAAACTTTTTTACCTTTTTTTTATAAGATGTATTATCAGTTCTGAAGCAGTTAAATTTTTATAAAAAAAAGTTTTGTTTTCTAAAATATATTTATTTAAGAAATTCTTGGAATATATAGTGTAATATACCAGGTATTATATTTTTATATTGTGCATTTATTTTGATATTTCTAAAATGATCATATTTTCTATAAATTTGTAAATGATTCTTATGAGGAATAAATCTTACAAACCAAATGAGAGTTTGAAGAGCATCCTACGGGCAAGTCCTTGCACAAAGCTCCGATTTTGTGTCTTGTTCAAATTATTTACAATTAATTGAAATCGAATTGGGATATAAAAAATTTGAAAAATTTAACAGTTTTTTTCATTCGAGGGGACTTCTGATAAAATAAACGATACAACAAATCCAGTACCTTAAAAGTTGTTCTTTGAGCCATACATAGAAAGTTGAAACATACTGCAAATAAATTAGTTTTATTCTGATTTTTTTTAGTTAAGATTCTTAAATTAAAAATAAAAAATTGTCTGGCGGACCCTTGATTTCTTGCACAATCTTATAACAATGCGATTAAGTATGAATGAATTGCGCCTTCACCTCAAGTTATGGGAAGGAATACTTTTTATTTTTTAGAAACTTAAGATTCATCACCGTTTATCACCGTGCTTATTGATATATTTTTTTAATTCCAAGACTGTTATCTAAGCTCGGAGTGAAACAAGTGAAATAAGATAATTTTATTTCGCCGGTGGGTGTGAAAATCCTTGGTAATTGCAATTTTTTAATTAATGTCGGTCTTTAATCACACATGCTACTTATAAATGAAGCTATTTAACTTTTGACATCACTGGAAATGCCTTCAGACATACAGTTAGTTCATCCCCTGTTGTATTCTTGTGAAACAGTTAAAGGATATAAAGATAAATTGTCATAAAAATTTTCTTGATTAGAATCCCGAAAAAATTTTCTTAAACAAGAAGTCAAAAAACTGTTTCAAACTGTGGTATTGTCCCAAAATGGGTAAGATTACATTATTTGTGCAAATACTTAAACAGCATTTAGGATATCTAAATGCTGTTTAAGTATTATCAAAATCCACTGAATGATCAAAATGTCAAAAACCCCGACAGAAGGAACTCCATAGGTTAGTCTTATATAATTAATATATTATATGTGAATGTATAATATATAATATAGACATATGAATATAAAAAACTTTACGTTAGTAATATTGATAGGATAATCAATAAAGAATTGCAAACTTTTTCTCACTGTACGTGTAGGATTTTCAAATAAATTGCTTTTTCTTTTCTAAAAAAAATGTTTAACATTTTTCGCTAAAAAAAGGAAACTAATGCCCTTTAATAGATGCAGGAGCATTCACTCCTGGAAGATAGTTAAATTTATTTGATTATTATACTAAATAGACTTTTTTATAATTATAAAATGCCATATATTTCATATTAATTTAAAGTCTATATATAACGCTGTTCTAAGCCAAATGTTTTTGCTATTTGTGGCACCCTTCGAACAAAAACTGCTGCTATTTAATGTTGCTCTAGCTTGTGGCAGCGAATACAGTAAATACTGTCAATACCACATACATATAAAATAAATAGAAGAGATAAAGAAAGCAAACAAATAAATATGTTAGGAACATTCAAAGTTTGCAGTTTAATTATTTTGTACAGGCTAAAAATAAAATGTTCAAATAAACATGTTAAGACGAAAAAGTAAATAATAAAACAAAAACAAAAAAAAAACAACACAGACAACAAGAGAAAGAAAGAAGGAAAACACATAAATAAAATAGAGTTTTAACACTTTCGTTCTGCTCAAATATTGTCATCAAGGATAGAATTTCTAGTATTTTGGCTACAAAACACATTCCCAAAATGTTTGTCAATTCTTTGCTTGCAAAACAAAATGTAACCCAGCAAAAAGTTTCAACAGTTGATAGGAAAACACAAAAAACATTAAAATATATAATTAACAGTTTATATATACATACATATATATATATATATATATATATATATATATATATATATATATATATATATATGTATGTATATATAATTAATTTATAGAATTTAAAATAAAAAAACTGATTATCTGAAAAAGGCATGAGAGCTTTTTAGTTGGACATGTCAGTCTCTCCGTTAATAGATAAACACTATTTCTGTTTTTTTTAAACAATGATTGGCTCTTCTCCCTATATTGAAAATATATTGCAGTTACTTTCGAATACATGGTCTTAAGTTAAGGAAACTGTGTCCTTTTAATTTTATTTCTTGTATTGAATCTTTGATGAACTACTTTTTTTTTGTTTTGCTCAGAGTCAAGTTAAGAAGCCAGGAGCAGTTCCAAAATAAAAATAGAAATAAATTTGGCTGCTATTTGAACGTTTCTGTCAATACTTGATTGCTCTACAGAAAAATAAATAGCATCAAATGCAAACAAAAAAAAATTAAATGAAAATAAAATAAAAAATAGCAATGCCCCTTACACTGCTTGAGAATTTGTTCCAGTTTAAGAAAATGCCAAGACTTAAAATAACATAAAAATAATTTTCACAACTGGGAGTGCTACATTCGAATATGCCGAATCATGCATACCCTTCAACATAGTAGACAAATTCCCCCTTATCGTGTTTGGCGATTTTCGACTGCAAATTCGACAGTTTGTACTAGACTAAAGATACCGAGCAAAATTTTTCTTTAATCTAGTACAAACTGTCGAATTTGCAGTCGAAAATCGCCAAACACGATAAGGGCTATTATTCTATCATAAATATATAAAAAAAAAATAAATAAATATATAATTTGTTGACCTATGATTTTTAATGTTGTCTAAAGCTATTTTTCTTCCGGCTTGAGGTCAAATTTTTCAAAAGTTTTATAAATAAAAAACCAATTTTTATTTTTATTTGTTTTTTTCCGTCATTTATTAATGTTTTTCCAATATTTCGATCAACTTCCCCTGATGATGATCAACGAAGTTGATCGAAATATTGGAAAAACATTAATAAATGACGGAAAAAAACAAATAAAAATAAAAATTGGTTTTTTATTTATAAAACTTTTGAAAAATTTGACCTCAAGCCGGAAGAAAAATAGCTTTAGACAACATAAATATATAATTTTACAAATGGCTGCTAAAAAGTACTTGACTTTAAGAACTTTAATTAAAAAAGTTAAATACCTCATCTTTAGCGTTAGAGTCAATTTTAGGGTAGAAATAATAGCGATTTGCCATCCCTTGGCTTATTAGTGTTGTTTAAACGAGGATACGTCTCAATACAGTCAAACTTCTCAGATGTTTCGGAAATGTAGTCCCGATTTGATCATTATTTAAATTTTTAAGTTATTTTGGAGTCGTTGACAAATCGATATTAAAAATTTTTTGATTAAATATTGTAGACGTTACAAACAGAATAGCAAACTTTTATATTCCCTTATATTTTATGGCAAAGGATATAAGAAGACAACAGCAAGTAAATATATAAACATCAGTATGATGTTGAACGTTTGTAGAGCAAGTATTGTTTGTATTAATGCTCGATACAGTTTATATTCCATATATATATATTTACTACTCGTATCTACTATAGTAACATGTATGCGATGTTTCTGTATGTGACAATGTTTGTTTGTATGGGAGAAATTATTTTGTATGTGTTAAAAGGATATCCGAAAAATGTTTATATACGTACACGTTACTTAATTGCTGTTGAATTCTTACAAATAACGTATACAAGCGTAAGTGATGCAAAATATAAAAAAAGTTATTAAAAACACACTTTGTCTTAATGCGAATAAATATTTATAATTCGAATACTCCTCAGCTATCTGCAAGACAATATATAATAGAACGATTATTGCAGACGATACAATTCTAAAGCATATAATGAAAATACAAGTTCTCAAACATCAAATGTATGTTAAATATCTTTGTTATTTAAACCGGGTAGAATTTTTGGCACTAGTTCACCTACCTGAGGGTCATGCATCCCGTACTCAACTAAGACCCATTCTGGTCCCATCTTTCACAATGAAAAATGTGCTTTCATAATTTATACAAAAGAAAAATCATTTGTTTTCCTAGGGCCCATTGCGTAAGATGAAACGTTTCTCAATGTTTGGTATTGGTATTGACAAAATCTCAAAATGAATAGAATTCTCAACATTTTGCAGAGAAATGAAAACTAACCATTTTTCTAAAATCTTTTAACAAATATATATGATAAAGATATATAAATAATAGCGAAGTAGAACAGCCCTTTTGTTTAAGGTAAAATATTTGTGTGGCCAAAATTTTTCTTTACTGGTTCGAAAAATTTGTAAGAAACATCTAACTGCCACACAAAAAACATATGCGTCAAACTTTGGAAGACTAAGGTCAGTACATATATATGTACGTGATGTAGGACAACTTTAAGCAAAGCTATGTTTAATATACCTGAGTGATGTTAATGTTAAGGAGTTGGAAGTTCTTGATACTTTTGGCATGAAAATTTAGTGTAATATCTGGTGGACTGAACAAATATTTTATTTCTCTGAATAAACATTCAATTGCATCGTTTTTCGCGGATACTATAAGGCATACTTTTCTCGCTCGGAACTTCTTACCATTTACACCAGCTGTAATAGACTAACAATTTTATACAAATCTTATGTATGGGTCAGCACTTTAAAGTATGCTTTGAAGCAACTTGGCCGGTTACAGGACAGGGTGATGCAGTTCATCGGTAACGATAGTATAGCCAAATTTATTAACTCACTGATGCATCAAAGCAGTGTGGGGCATGTAATTGTTACTACTATAGAATTTGTTTTATTTTATGCAACAAACATGTTCTATTTCATCTGTATATATCTTTGTTGTCATTGTGCCAACAAATTACTTCTTGAGTTACAGAGAAAATTTAGTTTTTAGCCGAATTTTTGTAATGCAGAATAATTTTCTGGCAGAGGTGTTTTCTATTTCTTCCAGTTTGAAATAGCTAAAGTCGAATTTTCACAACTATCCCACTAACAAATTTTCCCATAATCTACATTTTTAATAAGAGAACATTACATTGCAATAGGAAAGATATGGTGGTTCGATATGGAATCACAAAGAAATAAAAAAATACTAGAAAATGACCAGACTATTGTTGAATGTTCATAATATAAAATGTTTCTAATCGTTAAATTATTTATTATATGAAAAATATTGGATATATTAAATTTATTATATGTTTTTCCACAGCAATTTGAATATATTATGACAAAAATCATATTTGGATATGAAACTAATCTATTATTATACGAATTATAGATAATAAAGGAACCATTTTTTCTTTTTTAAATTTTGTTGAACTATTTAAGTTAGAAGTACAAATTTAATCGTTCAGTGCTTTAAAAGAGCTAATGCTGTTAGAAATAGCAAATGTGTTTATTGAGCCATTTAATTAATTATTTCTGCGCTGTTTTCCTCACACTTAATAATTATTTTTCAGCTACCACTTGTGCTGCTGTTCAATTTTCTTTTTCACACGAATTTTTTCCTTACCTTTTGATTCATTCTTCCACAAACCTTTTTTTATTTTTGTTACTTCGCAAATTTGTCTACTCATTTGATATGAATGTGTATGTATGTACGACCGAATGCATAAGTGTTGGGATGTTTTGTAAATTCGTTTATTTAATTACATACATATACTTGTAAGATTGTGTACTCCTCTAGACTTTATGCATGTTTGTGTTTGTGTGAGTTTACGTGTAAGTTTGAGTGTAATTTTGTATGAATGCGTGTATTTGTAAGCACTTTAGGAGGTGGATTAATTTTAATGAAATTTAATGAAGGACAAGCCAAGCTAACAAAACACGAGCACAATGTTTTATTTATATTCGGAATTAAGGTCACTTCACATTTTGGTCCATTGCAAAGATAACTAACTAGAAAATAGCACATACATATATATAAACACACATACACACATACACTTATATAAATGTATATATAATAACCTCTTACGGACACAGGTTCATATACACATGTGTAGGTATTAAAAGGAATATTCAATATGATGTGTTTCGTAAAGCAATAGTTTTGTGTTAATGTATTTATTACTCGTATGTGTTTGTTGTTACGACTATTCTCAAAATACACTTTTGCATGTGGGTCACTGTGTTTTATTATTAAAGTTGGGGTTGGTTAACTGTTGATTTAAGGATGCTTTATTATCATTTTGAGAGTCCATGTCACTTTGCATTTGCTGGTATGTTTTTAATAACTATGTGTAATTAAACTCTTGATTTGTATTTATGTTAATGCGCAAATGTATGTGACATTATTGCCTTGTTATTTTCTTTCAGTTGACAATGCTTATTGGTCGTTTCACATTAGTTTCATAAATTTCTACCCAATATTTTGATTTGATCTCTAAGCTTCTTTTCCAAAGTGTATATATTTTCTTTGCAAATAAATTTATATTTATCATATACTCAGTAGCGATTCAAAATATATTTATGTAACTGTGATATATGAAAAAATATGTTTAATATTTTCTAAGGAAATAAGCAATATAAAGAATAAACTGTTAATATAAATAAGGAAGTTTGGCCAGTACGGGTACAATTGCCTTTTATATATGAACGCTATCCCTTGTCGAGTAATATCTTGATTTATTTTATAATTTAAACTGCTCTTTTAATGAGCCACCCAGTATTTTAGCATTCAAAATTCTCTGATAATTTGTTATTCACATAATATTTTTCTTATTCTTTAAATATTTCAAACATGTATTTGTTAAATTTTTCCTACACGGTTTTCGGATGTTACTATGCCATTTATAAATTTAAAAAAATTGTTTCATTACTATTTTTATTTACTTATATACATTCGAATAAAAAATATATTTATAATGCATTTTGGTTGATTTTTTTTTTGCAACTATCGAATATAAGTTAATCTTTATCGAACCTTTTTATGTTATCATATGAATATTTCAGCAATTTCAATTATAAATTTAATGAAAATTTAATGAATACTATCATCATTTTTATTTTAAGATTAAACCTCATACACACAGTGGACTAATAAAAGTCAATATTATATTCAGAGTCTTTCGAACAAAATTTAAGACACATAAATAAATAGAAAATTCTAGAACTTTTTAAACAAAGGACGCTTAACAGATTTAATGACATAGGGTACTGCATAAGAAAGTGTTCAAATGGCAGGACTAAGCTAAAGTTGTAAATAAATAACTGGTTATTACAACAATTGTAATAATTATTCGGAACAGTGTCTTGTATGGTATCATCGGAGGTCTGGTCCAGAAGAATAGCCTTAATGTTATAATATATAAAATATTTAAAAACCAATTTAGTATGGAAGGCTATAGCATAATATGATCAGTAAAACTAGAAATTATCTTATTTATTGGTGGTATGAATAGTTTATTATGATGAT
This sequence comes from Germaria angustata, assembly GCA_963681545.1. Classification (NCBI taxonomy): domain Eukaryota; kingdom Metazoa; phylum Arthropoda; class Insecta; order Diptera; family Tachinidae; genus Germaria; species Germaria angustata. Next base: position 35,170,686 of record OY813001.1, read on the forward strand.
GTTTAAGAAAAATCTGCAAAATTTACTAATCTAAGGTTTATGGCAGCACCGACTACGCGCAGCTAGTAGTCAAATTAACTTTTTATTAGATTTTTTTTATCAAGCTGATGAGATTTGTATTCGAGACTACCAAAAATATGTTCCTTTGGCTATCAATACAGTTTAATTAAAAAATATAAATCTTTTTCATGCACAAATTGATAGGATTTTGATTTGGTCAAAAGTCTATTATTTTTAAATTGCGCCATCATCAATAATTTTAAATGTTTGCATCCACTGTTTTATTTTCATAGATAATATTGACTTTAAGGCAAATTTATACAATAAAACTGATGTAGAGAGCTAAGGGAATGAAATGTATAGCATCAACATTTATATATAATATTTATTTGCATTAAAATTCATTAATTTAATGACCAGTTTAGAACAGTTTGCAGTATAATATTATTTTGATTTGGGTAATTTTCGATCAAAATTGCTCATATTTAAAACAAAGATTAAATAACTAGGGTATTATTAAAGCAGCAAGAATTTTTTTATTGCCTATACAATCTGCAAGTAATGTAACTTCCAAACACATATAATTGTCCAATATAACGATTAACTTATAAAATCTATTTTCTTAACATTGTGCGGATATGTAAAAATTCTATGCTATTTTTACTAAATATTTTTTTATATTTCTGATACAGTAAGTATGATTTCGTGCGATAGTGGATGACTCCTGATATTTCGTTGGTATTTATTAAGTCGAGAATTCAACATCGTAGGTTTATATAAAAACTTTGGAATGTACTAGGAGATTTAAAAAATTGAATCATTCTTAAACCCTACAAAATAGCACAACCATAGTAGGTTTTTCCAAACAAAACCGCAAGCAACTTGTTTTAAATTTTCCTTTTTTACTTTATAAATACAAACGTGTTCGCTCAATTGGCGACTAATTTTTGCGTCTATTTCAGCATTTAAATTTATATAAATAATGTTCTTAAAAACTCTAATTTCTGATATGTGACTTTGAATTATTCGTTAACCAAAAATATCTAAAAAAAATGTGCTGCTCGTATGGTTTTTGAATACGTTACGTACGAGTATGATGACTGAGTGCATTAAAATATTAATCATACGCACCGAGTTACTTTGTTCTCACTGAGAACGAAAAAATGCAATAATTTTTGAAGGAGTTTTTTCAGCGATTTTTGAAATGTTGCAATTATTTTAAAATATGGTTTTTGAGCATTACGCCTCTATTTACAGTGGAGTTTGGATATAAGGGGTGTTTCTTATAGGAGAGATTCGTTATTACTGAAGTATATATATTTTTCCTCCAATAAGTAAAAGTAAGCAAAATTTAAATATATGACACTTATTTTGATATTTATAAAACACTTTTGTATGTTGCAAATGCTAAAATTAACGATTGTTTTTGTGTTGTAAATTTAAAGCAGAGCTATCACTATAAGCAAAAATGTAATTTTTTTTTAATCTCGTTATAATCGTAATAATTTCTATGGAAAATTGATATGAAAATATTGAGACCAGAGAAGTTGTTCGCTATAAGCATATATTAATTTAATCTCAGTATTTCTCTAAATGAGAGCTGGAATTACTTCTTGCGTATAAAATAGGAGATACGCAATCAGTACTCCAAATAATTAACTATTTTTTGTGTTAATATAATGTTTATTTCAGATGAAGACGGACCCAAACCACTCACTTGTGTTGCAAAATATTTAAAAGGCCATATATAGCTGTCCAAAAATCAAATTAAATATACAATCATCAAGGAAATATAATCTATAAACTAAAAATCTATAAAAACTGTGACCTATACATATAAAACATGTATATATAAAAAGGAACGTTTATGATCGCCTCGGTTATGTCGCATCCTTTTCAAATCCATGCGGACAATCATATAATAAGTCTTTAATATCTAGGTATGATGAACCAGTGAAAGAAACGCAAATGTTTGGACAGTTTTTTTCATTAGATATTGATTTAGTTCTAAGCAATTTTAATTTCGAGTTTTTTTCTGCAAATTTTATGTATTACAAAATAGAGATATTAGCAAAATTTTAATGCATTCCACAAATGTTTTATAAAAACAAATATCATACCACTGTAGACATGTCGTGATATAAAACTTTATAATAAAAATCATCAGCTTAATTATAGTTAAATGTTTCTGACACTCCGTCACATAATGAAAAAGTTGCGTATAATAAAAATAAATGGAAAAAAATAAGCTGCAACAACGAAGATCGAAAATTAATATTGAAAACAACCACAACATTAAGAGCAATTAAAAAGTATTGTGGGACGATGTGCTATTAACACATAAACATACACAATCATATATAAATTATTTGTCCTAAATTAAAAAAAAAAATAAGATCGCGGAAAATTCCTTTATACATCTGCAAAGTAAATGGTCATGTTATTCCAGACGTTTTGGTATAAGTTATAAATTGTGCATAAAATGGATATGGGAAAAAACTGTTTAATTCTTTGCAGCATGAAATTACATTTTGACGAACGTAATATTTTTTCTCCTTGTGGTTAAGTCATTGGATATATTTATTTAATTATTCACGATTATACTGCTGTATGTATGATCCTCGTGTTAAAAGTATGGAAAAATTCAAGGGCAACCCAAAGAAAATTAATGGTGGAGTTTGGATTAATGCTCTAAGGTATAGCGATATTAAGAAAAAACATTCATTTTGTAAATATGGGATAGTTTTGAAGTACTTTTCATACCTTATTTTGTGTTGTTTACGTTGTTGCATTGTATTTGTAAAATGACAGACTAAAACCGTTTACATTCATCTTGTGTCATATTTCTGCCACCTTTCTATCTCTGTGATTCTAAGTTAAGTGCACTCGTTTGTAGCCCAAAACTGTATGCTTATCAGGACTGGATAAGTCTTGAGCAGGAGCCGATGTATGTCGAAAAACCCAATAAATTTTTTTAGTCACTTGATAAGAACAATAAATTTTTATTGCTTCGATAAAGAGAATATCCATTTTCTTTCCCTTTTCCTGTAGATAAAATAGCCAAGTGGAAAAAGTATAAGTTGTTCTTTACAATTATTGTTTATTTAAAAATTTTCTCGTATAAATTTTAAGTTTAATAGACAAAATATTTATTTAAAAATTTTCTTACCTTTTCAAACCTTTGGTTTTTTAAACTCTTGCAAGTAGATATTATTTCTCACAGCAGAAACACGATTTTTTTTACTTAAAGGTATTTGTTATTACCATAGTTTTTTAGTACCATATGACGCGTATCCATAATTATTATTCCTAATGAATCTGACTATAGTTTGATAATAAAAATGAAATTGTATTAATATTTAACCACAAAATATTTATAAATAAACAGGGAAGCAGAAAGGCATGCTGATTTTGAAAGCTATCAGTTAAAAACCTTACTTTATTTAAATAAAAGTATGTAAGTATAAAAGTAAAAATACTTGAAAAAAATATGTAATATAATAATCATAATGTAATAATAGAAAAATATTACACCCAAAAGCTTTATTATCAATCTGGAAAATTAAAATAATTTTTCAAATGATTGAAATTTCGATTTAATTAATACTATTTTGAGCTCAAAACTAGGTAAAAAACTACGAAGTTTGGTATTGATATAAATTTCACAACATTTCAAGAATATTTTCTTCTAATTTTGATCGATATCAAATGCTCTAATCTGAAATCGGTACATTTATAAATAAAAACAAAAATTTCATAAATTATATATTTTTTTATCTTGTGCTGTTGCATGATTTAACAAAGAAAATGTATTAGAAATTATTCATGCATTTAAGTGCAAAATATCCTTATTATTTTCCTTTCCTCCTTTATTCCCGATATTCTATTAAAAAAAACTTTCAGTATTTTTTTCCTTAATAAGAACAAAAATTTTTCTTTTATAATTTTTTTTTCCTTTCAAACATTTAGCACAAGTGAAGCATACGAGTACCTAACAACAACAAATTGCAATATGAAAAAAACAAAACAATCATAATAATAAAAAATATATAAAAAGCTGTTGCATGTTACAACTAACTGTCATTTACCTCAATATTGTACACAAGTATTAATATGACACATTGTTGTATCTACATGTTGTTCAGATACAAACCATTGTATGTGTGAAATATATGTACACGAACTTACACACACATATTTATAGTATTATGTAATAGCTTATATATTTGTTAGTATTGAACGAAAACTGCACAGACAGAAAGACAAGTTCTAAAATACTTAATAAACTCGGTGCAGAACACCTTTTGACTGAGCGAAACGATTGTAAAATACATACCAAAAGGGAGTGTGAGAAAATTACTCGAAATGTAAGAAATAAATATGGCCTACAGTCAAATTGCAATAGAAATGATATTCGTTATCGCAATAATATAATTGTTTGTTTAGTTAAAATTGGATATTTTTTGTACCTTCCATTAGAACTTAGATGTAATTGTTTATTATTGTTATTGTGACTATTTTTGCAGTTCATATCCAGTTAAGCTTACAATATCCTTGGGTAAGATCAGGTAAGAATGATTTTCACTACATCATGTAACTAGTCTAAGGAGAAACCACAGAATAATGATTGTATCCGTAAAGGAGGAAACGTATGGCCTGTATTACAATGAAGCAAATTGTTGCAATTTTGTAATTTTAAGGATACTTTCTTGCTTTCGGAGACCACATTTAATTTATTTCATTATTTAAGCCTGGTTTGAAAAACTTAAATATTTAATATATAATATTTTTATAATTTTGTATCAAAAAGTGTTCTCCAACTTCTTGTAACTAGCAACATATTTTATATGTACTCGGATATATAGAGTTTAATAAGCTTTTTTGACAATAAGGATAAAAATAATACTGGCACTTCAGACTAAAGCGATTTCCTTTTCATACAAATAATTTTTCTGTACATATAAACAATTTGAAATATTCAGAGCATATTTAACTACAATCCTTATATTCTGATCTATTAGCAAATCATGAAATAAATGCCAATGCCTACAAGAACTACAAATGAATTCTCAGTAGAAAAAATCTTTCTACTTATAGTTCATGTCACAGTATTTTGATAGAAATAAACATGATAAGGAACATATGTAACTTATTTTTTTAATTTATTAACAATATTTTTATTGTTGGATCAGCATTTTTCTCTATGCACTTTTTTGTCCAATAGGTTGCACGAAATTTCTTTATTGCCAAGGGTACTTGGGATAAGAAATATGTAACAGCATGTAATAAATCTCATGTACTGCTCTCTCAACTGTTGCATTGAATCATCTTTCGGTGAACAGAAGAACTTATATAAAACAAATTTCGTTGATAAATGCATAGCGTGAATCAAAACTTGTTCAATTCTCAAAGCCCCTTGTTTCATGTATCCTTTATTGATATTCCCCTTGTGTGGAGTCAGCTTTGGTGTATCAGTTTTTACAAATTTAAAGCATTACATTTATCACCACGATATCCTTAATAATATGTGAGCATAGTTGAGTTATTAGTAGTAGTAAGTATATGTTGTTTGCAATTTACATATAATTATATACGTTACTGAAACAAAATATTGACCCCAATATACGTTCTATTAGTTATGATTTTTATGCCTTAATAAACCCAAATCAAGAATTAAATTTAAGTAAACAAATTTTGGATCGAAACTACAAAAATAATGAATATTTTGGAACTAGATGGCATGATCATAATTTCCATAACTGGCATTTGTTAAATTTTCTGAATACAATAAAAAATGAACTGTTCAAACGTCTTTTTAATGAAGAGAAAAAGGGTCATCCAAATAGTAATTTATACCGAAATAGTATCCAAAGTCTTCTGCTAGAAAAATTAAAGCATAGTTTAGTTTAAAGCACATATTTGAGCATTTCAGAGGATTAATTTGAAGGTTTTAAGACCGAAGATAAGTGCAATGTAGGAAACTTGTTATTCCGTTTCTTGCAAATGTTAAAACAATATTAGGATTTGATCGTAATAAAGGGTGATCCAACCATAATGCACGATGGTAATTGTAAATAAAATAAAAAGTTTTCAGAGAATTATCCTAATATTTGTTATAATGATAGAAAGATGTATGACAACTATGTGTGATACCTCTATCCAATGGTCCATATTTTCAATGACTCTGAGACATAATTGAGGTTTAATGTCTTTGATGTGCCAACTTTTAGCTCTTGAAATGTGTTTGGTTTATTGACGAACATTTGACGCACACGGCTCGACAACAGGTCACTACTCTTTTCATGAAATTTTCCTTTGCTTTTTCCCAGAAATTTGTCTGTGTTTCACCGATAACGCATTGGATCTCTGTTTTGAGGTCGGGAATTGTTTCTGGTTAATTCGCCTAATCCCGAGATTATAACAGACCTCACGAAGAAATTCGCATGGGTTTAAATTTTATGATCTTGGCGGCCAGTTGACATAAGAATTTTTTTAGATAATTTGTTGTGAAAGGCGTTGCTGCAATAAATCAAATATTGCATGTGCGATGTGGCAGATGGCGCCATCTTGCTGAAACCACATATCGTTCAGTTAAGGACACAAGAACTCCGTTGTTATGTTCCTGTAACGAACGTCGTTAACAGTCACTGCAATTTCGGCCTAATCATGAAAAAGGTAACGCTTGATTAAAATCTACACCAGAAAATTGCTCGTTGTGGATTGCATGATGATTTTCTGAGCCAAAAATTTTCCAATTTTGTGGATTCAGATGGAAATGCGCTTCATCGGCGAAGATGAATTTTTTCGAAAAATTGGTGTTGACTTCACTTTGCCCCATTACCGATTACTTTGTTGGTTTTGTTATGAAGGTCTTCTGCCAAAAATTCGCTGCGTAATGCTTGCCGAAATTTGAAGTTATTGAAAACGATTCCGAATTGATGTTTTCGGATTTTCTGCGACATCTTTGTTTACAACAGCAATGTTTTCAAGAGATCAACCGGTACGTTGATACACGATAGTCATCCTGTCCATAACCGACTCAGTTTATTTTTAAATTTTTTACCACTCTTCGAATGGTTGACACATTAGATGCACTTTTTCTTCTGAAAATTCTTCAGCGTTTGCGAGCGGTGTCAGCATAACATTCAAAATTTTTGTAAAAAGTTTTCAGAATTATAACGCGTAATTCTTGTGTAGAGCGCTCCATTTTTAATAATCGGAATAAACATATGTGACAGCTGCCAAATTTCGGAATTGCAATTTGCACAAAAAAATCTAGCAAAAAATTTAAAAGTGCATTCTTACTGAGACACCTTCTATAACAATCAGATATTACATTCCCATGTAATTAAAGTTTCTGTTGTTTTTTATATTTTTAAGTTTTAAGTTTTTTTATTAAGTTTTATGTCGAAATAAATATTGTTGAATATGTATACAAATTTTTGTGTCATTAACTTGTTGTTGCAAAAGTAGTCTCATAACCGCCAAGTTAGGGTCAAATGTTTTGTAATAATTAAAACGCAGTAGTAAAATGCCATTTGAGCGATATATTTTAAATTTAGCACTTTCAAATAAACTTTTCATGAAAAGAGAGCATAACGTTTGCACCATCTTGATGAATTTTCAATACCCTGTTAATGTGTCATGATTTGCACAGGAAATAAATTAAAAAATATCATGGTTTTATTTTTTGGTAAATTTTCAGCATAAAAAAATACACGTTAGCACGGTCTCCGAAATCGGCATTGTTAAGCTTGGCAGTGTAAGTTGCAATTTCTTGTTGTTAATTTCGAAATATTGCCCATTGATTAATTTCTTCTTAACTAAAATCCCTCTTACAGACATTAACCTTCTAATCTAGACTAAGAAATCAGAACAAAGTTCGAATTTAATCAATTAATTACAAGAAACAATTTTTAATTTCTAAAATTTTATATTTTATGTGCTACTATCTTTGTCACTCAGTATATAACAAATACATATGTATTATTTAACACTTAACATATATGTATTACTATATTGCACATATGAGTTCATGCCTCTCAATACTAGCCAACAAACAAATGTCTACCTCTCGATGCGTTTGTATGGATGTTAACTTGTATATGTTTACACTTTTACGCACACGCACTCATCACTAGAGGCGAACAGCAACACATACAAATATACACACATACAAATATTATATGCTTACATATTTTTAATACATATTTTTTATATATTGTTACTGGTGAAAATAAAGAAAAATAAAACCAAAATCCAGTAGTTTGTGTTTTACATCAAGTGGTCGTCGTCATATGCATATTTTACAAGTGGTGTGTTGTTGTTATTACGTTTTTTTAATACACAAGCATTTGTTTGTACATAAGTTTGAGTGTATTGTCGTTGTTATTGTCCTTACAAACTGTTTAAGTATTTATGTATACACTAGTACGCATTGTAGGTGAGTGTGTGTGCGTGAATGTTATAACTATACAATTTAAAACAATACAGTTTTACCTTTAAGGATTTTTGTGTATATATTAAATGTGATCTGAATAAAACTTCTTTGCTAATATCGATAGATAAGAACATGATGTTTAAGTTAAAAAAATAAATCATTGTCTAAAAATATTATACATGTGCATATGTATGTGTATTATCCGTTAAAGTTGATTTCTTTACAAAAGAAAAGGATTTCAGGAATTTTTATATTCATTCTTTATAAATAGTTTCTTGCTTGTTTTGTGTCCATATTTGCATTCTAGAGTTAACAGAAAAAGCTTATATTATATTACTTACAAGATTTTTAATAATAACAAATGGTCTTAGATTTGGTTTTTATTTAAATATATTCATCGATTTAAATTTTCAATCATCTGGCAATTTATTTTAAATGGAAAATATGTAAATTAGCAAGATGTTGTAAAAATAAAAAGAATATGAGTCTTACGAAACACATACAATAACTGAAAAAAATAATATACATCAAATCAAGTTACATAAAATAAAATTAAATAAAATACAACTCATAATGGTGAAAACAGAATTTTTTTGAAACAAGCCAGAGCCAAGCCAACTAGTTCAATGAAGAGATTTCCGAATTCAAAAGAACTTACTGGCCACAGTCGTCTTCTTTCTAAATCGGTACATTGACATTATCAGTATTTTATAATCTCTTTTTCATCTTTATATAATTGCAACTACGGTAGAGATTTTTGTGTTCAACTTATAAGTCTTACACATATCTGCCAATGACACAGTGGCCAGTACCACAGAGAACTACTGGTTAACTGTAGAGAAGCTTTATCCTGCCCCAGCTAAGGGGCACAGTAATTTTTTAAGTTCCGTTGCATGTGATATATTCTGCAAACGTGAAGAGATATTATACATATATTATTATGCAGTCTTACAGGCAAAAGATCGTATATTTTGACAGGCAAAATAATGGTGACTATTTATTTCATAAACGAGCTTTAGGTCTTTTTATAAATACCTAATTATTTTATTTCAATATTTCGAACTCTTTGGCCGTATTCTTCAGAAAAAAGTTTTCTAATAAATGTGATAACAATTTTCAGTAGTTTTAAATTGTTGCTGTCACATTCATTAAAAAATTTTCCTGAAGAGGAGACCCAAAGAGGCATCGATATATTGAAATAAAATAAATTTGTTCTTTATAGAAAGACCTAAAGCTCAATTATGATACAGAAGATTTGTTTACTATTATTTCTTTAAAGAACTTTCTATTTATTCTGTTTATAACAAACTGCGTCTATAACTGGAAAAATTGCTAGAATCTACGGATATCGTTGTAACCGATCTCTCCACTGTACTTGAGAAAAAGTTATGGCTACAAGTAGCACAGAGTTGCAGATGTCTCCTTGAGAGATGAACCTGAAGGAAATTTCCTATAAAAATTTACCTTGACAGAAAAAGAGTGTTGTTGCCGATTGTAGTGATCTTAGATAACAACTACGGATGAAGACAAGGAAGATGTTCAAAATAAGTCATTATTTCAAAAGATGACAGTTTAAAAAAAGCAATAAAATAACTTTGTATATTATGGCACTAAGTAACTTATAAAGGGAATCATAGCAGATGACACATTTATGGAAAAAAAAAACTTTTCTAAAAAAAGAAATAAAGTATTTGAAAGTAAAGAAACAAAAAGTTGCTGACATCGAGATTTATCACGAATCTCTATTTTCAGACCGTGGGAAGCTGTCACGGTTTTATCCGCAAGGATGTCGGTACGGTTAGTTACGCGTATGTATTTAACTATATGTGCTAACCTCTCATAAGTTTTAAGCCGATTATAACTGATTATTGGGAATATACTTTATTTTGCAACGTTTGGGCATAAACACAAACAATTCATTTTACCAGTAGAATGCAAAGAGGAAACTGAACATTCATATAAAGAAAACCAAATTAGTAGGCTTAACATTGGGCTGCCGTAATTAGGAATCGATAAAAGTATTTGATACTATTTTATTAATAGAAAATTATTTAAAATTTAAAATAAAACGTTATTCAATAAATTGCATTAAAAATAATTTAAATTATGACAACAACTCCAACACTATATAAATTAATACAAAAGAATGTTAAATACTTTGTAATGAATTCGCCTTAAGGTTTAATTAAAAACTTCATTAAAATGAGAAAAATGTTTTCGGCAGAAAACAATTCATGGAAAGAAAAAAGCATAGAAATGCCTACACAAGACATATTCGATATATTATTTCTACATAATTCTGACATAATAATAAGATCTTGATAAACTTTTGCTAAAATAGCGTTAGAGTATTTTTTTTTTTTGTATATGATCCAAATATAGCATGTGAGAAGAGGGCTTTGTAAAAAAAAGCCCATGAACAAATAATATTACTTTTCTGTAATCCTTTTTATTTAAATTTAAATAGGCTACTTAGTTCAATCGTGTTTTATAAGCCAAATTACATGTGATAGTTATCAAAGAACAAATTACACCAAAGACACACGTGTAAATCATTCTGACAAACACTAGCAGAACGGAACAACATGCTGTTTTCGAAAGCCGCTACACTTTCATCATCAGCGTTCTTGTGTTTGGTCCACTTTTGTGGTGTCAGTTGATGTGTATTTTAGCTATTTATACAAACTTTTTCACTGTAAATAGAATACGTGAATTTTTTTGATTCATTCGTATTACAATTTGTGAAAACTTTTTTTGTAATGGAAAGCCCAAATTCCACCTCACTAACTTACAACAGTGTGGCCATTGTTATTTATTCTTTACCAACTATACACATGTTTTTTAATTTGCTTAGTTTGTTTTTAACTTATGACAAACTTTTTTGGTTTGTTACTATAAGTATGTATATTTATTAATTTTTGCTACAAGCCATTAGCTTTGTTAATTTATATTTTAGGTTTAAGATTTCTCTTTATTTATGAACATTTTTCTTGTTTGTAATCCTTTTTATTTAAATTTAAATAGGCTACTTAGTTCAATCGTATTTTATAAGCCAAATTACATGTGATAGTTATCAAAGAACAAATTACACCAAAGACACACGTGTAAATCATTCTGACAAACACTAGCAGAACGGAACAACATGCTGTTTTCGAAAGCCGCTACACTTTCATCATCAGCGTTCTTGTGTTTGGTCCACTTTTGTGGTGTCAGTTGATGTGTATTTTAGCTATTTATACAAACTTTTTCACTGTAAATAGAATACGTGAATTTTTTTGATTCATTCGTATTACAATTTGTGAAAACTTTTTTTGTAATGGAAAGCCCAAATTCCACCTCACTAACTTACAACAGTGTGGCCATTGTTATTTATTCTTTACCAACTATACACATGTTTTTTAATTTGCTTAGTTTGTTTTTAACTTATGACAAACTTTTTTGGTTTGTTACTATAAGTATGTATATTTATTAATTTTTGCTACAAGCCATTAGCTTTGTTAATTTATATTTTAGGTTTAAGATTTCTCTTTATTTATGAACATTTTTCTTGTTTGTAATCCTTTTTATTTAAATTTAAATAGGCTACACAAGAACGCTGATGATGAAAGTGTAGCGGCTTTCGAAAACAGCATGTTGTTCCGTTCTGCTAGTGTTTGTCAGAATGATTTACACGTGTGTCTTTGGTGTAATTTGTTCTTTGATAACTATCACATGTAATTTGGCTTATAAAATACGATTGAACTAAGTAGCCTATTTAAATTTAAATAAAAAGGATTACAAACAAGAAAAATGTTCATAAATAAAGAGAAATCTTAAACCTAAAATATAAATTAACAAAGCTAATGGCTTGTAGCAAAAATTAATAAATATACATACTTATAGTAACAAACCAAAAAAGTTTGTCATAAGTTAAAAACAAACTAAGCAAATTAAAAAACATGTGTATAGTTGGTAAAGAATAAATAACAATGGCCACACTGTTGTAAGTTAGTGAGGTGGAATTTGGGCTTTCCATTACAAAAAAAGTTTTCACAAATTGTAATACGAATGAATCAAAAAAATTCACGTATTCTATTTACAGTGAAAAAGTTTGTATAAATAGCTAAAATACACATCAACTGACACCACAAAAGTGGACCAAACACAAGAACGCTGATGATGAAAGTGTAGCGGCTTTCGAAAACAGCATGTTGTTCCGTTCTGCTAGTGTTTGTCAGAATGATTTACACGTGTGTCTTTGGTGTAATTTGTTCTTTGATAACTATCACATGTAATTTGGCTTATAAAATACGATTGAACTAAGTAGCCTATTTAAATTTAAATAAAAAGGATTACAAACAAGAAAAATGTTCATAAATAAAGAGAAATCTTAAACCTAAAATATAAATTAACAAAGCTAATGGCTTGTAGCAAAAATTAATAAATATACATACTTATAGTAACAAACCAAAAAAGTTTGTCATAAGTTAAAAACAAACTAAGCAAATTAAAAAACATGTGTATAGTTGGTAAAGAATAAATAACAATGGCCACACTGTTGTAAGTTAGTGAGGTGGAATTTGGGCTTTCCATTACAAAAAAAGTTTTCACAAATTGTAATACGAATGAATCAAAAAAATTCACGTATTCTATTTACAGTGAAAAAGTTTGTATAAATAGCTAAAATACACATCAACTGACACCACAAAAGTGGACCAAACACAAGAACGCTGATGATGAAAGTGTAGCGGCTTTCGAAAACAGCATGTTGTTCCGTTCTGCTAGTGTTTGTCAGAATGATTTACACGTGTGTCTTTGGTGTAATTTGTTCTTTGATAACTATCACATGTAATTTGGCTTATAAAATACGATTGAACTAAGTAGCCTATTTAAATTTAAATAAAAAGGATTACAAACAAGAAAAATGTTCATAAATAAAGAGAAATCTTAAACCTAAAATATAAATTAACAAAGCTAATGGCTTGTAGCAAAAATTAATAAATATACATACTTATAGTAACAAACCAAAAAAGTTTGTCATAAGTTAAAAACAAACTAAGCAAATTAAAAAACATGTGTATAGTTGGTAAAGAATAAATAACAATGGCCACACTGTTGTAAGTTAGTGAGGTGGAATTTGGGCTTTCCATTACAAAAAAAGTTTTCACAAATTGTAATACGAATGAATCAAAAAAATTCACGTATTCTATTTACAGTGAAAAAGTTTGTATAAATAGCTAAAATACACATCAACTGACACCACAAAAGTGGACCAAACACAAGAACGCTGATGATGAAAGTGTAGCGGCTTTCGAAAACAGCATGTTGTTCCGTTCTGCTAGTGTTTGTCAGAATGATTTACACGTGTGTCTTTGGTGTAATTTGTTCTTTGATAACTATCACATGTAATTTGGCTTATAAAATACGATTGAACTAAGTAGCCTATTTAAATTTAAATAAAAAGGATTACAAACAAGAAAAATGTTCATAAATAAAGAGAAATCTTAAACCTAAAATATATATTACTTTTCATTGAAAACTTAAGAAATCCAAGAATAGAGGAAAATTTTATCGTAACTCTCCATATTAAAGAGCAAATACTTTGTTAAGCGTAGTTTCATTCATAATCTTGTGCATTTGAGATTAAAAACTTGTTTAATCCTAAAAAAGTTTTATTAACTGTCGTATTCGTCAGATCTCGAATGTTTATGCACAACGATTTTACCAACAATTTGGCTGCATCAGAAATTATTGGTGATGCAAATATATAGTCATCAGAAGATATTGATATACTTGGAATGAAAATCTACTATGATTTCCGATGTTCATGTTCTCTAATCTCTCTATATTTATATTACCATTATCCTACTGAAAATATGACACAACTCTCACACATGATACGATGCGTTAAAGTCTATTTTGAAATTAATCAACCACATAGAAAGAAAATTGAAGAATCCCATTGGCCAATTGGAAGTGTAGTCAAATTTATTGTAGTATTGACACAATATGGTGTGTGTGTTGTTGTTATTTTGCCTAAACTTGATCCTTTTTGCTATAAGCACGTTCTTTATCGAGAGCACACCCATTTGTGGTCGAGGTGGCAGTGAACTGAACTTAAAATTACAAAAATAGTTTGTCTTTTAGCCGAAATACTCTTATGGTGATGGAGGTACCTTTCAATATAAAAAAGCCCAAATAATTTCTTCATCCTTCACCCATAACCGATTTACTTAGTTGCAGCAATATGGGTTGCACAACAATTGGTCATCTCCTGAGTACTGGTCCATAAGCAATTTTTATAGAAATCTTTAGTTCTACAATTAATAGCCCTTGTTGTTTTCTCATTAATATATTTTTCGCGTGAAGAGAATGCCTTATAGAAAAATAATTTAAAGAACTTTCTACTCCTAGAATCGATGCTAACCAGCATGCTTTTTAATCCGTTTACTTTAAATAACACTCTCTATTAGACTGTTTTAAGCTTTCTCCTAAATTTAATGGTTTAGCTTTGTTCTCCTGCCACCGAATCCTCATAAATATTTCTAGAATAATTAGAATATATTTTTAAGTATTCTCCCTTAATCGCTAGCAGTAATTTTGCAAAACCTAATTAGAATGCCATATTTATCATATGCATAAAATTGCAATACCAAGGTCCAGTGGTCATCATTAAAACAACATCCACTTACATCCTTGTACAAGCGTATGAGTGCGTGGTTGTTAATGCATTTATAAGCTGAAATGTAAACTTACATTTGGCTTAAAAATAATACAATTTTTATGCATATTAATGGTGACGGTTTTGTCAGAGGAGGCGAGCTTGTGTATGTGTGTATGTTTGTATATGTAAATGTGTCAAAAACAAGTAACTTGACAAAATAATAAAATCACATGGACAAGTGGTAATTAAAAAATATTTACTATAAGCAGAAACATTTTCCATACTACATGATGTATGACGATGACGATGATGATGTCGAGCTTGTTGACGGTTGCAATAATGATTTTATATGAATTTGCAACAAAAAAAAAAAATACAAAAAAACATTGTTGTAATGACAGCCACTGTATAAATTTACGCTTACACACAAATATAGTACATATACAGCTCACAAAATTTACACTCATTTGGTCACTCGGTTGCTTATGTTTATGTGTTTGTGTATATGTGGCATATTATAAGATCTTTATGCAACATTCAAACTCTCCTCCTCAGTGAAGTGCATTCACATGTACTACTAAAATGTAAGTAAATATATGAAGCAAGTGTTTGTATTAACATGCACTAACTGCATCATTTTATTAAAATGTTATTAAATAAAAAATACTTTAGCAACAACATAAAATAAGTTGGAAGCAAAAGATAAACAAAATAAATGCAGAAAACTAAAATGTGCATAAATAATTAACTTTAGGCCATAATACGTTGGTTGCTGTTTGGCTGCTTGGTTTGTTGGTAGACAGGTTGCTGCTTCTACCACTGTAGTATGCGCCTGGTGGCTGAAAGGACTACGAGATCACAACGATAATCATCATAATGATGCTGATGTAATGGATGATAATAGTTTGTAATAAAAACAGAAGAAAAAAACACAATGTATTTTTACTTAGTCGCACTGTTTGAAACGGAATAAATATTTACATTAATTTTACATAAATTTTCTTAGGGGAAAAATTGTACTGCTTTAAGTGTAGCTTAAAAGGTTTCATAATATTACAACTAGATTAATACGATGATATTGCAAGGATCTTTTTTCCATTCTCTAAAGAAAAAAGGATATTATATGGTAAAAAGATGTCATTATATGAAATTTCAAACATTAACAAACATTTATGTATTATATGAATTTTCCTACCACGTCTGGTTTAGTAAAAAATTTTATATTGGGCAAAAAAGTGTTAAAAGAACACTCCCGTGTTCTTTAGACACCTGTTTTAGGTTTTTGCTATTTATTTACTACATTAATGATGTGTTAGCTGTAACTAACTCCTAAAACTTGTCATATTTAATGTTTGCTTACGATGTTTTTCCATTATTTAATGGTAATAGAATGTTCAATGATATTCTAGAAAATAATACTAAACCTTGTTTTGCCTATGAAAAGCGGTGGACTAATGACAACTTTTTATCCATAAGTTCATTCCAAATAAAAGCTTTGATATTTCGTCGATTTTCTCGTATGTCTTTAAAAATCATAAAAACGTGTCATTCTAGATAAAAAATTATCATTTGATACCCATGTTGATGTTAGTGTTCTTTACTAAAAACTTACAGCGAAAATACATTTTTACATTTTCGTCCTAAAGAAAAAACTATTACATTGTTTTCTTATTTCACAATCACTCTATGGACTTAAAGTTATATCTGGTGCTACTCCTTTGATATTAACCACGACAAGAAGATTTTAAGCTTCTCCAGTTAGATTTGCATAGAACATTCTAAGGATGGACCATAACCAGGCTTTACCACTTTTGAAAACAATGTGCAACTTTGTGAATTATTCTTTTCTTATAAGGTTGTTAGACCGAGAGATTATATAATACTTTCCAGTTTTTACCTTGAAATTGGAAACCACATCCAACTATACCATGTATTTTTAAATCATATTTTTCTAGTTCTTTTGTTTTTAGGATATCATGCCATTGGAAATTAATTTATCTTATATTGTAATAATGCTTTTAAGTTAAAATGTTTAAAATTTTTATCTTTCCCCCAACTGGACGTTGATATGACTTGAATTTTTGATATGCAACTGAGTGGCTTATACTTATGAAGCAATCAATTATTATATTAATACTTAATTTAGTTATTGTTATAAAAATATTTTTAAATTAACTTTGTTGAGCTTATACCTCGATATTCTGCTGGAATAAAATATTTACTTATATATTTTTTTTTTGATCTGTAACTATTTACAGAAACTGACTTTCCTAAACAACAAAATGTATCTTTTCCAGATCTCTCAAGTCTTTAAGTTTTAGGTTTCATAAAAATTTCCCATCCATGCTGGAAACAAAATTGTAAAGAAAATTTAGCTGTTTTGTTTTAAAGGTGGCAGCGTAAGGACAGTAAATTTGGCATTAGCATTTAACATAAAATAATAGCTGTATTCCTTTACTTCTTCAGTGAAATATAAAGGAGGGAGCGCAATGCATTTTTTTTTTTAATTTACAAAATTATTTTCCAAAATTCTCAGAAATAGAAAATGTAAAAGAACGCTTCACAAGCAACAAATCGCAATCTAGCATCACTTTTGTACTTTGCTTCTAGTTTAAGAAAAAAAATTCGTCTTTGGTTTGAAAAATGCCCAAAGAAGTATGTACTATTTACAATTTCCTTGTGTATGGTACATTTTCCAGTAACAAGTAGTAAACAAATCGGATCGGGCATTTCTTTAATAAATAAATAATAATAAATAATTTTGTTTTTATTTTAATTTTGTTGTTTTTTTTTTTTGCTTCCGATACTTAAACAACTTTTTTGTGTCATCGTCACGGGAATATCGAAAATAGTAAGAATAATTTATTATATAAACAGAGTTAATTTTTGTATGTGTTTATTTATTAAAAAGGGCCTCAAGGCGAACAATTCTGTAAGTTGTAAAACAAAAGGGTATATAATACACACCCACACATACTCATACACATATTTACCGAAAATTTATAAAGAACAATAAAAAAGGTTAAATAAAAATTTAATATTCAAATGTTGAAAAACATATTTATTTATACATATTACAAATATCATATTTAAAAGTCTGTTTTTTCCATTTGTTTGTTTCTTGTCTGTGCCTTTTTTTAGAGGATATGAAATCTTTTTTATATTTCCTAAATTTGTGATAAAAATTGTAAGGAGTTGCGACAACCAAAGCCTGATGTTAGTTTTATTAATAAACTAAACACTTTTTAAGTATTTTCTATAATAAATGAGTTATTTCCAGCTCTGAAAGTTATATAAATTTTCGACATCAATTTTATTTCCAATATATCTATTTTAGGAAATTTTATTTTATTAATAAAAAATTTTTAAGGAAGTGATAAATTGGCCAAGTATTTTTACACTATTGTACAATATTAGAATACTATAAAAACATCACATGAAAGCATCTTAGCAATAAAGAAATTTTTTTTATTCCAACAAATTTTATCAAAGGATTTAGGAATTATTTCCTTAATATGATCCATGTATGAAATTGTTTTAGCATATGAGGGACATTACTAGCACTTAATATCTTAAATGGAGGTTTGTAGAAGACTTGCAGTAGAAATCTATCACATCTTAAAATGTTGTGATAAAATATATAAAAAAATATAATTATAATGGCCCATTGTGGTGAAATTTCTTAGAAATATGTATTAAAAACTATATTGAGCAATTTTAGTAACATAAACAGCAGCTGTATTTTCTGTCCTGTCTAGTAATTTTATCAAGAAAGTTAGCTTTTTTTGAAGACAAAGTAAGAACACCAGACGAAGACTTTTCATAAATTTTACACACTTTTTCACCAGCCGAACCCAATGTGCGCCCGGGTGGCTAAAATCTTAGCACTTTGTACGAAAGTTGCTCAAACGAACACAAAAAAGGCTCTTCTATGGTAATAAAATGATTAATAATACACATGCAAATACATAAAGTACACAGTAAAATAAATATACATACATACATTTGACATCAAAAATAAATGATAACAAATGTCAAATTGATGAATTAGCACAACCGTTCTCTCAATTTTCAATGAGAACAGGCAGTTGCAAATATACTGGCAACTATTCTCTGCAAAATTTTGCTCATTTTTTATGCGGATGTGCGTGTGTGCTTCTATTTATTTTGTGCAAAATAGCAATAACATGAAAAAACCGGGCTCAGACGTGTGAGTGGCTGTAAATAGTGGAAAAAGTAACGACAACAGCAAAAGAAGGAACAACATAAAATACAAATGCTTTCTGCTGAAAAGGTGTGTGTATGTTTACTTAGTTCTCTGGCAGAGACACTAACAAACATGTCGGCACACATACACTTCCACTAATACGCATGCAGAATTCTGTATTCAGCAGGTTAACAAAACAACCATCCAACTATACAAGATGAATTTTGTGTCACTGTGTCAATTGTCCGTACAAAATGTTGCTGACAAAGAGCATAATCATGTTGCCCACGCAACATGATAATGAATGCAATGGTAATAAGTAAGATGAGTTGGAAAATAATGTTGCGAATGTGTAAGTAAAGTGAAGGTTATTTTTGTTACTTGTATATGAAGAGGGCGATGGCAACATGGAGTATTTAGTAATGAGCCTGTAAGAGTTTGCAACCATGGTGGCAATAATAAAAGCCTGTATTGAAACGTCTCAGTAAAAGAAACCCCACACAATTTATTTTTTTCTTTATTTAAAGATTTCGTTTTATTGCTCAACAGTTGCCATGAGAGTAAATTTGACAAGATATTTCTTTTGGTGTGGAATTTTTGTTTTTATGACCATTTACTTTTTAAATCCTCTTTAGTCGTTTAACAAAGTTTTGTTTTTGTGTCTGCTGGTTTCTTACGTTCTAATTTTCTCAAATTGTAAAGTTTACGGCGCATGTTTCTGGATTTATATTTGCGAAAGCATCTTACACTTTATAATCACAGTGTTGATGACGATAACATCCATGCTGGTGGAAGAGCTAATAAATATAAAAAGTTCATAAAAAATAAATTAGTATTTTCAATAGATTGGGTAATAGTTCTAAGAGAAGTTTTTGCATTTTTAATAATTTATTGCGGTTCAAACATTACTTTCTGTATGACATGTACGACATCCTGGGATTATCTCACCCAAGAAATCGTCGATCGTTTTGTTTTATTTGTTTGCTTGCATAATAACATCATTTAATTTATTATTTGTTATGTCTTTAGCTATTTCTTTCACGACATTTTATAAATTACATAAGTAATTAATAAAATTTCTTATTGGAATTTATTCGTAAAATTGTAATCTACTCATTAATTGGTGCTTCAAGAATTTAACAAAGAAATTTTACGATAATTAGTAAGTATTATTACAATATATATATTAGCTTATTTTTTCGTTAACATATTTATAAAATCCATATCTGTCGTACATGCATCCATATGGCATAAGAAATCGTTTTGAAAAATAAATTAAGCACCTGAATTGGTGGGTTGTATATCATACGCACACACACACACACACACACACACACACATATATATATATATATATATATATATATATATATATATATATATATATATATATATATAATGCTGATTTTAAAGAAAGTTACCTGGCCTCCTGGAAATGTTTGCATCAAAAGTACTCCTCTTGGCCATCACCCAATTAATTAAAATTAAAATTCTTGAAACGTTCTATTCAAAATTACTACTGAGATTGATATCAAAGAGGCACATTCCTTTTACCTGTGTAGCAAGGCTGCCAACTGTTCTGTCATCTAAAATGTTATTTATTTAGTAAAGTCTGTGTCAAACTTAATACAAAATTGATGGTTCAAATTTAGCCACTTTGCAAGCATTACGAGGTGATAATAATCGACATATTGGGCTACTGTGCTGGGAATTGGTCAGATTATAAAAAATAATTTGAAGAGACTGGAAGCGCTAGAAATATAGTGAGGCCTGTGGCTCATGACAATGTGTGCACTACCAACAAATACCGCTTATATTAGTGGAAGTGTGACAAATAATCCATGCAATATAAATTCCAACTCAAGCAACAATTAAAGCTGACTGACCATTCACAACAATGAATGATTTCAATGCTGATTTTTCTAAGAGAATTTTCTTCAGCGATGGCTATCATTTCTCAATCGGTTTTTTCATCAATTTTCAATGCTAATTTACCATGGAAGATGAGCATATCTCTACATAAATTTAATTTATGCCCCATATTTTTGTTATACTTATATATAAAGGTCCGGGCCGATTTGTATTTGTTTACTTAAAAGCAACATTGTTGGCTGACATTCTACTAGGCGTTAGATAATATCTAACAAATCAACTTGCCTCGAAAGGTATGAGTTCTTCATATTATCATGAGATTTTAATAGTGGATATTAGCAGCGACTGAATATTTAACGAGAGTTTTCAAACATTGAAATTTACTTCAAGGACTTTAACGACTTATGTTATTTTCTTTTCGAAGAAAACGACAAACGACATTTCTTGCTCTTTCAAATAGAAAAAATTTTTTATACCTTCTAACAATCCAAAATTATTAGAAAAGATCGCTTTTTTACAGGAAAATACGCCATTAGACTATTCGATTAATATACTACTCATTAGTCTAAGAAGGCATCCGAAGCTGAAAAGGGGAAGATTAGACTGAATTTGTATTCCGTGCTAAGTCGAGCTCCCTGGAAGTTCTTATGTCTCCTGTCATACATTGGATGTAAAATTAAATGCGTGGGAAGATTATTTAGCTTAAATTAATTTACCACCTGCACGATGTGTCATTAGGTCCATTTGAAATTTGTTTAAAATTTATCAAAAAAATAAACTCCTATATCTTTCCCTTAATGTTTTCTAATTCCTTATTTTTAGTTCATTTTTAAGGGCTTATAACTAGTTATAAGTGATTTTCTTGTACGATAAAATTCAAGCTCTTTTCTATATTTTTTTTTTTTTTTTTGATTTGTGTGTATACAGTTTGGGCGCGACACGTGCATACAAAAGGAGATGCTGTTTATAAATAGAATGAAATCTCCTTGAAGCTCTTTTTAATGAAAGCTCTCACCCTTTGTAATTGAAAGGTCTCCCTTAATTATGAGTTTTTGCTGAATATGTATTTTCTGTGCTCTTAAGCTCTTAAGTTTTATTGTTTTATCACTTTCAGCTTAATTTTGCCCTACAGCTCTGCAGCTGTCTAAGTTTTTTGGTTTCATGACGTTCGCCGTTCCTTCGTTTTTCAGTTACCAAAAATTGAAAACTTACGCTCCAGCATCTATGTAAAGTTATGGTAACTTGTCAGACGTGTGGTAGATGTTCTGTAAAGCCTTTCGTTAAACGTTAAGTCACGGCGCGTAAAAGAAAAATTATTGTGAAAATAAAAGAAAGGAATATAAATTTCAAGAAATTTAACACAAAAATAAAAAGTTTTTATGCAACTTTGCAATTGAAATGAAATCAAAAGTAATTAAATAGTATTTTCTGGCCAAAATAAATAAATTTGTGCTTCAATATAAGAACAAATTAAAAAAAGATTTGTGTAATCTGTTCTTAATTTTATGGGGTGTGTAATGAAAAAATTACAATAAAAAATCTCAACAATAGAGTCAAAAGAAATCTTAACAAAAACAAAAGGATATTGCTTTAGTTTCTAACAGGACTATTTGAAAAAAAACAAAATGTTCAAGTTAATTTTATAAAATAAATATTAATCAATGAAAATTTTATATCTAACAATTAAAATTTGATTAGTGTCATAACTTATTTTTGTGCTAGTGTGTGATTTAGTGACAATAATATTATTTTCCTATAAAGGATTCCACTTTAAGCATAAAAAATCTCCACTAAATCATTGCGCATCTACACTAAAATTCTTGCCACACATTCCTCCACACACACTTCAAATATCATCATCAACATCATCATCATCATCACGTATTATCATATTCGCAAACACTCTATAGAATCTAACAAATGGTCTAATAATTTTTTCATGTTATGACAATCTAAGAAAAATAGCCAGAAAAAAGTGAAAAAACCACATCAAAATCCAAATTTAATTGTAAACTTTTTATTTGTAATTAAGTTTTATGTCTCTATTTTATTTAAGCCATTTGACTTATTTATGCCAGTAAAAGTAGAAGAAAAAACAGACAAAAATCTCTCCACTTTAATATGCCAGCAACACACACACACATATACGCATCTAAACATGCACGTATACATATAAAATAAACAACAAACAGCCATAAATTTTGACATTTCTCTTGGTGGCACACTTTCTAATGTGTGTAACACATACTTTTTTCCTTTCTTTTGTTTTTGTATTTCAAATGACAATTCAACAATAACATTTCAACTCTACCCAGTGACAACGGCGATGATAGGAGAACGATGAAATGTCAAAAACGCAACTAAAATGTAAACAAATGAATGGTAATGCCTTTACAGGAGAGTAATAGAAAAATATGAGAAGAAACTCACAAAAATATAAGGAAGTTGTTTACCTGCATCACTACAATAAATTGTTTCCTACACCAGCACAACATACGCTCTCAATTTTAAGGGATAAAAAGCAAAATCGTATATTATTGGTGAAGGGAATGATAGTTTGAAAAGTTCCGAGTATAAAAGGAATTTTTTTATCACAAGAGCTGAGATCAATTAAAACTATCTCGAATCGGGTTAACCGACATTCAAAGTTATAGGATTTTTTTTTCGCTTCAGATGAGTGACACAGGTTTTGCTTAAGCCAACGCAGCACTTTCAAGACTCTTCTCTGATTAGAAAGAAGAAAACATTAAACATATTTAAATCAAATTTATTATATGCTGATTTGAGTTTATATTTATTTTACAAGCCGATATTTTATTGATTGAGTATTATACGATTAAGAGAAACCAGTGACACGGGGACTTTGCTGGCTCCATTCCTTACAACTCTCCTCTTCTTATGAAAATAAATGACTTCTAATGACTCCTCTTCGCTTAAGGAAATTTTTACTTAATAATATTTCAGTTGGTCCTGTACTTTTACCAATAAAATGTCCTTATAGAGCAAATACTTTGTGTTTTTCTAAATGCTATATCTTACAAATATGTACAAGTATGTTTTACTTATAAATAAAATATTAAAATAAAAGACACCGTTTTCTAAAAAGAGCAAACAATTTAACCATGAAATTTCTAATAAATAGTCCAGTAAGATACGCACTTAATTCTGCATGTTGGGTTACACGAATGAGAGTTATAGATAATATTATTATTTAAAAAAAGTCATTATATAATATTTATAATCCCTTGTAGTTCACAAGATAATCCCAAAAAAACTAGTCGCCAACTTGTGAAAAATTTCCCCAAATAAAAGTAGTCCTGTTAATGGGGCTGCTGCCATTCGTACGATCACTTCAAATGTATTAAAACTTTCGTAAAATAATGTGGTTGTGTAATTTTGAAAGAATTATTAATTTTTACAATTATGTATTAGATTTGTGTCAAGTTGATAACTTGGAATTGACTTCGTTATATTGTTTTCAAGTTTAAGAAATTTAGCCTAGTATAGGAATAATTGAAACCATTACATTTTCCACAGACATGGAAAGTTGCACCAAAGCAAAATCGAAAGCTGAATTAAATTAACCAAAAATTTATATATAAAGAAACATATATTGTTTATTGCGAAAAGGTTCCAGAAAATTTATTTATACACATTTCTCTTGTCATTATAAAATTTGCTTTAACACATTTTCTGTATTGACTTCTATTTTTGTCCCATCATCTTACACAATATATATGTTTTTATCTTAAGACCACGCATTTCAACTTTAAACTTCTAATAATAAAAGTTCATATATTCTATAACCATATATCAAGGATAGACAAGCCTTGTTTTTGAATTGAAACCTACGGTTTTTACGTCCGTAGCTATAGGGATGTTTATATTTAGACAACATCGAAAATTGTGAAACACACAAAGTGTTTGGCATAAATTAAACCTGCAACCTTCTCATATTACACAAGCAACTAGTCAACGTGGGCTTTAATATATAAATTAAATTTCGTACCACATGAAAGGAAGTCACACTTTGGTAGTCCTTTGTAATAACACATATTTTTGTATATCTATCACGAAAAATAAAAGCTTTAACAATGTAGGATTGGAAACAATTAAAAATAATGTAAATAATTTTTTTTACACTTTTCTCATTTAATAAAATATATATTTATTCCAGTTTTAGCACTTCTAAGCTGAAAGCATAATTTTATTCAATTCAATATTCTTGACTGAATTTAAATTTTGTATAAACATAGTTTTTTTATAATTTATTGTTAATTTTTTCCTCTTATACTACATCATGTGGCCACGATATATCAAAATTAATTAAATTAATATAAATAATACTTCAAACGGAAAATGAATGGAAACAAATAAATAAATTATTTATACAAATATGGAAACAGTTCACTAGGAACAGCATATTTCAGATTCTGAAAAATTATTTTTATGTTAAGAAATTTCAATTTCTATGTTTTTTTTAAGTCCTTGTACCTTTGATAATTTTTATTGTAGCTTCCTCTGAAATATAATTAAATAAATTAATTATATTAACTCATTTAAAAATATTACCGTAGTTAAACTATTCACTACATTGATATTATAATTGTATTAGGAATTAGGTATTTTACAACAGAAATTTGGTATCAAAACCTTGTCACGAATTGTATTTATATTATGTGATCTTTACTGTATGTTACGCAAAGCTTTCGTCCAGAATTTTTTATAGGTTTTACTTATGGCTTTATTTTTTTATTATTATATTACATACAAATGAGAAATTTTTCCACTAGAATTTGCGGTGTAATGTGTCCTTATTTTCCTTTTCATAAACATCTTACATTTCTAAATAATCAATTTAATTGATAAATATACTTGCATTATAATAGATATCAAATATCGAAACTCTTTCAGGGCTTAGAGCAAGTGGTACCACGAACGTATACGTTGCAAAGATTTCTATATTACTTATACGCATATGGACACACACATCAAACACATGTGTGATAAGCCTGCAACAAAATTTTAAACAAGATACAAATTGATTTTCTTATATTTCAAGACAAAAATTATAAAAACACATTTTCAATACTAATTGATTTGATTTATTAATTATTTATTTGATAAAATTAAAAGTAGAAAATAAATATTTTTTCAAAGTTTTTTTTTACTTTTTAGCTTTTTCTTGTTGTTTGCGCTACAACATTATTACATTATTATTACCAAATCCACTTTCGATGAAAAACGGCTTTGCTGTGAATTCGTTTTTTTAAAAGTGGTACTATTTAATTTTTAAATTAATTAATATAAAATTTAAAAACATTTTAATTTTACAAAATGTCACGTTATCACAAATGTTTCACTCATCTTGGCACTGGCAATAGGAAAATCTCTTTAGATAACATATACATTACAATTGAAATTGTTGAAAACTTTTAAGAGCCCAATTTTTTAAATCCACCAATATTTGAATTTTTATTTTTTGCCAGTGGGTTCTGAATGAGTTAAGTTTAGTTACTGCAATTTATACTGCAACAAGAACGTAATAAGGAGAGCTTTTTTAAATAAAAAGTTTAAATTAATTCCAGTTCAGGCACAAACTACCTAGCAATGTGAAAAAACTTCTACACCATGCTTCGAAAATAAGACATAGTTTTTCTCATTTTCATCCTCAATTGGTTACTAGTTTAACATTATTAAAAATTTATTATTAAGAATGTATTTGGATTTCATTTGTTTAATTTGCGAAAATTTTCTACAATTTACAAAATCATTATTAAACATTTCGGAGCATTGCTACGATTTGTGAGCGATTAATTGCTTAACTTGTAAGAAACAAATCAGACATTTCTGCTGGCTCCAAACATTTTCGGACCACTCCCTCGTATTGATAGATTTCTCAATTTTTTTATTATTACATATAGTTTTATATTTCCTTTTTTACAGATCTTTAAAAAAAGGTGTGTATATAACATACATTTTTTATTTAAAAACACTATAACCATCAGCAACTGAAGTTTTGATGTGAAAAATTCTGGCATATTATGAACATATTAATCTTGTGACTGTTTTAAATTTATTTGGCTTACAACTGGGAATATTGAATTGAAACATTAATTTTTAGATGAAAAAAATTTTTGGAATAAATTTTTATAAATAACAATTTAAATACAGTAAAAATTAATACTGTTTGAGGAGTATGGGTCGATTATATGAGATCCTTCCTATAACATTCATATAAACTCTATTGAATCAGTGTAAAAGCAATTTTTGATGTTTTGCTTAAAAGGCACTGGATATAGTACCTAAGTGCTACCACCATATGTCAACAGACTTGGTCTTATTAAGTTAACAACCTTGAAAAGCCGTCGGGTAATGCTGAGTATTTCACTTCTACTTGGATTAATACGGTGGTCATGTCGATTCTGAGCTTCTGCTTGGTAAAATAAAATTTTGCGTACCAAAATTCATATTAGAAATATTTTTGACAGCAAAAGCGAAATTATTTTATATTTAAATACTTAATTTAATTTCATTATATTATGTTTTTAGTCTGTAAGGATTTGTATCTATAGAAAAGGAAAATAAATATTTTACTACAGTTTGGGAGTAAAAATCAAGTTTTAGAATTAGTTCTATCCCATTAAAAATTATTTAGATTAAATTATCATCTTAATACGAAATAACAATTAATATTTATATTCCCATAAAATGTTCATACCTCTCGAAGTGAAAATTAGTTTCATGAATTGTCCATTGATTTTTTTTCCTGCACTGAAGATCTCTTCCAAACCAAGTAAGTTTGTAAATAAAAAGAATAGGCCTTTTAAAAGCGAAATGTGCCAATATAATGGTGACATTATAGATGCCATTCTTGCTCTAGAAGGTGAAAAATTGGAAACGATATACTTATACGTACTATAGACTTTGGTACAGCTCAATGCATTCGTACTAACACAGCAAAACTGTTGTGAAAACTATTTAATGTTTTTTTATTATTTTGTAACTAATTTTTTTGTATTTTATTTATGAAATTTTTTTAAGAAGTAAAAAGTTTTTCGAGTACAATTTAGAATTTGTTTGCTATTTCGATCTCAACTTCCTATTAACATTAAGTGAATGAGTCAAAGCAGAAAGTGAAAGAAAAAGATGAAGAAAAACATCACTCACTGCTAATACATCAAGCAAAAAGGAAATTTTTTTGAGGGAAAAATATTTATGACAGATATTAATATCTAATAAACATTACACGATCTAAGTTTTTACAAAAAGTACATACTTTGTGTTAAAAATGCAACCACATTACAAATATGATGATAAATATATGCTGCTTTTATATAAAACCTATAAAATATTTGTTGCGAGTTAAGCGAGTTTCATATCTTGGCTGCTAGTTTTCGGCCCATACAACCACAATATCGGAAAGTGGTTTATGCCACTGGCTTTAAAAACTCTCAAATAATTTATGATGATTACAAAAAGTGTTTAAGTTTAAGTGCAATATTAAGGATGAATCTAAACAAATTGATGTTCTTCCTTTAGAAGTCGAATGCCGTAATTTGTCTCCGAATTTCAATTCCATTTATTTTTTCTCCATGTTTTCAACAGTAGTAAATGGTAAAAAAACAAATAAAAAAAGAAGTAAAATTAATTCGAGGAGAAAGATCATTTACAATTGAAACGTCAGGAAAAATATAAAGAAAAATCATTCACGAGAAGGGTGAAAAATACGGCTGTGGCGAAACAAAATCTCATTGAGAATATCCTGTTGCAATAAAAAATAAGGACAATCCAGTACTTTTAAGTATGGTAAATTTGGACAAAATATTTACTATCAAGCGATTAATTCTTACCAGCTGAGCTTTTGTCGGTGTGTAAATATTTTTATCAAGTCCCCAACTTCAACTTTGTATGAAAAGTAATCCTTTTTCATTGCTCCTATCCTGTTCTCTTTCTGCAAGACACTGTTTGCCACAATCAGTGTAAGTAATCAATGTTGGAAATAGACCTACCTCAATTAGTATTCCACCAGCCTGCTGGATAAACATATCTTTTGCTACTTTGAATATGATTTTGGCACAAAC
The DNA here is from genome assembly GCA_963681545.1 of Germaria angustata. NCBI lineage: Eukaryota > Metazoa > Arthropoda > Insecta > Diptera > Tachinidae > Germaria > Germaria angustata. The sequence continues at coordinate 35,199,932 of OY813001.1, forward strand.
TGTAAAATTTTTAAACATTTTTTACCTTCGCACTATTAATAAATGAAATGAGAGACCGCTAGTGTGATATCAATTTAAAATTAAAATTATTATTATTTTCTTATCTTGTACGCTAGAGCAATATTTTTTACAGAGTTCATACAAAAATTATATTTATCGAAATGCCAAATATTTCTTATCCTTTATAAAATCTTTACAGTTTCTTCTTTTGTGTCCTCTTACGTACTCTCATTTTTTTAGCCTATTGACTAAAAGGAAATGTCAAAATATCTTTTTTCCTTTAACGGCTAAATTTTCTTTGGTTGCGTTTTAATTGTGCTCTTCTTTTCTTTGTATCCTTTATCCTGTATTCCTCAATTTAAGAACATGCGTACATTTAACAGTTTTCATCACAACTAAGGAGAAGCTGTATTGTATCAGTTGCCTGCTTTTTGAGATGCTGCAGCATTGGCTGTTACTGCTGCTGCTGCTGCTGGAGCCTCCAAGCTGCTAAAGTTTATGTTGACTTTAGAAAAAAGCAGAGCTAAAAATGAGATGTTATTTTCTCTAGCAGCAACATACAATTCTCTTAATGGCACCAAAAGGCAGTTGTTAGATGTTGGCCGACTTGTTTCGTTTTAGCTCGGCTCTTGCAAAAAAAAAAAAAAGATTTAAAAAATGGTCTGCTTGTGTGTCATAACGAACGGTGCAAAAATCCCATATTTTGCAGGAATACAAATATGGTTTTTCCTGTTGTTGTTACTGTTGTATTTGTCTTTTTCCCTTTTTCATGCTCTAAACTTTACTATCTAGTGAGTGCTTCGTTTTTATTATTTTTTCATCTATTCTATGATTTTTAGTTTGCATGAGTTTAATAATAATGAGTGTTTGTATGTATGCATGTGTGTGTGTGTTTTTTTTTTCTATGAGTATTCTGTTTGGCTTAAAGTGAGTGTGTGTCACTGATTTTTTTTTTTTGCAATCTATATATTTTTTAATGTGTTTGGAAACATATACATTTTTCTGGCTCTTAGTTGAAGCTTTATACAGTAGCAAAATAGCTTAAATTCGAGGAGGTGCGTCGGTCACACTAAAAACACCGATATATTCTATTTTTGCTCTTACACGTAGTTAAAAAAAATCATAATAAAACAAATACTTTATAATCTGATAAGTTATAAACAAAATTTTTAGAATCTAATTGAAAAGCACAACAAAGTAAATTTAATGAAGAGTGTTATATTTAAAATATTTTCTATTGGAAAATAATAATAATAAAATTTCATATAATTTAAAAATATCTATGTATGCAAATTAAATACAAGTGTTTTTTTCTCCGTTTTTTTTTTTTTAATTTAGCAGAAAAGAAAATTTATGAATTTGAGCAGCTGTTAAAGGAAAAATTAACAAAATGGTACAATATATAAATAATTAAGTGCGAAAATTTAAAAAAGGAAAATAAATAAAAAATATAAAAAACAATATGTTGTTAAGAATTTTAAAAAAAGTCATTCCATTATCTTATTAATTTGATGGCCTGGTTAGACAAGCAGGCTTAAAAAGTGTTGACCCAACTGAATACCGCCAAAGAAATATATAATAATAATTGAAAAAGAAAATAAGAAAAAAGTCAAAATAAAACGAATTATGTGGAATTAAAAATATGCTGACAAAATAAGAATCTTAAATAGTATAAATTAAAAATATTTCGAGAAAAATTATGGCAAAATATATTTAATTAAAAGCAAATAAGAAAATATTAATGATGATATCAAACCTAGAGATTGATAACGAATTGTGTTCATTAGTGCTAAAAATAAAAATATCTAAATCCACAAAACGAAAATTAATATAATTTTTTAATTTATCTTAAACGAACAAATCTATCCTATTAGATCAATTTCATTGCAAAGAAATAAGAAAATAAATCCATCTAAATTGCTCTATGCAACAAACAAAGGAAAAATAAATAAATCTAGGTGCCAGCAGTCAGTCTTTAAAACATCTCAAACTCAAACTTAAACAAACGAGAGATCATTATGCTTTCTTAAGAAATTGTTTAAATACCACAACAATCACTCGTGTTTTTCCTGCTTTTCATCGTTCAGTGCTATCAACCGTGGAGTTATTTAAATAATTCTTAGAAAATCTTTAATTCGAATTCAACGTATACCCACCCATCCCTTAACATGCAAATGATATGTTTTTTAATGATAAAACTTTTTCCTATTGACACGCTTCCCTCTCCATCGTTGTTTATCTAAAATAATTTGTACAACTAAAACCAGTGGCAGGCGAAACGAAACGTTAAACTTGCGGAAAGCAGAAGTAAATGTAAGTTTTAATTTTAATTGAAATATCTCTCTTTTGAAGGATTTAAATAACTTTGTGAATCTTTGCTTTACACTTTTACCATTTACCCCTAGTCGTTGAATCTGTGCTGCAAAAGAGTGTATTCATAAACCAAAAGTTATATAAATTAAGGAATAATTATTCCTTGTGTTAAAGTGAAAATATTGAATCAAGTTCGAAATAAAAATAAAAAAATATAATATGGAAAAACCAAAAGGACGCATAAGCTTTCAATGATGCTGATCGTAATAAATTTACGAACAAAATTTTTTTTAAATAACATATTTCCAATAAAATTCTTTATATGAATCTTTTTGGTGCATGCGATTAGTCACCACTTAGTATTCGTATACAAAATATTTTGTTTATTCTATTGTTAAGAGTAAAGTTTTGTAAGCTGATTATATGCATACATTTTTATAATTTTAAAATTTAAATAAATATTTGGAGTTCTCATATTGTATTTGAAAGTTTATGTATAAGAATTTGCGCCTCGGTCATAGCGAAGGACCTTGCATATGAGGGCCATGAGCCAGATTTGGATAAGTTTCAAAAATGCCTTAACTTAGCGTTATACAAGATAGAATTCTTTAAAAACAGACTCGTTGAAATCCACTAATGACTCGATTAGTGCGGAAAAAATAAAAATAAAATGAGTGGACATGCAGACAGCTAAACTCACAATAAACAAAAATTTAAAAATTTTTAAGGGAAAAAAGGTCTTTGTAGATGATTTTTTCATTATGGATTACATTGTTTGCTGGTTTTTATGATTAAGGTAACTTAATAATAATATAATAATAGTTTTTTTACAAAAGTGCTTTAGAACTTTTAGGTAATAAAATTTGGAATATTAAACAATAGTTATTTAAGACTTTTATTATATGTAAACGTCTTGCAAAAGATCAATAAATATATTTGCCTGTGCCTCTTTAATATAAACCACTTAAAGTAATAAGTAATTTTCTAAGAAATATACACAACAACAAATAAAACCAAAATTGGAACAGTTAATTGATATACATATGGAGAAAAGAGATTTGACCTGGTAACAGACTTTGTTGCCAATAAAATTTTGTCGGTTGCACATATATAATATTCTAATACATCATAAGTTCTTCCTTACAACAATTTAATTTATAAGAGATACCAAACTTCATTTGATACGCTTTATGAGCAATAATCATGTAAATTTCCGGAAGTGAAGTTAATACGATTGAACGGATTCCAGTAATTTTAAAAGCATCAGACTTTTTAGTAAGTTTTACAAATCTCTTACGTGAGCAAGGATAAATTTGCGCTTCAGAAAAATAATACAGTTTAAATCTCTGGGAAGTCACTGTGAAAATCTAATTCGGAAAGCACAGCCCTCCAAAATATATATTTTTTTTTTTTTTTCAATTTGCTGAAGATGATGCCTTGTGCTCAAATAATATTCTACTTAATTAATAACAAAATTTTGTTTTATCATCTCACATCTTTAGTTGCAGATTTGATTACTTCTAAATAACACAGAATACATGAAAAAAGCATTTGCAATCAATATAAAACTTTCCATTAGATATAAAAAATGGCCTCTTTTAAAAATTCCTATTTTTAAAATGTGTGATCTAAAAGTTTCTTTTCATTTGTACATTTTTGAAGCCATTAAACTTAAAAATTTGTTGAGGGTTTAACTGCTCATATATTGTAATTTTGAAACCCTTGTTGTACGAAAAAACAAGTTATGAAGAATACCCCGTATATTAAAATGCGAAATAAGAAATTTATACTGTAATTTAAACTATTTCCAACGAATAAAACATTGGTTATAATAAAAGAAATTTGGTTTAATTTCCGCACATTCAAGGAAAATTGTAGTTCTAGTAGCAAAGTTTTTCCAAACTCTTTTCGAACTTGTCTTTTTTTTTTCTAAGTATAACATTAGCTAATATAAGGAAAGCTTATAAATTTTTTCATGTTATCCTTAGGACAAATGGTCCAAGTCATTAATTCTGGTTCGAAATTGATATCAAAATGACTTAAGGAAGAAAGTATTTTTCATATGCTTTAGCCGTCCTAAATATATAAAAATCAATAGTTCGTATTAAGGGAGTAAAAGCACTTTGGAACTCTTTAACTGAGATGCCAACATCAATTTATTTAAATACATGCAAATGATTGATACATAAATTATTATTGCGATCATTTTGTTCTTCTTCCGGTCATATATAATTCAGGCAATAAAATCAATAAAGTTTGAATATATTTTATTACTTTCAATATTTTAATGTATATTACGCCATTATAGTGCAATATAAATCAAAAAATTATTGTTCCAACAGTAATAATTTTGTTTTTTGAAAATTTTTCTTAAAATTTCAATTGTAAAAACTATTTTTGAAATAAAAAATTGTTTTTTAAAGAAGAAAACAGTTCCATTTATAAGCAAGTAAGTGCATGATGCTCATGTTTATATATATGGAAAAGATAATAAGGTACGGAACTATATAATAATATGACTAAAGGAACATTTCTCATAGTCCTGATGAACATAAAAATACAACAACATTAATGAAAGTTTAGAATTGTGGTTGTTTCAAATATGTTTTCTACTGGAATCAGATTTATTCTGATTAAGTAAATTTTAAGTTTCACTGGAAGCCAAAGGTTGATATTCTCTAATAAGAATGTCATTGTTGGAATACATAATATTGTTTTCATTGTAAAATTTTAACTCATGCTTGCTTATTTCAATGAAAGAAGAGAAATTTTAAATATTTAAACCCATATCCGAATGGTAGATTTATAAAAAAAATTACATTTTATTTCATTTGTGGAATAATTTGTGTTGTTTTTTCAAAATATTATTTCAAAAATAATTCCAAAATATTTTTTTGATTTCTCTATCTAATGTCATTACTTTTAATGTACAAACCTCTTTGAGAAAATTATTTCCATTTCTGAGCTACAGAGCAAAATTATTTGGCAGTTTCTTAAAATTTTAAATATCTTAATTGTATGATTTCTTTCTTGATCTTCTCAAGTTTTTGACTACTTTGTTTTGTTATTTTTTTATTATATATTTTCAGTATGTTATATACTTATATGATTAACATTCGAATTATAGTGAAGAGAGTTCAGGATATACATAAATACATATGTATATTCCTTTTCTACTTTGTTGTTAAACTGCATTATTAATGCCATGAAATTATAAATTAATATCAAGAGGAAGGAAAAAAACCTTTATGAAAGAGGAAAAAATGCTAATGTTAAGCTGCGTCAGGTGGAATTATGAATATGTTGAGTTAAGCTCATTGATAGGTCTGTAAAGCGACAGTTGACATTTTCTGTTGAAATTTTCTGTGAGATTGATAAATATGTCGCAATCTTGATCGAAATCAGATAAACTGTTGCTGAGGAAAAAGTTTTCCTCAATATCATCTTTATATGTAGAAAAAAAAGTAGAAGTACTTATATCTAAAGCTTAAGCTTAAGCTAAAATTATATCAAGAGTAGTCGATATGCAAATCAAAATTTAAAAATCTTTCATCGCATTTTTTACGGTTCGATTTTTATAGAGATAAACTCCACAAAAGGTTCGATATTGTCTTTTTTATCACATTTTTGTATGCTTTTTCTTGGTATATGGAAAAAATTAAAAATCAAACAGCAGATTAACTAAATATGTAATGGACTGACTAAACGTTCCTAACAAAAATTTCTCTACATTGGTTTGTAAATCACAATCCCATTGTGTCTTAAATAAAAGCAAATTTGATGTCAAGTTAATTACTCAATTTTATTTTATACTTTCTTTCTTAATTATTTAGTGAAATGAATTGACTATTTCAAGTTTATAAAATGTTACTAAGACAGTATCTGCTGTTTTTGCTACAACTTAAATATAAACACGTTTGTTAATGTATTGGTTTTTCCTAAAAAAGATCTATACATACACATAAAAATATGCTTTGACACACACTCGAGATTGAGAGAATAATGCTAAAGAGTATAAAGTTATTATGATTTGTAAGCGTGTATTATAATAGAGTAATTTGTTAAATAATTAGGATTATGTGTGCCATAGAAGAAGGCTAAGCTGTCTTGTTTGGTTTTTGTTTCCCCTTTTTGGGACTTATTGCCTCATAATGTGAAAGTGCGTGTATGTGTGTGTCTGTCTGTATGTTTACTTGAGAGCTCATTAGGCTTGTCCAGAACCCAACAAACACAAACAAAAATATTTGTTTATAATAGTCATGAAAATTTACTTATTCAATTACGGTTTTTTCCTCGAACGGAAACTAAATAAATTAAGATTTTCATTTAACTAATACAGTTGAAAAAGCTACGTAAATAATAATACGTAGTAAGATTTATAAAACTCTACTTGTCGACTCTAAATGAATTTATTATAATTTATTATTTATCATGTCAATTTTAATCTAAAATGTATATACTTTTAACATTTTTTGTGAAATTTCTAATTTAAACTTATCAATGGACCTCTTTTTTTAATTGAAGTCGATTTTAATGGCAGAATAGGCCGTATATGTGGAAAATTTTGCTGTTGATTATTTTAAAAATTGTTGAAAATTTTATGATCAAAGGGTTAATTTGATTTTTTGCAAAGACCATATGAAGGAAATAAAAATTATTTACAAGGAACGACATTTTCAGTGTTTTTGAAAATCGATCAGTGCATCTTTTCAACACCCTCGGAATCAAGTTGACAAAATTTTAATTAAAACTCTAAACTCTTTGCAAAGATCTGTTGTCGATTAAAAAACAAAGAGATGCCTTTTTAAATTGTTATTTCTCTTCAATTAATTACTGATGTAATTACTTTTTGACACTGACAATTTTCAATTTGAATTTGAGGGGAATTAAATCTAAAAGTTGATCGCACTCCCGTAACCTGCACAGCAAATGTCAAGGAAATCATCGCCATTTTGAGAGTTTGCGTACATGATAGTGAGTATGCAATGGTTTGGCGTATTTGCTAGGCTGCTGGTGTCGGTAGTTTTTATTTTATTGATAAAAAGTTAGATGATATATAATATTCAAGCGAAATGCTGAGAAAGAAGAAAGAAATGAGCAATTTTTTTGTACCAATGACTCTACTGCATTTGTCGGCGTCGAACATTATACAAAAACTCATAGCAAGAACTGGCAGCCGAAATAAGAAAAAACCAAATTTCAAAACAAAAAGATCTGAAAAAGGCTCTTCCTTGTGAAGTGGATTGACAATAGTCCAAATTATATATAAAAATAAATGGATTTATTGTGAAGCATCAAAAATCTATAATGCAGCAGGGAGACTTTGCAACAATATATAAATAAATATATAAATTAACAGTGAAATGAGCTTTTGGTCATCTCCTGCTAAATATTAATCCTGATGTGTTGCATAACTGAAGCAATAACTTTTTGATATTTTTGCCACAGAATCTCATTAAAAATTTCTCTTTGAATTTTGTTGGTTTTTTATGTTTCAATGTTCTTCGCCGCAGGATCAATTTCACTTTGGGCCATACATAATCTTTTCATTTATTATAATAACTTTTATATTTATTAATCAATTTGCCTATTTTGTTTGAGAACTGATAATGAAAGATAATCCTCTTTTATACTAAAGTAAGAGCCAGTACAAAAATTGTTCATAAACCTAAAATATATCTAAGAATTCAAATGAAATAAGCCACAGTTAGTGGGATCTTATTTTATGATAACGAGTATTAATAATTTTCTTAAAAACTACATGAGTAAATTTCAGTTAAATGAAATTCAAAATTATAAATTCAAATCGAGCTGTAAATTTGTTTGCGGCAGCCTGAATGAGTGGCATATTCTTTTCTTCTTCTAGATGTGTATAAAGGCCATATATATATATATATATATATATATATATATATATATATATATATATATATATATATATATATATATATATATATATATATATATATATATATATTTTTTTTTTTTTTTTTTTTGAAGATTGATTTTTTTACTACAAATAATTAAAAATATAGCAATACCTTTTGTATGAAATACAACAAATTTTGGATTCCCCTAGCTAAAACATTAAATTGGTATCTAGTAAATAAAAGTTCTGAATTTTTCGAATCTCTTTAGACTGCAATTCAACGAATAGTTTATGGTCGAATCGTCATTTTTATCACACCATTCAAGACAAAGTAGAAGGAATTTGGGAAATATATTTCCAATAACTGAACTTTTCTTATAGCAAGGTTGCTGATATACGTGTAGAGTAATAATTGTGAACGATTTGAGAATTAGAATAAACAAAGCGTTGTATTGAATGGGTTTTGCATTAGTCGAGGTTTCGTTATACATGAAACTTATAATTGTAAGATAGACAAATCTTACTCTCTAAATTTGATATTCATTATGTCTAAAAAACAAATAATTTGAGTCCATGCAATGTGCTTGACTTTCAAAATTATTGAAAAAAAAATAAAGATCAAGAAAGTTTATTATGCAGCATTAAATCAATAACAAAAATTTATTTAAATCTTACTTGTGGAATAAATGAAATAAATAAAATTTACTATGTCATATCGCAATAATTCCAAAATAGTTGGAAGTTATTAAGGATCTCATCCTATTTTTGTGTTACATTGTTGAACTTTTTCATTAGAAATGTTTTTACAGCCATAAATTTCCAAAAATTAAAAAAAAAGATCCCCGAACAATATATTTTTCGGGGAATATAAAAATAAAAATACATACTGAATTATGGATCTTCCTGGTTTTTGCTTATTTTTTATATAAGAATTATTGAATGAAATAACAAATCTATAAAAAAGTGAGAACATTGCAAATGTGGCATTATATACCATAAAAAGAATATAAAACTAGTTACCGAGCCTGTTGAACTGGTTGGACAAAAATATTCGTAGCAAATTAAATAAATCACTTGCTTCCGTTTCCGACTAAATTTTAAATTCGAATCAGTATTGCAAGTTTCGGCAAATTACATTCAGTAATTGAATAATCATAAAACCGACTTGCAAAAGTTTTTTTTTGGCTATAGTCCCCTTGGTATAAGAGCAATTTAGCTTTTTAGCACAGATCGAAGATGTAATTTGGAATTTGTTTTGTTTTTTTTTTAATTTCTTCAAATTATATAAAATTTGGTTGTATATGTCAACAACTGTACTATTTGAAAGAAGTGTCTCCCATGTGTCTGTTGACTGCATTTTCTTACTTACACAGACTGGGCTATCTCATCTCTCTGCAGAATAATTTACAGCCTTTGACGGCAATGTATAGATATACTCTTTACATTACATACAGGATGTCCACCTCTAATCCAAACTAATACCAATATATTTTTGTAATTAATTTTTTTTATCAAACCAGTGTGTTTACTGGGCTGTGTGTTATGGAAAATAAAGTTTTTCCATTTTTCTTTAGTTAGTTGCCACTAATGCTTCTGATATTACTATTATAAATATGCCTTACATATCATGTCTCCGACGGCATAAAAGCTCAAGGCTTTTATTATTTTTATTGTGCCACATAACCCATATATTGTGTAGTGTTTACTTTCTTTTCTTTGTTTTCAACATGAAACATGTCTAAATGGGATACATTATTATTAACACTTTTGTACTCTGGAGCCTCTTAAAGTATTTCATGGAGCATTAAAAGTGTATTCGATGACTTTTAGGTTTAGGAAAAAACTTTAGGGAGAATTTAAAAATTAGAAAATGGAATTTATATATTTAAATGAATTTCTGTTTGTGGTCATTAATCATTTGGCTGTAATAATTTTTTGTGGGTTTTTTATTTGCCAAAAAAGTTTCGCTAAAAGCACATGAATAATTTGTTTCTAAAATTTCGTGTATTTTTCGATAACTCATAATTGAGTTTTGTTTTCAAAGTGAGGTACAATTTCCTTAAAGCATATTTAAAAAAATAAATTTTCCTATTTGCTGTTTTACTAGAAATATTTTCCATTAATTTATCATCCACGTTTCTAAAAAAAAAATTGTTTCCTTTAAATTCTAAAATTTTACAATAAACTGTTTAATATCACAGTGCAACACGAAATAACCATATACGGACACCACTACGTGATAAAAGACTAAAAAAAGACCCGTGTCTCCCAATTTTTCCCAAAGTCATGCACTTTTTTTATGGGCCGCCAAAGATTTGGGGCCTCGGTATCATTTTCGCAAAAAAGTGATCATTTTCTCGGGCTCATATCTTGCAAACCGTTCCGAATTTCGATTTACTCTCTGAGGCAAACTTGTAGCTCTTGTCATAAAGAACAAAAATTGCGAACATATAAAATCAAAAAATCTTCTCCTTCCAGATAAAAATCGCAAAAAACTTAAAAAAATTGGATTTTTTAACATTAGCATGTTAACAACATTTTTGACAGCTTTGTTAATGTTAACATGCTAATATTAAAAAATCGAATTTTGTTAAGTTTTTTGCGATTTTTATCTGGAAGGTGAAGTTTTTTTGATTTTATATGTTCGCAATTTTTGTTCTTTATGTCGCTGTCCTAGGCTATCCCATGCTGCTGTGTACTCTATTCAGATCCTTCTTCTTAGCTCGAAGCACACATTCGACGTACGTTGCCACTGCATTCCACACTTCCGCATTACTTGTCATCTTGTCAACAAGGTTTGCCGTCGTGATCAAGCCGATTTGCATCTCCACTTGTTGTCGGCTTATGACCCGGCGTTGGCAGGAGAAAAACGTGTGTTCCGCATCGTCAACTATATCGCTTTCTTCGTACAAGCAAAATGGTGTACTGCACTTTCCAATTCTGTGCAAATATTTTCTAAAATAGCCGTGTCCGGAGAGCATCTGTGTCAAGTAATAGTTCACCTCTCCGTGTTTTCTTTCCATCAATTTCCGTATATCTGGTATAAGTTTGGCTGTCCATCTACCATTCCCGCTGTCCTCTAAGTGCTGTGATGATAGTTCAATAAATAATAATAATAATAATAATAATAATAATAATAACAATAATTACCAGGAATTTCATGAACTAAATGTTCATATGTATATAGAGAAATTAATACAATATATTTTGTTTTAGGCTAAGGCTTCCAAAATGTATTTTTATACCCATTAAGGAGAAATTCAAAATGTATATAATAATAATAATAATAATAATAATAATAATAATAATAATAATAATAATAATAATAATAATAATAATAATAATAAATTTCCTTTAATTGGCTTTTGCCGATAATACTTCTTAAGGTCTTTTGTAGTACTTACTTTTTTATATTCATTTTCAATCAGCTCTTACAACTGCAACTAGTGTTGGAAAAAAGACGACTACTATAGCACATTGTAAAGTTTTGAAGGTATTTCTAAGTTCCCATAAATTTCTCTAAAAGTTTTCTGACGATTTGGTTTAAGCAACCATTGAAGTACATATAGAGACTAGTACACACATCTTTAATAAATTGCAAGAACATAAAATTAATAATTTACTAAATTAATTTGTGAAACACCTCGCAAACAAGCAATCCCAGGTGAACCTTATACACAATTAGTTTTCCACTAACTCGCATATAATAGAATTCCTAGTATATAAATTTATCGAAATAAATTAAAATTTTCTAAAAGGTGGGACAGAAGTAATATCAGAATTTCACCAATTTGAAGCCAGATATTTTGCGAGTAACAGTTCAAAATGCCATAAAATGAACGCAATTATAAATCAACTCAGCAATTCGCTATTGGGGCGATATAGTTGTTATCCAATTAATATCTTCAGTTCTAGACTTTCATATAAACTTTGTTTTTAAAAAGAACTTGATTTTCATTAATAACAAAGTTCAAAGTATTGTTACAACTTTTACGCCACCTTTTATAATGAACCTGATGTTTCTTATCAGGGTGTAAGGAAAAACGATATTTATTAATTTTGATATGCATTATGATTAGATATGATACATTATATAAAATTTGACTAATACTGGCAAACGTTTTTGGTTCCAACGCAAGCTTGATCAACACCCGTTTCTAACACAGGGGCAGGTTTTTTCCAACATCATAGATATTTCAAACTAACACTCACTGGAAGAAAAATACGAGAAATATTAGTTTTTTTGCTTAGTTATATATAAAATTATGATGGAAGCTTTAATATTCTGTCTAGACCTTTTCTATCTCTCCTTCTAATTCACATATTGTATTCTTATTGCAAAAAAAGAAACGTAACCCACATAATTTTCTGTTTATAATTTTTCATAGAAATTGATAATTTAACACCATTAAAATTAATTGTGAAAATTTTCAACCACTTAAAGTGAAATCAGGAATTAAATCAAATTTGAAAATTAAACCATGTCTTGTCAATTTTGTCTCCTAGACACTATCCGCAGGGACTCACCAAATTTCTCTCAACATTGGACGAATTTCTCGCAGCGTATGTAGCCTAATTTGCTATAATCAAGGGCTCTATATCGGGTAATTCTCGTCTGCGGCATGCGAGAAAAATACTGTAAATAAGTAAAATTTTCGTCTGCCGCCATGTAGCGCAGCTCCAATGTCATATCGTTTTACACTTGTACGCCTTTATCAAAAGCAACAAATAAGTAAATTGAGTAGCAGTTCGACGCATTAATTTGCAATATAGATGTGGATTTCACCTTGTAATTTTTATATTAGTTTGGAACACAAATTATCCATATAACTTTTTTTCAGTAAATTAATTTTCTACTCACTTTGTATGCACTCCCATGTTGTTCCCTTGTTTGCTATTTTAGTGATTCTAATATTTGCTTAAAATATGAATTCCCGAAATGGCAATAGCAGCCCATATTTTTGGCAGTTTTGCTGATTTTCAATAATCCATTTAAATTAAATGAGAGCGTCAGAAATTTCCGATATCTACAATACGACTGGTAACATGCGGCTTTCCCTCATGCCCACTAGTGAAAATGTGCACTCGCACTCGTATATGTGCTCTATGTCATGTACTAGAAAGTTACATTACCTTTTAAATACTGATATAATTTTACCGCATGTATCCGCTAGCGCATGTAGCATTCTAGTGGCGTCATTGTTGCATGACCAAGTTGCTCTTTACATTTCGAATACTGCAGGGCTTAATAAAAATTCAGAACTTTAAGCAACGCAGTCTAGAAATTTTAAATTTATAAAATTGTTCCTGGTTTTTCCATTATAGAATCTCTTGCTTATATAATTTATTACATGTAAATTTATGAATATATTTCTAGTTCCGAATTAGAATTTTGGCTTTTAGAATTTCTTGCTAATTTTTTGTTATCCTCGTTATTTGAAATTTCAAGCAACTTGCAATGTATTTCACATACACTCTTCTTAATTATGATTCCACAGTTCATAGTATTTTATAAAACATCGTGATTTAAATGTCTCAAATCTATAAAAAAGAAGAAACAAACTAAACTCTCGTTTAAACTTTACTACAGAGACTGTGGTGATAAAACCAAACCTAAACCATATGTATCCTGTCGTTCAATTGTCATCATCAAAAAACAAATTAAAACTTTTATACAAACTTTGTTCTGCTTCCTTTTATAATTTTTTTTTCTAATTTTATTATTTTCATATAATTATGCAGCATCATTTTATTAAGAACAAAAATAAACAGTAACCATTTTGGTATTCCCAAAACAACTGAATAAAAAATCTTGCAATAGCTTAAAAAATCATTATAGTGGAAAATTTTTTGATTTCGCTACTGCGGTTGTCACTCGTAATATCTATATTCCAAACTTGAGGCATAATTTTCTTCTTTCCTTTTCTTTGTATAGATATGAAATGACAATTTGATGGATGCACCCACAATATACAAACGTCATCATTACATTAAGCCTCAATCATTTTAATCATAGTCATTCTCTAGATTTTTACTAGCATTTCTTTTTGAAATTGCTTTTTGCAAGGCTTTTGAACGATTTTGATTTTTTTGGTGTATCAGTGCGTTGAGTGATGGAATGGCGAATGACTGAGCGAATTGGCAAAATAAGCTTACAAACATTTGGTTTGCTAAACTTTCGAAATTCATGGCAACACACCAACACACATACTCTAAAACATATGTATATTTTGTATTGCACTCACACACAAGTTAGATTTTTTTTTATTTTCACATTTTTTTAGGATGATTTCACCGCAAATTGGAAATACGCCAGAGCTGGTTTTTTATAAGTTTCTTTTCTTATGTTACCACCATTATTCAGTCAAGTGGAAAAGACATAAAACTAGCGGTTGATGAGATTTCCAAAAGAGAAAACAAAGAAAGAATGAAGTAAATATATAGGGCAAAATATGCATTGATAAAATCGTATTGCATTTAAAGAGGTTGATCTTTGGCATGCCACATAAATTAAGATTCAACAAGGATTTGCCTCCGACTCAGTGAAATTTAATTACTTTAGTACTTAAAGATTTGAGGTCGAAACAAATAGTAAGCCTTAATTACAAATGCTGTTGTTATTATTATTATTATTATTATTATTATTATTATTATTATTATTATTATTATTATTATTATTATTATTATTATTATTATTATTATTATTCGTGAAATATTGCGAAATGAAATTACGGATGAAGAGAGCGGCCCTAAGCGCTGCATGGTGAATGGAAAACACAGCTATGAAGCCGACAGCCGACAGTAGGACGGCCGACTGGCCACCCTGAAACCACTTCAAACCTTAGCGTGGCGCTATACCGGACTGGAAATAAATTTCCCGAAAAGGGAGATTTTTTAGTCGCTATATCTATAAGGTGAGCCTGATATGATGGTGATGACACCAGCAAACAGAAGAATTAAGTTTGTATTATTTGCAAAATTTAAGAAATATGAGTGTTTGCTCCCCAAATTATTTTGAAAAAAGTATTGATTGGTTTTTTGATGTGCTTGTACTCTTCAAACCTCGAAATAATCAACCGCATTATGAATAAGAAGTAAAATTTATGTTCTAATAATCAATCTCCTTAAAATGAAGACATCATTCCTGAATTTCTCGCGGAATTTTTGCTCCTTCATTTAAACGCTGTTTAAAACCACTTGAGCTGTCAGTGCATATTAAACGTAAATAAGCAGAATAAGCCTTGTAATATATTGTTACGAATTTGGTCGTGAACAGTCCTATGTATTAGTCTGACTGAAAATGGCACTTCCCTGTTTTATTCCAGACATTGTTCCATTGGACTACACCACTTTTGAGAAATTTAACTAATGCGAACGCCCAGAAAAGCAATGATTGGGATTTATTTTGTATGGGAACTGCTTTTTTTGGCTCTACTACGTTTAAGTGAAATGTTTTTATCATATAGATTTCTGAAACAAGTCCACGTGTGAATAAAAATCATTTAAGCCACAAAAAAAATAATAATTATACAAACAACCTATCCCTCCTTTAATGCAATATAGTCATATATCAAAAAAATCTTTAAGGTACTAGAGACTAACTATCCCCGACATCATTTTAATATTTTGAAAAAAAGAAGACACAATTATATCTTGAGCGAAACTGAAGTTGTACTAAAAAGTTTTACTGTGTTTAATACCATTTTGGAAAGATGTTTTATTTTATCTTTTGATATATTATTTGGAGGGATGAAAGGATCCGGTTGGAATAGAAACTTATTTACTTGTTTATTGATACATATCACTTGTCTTTAATTTAATTTAAATAATAAGCAAAGCGACTTAAAAACATTCATAATGAAAAATATTTGTTGAATGTGTATTGATTTCTTGTGGTGGCGTATACTTAATATACAACCATTCAACACGTATACGTTACAGACAATTATTTAATAGAGTATATCTTGATTTCATGTAAAAATAAAATATATTTCTTTTCATCAGTATTTGTTGCATGGCTCATATTGCCAGGACCTTAAAAAGTTTATTAATATTGAAAAATAGCTCGCTATCTGAAAGGCTTTATTATATTATTTTATTGTAGAAAAATTGCTTTTATATTTTTATATTATATACTATTTTTATTTTCTTTTTTTGTTTTTCTACTGCTTCTTCATTTGGCTCTCTATGCACCTTGACCATTTTCTATTTATGATAAGTTTTTCATTGCATAAGTAGGTTTTTTAACCTCTCATACTTAGACGTAGAAATTTCTATATATATATATATATATATATATATATATATATATATATATATATATATATATATAATGAAAACAGTAAGATTGGCAATATATTGTCATTGTTATTGATGTTGTAGTTATTGTAGATGCTGATATGATTCTAGATAATATTTGCTGCTGTTCATGTTATGACGACCAAAATGATAATGACGATGTTCACTCTTTCAATTTAATGCATAGACAGCACAATTTATTTCATTTTTTTAGTTCCTAAGTATGTGTGTGTATTTTTGATTTCATTGACTGTACTGTTCAGATGACTGAACTGAATCAAAGAGCTTAACAAAATATGACAGTTGTTTGAACAAATACAATAACGAACGTTTATACATACACATCTATGTATATATATATATATATATATATATATATATATATATATATATATATATATATATATATATATATATATATATATATATATATATATATATATATATGTATATATATATATATATATATATATATATATATATATATATCCTTTTAAAATCCATGAGAATAATGATGATGACAATGACGGCCATTGGACAATGTTCATTTCTGTTACAGCCACTGCCTGCCTGCCTGCCAGCTTGCTTGCCTTGTCAGTATAGTTAATGGTATTATAAACTGAAATTGACACACATAAAAATTGATTTTTCATACTTTACGGTATCGTGGATACATTCACAATCTACACAAACTCAGACACCCAACTGAACTTATTATTATACAGTAGTTTATTGTTGTATTTGTTTCATTGCATCCTCCCTTTCGTGGTTTTTATAAAGGTCCTGGTTGAATGGGTACATTTTTTATGTCATATTTATTATTCATTCGGTTTTTGATAGATTGATATTAGCCAAACAGTTATGGCTTATGTATTTTGACCTTTATGATATCTGCAAAAATATCTCTACCTGGTCTTTAAAATAATAAGAATATTGGACTTAGCTCACATTGGAAGGTATATTTTTCTATAATAGAGCCATCCAATATATACGGTGGAACATAGTGGCAATGTCCAACGGCTATAACATCTCATACTTTCATTAAACACATTCGAGACAGCAGGCTACCTGTCAAAATTAGAAAACATGTGTGTATATGAAACTGATTATTTTCACAAGTGCACGACTTACACGACTGCAGGTTGTTTTTTAAAGTCTGGACATTTTTAAAGTCAGGACTTTAAAGAATTTAAAAATATTACAAAGGGAAAACGGCTACAAAAAGAGATATACTCTTGAAATGCTACATATTATAATATACCAAAGGAAAAGAGATTAAACTATAAGAGAGACGTTGAGAGTTGCGCGCAAATATACAGAAACTTAATAAATAGACATAGTACAAAATAAAAAAAGGAAAAAGCTTTTAGTCCCCTGATGATGATCAACGAAGTTGATCGAAATATTGGCAAAAACATTAATAAATAAAGAAAAAAAACAAATATAAATCGGTTTTTTATTTAAAATTTTTTTTTTCAAAATTTGACCTCAAGCCGAAGAAAAATTCCTTTAGACAACATTGAAAATCATAGGTCAACAAATACAGCTTTATCGAGTATTTTTTTACTGATATGTTCAAACTCACTGTAAATTAATGACATTTTGAATACTTTATAGTTTGATGCTCCGCTAAAATGGTCAGCTCTCGGTTCTTACCGGCATGTAGGAAGGTATTTTCGTCGTTATAGCCTGTCCAGACCTGAATGTTTTTAAGCCATGATGTTTCTCTACTACGTCTTCCTAAAAATTTTCCTTTAAGAATTTGTTATAAAAGTATGTATTCATTGTTTCTTAATATGTGTCATAATGTATGAAGTTTCCGTCTCTTTATTGTTGATATTAGTTTTCAGTTGACATTTATCCTTCTTAATAAATACTTCTTCATTGGAGACTTTAGTAGTGCATGGTATTTCTAGAATTCGATGTTATATCTACATTTCGAGGGCTTCCAATTTTCTCCCATCCAAGGATTTAATTTACCAAACTTTTACCCCGTATATTAGCATTTTAAGAAGCGTACTTCCTTTGTTTCGTTGATGTCGTGACTGATCAATACTTTGTTGTATTTAGAAAAGGCATCTCTTGCCATCTATCTTCGACGTTGTACTGGGACCTTAAGTTTTTTTTACAAATAAGGATTTTTAATTCATACATCTACTTATACGTGAAAGCTTCTCCAGACCAGATATATTCCCCTTTATATTTTCTACTTCAAGTGTTTCTTGGAATATTTTTTTTAAATATTAGTTGAATAATAATGGCAATAGTATGCTACTCTGTCTGACTCCTCTTGAGACGGCAATTTTGTCAATTTCTTCTTCACAAACATCAATTCGTGCTGTTTTATTCCAATATAGGTTTCCAATGTATTCAAATAGATATTAGAATTTCCATTAGTTTGTCATATTTGACAATATCGAAAGCCTTTTCGTCATCGACAAAACACACGAAAAGATCATTTTGGTCATCTCAACAGTACTGAGTTGATATTTGAATACAGAATAGCGCTTCTTGTGTACCCGTACATACAAAAAAAAAAATATTTTTAGAAGAGAATGTTCTTTATTTTTTTTTTCATATCTTGAGTCATATTCTTTTATAAAGATTTCCCATTTAAATCAAGGATGGATTGCACCATTTCAAAATTAGAAAAAGACACTTTCTACGTTTATTATAAGTATTAATACTAAAACACCTTCCAAGCGATACCTGTTCCACTATTGTCTGTGGTGTAACGAATTGAAATACATCCATTAATTGCCAATCTAAGCAACTTCATAAAGTTATTAAATTTTCCCGCTTGTTTTCAATTACAGTTTAATCTTCCAAGGCTTAAAACTTTATTATACAATTAGATTAAATTTAAAACATATACAACCACTCCTCTAAAAATTGTGCCCCTCTTTTTTATGAATAAATGTCGCGAGCTCTTGAACAACAAACAAAAATTCAAATAAAAAATAAAAGGAAAGGAAGGGGAACAGCTTAATAATGAGAACAAAAAGCAAATTAAATTTTTACATTTGCTTGTCACTCTGTCGTTTCATACTTTTGTCTGTCCATCCACTTCTTTCTGCTGATTTCGTTGTTAGTGAATACAACAACTTGAAAGCAATAAATTTTGAAATGAATAGAAGAAACCAAAAGCAGCCTCTAGAGATATTGAAATAAAAGAATGAAAAAAATATAACAAACAAAATAAAATAACAATAAAATTAAATAGAAATTTATTTATGGTGAACATTTTTCACAAAACCATTAAAATTTCAATTATTTTTAGTGAAAAATGTGCTCACAATAAAACAACATACACAGCAGTTAGAAACCAGAAGCCAATAATTTTAGCATTTGCTAAACTTAGATACGAAGCAAAACAAAAAGTTTAAATTTTTTGGGAATATTTATCAAGCAGATGGATACAAAAAGTCCTGCAACTAAATTGTATTAGAATTACACCGATGACATTATTAACGACAAAAGGAAAATGTCGTGTTGGAGGTCAGGTGGTGACTTACAAAAACCATTTTTACTGACTTTGTTCCGATATGGGCATTTTGGCAGTCACATCCTTGATGATTTATTTAGATGCAAGGAAAAAATTTAATATTTTGATATCAGAAAAAATAGTCAAATTGCGTTATTTTAATATGAACCTAATTAAATAAAATGATATGATATAAAGTTGTTTGAAGATGGTCACGGCTGACGAGAAAAAGGGCCTGAAAACAAATGATGCAAGAGTAGCCTAAGCGCTGAAAGTGGGAGAACTTTCAGGCAATTCTGATATAGATTATTGATATCTAACCTTTGGCTTTATAAGGCGTCTATTTTTCAAATTGACACACCAAGGACTGTATAGACCGTGTATGCATAATTTAATCATAATAATTTAATCTATGCAATATTTAATAAAACAACGCATTTAAGACATTTTTTGATAGATTTACACTCAAAAAAGGACTAGTTCAAAGATTAATAATTACTTTAATTAAGAACTTAAACAAAATGTCTCTAAGTCTAGAAAAACATATGAAATATTGGCCGGACTTAATAATAGTTCATATATAATGTCATCTAATATATATTTTTTATTTGCAAAATTTTTATTTATGAGGAACTTAAGTAATAAAATGAAAACTTCGATTTAAAATTCACTTCAGGAAATGACTTACTCGCGATTAGCTCTTTGATTAACTTCTCTGTACTTAAAAGTTGTAAGTGATCGTTTTCAGTTTTAGTTCATAATTTTCCCACTCTAGTGAATCCTTGCTAAAACAGTTATAACTTTGACCTAAAGGTATTTTTTAGTCTATGATTTACTGGATTTTAAGGAAATTAGACAGTAACGTCTGTATGTAACGAAATATTTTACTTTGGCTTTTAAATTACTTAACAACAATATTAAGGCAAACAAATATTTTATATGAAATCGTATGCGAATTTGTGATACAAGGATTTTATTGGCAACGCATATAGAATTATAATGAATAAGAAGGACCCCACAAAATGATTTTTATCTGAATGAAGAGAGTTCTTCAATATTGATCCCTTGTATTTTTTCTATATAATTATATTTTTGTATTTTTTCTATGAGTTTTATAATATTTTTAAATTATTTTGTAATTTTCCCATCAAACGAAAAAAATAATCAACTCACACTAATTGCCAGCTTTATTTCTTCGTATTCTAATGCATGTTTAGCTAAATTTAATATAAATTCAAGATGTTTCAAGTTTCAGTTTATTAATCATAAACAAACGTTTTATTTAAGTGGTACGAAAATATCGCAGTAGAGCAAGGCCTTCAAAAAACCTTCAACATTTTTCCAAAAACAGCTCTTCAATACAAACAAAGAAATAATGGAGAGCACGATGGTAATTTAAAGACAGAATAAACTCTTTAAAATAGAAAATGAAACGTCCCTAAAAGCTTAAATAAACTATTTTCAAAATTCTAGCTATCATAAAAATGCATATTGAAGCCCACTTTTTATCTATGGCCGTACATTTCTTGTCTTTCAAAAGAAAAAAGAAAATATAAAAAGTTCCCAAATCAGTTTCTTAATTTTTTTTTTTTTTTTTTTTTTTTTGGAAAGGAAAGTGGCTACACTTAGGGAAGCAGGCATACTTTTTGTTAAAAACCTATTTTGATCACGGTCTGGTTACAACCTGGTACTAGATGGGATGTTCTTCTCTAAGTGAAGACAGGACAGCGGAAAATGCTGGAGGCATCTATTTATATCCTTAGAAATTCTAAGCCATATAAAAGCGATTATGGCGATCATACGCTAACCGCTGTATCAGAAGCATTCTGATACGCAATAAGTCATATATAAGGAAGCTCGTGCCAATTTTATTCATATTTTTATTTTGTTTTAAACAGACGGTAACTCCTATTACAGCTTGCAAATTATATTAAAGCATGTTCCTAATGGATTCTTCCTTACTCTCTTAAATATTTCTTTTGTAAGAAAAGTATCTGTTTTTTATTAAAACAAATAAGAAAGTACTTTAAGCCTGTATATATGTACATGACAGGAAAAAAAGCTGGTTAGTTGGCTGGTGACTTGGTTAACTGTTGGCTTGCCTGATGGTTTCAACGACTTGGTCTTGCTGTTTCTCTGGAAATTTTTTAACAGGAGGAGGAGATGATTTTCATGTACTTCTTTTTTAATTTGTTTATTTCTCTGTGCTTCTTCATACTCATAGTATAATATCGTCTGAAAACAAGTACGAGTATTAAAAAAATAAAACTTCTTCACTTAAATAAGTGCTCTTGTTATAATTCACCTGAAAAGACAATTTCTTTTGTATTTGAACTGAAAGCAACTTAGAACAAGAAATAAAAAATAAATAAATAAAAAGTTAAGTAAAAAAATATGTATAAAAAACAAAAACAAAATTATATGAAATAATGCTATTACAACAATAGCTTTTTCCAAAGAAACACAAAGTTATTAAATAAAAAAAGTTACGGGAGATGGATGATATAGACTACAATTAAATTCTTAAAAAATGTCAAAGAAAAATGTCATTATTAGAAATAGAAATAATGTTAAGGAGAGCCATATTTAACTAGTAATAAAGACAGTTTAATAGTGAGTAAAACAAACTTTGACAAGAAGATGAAAAAATATTAAAGTTTCCTTACATCCGGACAATTGTCTAACTAGACTGAGTTCAAGTTTGAACATATTTTTTTTTTCACTCAATCAAATATATTGTTATCATCATTATAAAAACTACAAGTAATGAAATACAAACAATAGAGAAGAGAGACAAAATGTGCGTAGAATGGGAACTTTGAAAATAGAATTTGAATATAATTTATGAATATAATTTAGTAAAAAAAAAATTAGTAAAACAAAATTTTTTATGTTGCAAAGAAGTATTAACTACAGCATTTTAGTCTATAGCGGGTTTCCCAAAAATTCCAAAGAATTATTTCTCTGTAAGTTCAAATCCTTGCCATTGTCTGGTTGTAGAGATCGTTAAGGTTTTACATATATAACATATTAGTAGTACAATTCAGTAACTTTAATTAAAGATTACTGAGTTGATTAAAACATCAGAATTAACGATTTTGCGATCCAGTTAGTTTTTTTTTCTTCATATTCACTGGCGCTATCTTAACGCCAATAATTTTTGTGTGATCGAATTCAGCTGTTTAATGGAAGCACGTCTTCTTTTGAAAATGAGGCACGTTGTTGTTTTATAACAAATATAAAAAAAATTATAAAGGCAGATTTAATAATCCCTCTTATTATCATTCTCGCGTCGACGTCACATCAAGTCGACAGTAAAAAAACAGCAGTTCTAAACTCGTTGTAAGCAAAAATTAACTAATATTGATGGCCAATTGTTATTTAATAAACCATAGTAGTAGTAATATCCTATCAGTAATATTTAATAGTTCTAGATAATGATCCCGCAATTGCCAATATATTAATGTCGACTTGGTGTGACGTCGACATCGACAATCTTAATAAGGGCAAATATATCTATATTTTTTTTTTACTTTTTATAACAATTTGATTAAAGTATTACTAATGCCCAAGGTGTTATTTAGTGGTTAAACAATTGAATTTGAAATTATGGATATTTCGATACTAAATGAGTATCATCTGCAGGAGAATTCTGTTTTTTTTTTTAATTAAAAAAAAGGATTTTCCTGAAGATGAATAAAATTGTTTAACCACTAAATCATACTTTGACTTTAATTAACATTTTAATCAAAGAAGCAGGTTTGTATATATAATAATATTTTCTTATAGGAACTGACTTTTATTAATAATAATGGGAGAAATTTATGAAAAAATGTTGTTGTGCACTACCGACACTGGCCGACACACATCCTTATGTTTTTTTCTGTTCCTGTTTATGTTCTTTCCTTATTTTAATAGCGATGATACTTGATCGCAAACTATAACAAAGTTAATAAAGAAAAGTTAGCGATTCATGTAAGCCACAATAGTTGTTAATAAATTAAGCTTCTGTCTAATCTGTAAGACTTATTGAGTCGCACCACTGAAGTTGTTAACATATGTACCAATGGTACAGAATCATTTGTAGTATTACTTCTAGTCTTGTACTATGACTCTTGGATATGCTTTCTAGAGAAATTTGTGATTCATATCCTGATTTTTGTCAATTACATGATATTATTACACTGTATGTAAAACATACGAGCAGGGGTCATCCTTATAGGTGTGTGTGGATAAATGACCAAGAGGTGCCTAGAAGTTAGGATGTTTTTAAGACAAAAAAGTCTCTTGTGGTAACACAGGGAGTTCTCTTGCGAGATTAGCCTCTATACGGAGTTAATAAAAGTTTAAGAATAAAAACAATCGTTCTATTTATCCACTCGTATTATTATATGAATATGTAACAAAAAGCAATGTCGCATTTGTAGCACATTTAATTCTCGCTATTATCGAAAAAAAAAATCCTGAGAAACGGAAAGCAAAACGCATTATTTATGGTAAAACATTTTCCGACGCTACCCGGGAAATAATGCAATGTACGGCATGTGTAGTATTATATGAAATAAAGTCAATCTATCAAAATGAATAGATTAAAATTTAAGAAAATATTTATTTAAAGAAATTATTTGGGGTTGTATGAAATAATGCACATAAAGATAATACCCAGAAGTAGAAATTAAACAAATGTTAGAAGTTTTCACATATTTTACTTATTTATAGTTATAAATGCTTGTGTCCGGACAAAGGCTTTCAATGCAGCAAACCTTTAGAAAACAAAGCCAGGTTTATATTTTCTATAGGGAAAAAGGTCCTTGCATCCCGCTGAAGGTCAGGAATGCAGAATATTTATATTTCAGAAAGTGTAGATGATTTCAGTTTTGCTGTAAAGAAGACTTCCGTGTGAAGCTGAGAGACTCAGAAATGTGACGAAAGTTGAAGCTGGGCTTGTCCTTATTACAGGACAAGCATAAACTAGCGGCCAGGGGATTAATGATAAGGCAAAACCTTTGATTGGTTCTACTTACTTGGTGAATTCAGAGTGATACTTATCAATTACACTTTAAATCGACTCACAAACTTTCACGTGGTCTGTTCTTCTAATTGGGGCGGCAGCAAGCAGACGTCTGTTCTTATTATAATAAACGGTTCACTATATAAAATTTGTGTTATACTCAGCCAGTCTGTTGGCTTCGATGGAAGCCCCATTATCAGACTAGGATGCCAGTAGACTAGTCATTTGCTGATACGAGATAGAATCATTAACAAAACTTCAAACAATATAAATGGAAGCCCTATTCTCCTTATAGCATCAATGGGAGCATATATAACGTCTTTATTTTCTAAATCATTTGTATTTTTTATATTATTCTTTTCTTTATATTATTTGCTTTCTTTTAATTGAAACTTGTATAATTTTTTTTTGCAGGAGACTCATTTTGTCATGGAATAAGCCACACAATTTTTATTAGAGAATATTAATTTTTTTGAGATTTACTCAATTTAATTCTTTTGGGATTTATTTCGTTTTTTAGGTCCAAATTTATGGCATGTTTAATTGCTTTAATAAAAGATTCGATGGGCGTTATTACAAACAGCCAGGATTTTAATGAGTGTTTTTTTTCTTTTTACATGACTAATTTATTTATTACTTTTATTTTCTTATTTCGAATTTTAATTCAATTGTAGAATCAATAAACATTTACTAATACATGAAAAAAATTATAAGCTGCCGCTAAATGACAGGACTTTTAGCTTCAATTAAAATTGCAATTTTGCTTCACAGTATATTAAAAAGCTTTTGCAAACTGTTTTAAATACGACCTTAAAAGATTAAGCTTGTTTTTTACTGAGTTAATTTATAAGGGGCTAATTAATAGTAAATTAAGTTTTATTTAATTAAGTTTATGTGAAGAAAATATAAGCTTTGGGTTTTTAAAATGTAACTTTGAAAATGCTTGTGAACACTGCATAATTTCTTAGTAGGCAAATAAATATTTTGTACAACTTAAGTATTTTTATGGATGTTCTTACTTTTTTCTTAGGAACAAATATATTTCAATGTATTTCTGTAATACCTTTAAACTTTACTTATAAGGCTTGTAATAAAGAAAAAATAAAGTAAAATAAATATTTTTTTAACTTTTTTTAAATCCCTTAGCGAATTATCACAACGTATCTTTTTTTGAAATATGGTTCTGGTGTTTGAAACACCTTCGGGTTATAGATTTTCAAAGTTATTTTACAAAATAACCAATTGCGTCAAATTTTAGCTAAAATTATTCTAAAACTTTGTCAACAAAGGAACAGATTTCATTAAGTATGAATAAGAAAAAGGTTATGGAAAAACGCAAAAAAATTAATTAATAACACGGACCCTTTTTTGTATCTGCTTAATTTGTCAAAATAAAAAAGGAGAAAAGCCTATTTCGGTAATTGTATTTAAAACAAAAGTAAATCTACCTTAAAATGTGGGTTTTGGGATTAATTTTATTTTTTCAATAATGTGATGAGTACAAATTTAAAAATTAAAATGCAAATAGAATTTAAAGTTTTTGATCATCAAAATATATTGTACCGGCAGCTCTTACTCAGAAGGACGCAAACAACATCAGATGACTCATATTGTTAAAATCTGTTTACGATATGAGTTTAATGTAACATACGATTAATATTTATCTTATGCATATATTAATATTAGCAATACGTTAAAATATACACGGAAAGTTTTTGTAGACTATGAAATAAATCTAAAGCAGTTTTGTGTTAAAAAAGAACTATTTAAGGAATATTTCAAAGTGAACTTAAAGAAGTTTGAAAATATTTAGCCTACTTATTTCTAATAACCTTATGTGATAGAAAATACTCGCATTGTATATGATTTGTTTGACATAAAGATATGAGGTTGAATGTTAAAAAAATTGCTTAAAGCTCACTAACGGTTTGGTTAAGCGAACAATAAAATATCGGCATATGAACAGCTAAAGCCACAATGAACAAAAATTTTTTTCAATATACCATTCTAACCTGTTTAATTTTACCTAAATTCGAATATTTGTTGACTTTAGTTCCAATACTTGGGCAGTTACTTCATTGGAATTTGTTTCTTTGGGCGTTATATTATACAGCTAAAATATTATTATAATGAACTGCTTCTTGTATTTGTAAAAGTAATTATTTTAAATTTAATATATTAATTTGATATTGCCTTCTTTATTCAAGTAACGTTAAAATATTTAGTATAAGATCTGTATATAAATGCTGTAATATAGTTCTCTTTGACCCAGCTTTTCCAGGTACGTCTCAAAAATCTACTTTCTTTGAAAGGAAAGACATGCATATTATAGTTATTGAAGTTGTATGTAAACAAGTTGTATATAACTAAATTTAACACTGCTTATAATAAATTCAGGTAGGTGGCGGTGAGCTCTCATTACCTATAGGTGGACTGGAATGATGGTATAACTTTCTGATAGAAAAAATTAATTGTAGTACAAAGCCTGGCCTATTACAACCTAGTACTCTATTTATGTCCTCAAGAGGTAGTGGCTACTACTAACTATGAGTAGTACAAGTGCAAGAATGTATTCGTGAGCTCTTACAGTTGGCAGAAAAACGAAAGCAGTACGAACTCAAATTCTATTCGGAGGACCTTAAAATCAGCTACAAGTGGTACTTGTATAAGACTGTACTAGGATCTCTAAGGTAGAGAATCAAAACTAAAGCACTACGGGCTTGAGAGGTGTTTGGAGGCCTTTCAAATGGGCCACTAATAACTATAATTACTAGGAGCGCAAGAGTGTTTTTGTAAACAGTGACTATTGGCAAAACTAGAGTACTATGATTGCTTCTATATGCAAAGAAACAAGAATCGATAAAGCAATCGGGCAACACTTCCAGCGACTATCGTTCGTATGACTGCTCATCTATTCAACTCAAAACTTGATGCCTTATGTCGACTATCTTATCAACTAAATGAGAGCTGTGACTACAGCTGCATGCAATATTATCTATAGAATTTATTTGAAGTTTTGTGACGGCACGTTGCAATGTATGCCTTCATTTCACCAGATATTGTTTCAAAATCCATTTGTAATTATTTTAGAGATATTAGAAGTATTCACACATAAATAAACAAAATTATGTTAAATATAACGTATGAGAATTAATTCATAAATATCAATCATACGTTGTATTGATATACAAATGAAAATTGCAAGTTAATAAGAATGACTAATTTAATAAATTGAATGCTTTTAGAATGGTGTTTATGGGATGACAATTGAAAACATGAGATGTTTAAAATAAAATAAGCGAAGCATAAAACATAATTTACTGTGATTTATTAAAAAAATTTAAATTTTGCTGATAGTCTTTGTTTGTTTCATATAATTTATAACTGAAAAAAAGTATTACTTATACGTCATATTTTCCTTAAAATTAATCAAATATAATTGCAAGCATTTTTTTTCTAAAGTACGAAATTATCTATTAACACATTATAGTTTGGTAAATATCCTGCAATAAGCCTTTAATTTCCATTATTTGTTTCCATATAAATATTTAAAATCTAATTATTTTCATCACAATGCATCTTTATGTGCTTTTTTGTCTTCCAAACTCGCAATACACAAAGCG
This sequence comes from Germaria angustata, assembly GCA_963681545.1. NCBI lineage: Eukaryota > Metazoa > Arthropoda > Insecta > Diptera > Tachinidae > Germaria > Germaria angustata. The sequence continues at coordinate 35,228,530 of OY813001.1, forward strand.
TTTGATCATATAAATGTCATTGTATATAAGTTTTATAAATTACCAACTATTAATACCACAACAATTTATTATTGAGTCAAAAATTAAGGAATTTTTTATGAAGACAAGCAAAAACAAATTCCATATGACATGCTGCCATTTCCAATATATGTTTATATAATCATTTTAATACTTTTAAAGTTGTATAAAAAATTGAAAATTAAAAAGAAATTTACAAAGAGAAAGATAAAATGCTTGTTCGTAAAAATAAAAGTCTGAAATATCTACAAAATATATTCATGAAATTCAATAGCAAAGTATTGGGATATACATTTTTTATATATACGTACTTCAATGGACAAACACAAGTATACTTGTTTGCTACATTATAGTGCAACGTTTGCAACAAGCCATCAACAATATACTTTATATACATCATGCATATATTAATGCCCATGCAAATGTATGCATATTACGTGTTTGTTCGAAAAAAATAATAATAACCTACGAGGAGTATCTGAGAATTTATATGCTGAAAAAGCTTTATTTCATGTGACTGCCTCTACTTTTATAATTTCATATTACTTGCATAACGCAATAAATTTACTTGTTTTAATTTTCAATAAAACCTTACGATTCTGAGCCTACATACATTACAGTGAAGCAAGAAAAAAGCTTTAAAGCAATAGAATATGACTTTTCGATAGGGAAGTTACCAAGGAAATAATAATTCTTCTGTCAGTACTTATATCAATAATGAAGTTTATAATTTTTTGCAAACATACAAGCTTCTAAATTCTTCTAAGATATAATGGATCTATCTGTTAACCGATTTATGTTTTGATTCTCCTTAGCGCTAGACTATATTTTCAAAACGAAGTGAAACACTCAGTAAAAATAAACTTTAGAAAAATATAGTATTTCGGCAGTTACGGTTATTATGAATATTAGAAAAATTTATTAGATTTACTACAAACGTAATGTTTAAAGTGCATTCACGTTTATAAGTTTCTGTGAAAGCGTTCAAATCTGAAATGAAAGTTCTGAAAAGTAATTTCTACTTTTATTTTATTCGTATAACAGCACAAGTAACTTGCCGATTAAAAATTTAAACTACGAAACAAAAATGTTAGTTTTTTTAGGAACAGATAGTTCTCTGATATTTTCTCATAAGAACTGCGATTCGGCAGTACGTATTTGAACCATATTAGGGCAAAATTTGTTTCATCCAAAACCTTAGAAGGTGCAAATTTTTAAAATTATAATAGTATGCAAATAAGCGTCAGTGAAAATCTTTGGGCATGGCTATAGGCCGGCTATGCATTGAATATTTAAAAAGCAAGACTAGTGTTTGTCATACCATTAGTTTTTTAATACATTTTTATTTCAATATATATGCCACTTATACTTTAGGACCGTATTGATTAGATAAAACTTCCCGAATTTAAGCATCTTATAAAACCCATTAAATGGTAACAATATTGAAATAGAACAACATGATTGAATTGCTGTATGCAGTTCTTATTTTACATTTACGAGTCTATGAGCATATGAGTTGTAACCCTACTTTAACGTGATGCCTAAAGTGTATTGATAATTTGGTAGGCGCAAATGGAGCTTATTCCACAGGAAAAATGACAACTAAAAAACACGGTTAACTTTACAAAAGGTTTTATGTTTTATTATTGCCTAAATTTTTTTTGAACTAAATGTCTAAGCGGTAAAGCTACTGTATTTTTCCTATGCGCTCCGTTCTACCCTTGTTTATTTTGCACAATTCTCTTAACTTTCCTTGATGAAAAGGTCTCTCCAATGATTGAAACAATAAATAATGAATCTGGAAAAGTCGATTTTTATATAAAATGACATGATGACTGAGCGATCTATTTATCAAAAGCTTGCTAAGAGTTAAAGATGTATTATATTAGAAAATATTATCGAATTCGTTATAAAAAAAAACAAATAATTAACGTTGACGTATTTTTGTTTTAAATAAAAATTAAACAAATATATTGAAGTTTTATTTACGTGTATAAGGCGTATGAGTGATATTTAAATGGGTGTGCGAAATATTATGCATGCGTCTTATGAGAACTAAAAGTTTATTTGAAGCAATTTAGCACAGGCGTATAGAAACGTTTACAATCTTGCAGATCAGGCAATTACGGATAATTGTAATGAACGAAGGGCAATAGGCCAGTCGCTTGCAGGACTAAAATTTACATCATACAGATCTGCTACATGTTGGACTAGCAATAAGAGATAAAATAGTTAATGCCATCGATTTGTTTTTTTTTTTATTAAAAGCATCTTAGTACTTCACTAAGCTATTAAGTACTATCGAACAAATTTAACTATTGGATGCACACAAGTCCCAACACAATACTTGGCATGTATATTTATTGGTCATGGTCCTAGTGCTGGTGCAATATTTTTTCTCATAACAAAGATATGCTTTACAATGCTAGATTTTACATTAAAAATACAATATTTTTTTGCATTAAAATCCTTATAATTATATTATATATAATTAATTGTATAATGGAGATTAATTGATTATAAAACCTTTGCTCTGAAGTGGTATTATTTCGATCGACTTTTAAAAAAATTTTTAGTCTTTTTTCATTAGTTGGAAATTGTATTAGAGACTATTACCAAATTGACTGAAGTGCCTCAGATCACTTTAAAGCTATAGATTTGATTCCGAACAATTTCCTTTACATGCCGCATGAATTCTGATTCCACCCTAGTATATAACGTATGTTAAATGTACATATATAATTACACACATAAATTTGTCCGTTTCTGTTAAGGATTCGATTATCCCTTCCCAGCTTGTGAGCTTGTAAATATGTGTCTGCAATTTTAATTTTGTTGTTTAAAACTTCGGAAATGGAAAAGTACATGAATTTATTATATTAAAAATTAAAGTTTGTAAAGACGTTTTTTCAGTCGGGAAAATAATTCATCTGTAGGATTCAAAAGAATTGTGTAATTTTTTGGACGATATAAATAGCACTATATGACCTTTAAACCAAATTTCCTTATCACTATTATTTAATTTTGGTTACGGGTCTTAAGGATTCAAGTCCTTTCGCTCAGCGATCAATCATTTCCGACTTTCAGCCGTCTTTAAAAAAATTTTATAGATTCCAACTCCGCTTGTCTTATATTGATTAAAAAAGTTTTTGAATATTCAAAATAAAAATTTATCAATTTGCATAAAGTGATCATCCCATATCGCTGACTCAGCTCGAGTTTTGAAAGAGAATATTGTGCTGAGTGGAAGGAATTTTTTACAACAGCTACATTTTTTTTACAAATATATAAAGTTTATTTGAAAACAAAGTATTTACTGGGAAATATCAAACTGATGAAGGTTTAACCTTGAGCATCATGGTTGTTTGTATAAGTTTTCTTTAATTTATTTCAATTTGATCACTTCTTCATCTATTTTTATTTGCAAAATAATGTTATTCGTGAAATATCGGCTCCAAATAATTTTTGTTTTTTTCGATTTTGAAGAACAGATTCATGAAAGCTGATGGAGAAAATGTGTTGATGGCGGAGGAATATTAATCCTGCTAGTATAATAATTACTTCTTCACTCAGACTTAGTAGAAATTTTCCTTTTAATGAACACAATTTGAAAATTTACGGAAATTCTTTTCACAGTAAGCGATTTAAGAAAATTGCTTATATATTTCAATGCGTAATCAGAATTAAAAACTTTATTTTTTAAATACAGGGGTTGGAACGGTTTTCTCTTATCTCATTATTTAACTATCAGTTAATCAATATATAATTAATTTGTATTAAAACAGATGTTACATTGTGTATCACTGTGTAAAATTCTTTCCTTTTAAATTTGTGTGCCGTCAACAAATGTTTCACCCAGGAAAATTCTGCGATTAAGGAATTTAATTTACTGTAAAGTTGTTCCTTTAAAACCAAAAACTAATGTGACTTCCCCTTTAATTAATTTAAAATCTACATACTTCGTTGACTTTTAATCCTTTCAACATGGATAAAAGAATCAAGTTGTACTATTTTCTTTTTCTCTACTGTTTGTTAGCAATAAGCAAGGTCCAGGGATAATATATATAATTTTTCATTTGCGTTTGTTTATATATCCGTCTTTCTGTCTGTTTAAAATGGTCATTGTGCAAAGGCATTATTGTGTAAAGTGTTAATAAATATTGCTGCTGGTTGCATCAGTTATAGTGGCCAAACTGAATATATTATTCTTGTTGAGTTGACAAAAAAAACCCCATCTTTATATTCCATTATTTTTTTTTTTTTTTTTTGTGAATTCATTATAATAATAGTATAATAATTTTTCGTCAATAATTTTTCAAGTGTTTGTTCAATTGTAGGCAACAGCCAAAGAATGTACATTGTAACAATAAAGGACTCATTTACGATTATTGCAAGCTATTAAAACCACAAAATGGATAAAACGATAAAATTATAAATTAATTACATTAAGTAAATTAATTGCTTGAAATATCCAAGACTACGCAATGAAAAATGTTTATTTCGAAAAAGAAACTTTCTCAAAAAAGATGACATTTAAATCATATAATTATCAGAAATTAAAATTCATTCTCAGTAGATGTCATTTAAATAATATATGTGTCTTTTTTTCTAAATAAAAAGCTACTATTTCAAAGTTGGTTTTATTAAGCACTGTACTTAAAAACGTTTAAAAATAAGCTTTTAAAAAAATATAACTATTTTGTTTTATTTAACTTATTGATTATTAATTTATCTTTTTTTTAGGAAATAGGCCTCTATTAAAATATATATTAATTTTATATTCAATATTTCGCTAAATTTTCGTTAGCATCATCTGAAAGTACCATGTGTTGTGGGAGATGTTAAAACTATAAAAACTTAAAATATTTTGAAAAAAATTTTTAATCTATTTTCGAATACATATATACTCACTCACACACTTACTTTTTATATGAAGAAAGAAAACAATTATAAGTGAAGATATATACTGGATGAAAATTTTTCAAATACTTTTTAAAAAGGAAAGTTTTGAAATTTGGTACCTTTTTTTTAGTTGTGGGCTTTAAAAAAAATTCCTTAAAAATTTTTTTAGGAAACTTTTTGAATGCATTTTTTCAAAGAAACTTTTTTTGAAGGAATTATTCTAAATCTGTCGAAAGATAAGCAAATTTCCAATAAATATTTTTTAAAAGATATTTTGAGATGAACATCAAAGGAACTTCTGTTAAAATTTACTTTTCTTAAAAGCTGGTTTTCTTCCATAAATCTGAATTTTATTAGGAAATATTTCCTAAAGCAAAATTTTCCTAAAGAAGTACTCTTCTTCAAAATTACTGTTCTTAAAAGTACACTTTTTAAAAAGTTCTTTTCTAAAAAGGTACATATTTTTTTAACGAAATTTACTTAAAAGGAAACACTCTTCAAGGGTATTTTTCTTAAAAGGTACTTTTTTTAAAGATACATTTCTTAGAACTAATTTTTTTTTCAAATATTTTTCTTAGAGCTAATTTTCATTATTGTTACTTTTGTTAAAATGTACTCTTTTCAGGAGGTACTTTTCTTCAAAATTAGTCTTCAAAAAAGTACTCATATTAAAAAATATTCTCTTAAAAGCTTCATACTTTTTTAAACAGTATTTTCTTAAAAGTAAATTCTCTTCAAGGATGTTTTTTCAAAAGGTACTTTTATTAAAAGATACTTTCTTAGAGCTATTTTTTAATACTTTTTGTAGAGCTACTTTTGTTAAAATATACTTTTCTCAGAATTTACTTTTCTCAAAAGACAGTTTTCTTAAAACGTACTTTGCTTAAAGGGTCCTTTTCGTAAAAGCAACTTTCCTTAAGGGAAAATTTTTTAAGCACTTATCTTCATCAGTACTTCCTTCTTGTAGATTTTTAAAGGGTATTTTTAGAACCTTAGAAGAGTAGTTTATTCAAAGTGATTTTACAAATTTCACATTTTATAAATTGATAACTTTCTAAAAAAAATACGTATTTTAAAAGGTACACTTTTGTCAAGCAGTTTAAATAAAGTCCTTTCTTATGACCAATTTAACAAATTTCAACAGGTACGAGTAGTTTTAGAGGAACTTTTTAAAAAAACTGCTTTAATAAATGAAACATTTTTATCAACAAAATTTTCAGAATACACTTTTTTGAAAGGTATATTTATTTGGAATACGTTGCTAGGATATCCTTTAATAATTGAAATATTTTTCGTTTTAAATATTTTTACCACATTATTAGATATCCATACTAAACTTAATCTCAAGTTAAACTCATTAACATTTTATGCATTTCTGGATTATGTAGTAAATTTTCATACTCTAATAATCCACTGCCTGTTTTTACTTCATTCCTGCTGAAGCATTTCTTTACATTTGACACACAAAAAGATGGAATTATATTTTTGCAACTTTAAATGATGCAGCACAATCTGCTGCATTGCATTTTTCTACTTCAATGCTTTTATTTTGTTCTGTATAGTATTCACTTTTTTCTATTTTTCTTAAGGTTTTGTTAACAAGGAAAAAGAAAAAAAGAAAAATGAGAAAATTTATGTTAAATTCATATTTTCATTCATTCATACTCCTGTAAATATGCAAATTTCAAATACAAAATTTCATATTAAAGCCCAAGGGAATATAACTAATACAAAAGAAAGTGCGGGAAATAAGAAAGAGAAAATGTGAGTGTAGGAATGGCAGTAAGGAATCTCGAAAATCGAGTTTAGTTTCATGTGTGTGGGCCCCATTGTTTGCACATCCTTTTTTCGCTGTTAGATTATATGAATATTTTATTTGATGATGCAATATTATATGATGGATGAAAGCCATCATCTTTATCACTTTTATGGAGGCAATATTCATCTGTTTCTTTTTCACTTTTTTTTTCTTATTCCACATACTCATGTGAAAGTTATTTTGATTCTTTTTCTTCTTACTTTTGATCAGAGTTGGTGTTGCGATGTTTTATGTTTTCCATAAATCAAAATCATAAATTTTAAGTCTTCTCAGGCTACAATTTCTTTAAATGTTTATTTGTTATATTTTTATTACGTTTGTGTTTATGAATTTCTCCATGGTGCAATCCTCGTGGCATTTTCTTATTTTATTTACATTTGTATTTAGTTGCAAGTATTAACAACTATTTCAGTGACAATATTATATTGATTATAAATAAAAAAACTTTTGTACTACAATCACAATTGGAAAATATTTGTATATGATTGGCGTTATTCAGCGAATTCCGAAACTATAAGAATATAAAATTTATTTTTAAAGACACAGTCATATACGAGTACTAACATAAAGCTAAAATGTACTGCTTCTCTTAAAGGACTTTTGGTTGCATGCAGAGAGAACTATATGTGAATGCATTGTCTGCTCATAAAGTTGTTATAACTTGCCCTCAAACTTAACGCAAAAGAAATGTAAGTTTATGTAAAGTAGGCAATAAAATGGCCTATTGCTCTATTCATACGGAGCCTTTTTATTGGTCACTAAACTAATTCACTAGTGAACTTAAGGTAATTTCGTTACCTTCAAATACAAATGAAAACTGTCCATCGTTTATAAATACTACAAAATGCATAAACATAGTAATCTTAGAAGGCATTTACGCAAACAAAAGCTGAGAGGCTACAATAAAATTAATTTTTATACCTCCAATTAATATTATCCTTAGGAAGTGGCCATTTACATGTAAGAGCCTGAACATGCCTCTTATTGGCGCTTTAAATGAAAACTTAAGCCCAATTTATGTTTAGTTTCTTTGTTTGGTAAATGATCAGTTTTGTGTCATCTGATTAAGAATATCTGGCGCTGTCCTTAGAAGTGTACTAACTCATATACATCCATCAAAGTAAAATTTCAAAATTGTTAGTGTTGTTGCTTTTTGGTAGAAAACTCTTAACAACATTATATTCCTACATATTTTATAATAAAACCAGCCATATTTGATTAAAAATACATTAATAAATTTATATGAAAAAATTAGAAAAATGTTTATAATTTTTAGTTTTCACTCGATGTCCTTGCTTTAAAGCTTACGATTTTCTTATATCCAGACGAGAGAAGAACGAGGGAGCTGCTAAGACTCAGCAAGCTCGAACTAAGTACAATAATGGGAGTGGTCACAGGGCACTCTCAACTACTGGCACATCTTAAACGCTTGGGAATAGCGGGAGGAGATGAATGTAGAGCATGTGGGGAGGAGAGCGAAACATTGGAACACTATTTGTGCCAATGTCCCGCCTTCTCACAAATAAGGTCCCGATATCTTGGGAGTGACATCTTACCGGACATAAGCCGATTACGGGGAATATGCTGGAGGAAATTAAGGAACTTTGTGAGTGACACGGAGTTTCTCTAGACCTTTGGTTCAATATCTTATGGTTAACTCAAGGTTAACTCAAGGGAGCGCACAACAAGCCTTCACTGGCTTAGGTGTATGTCGTAATGACATGGGCTGTCATACCCCTCCAATCAACCTAACCTAACCTAACCTAACCTACCATTTACATATTGTGAAGTAAAAAATTTAAAAAATAATTTTTTAATTTTTTATTCTGTCCCTCGAAGGGAAACTTTTGTTTGCCTTGCTGATTTATACTCATAATTTTTGGAAACACATTTATGGTACTTATGATGTCACAATTTTATAAACTTAAATGTAAAAAGCTATTCAATTTTAGACTCCACTTTCCGGTTCTATTTTCGCAATCAAAATACTAAAAGTCTATCCACAAAGTTGCTTTATAATGTTATATTTCATTCGCTTTTGATATTTTTTTATAATTTTAAATACTCTAATGTACAAAGCAAGACAGTGTTCCTAAAGACTTTTGTTCTTCCTCTGAAGAAATATTAGTGTTTTAGCTTTTTTTGTATGTGTATGTAAAAGTGATTGGATGAACTCTTGGATGACTCTATACTCATCTTTTACTTAGGAAATTGTGTAATAACAAGAAGTTGGTAATAAGTTTTAAAGGACTTGAATGTTTTATTTTATTTTATTTTTTTTTTTTTTTGTTTTCTTTGATTTTCCTTTCTTTGATTTTTATACTTTTTAATACGAACAAGTTTTGGAAGTCACTAGAGAAGATTTTTCAGTTTTATTTCAATGTAATGCTGGAGGTGACAATATTATATTTATAATATATTCTAGTTTGGAAAACCTTTTCCTCGCTAACAATAATAGTATTACCATGAGTAAAGAGGCATTTTGGACTAGAACTATACAAAATGATTTATTGTATTAAAACAGAGAATATGAATATATTTGGGCCAGTTTCTCCAGTTTTGAATTCTACATATTTTATATATAATAATATTGAGTTTGAAGCAAATTTCTTATAAAAACTAAGCCTGTTTTTTAGAGATTCGACATTTTTTAAGACTTTTCTAGGCAATAATCTTCGTTTCTTCATTCTTTCGATAATTTATATTTAGTCCTAAAAGAATTTCGAATTTTTTATTGCTGATTTTAATAGAAATATTCGAATAAATGAATGACATAAATTTATACAACCAGGCAGTAAGCGTTTATTTTTGAAAATTTAAATGATATTTATCATTCGAACATTCATATTAATAATAGAAATAAATATTCAGATTTACTCTTTTTCGGTTCGGCGAGATAGATATGGTATCAACACCAATAAGATCAGCGGGGAAGATGTATGTTTGTATATATTACACTGTCCTATACAACAAAGACACTTTAAAGCCTCTTTAGCAATTTAAAAAATAGGTTACGACCATCCAACAATTACAGCCTCGGTGGATCTTCAATGCTGAAAACGTATAGAGTTTTTAATACCGCAACATTTTTGACCCCACAATTACAGATGGAGCAACATGTTCAATTATATGTCCATGCGTAGGAATAGGGTGTTAGTTCCAACATGTTTACAAAATTTACCTTATTTACCTTATTTACTGTTCCCACATTGCTAAAAAAAATCATTATCAAGAGAAGTTGTCACAGTCAGACCTAGATCTTTGAAAACTGTTTCCAGCATTTGCAATGTCTTAAGGAATTATATTTCATCAACATAATTATTTGTTTCCGTTTTATGAATATTGTTTGCTTAACCAGTCACAGCAATAGATAAATGATGTTAGTAATGTCGCTGGGATGTACTCGTAGCGGCAGTTTTGTTACTACCACTAACGAAAATTCGAGTTTTTATAAAAATGGGTAACTATTAATTGAAAGACACCAAATTTTTATTTAGCGTAACTAAAATTGAAAAAATTTTAGTTCTGAAAAAAAGTTTATAGAATCAGATTCAGTAGATGACGGACTGCTGTCGCCAATATTAAATAAGCGATAATTAAAAATCATAAATAAAGGTTCTTCTGGGAGTCTTCGAATCATATCAGAACTTTGTATTTATGGCATCAAATAAATTTTTGTATGATTTTAGCCTACAGCTAATTTATGTACAACTACCACCACCCAAAAAGAGGTAAAATGCACATGAACACTGACAAGGATGTAGTCGCCTCCTAGAACAACTTTGTTGTGTTCAGCTCTAAAGGTAGGAATTTTACCGCAGTTTCTTTCCTTTACACAAATACTGCTACACGCATTCTGTCACGAATTTTTAAAGATCTGTTTCCTATGATAAGCTTTTCTTTACGTCCTGTTTATTTATACACTGTAACTCTTTGGGTACTTATAATTAGGTAATGTAAACAAATCTAGTATCGAATATCGCTCGACTAAATACAACGAATAGTAGATAAATCCTTGAAATACGATGAAATAAATTCTTTGACTAAAGATTGTCTTACAATAGCAGTAAGTAAAATTGAATAAGAAATCGCCAGTTATTTTGAAGATGTCTTTGAGAGAAGCAATTCAAATGTCGTAAAACGACCACAATTATGCATCAATTCGTAATGTGGCCATTTAGGCTATAAATTGTTTTCCAAGTAAAAAGTTTTACGCTGTCAAACAATTTTTGATGAATACAGAGCTTTTTTTCGTTTATAAAAAAATGGCAGACACTTGAAATTATGACATTACTTTACACCGTCTTATAAATATATGTGTGAGAAATTTTTACAATTATTTCATATATATTTAAGTTTTCTTTTTTCGCCTACTATTCTATACGGTCGCAAAGTTTGCCTCTAACTTAGTTGTTTCGAACATGTATGAAGCAAATATGTATGAGACTATTCGAATTTGACTTTTATAAAAGTAAGAATATTTACGTAAAGGCTTTTATATTGAATGGTTATAATGCTGCTTTTATATCAAAAGTTTGATCCATTACTATGAAAAAAGATCACAAGAGATCTACCATTTGAATATTTTTATTATTTTAATATTCGGTATTGGCTTTTTATCTTCTAATGATCTCATTGAAATTGTAAAATCCCTAATTACCATGAACAATATTGTTCACTTAAAATGCTCCGGCCCCAGAAACTACCTTTTTTAAACATATTTCCTCTATCAGATAATTGTTTTAGAGCCCTCGTATTTTGTTGAAGCAAATCTTATCCATATTGCTTTGCTTCTTCTTTCGCTGCTTAAAAAAATGTTGTGGCTGGCATGCCACTAACACTTTGCTAAAAAGCTTGCCAAAGTAGTCACAAGTTGGAGAATAAAAAATAATAGTAAAATACTTTTTGCAGCACATATTTTCTGACTCCGTTGTAGTTGGGTGAAAATAGAAAGAAAAAATTATATACAAATAACAAAAAACAAAAGTTGAAACAATTTCATGTTGTTGGTTAGATTAAAACTTATTTGTTACCGCAATAACAACGAGTTTGCATTTAAGCGTTATTGTTGCTCTGCAAACTCATCTCCATGCGAAAAATTTACTATTTTCTATTATTTAACCTAAAAAAACATATTATGAAAAATTATATAGACAACAAACTGCTACAGCAAAATACCCTTGAATCAAGTGACACTGGCTTAAGTAAAGTACAAAAAAAAAATCAGGATTACATAAAATGAAATATAGTACATGAGGCATGTTAAAAAACCAAATTGCATGCCACGTTTTAAGCCAAAAAACAAATAAAAAAATATGTGAAAAAATCAAACACTTCACACATATTAAAAATAAATTTCCAATGGATAAGACTAAACTTCATATAAGTAACATATTTCATTTGAGGAAGAAAATCTATTAAAATATATAATTGTGTTATTAAATAAACATGTAAACAAATAAACGAAAATAAAAGAATAAATAAACAGTAAATAAACAAAGAGCAAGTGATAAAAATATTAGAAGGTTTTGTATCACTCGCTGGCTTAGTGGCGAAGTCCTTGAAACCGACTTCAGTTGTGTAAATTAATAATTAAATAAAACTAAATAAGTAATAAAACAATATAAAAAATTATTATATATTGATTTGACCAGCTGTCGGCCTACTTCATTTTTACGTTGCAAGTCAGCAGCAGCTTCGCCTAAGAAACGAATTTATACTATTGCATTCCCCATGATCTTCCTTTAACTAAAACCTTATATACTCTTGTTGCAAGTCGTATATACTTTAGATTATTTGGAAGCAACACGTTTGGAACTTGCTGTGATAAATCAAAAAAGTTTTGAAACTCAAAATTAAGTTATGATTAACGCAAATTATATAGGAAAAAATTAAAAGTCAAAGCTCGACTATTGGTATTTTCATCGACTGTGCTTCCAAGACCACCAACTTTAGGCATATCTATGGTAATTTTACAATAATTTCCTTTCACCTTTCCTACACTAAGTGCCTTCTATCTTTAAACATCATCAAAAATATGTATTCCTTTAAAATTGGAAAATGTCTGCCGCGGCGCTGTTGGCTGGCGCGAATGCAAAATGTCCAATTGCCCATGACTCAGGTGTATAAGCCTGGCTGAATTTGACCGATGATATATCCTCTGTTGACCTTTAGGCCTCTATAAGTTGGTTCTTATTTGTATTTCCTTGCGACTAAAAAAAACCATACAAGAAAAAGTCTAATGGGATCAAATCGCATGATCTCTGTGCCTGGATCACACCTACACGTAAAATGATGTGCTGAGAACACTGCTATGAGGCAAGTAGCTTCGTGCTTTTGCAACCAAATATCATTGGTTTCCATATCATATTATTCAGACCAAAAATAGATAGTAATCATGCACCTGTAGCGCTCTGTGTTGACGGTGATAGCCTGCTCAACGTCATTCTGAAAGAAGCATGTACTAATGATGCTGCCAGCTCGAAATCCACAATGAACAGTTACTTTTTCAGGTTGCATTAGACGATCGTGGATCTTAAGAGGATTAGTATTGTCCCACATACAACAATTTAACTTTCTTTTATTCACCCAAAATGAAGCGATTCCATAGATATCACTTTTTAAAAATTACGGTCAATTATCAACTGCTGCAGATCCCATTCAGCTCTAGGGTGCAGATCCAAGCCACAGTACAAGATGTATCAGGTGGTAATCAGCAAAAAGCAGAGCTTTTGAAAGCAATACAAAATCGATTGCTACGTCTTCTCCTGCACTCTCTGACGGACAGCGAGAGATCTTATGTTTTGTCACCGCAGGGTTTTTTCTGCACACAACTTTTTATACAAATGGCAAATTTGACTGTGTGCTGTTAAAAAGTATTCGGCATTTTACACAAATAAATTGGGCATTTTTTTGTATTGGAGTGTTAGTTGCAAGAGCAACAAAAAATATAACGACAATTTCGAAATTTAAATTTCGCACAGCAAAAGAATTCATTTTAGACTCTTTTTTGCAGAGCCGAGATAAATTTCTATTTTTAATATTGATTGCAAATGGCTTTTGTGGTATTTTATAGTTTCGTTTTAAAATTGAAAGGCGTAGTATATTATTTGGATTCATTTTTATTAAATTTAATTTTCCTATTAATTTTTTGGCTGAAATTAAGATGTCTTTGAATTACAAAATGATCGACTTTTAACAAAAATTAAATATATCCAAGTTAAAAAAAATGGCTAAAAACATTTTAAATTATTTTTCGCGTTCATAAAAACAGTTCAAATATACATTTCATTCATAAGAGCCTGTCATGTTTACATTTTTTGTTTGAAAAAAAAAAAAACTTAAAACTTTTTTGAAATTATGACAGGACCGAGAAAGTTTTTGCACGACAGGCACTCCAAATAATATTTACGAACACAATAGTCATGCAAGTAAATGCTAAGTTTAATACTAAATTTCTTTTACAATTTTGAGATTCTTATTATGAGTTTTATTTACAGCAGTAATATTTGGTAGCAACTAACAGTTTTTGGCTTGATGTTGTGTGTGTGGCATAAGAAAATAAAATAAATTCCAACCAATAAAAACAAATTTACCACAATGCGATAATATTTAACAGTATGCAACTTTAACATATTGTAGTGTGGCAGAGAGCACATTGCAATAATATTTTCAAATTATATAAATACAAACAAACATTTCCCCATTACTCGGCATCAGACGTATATGAATATTCACGACTTCACGTTTGTGTACAGTATGTGCACCCTTTTATTGAAAAATTTTTATGGAACATGCCCAAACAATAGTTAAAGGCGGAAGTGGCATTAGTTGTAATTTTCATAACATCCGCTTTAAAATTGAGAAAAATATTACAAGATGATGTTTTGTTTTTATTGCTTAATTTTAGTTTACAAAATTTTTAATATTTCAAGACACAAAAATTGTCTAGCACTTCACTAAGTTTAGTTGACCACAAAAGGTCTTAAAATTCAGAACTTTTATTGTGTCATGTAGTATGGTGTATGGAAATTATAGAATACAATTGTGTCAATTTTAAGAGTTTTCTGTCTCAAAATTATTGCATTTGAGCGCGAGTCAAATGTGCATGAATGAGGAAGTTGTTCTTATTTAAAGGCATTTAAATTTCATGCTTTTAAAAAATACTATAAAAAAGCATTATTGCCAAGAAATTAAATAGACAAGCCATAAGGAAATAGAATAAAAGAAATTATTAAGGACAATGTAAGAGTAAACAGTGTTTGTCGAAACAAAACAAGTTGAGGAATAAATTATTCTCTAGGTTACAGGTTGGGTCAGAATGATGTTTTTGGTATCAATATTCTGCTTTTTTCAAATATAATGTGGTATTGATTAGGTGTAAATACATCTTGCTTCACACAAATGCGATTTTCCAAAACTATATGCAAGTTTAGATTCTATTTAATATTTATGAATCTTAGTCAGAGGATGACTTGAGGCATGCTACCATATGATTTTCAATGGAAAGAAAGAGGAAGATGTTAAATTTGGTAAAGCTTTTAGTATTAATAAATACTTGTAGACAGACGAAGAATTTATACGTGTATTTACTGTTTTATAATTCAGATTTCTTAAAAAAATCATTAAAAACAAATATAGAATTCGTTTTAATCTTTTTGCCTCTTTAATCTATTAATTTGGTGTTCTGTGAGATTATTCCAATAGGCTGCTGTAAGGGAAAAATATTGTTACCAATTGAAGAAGGGTGGGGGAATGATAGGGATGGAATATAATGTTTTAAAATCAAAATAGGGTGATAAAAAGTATCCCAAAATTAGCTTATGATTTTTGTACTTGCCGATATTTAGACAGCTGACATTTTAGGGAAAGTAAAAACTCAGCTTTGTAGCCCCCTCGCTGTTCGTTGGATGGATTTTTGAACACAAAAAAGTTCATGTTGATTTTTTAAGCAAATTATTGCAACCAATAAAGCATATTTCTACCTTAGTGGTTTTTTTATCGTCGAAATTGTCGCATTCAGATCTTGGGGAATCTACATATGATTGTTGAAAAAGATATGTGGAGTAAAGTCTCTTATTAGCATTTGATATTGCGACACACCTAAACAGTTCTGACCGCCTAAGTTAAATGATATGGATGTGGAAAATATATATACTTTCAACATAATAGTTCCTCCTGCTGTACAGCCGTTGAAATAGTCCAATTACTGAAAGATATATTAATTAGCTAGTCGTACACTATTTCGTTTCAGTGATCAGAGCTGGGCCCTAGGTTTTTCTGACTTCGCACAATTAGTTTGATTTGATGAATTTTGGCAACAATCCCACAGCCATGTGTGCACTAGAAGAGAAAATAAAACGCTTTGTCAATGAAAAATAACCATACTTATTCAAAATGATCATGGTGAATTTCGACATTTTTGCATTGTATGTATTATTCCATAAATACCCTAATACAATTTATTTTATGATTTAGTAAAAAAAACTAAATATACATATAAGAATTAAATACTGAGTTTCCTGCTTGATTCAAATATGTAGTTGTTCATGTATATATTCACGTATGTCTATTGAATATATTCTCTTCACACTGGCTTAAAACCAAAATCAATTTTGTAGCCTTCGGAAATTTAATCTCACAACTCAAACTAATTAATGAAATATTTAGGCCGCTATTACCAACTTATTCGGAGATGTTCAAGTCACTTGCAGAGGTTTTTTGGGTTTTAATTTAATTTATCTTCTCTCACCATTTGAAATGCTATTCCATTGATTTCATTTCAGTGTTTTGTAATTGTTGGTATGACTATGTATTGAAAAATGTGCATATTTAGCACAAACAGTAGTTTACGATTTTGAAAACCAAACTAAACAACACTAATGGGAACGAAGTGGTAACAAATATAACGACCAAAAGCATTAGCACAATTCCGTACACAGAAGTAACGTAGCAAGCACTACTTGCATAAAACAAATATGAAAAAAATATTTGCATGGCATGCGAGCATATTACGAAATGGTAGACTTACCCGGCAGGAGTTTCTACTTCCTTTTTTTGCTTGTTCCGAAAATTCCAATAATACAAAAAACACTAGCAGCAGTAGCAAAACCAGTGGATAAAATAGAATAGAATCTAGTATATAAGCTTAGGGTAAAATGATTCTGAAACCCAATATCATCTATAGTATTAACACATATAAACTTTAGCAATACATATACAAGTACATACCAGCAATAATATTAGCACACACTCACATCTTTAGAAATTATTGAAATATATAAATGTGTGGTAATAGTGACAGCATACGAAAAGATTTTTGTTTATGTCACTACAATAGAAAATCACACACATACAAATGCATAAATATGTGTTTATTCTCATACAACCGATATTTGCAACACTTTCCCCACACACACCCATATTAATATACATACACACACATTAGGGCGGGGTCGATTTGCAAGGATGGAAAAAAGTAAAAATCATTAGGCGGGAAAATAATTGTACGAATTTTTCCTAGCAATCAGCTTTTGGAAATTTCGTAACATGTTTAATGACACTAAAATTGTTCTAGGCCAGGATTATAATCCTATCCTTTGTAGACGTAAATTTTCTCCGGTTTTCATATTAAAAACAAATCAAAATATTTTTATACTCAACTAAGTTTTTAAGCCTAAAAACGCATTACATTGACATCAGTGAACGAAAAAACTTGAAAGTAATTTTAGTAATAATTTAATTATGCACACGATCATTTGACATTATTCAAACATGTTTAGAACGATAAGTCCCAAGTCCTGCTGGCTTTCATTTCGAGGTAATCTCCTTCAAAACTTATCAGTCAGAGCTAAAGCTGTGCCATATTTTAACCCAAGTTTTCAAAAAGCACTAATAAAACTTTGAAGTTGGGACATTTTTGCTTTTCATATTTCAAGTTATTATATAAATACAATCATAGTTAACGAAACTGTGACTTATTGTGTAAGATATGACAATAAAATGAGAGGCGAACTTAAAAAAAGTTGGTTGTTTTGATTTTGTATAAAATTTTACTAACCCGAAAGTGGCAAAAAAATTTTAAATTATGATAATTTTTAAAGATTTCATATTATATTTTTAGCAGATGTATAAATTGATGCATATCGCTTATTTGTAGCTGATGTTTTTTTTTAATGTTTGCAATCTTGAAATCTGTTTTAGACCCAAAGTTCTTAGAGCAAAGTTTCTTGGAATTTTTCACAGAATCATGTCTCCATGCGACTTTTTTTTCGAAAAAATGGAACGAACAACCCTAATACACATATTCTGTTTATGCCAAGTATAAATGTGAGTATTTTTGTAAACCTAAAATGACACTTTGTTTTGCAATTCTAAGCAGTATGGCGACATTTGAATGCCACATGCAGAGATATTCAACACTTGTAAAATACTATGAACAAACAGTGACTGTGTCCTTACCAGCTCACACACATACACAAATGCTTATTTATTGTGTAAAACTGTTTGTATGAGTATATATGAGAACCAAGTGTAAATGTATGAATTTATTCATTTTGAGTTGACTGGAGTATATCGACCCTTTTATTACAAATTACTGGAAAAATGTTAAATCAAGAGAACACAAATTGAAAAAAATAATAAATAGTTGATTGACTTTGAGGGCTATGAATGGGGAGAAAAAGTTTTGGTTTGGTGTCTTAGGGATAAATTTGTCGTTCATAATTTACAATGGCATTTTATATCATTGAAAATCATGTTCTAATGATGAGACTTTACTAACACCATAAATGTTTGTTAATGCTCGTGTATTTACACAGGGGACTTGCAAAATCGTTTTTTTATTTTAATTTTCGAATTCCGGAGATCTCCTCTTGTACGATTATTAGTACAGCTGAGCGATTATCTGAAGTTGCGTACCTACGGCCATTAAGCAATTAAAAATTTCGCCTTTTGAACTTAGGCTGCCAAATTGTAATTGATTTTATTCCATACTAGAAAGTTCTTCAATTATGGATAGATAATATTGTATGTCATTTACATATTATTTTTTTATTTCTACTTTGACTATCACTAGATACGAATTTAGTTTAAAACATCTGTTAAAGCAATGAATTAATCTGTCGATAATAAATTGTTCTAGGATTTAATATTATTTACATTACAAAAAAAACACTAAGCAAAAATATTGCTGATATAACCATAACTGCAACCTATTGGGACTTTAAATATGTTTTCGTCCTAACTATATTGCAATGTTTGCAAGAACTATATTACCATGTTCATTACTTCAATGTAAAAAAATAAATTTAATTTTTTTTGATTTTGATTTTTCTGTCTATAAGTCTATTATTTCGTAAGCAAAAATTATTGCAAAATTATTTTTAGCAAATCGAGCCGAATATAGATCCTTTTATTATTATTTTTTCTCTGGTATAACTTTATTCTTAGGACTCAGAAAGTTTTGTAATCCTATTGTCATCTGTTTTTATTATTAATGAATGTTTTTATATATATTTTTTACAAGCCTTAAGCATATCATGATTCACAAGACTAAATCGTTAAATACTACAAATCTTACTGAATAGAAACAAATAATATATGATGTTGCTTTAACACTAAAAGTGTTTTAAGTCACGATAATTTATTGTGACCATTAAATTTATATTTTAAAAACAAAACCGTAAATCATAAGCTGGCAACAAAATCATAGTAAGACACGCACATATACATTAATCCAAAAAGGACAATAAAATTTCGAAAACAAATCAGCATGCTTTATATATATATATATATATATATATATATATATATATATATATATATATATATATATATATATATATATATATATATATATATATATACTTATACACATATATATACTTTTATAATTTTTCAAAATACCTTGCCAACGACTAAATCGTAAATTTTCCTTTAAATGCCATAAAGCAACAACTAAAAAGAAAAACAAAACAATAATACAAAAAAGAAGGAAAACAAAAAAAGAAAAAAAAAACAAATCACAAATGCAATTTAGTATTAATTCACTAAACTCCATAATATGATTTATAGTAACGATTACCCAGGATCTAAACAACAATAACCAAGCCAAGCCAAATAGGGAGCAGAAGGGTCCATAAAGAAAATAAATAATTTCACTTCGGGGTTGTCCACAAAAAAAACATCAGAAACCAGCTTTTCACAGCAGACTTTACGTTTTGCCATTATTGCCCAAGTAAAAATAATTTTGATAATTTTTTTCTATATAAAAAATAATTTCATTCATATATGTGGACATGTATTTATTTATGTTAAATTTTTTTCGGTTTCATTTGGTTATTCCATCTCCTCTATCTCCTCTCTAACTGCGTCTAACTTAACAGGTAGACTTAGTTTTATATTCCACCGTTAAATTATTTGTTTCGCATTTATTATTGTCTCCAAATGAGGTGTCCTGGATAGGTGTGATGGTGCACTAGCATTTACTTATCTAGGACAAAATATATTTGTTGCAAAAATGTGTGTGATAAATTGAAAAATGACTAGTAATAACACGAAAGGTTAGAAGTCCTAAATGTACTCGTATGTGACCATTTTACCATTATATTTTTGTCATTCCCTTTTTCTATTGCCAACATTTATTTAGTTTAGTAAAGGAAACAATTTGATTTATAGTAACAATTACAGATAGAGTATTTTTGATGAAAAAAAAATAAAACAGAAAGTCACAAATGATGGTTAAGGCTTTTGTTCATGGGCAACACAGGACTATAAAATTGTTTCAAAAATAATTTTTCATTAGTCCTTGAATACCTTTGTCATGCAAAATTAGCATTATAATAAAAAATTGTTTTTTCACTCAAGACAAAAAACAAAAACTGCTAAAAGGAGAAAACTGACGATAAACATGATTTCCTTAATATAAACTAAATTACTCTTCAGTTATAAGAATTATTAATCATTTTTTTAAGTCTACAAATAATTTTCGGTGCCCTTTAAATTCTTTGAATCTAATTACTTCAGTGATTATGGGTCGACTTCTCTTTGAGGACTTAAACAGCCCCAACCCGTCCTCAGTTTAAACCTGAAATCCCTTATTTCCTAAAATTATATTTAGTGACTAATTTTCAACATGTTTCGTACGTTAATTTTAATCAAAACGAAAAATTATATTTCCTTACCTTCCCATACGAGAACCCTCTAAAAAGAACGCCGAAAGAAGTTGCTCTTAGAAAAAGTGTGCCTTCTTCCAACAAATGAAAACGAGTTTTGACAACAAGTTGTTTAAAAAATAATTGAAAATAGTGTACCATAGTTTTTAAAAAGTACCTTCTGAGCAACTTCCATTATAAAGCGTCTCTTTAAGCAAGTATCTTTCCCAAACAAACTGCATTGAAATTGGAGGATATTAGGAAAGCACCATTTACAATAAAAAACAATAAACTTTAGTGTTTCTTTAAAAATAATATATAATTTCTAATTTCGATGAAGAAATCGTTTTAAAAGGATACATTTTTACAGATGTGTCTTTTCAAATTTGCCCTGTTTAGAAAAGTACCTACTTGAAAAAGTACTATTCAAAATTGTGTAAAATTGAATATTATATTATATTAGTATTTTAGGAGAGGTAACGTTTATAGAAAGTATTTTTGAAAAATATACTTTTTACGGAGTTGCTTTTAGCAAGAGTATATTTGAAAAGGACCTTTTTCAAAGGGATACTTTTGAAAAGAACTTTTATATTAATGTACTTTTTTTAAGTATTTAGACTAATAGGCACTTCTTATAAACTTGTTTAAAAAATTAACTTTTTTAAAAAAGCTACCATTTCAAAAGATGGTTTTTGAAAGTTTTTTTTTTTTTTAATTTATATCTCAAACAGATAGTTCTTTAGTAAGGCACTTCCTCAAAAAGTTGTGTATTAATAAATGTAGAATTTCAAAGGTACTTTTTGAAAAGAGTACTTTATTAACTAGAAACTTAAAAAAAATTAATTACTTTTCAAAAAATATATTTGCATACAGGTACTTCTTGAAAAAATGGGACCTTTTTTACTCGGTATTTTTTCAGAAAATTTTTAAATAAAAATTTGCTTATTGAAAATCTACTTGTTAAGTAGAAAAAAAATTGTTTTCTTACCAGAAACAAGTACTTTATTAATGCAAAAATTTAATGTTTTATATAATGATAAAACAATAGTATAAAATCGCTTTTTTAAATGCTCGAAATAAAACATACTCGTAAATATTGTAACTTTTTCTAAATAAGAACAATCTTAATACCCCAATTATGTATTGATGTATATAACAGAAAATGCTCTTAATAATAATTTTTCAATTGTATTTTTTTTTTTCTTAGCATGCATAAACTTACAAGTACTTATTCACTTTGGTATAGAATTGACTGATAAGATTCAATATTTCTAAGAAAATAAAATAATATTAACTACTCAAATAGAAAGGTTTCAAATTTTGATTTTCAGGCTTCTTAAATGGAAAAAAATAAGTTTATAACTGAAAGCGAAAACGAATTTAAAAAAAGTGTCACTTTCCAATGGTGTGATTTTTTTCTCTGTAGATTTTATTTAAACCTCAGCGCTGATTGAAATTTATGTTTGTCTATTCATTTAAATGCCTGTAAAGAGGTGATATTCTTTTCATACACAAAATCACACTCGCAATCAGTGACACTGAAATAAAACCTCACAACCATCTATCAAGAGCTACCAAGTATAGAAACAGCCTCTAATTGCATTGATGCATAAATCAATTAGTGCGTTCAATGACAACGACACAGTATGAACAAAGACAAAAAAAAAACAACACTAAATAGCTGGTCTTAAAATAAAAGTCAAATCGATTATTTCGAACAGTTTGCGTTTGATTTGATTTATAAACCAACATCACTGGAATTGTATTAAAAAGCTGTCTATAAGTTAGTAGATGTCGCTTTATGGCCAGAGTTGAGACAAATGCTCTCAGCTATGGAAAGAGGTATTTAGGATATTCCCTATGCTTCAAATTTTTCCAAACAAGACCTCTTAACTAAATTTTCATAACGTTTTCTCTTTGGCAATCACAAAAATAAAAGTCTGCCATAGAGAATGGTACGAAAATACTAAACTAAAATACATACAACTAAACTAAATACATTGTGAATTTCATAATTCAAACTGACAGCTGACTAAACCATACCAAATTTCAAATGTGTGGAGACATAAATCCGAATTTGTTCTCTTGACCACACTGACATTCACACAAACATACCAGTATAGAAGAAATGTACTTGAAGGCAGCCATTTATAAGCAGTGATGGGAAAAAAGAGAGCACACTTTCGGCTTGAAAAAGTAAGCGTTTTTGAATGCATTGTTATTCAATTTAAACAATGATCGGCTCACTAATATATTTTATACTTCTATATTCAACTTCCTAAAAAAATTCATTCTTTTATTTGTAATTTAGTGCCGTTGCCACCAATTAAATATAAAACTTATACGTACAGTATTTGGGCCTACATAACACAATACCAAATGAAATAGTAAAAAAAATTTACATCTGTGTCACGGTTGGCCAAAACTACAAGAAAGACTAAAAATTAAATAAATGATTAAAAAACGAAGAGTGTCTCGGTAGGCTAGCGAGTAGTGAACAAGGCTATCAGGTCATAGGTTGGGCGTTCGATTTCTACGTGGTCTGCTTCAAATAATGATCTTTTCTGCCATGCTTGCTGAGCCATACTTACAATATAATTTGTAGTTGTATTAATTTCAATATAAAATATATTTTTTAAAATTTTGTTTTTTACTAGATTAAGCATATATTCATATTGGCTTTGTCTGATATTGCTTCCGGCTCCAATATCATAGCCTTTCAAGGTTAGAATAATCGGTATTTTTGTGAAAAATTCATAGCATTGAAAACTTCATTTGAACGCGTATTAAGCTTCAAATGTTGCATGGAAGTTTAAAATGAAAAAAGTGTCCTTTATTCTCAAATAAGGTAAATGCTCATCTTTGATTTTAAATAAACAAATATAATATCTTTATTTAATGAACATTTCAAATTTGATTTTTGATGTGTTCAAAAGTTATGACTGTGTTTTTACTGCTAAATAATATTTTTCACATAGACTGCGCTATTAATTATTTTATTTTGAAATTTCAAATGAAATATGTGATTTATATTCCAAGGCTTTTTTATTGTCGACGTTCGAAATAGTAAGAAAATGTTTTCTCTTTTTGCACTGCAAATTTCTAAGGACATTGAATGCTGTTTTGTGGGAAAAAATTTATATGAAATAACAATAAAAAACACTCATTAAGCTCATCTGAAATCGAATTTTCAGCAAATAAAAATATTGTGGTTGTCTATTTTATGAAGCACTTTGTAAAAATATTTCATAATAAAACACTTTTCATGAGAGCAAAAAGCAACACGAAAACTAAAAATAATTTTTAATTACAGGAAGTCTGATCCTTTCCTAAGATAGCAATTTTATTTGAATCAGATGAATTTAGTACAAGAACGGCTTATATATCTAACTTTGAATGGCTTTGGAACTCTAAGAGGCATCTCAATAGTTTATCATTATAATACGAGTAATAGGAGGAGATCAAAATTTATTCAGTGTCGAAATTTCTTGAAAACATTCTATAAATATGTTAGAATGTATTTTAGTTGTTGTTTTTGTTCTTTACAAAACCAATAAATGTTTGTTGTCAAATAAAACAAATTAATATTTTATACCAGTTTCTTTTTTAACATTTTACTAGTAGAGTAAAAACTTGCCCCTTCAATATATTTTTTCGTAAAACCGGAGAATATATATGTACCAGTCTGACAATTTGTGCCTGGAATCTGGAATATGCAACACATATACATTTTATATACAAAGTTCTTTGTTATATTCTTTTATTGCATCAGAATGATTGTTTTTTTTTATTGTTGAAAATTTTAAAGGAGATGACAGCGCTTGAAATTTATGAGCACTTATGAGGTACTCGTCGTTAGGAGACGTAACTGATGTAATAAAAAATATACTCATGGTAACATTTTCACTACACAAACTTTCATTAGGTTGGATATAAAGCATGTCTAATAAAATATCCCCATTTGAGAAAAAATTAGAGGAAAAATGTTTGTATCATTTTACTAAAGTGAAATTTATTAAAAAAAAAAATCAAAAATGCTAAAAATTTATTGTTGTTTCTCATAAAAACTCTAAAACTTTTGATAGCGTAACCAACAGCTCAATTAGTAAAATTTATCAAATTGTAAGTTAAAATTTTCGAAAGTTTGGAATAGCAAATTTTTTGGCTATAAGCCATACACACCAATAAAAATCAAAGACATTTCGCTTCAAGATTGAAAAGTAAAAATTTTGTTTTTTCTAGTGAGAACTATCAGAGTTGGCAAACAATTTTTACACAAGTAATAACTTTCGTACAAATTTGCAAGCATTTGTGTATATTTTATATATTTTCTTTTAACTAATATCCTTTCAGTGCAGGCTTTCACCGCTTTTCCATTTCAATGGATTTTTTTTAAGAAACTTTAACTAGTACAAGTTTATATGGGCAATAGAAATTTTTCAAATCAATTAATTAGATTAAAGAAAAGCCAATACTCTATTTTAATGTGTATGTCAGCCTAAAATACACACATTTTCTTAATGTTTTATTTCACATGGAAACTATTTCCTTAATGAATAAAATCATCAACAAAAGTCTATTTAAGCAAGAGATTTATTTTAATAAATATCGAAAACAGACTACAAAAACATATGATACTTAAACTAGATAATTTTTGTAATCTAAGCATTTAAAAATTATTGAAATTTAAGAGTTACTTAAACACTTTGATTAATTTTAACTTATTTTTTTCTCTTTTTAGGTAAGATATTCCCCCAGTAAATGCGACCAAAATTTAATTATTGGAAAGTTTCTTACTCTACTGAAGTGCGTATAGGAAATTAATATAAAATATTATTTTAATTTATAGCAATATAATAATATATTATAATATATATTATTATACTATTATTTTAAATATTTTCAAAGTGTATAATGTATTTTGCTACTTTTTTTATAATTTTTCAAATGACCCTGTTATTCAAAAAAATATAAAGAAATCAACATTAAGACTGTTGCCGAATCACAGTAAAACTCTTTTAATGTCTTGGCATTGACAACTATTTATTTTTAAAATCATTTTTCAACAGCCAGATATTTACTGTCAGACCTTCATTGGCATTAAAAGACAGTGATTATTTGAGGATAGCAACTATTATTGGTAAAATAAAAGAAAAGTTGACTTAAAACAAGGGTACATTTTTCCTTTTAATTTAATCCTCTTTTAATTTGGTCTTTGCAAGACTGTTTCTTCCCCTTTAGACTAAAAATGTTTGTGGGTGTATGTGTGATGTAAAATAAAATATTCCTAAGCAGAAAAGAAGCTGCGCTAAAAAGAGTCCTGCTATAGCAAATTTATCAGAAATTCTTTATATTCAATGATGTTTTTTATTTTGTTAAAATAAATATTATGGTACAAATAATAATTATGTTTTCTTTTTTGCCAGCTTTTTAAAAACAGAGAACCCAAAACTGAATTCTAATATATTTAATTATATACACATATTTTTTTAACCTCTCTTCTTTCTAAATCGAAAAATCCTGAACCGAGAAAAACAGGAAATAACTATTAAATATATTTTTTCATTCCTTGCCCATACGAAAACTATAAATTATTTAAAAAAATTTCTAGTACCCTCTCATCCCTCTTGCCATCGTACTTGTTTTCATAATTAAATAAATTAATCATTACAGGAGACGGGTAAAATTAGGCATCCTTTACTTAAGGAATATCGAAGTATTAAAATGCTTTAAACTGTTTGACTTCACGCTTTAATTTTTTGTAATACTTAGTAGTAGTAGTTCTATGGTAAAATATTTTCTTTAATATTAGTTGCAAGCTGGGTGCATTTATATACCAGGTAATAGGCACAACTCCTTCAAATACAATCAACAGAAAAACAACTGGGCTTTGCTGTTTCTTGCCCAGGGAATACAAACAGCAAATTTGGTTGCAGCAAAACTAATTCCCTTAAGAAAAGGAAAGAGGATTTTCTTATTATATAATGAACGATTAAATTGTATGAATTTAATATTAAAGCAATCTGAGTAGTTGTTAAATATGTATATAAATTTTTAAGAATATGCCTCTTGGAAACATATTTTGTATAATAAATTGTTGAAACAAAATTTTTATAGTCTATATAATCAGATAAATTTTCTCGTTAAAAATATGGAGACAAAGTTTTTTAGTTAAATCATATTTATCTATCAATTTATTATTATTTAATTGCCTTAGTTAAAGTCACTGTCTGAATATATTGCTGATTTTTAATTAACAAAAGCTTAACATTATATAAGAATATATTCAAATATATTAATTTATACCAATTTAATATATATTTCTATATATTTCAAACTTCCTTTGTTTTCCTTCCAGTGTTATAGCATTAATCTTTCAATACAAAACTAATCCATGTTTACTGCGCTAAGGTTAAATCATTTATAAAAAAAGCACAAATTTTATGCTAATTTATTTCTTCTTGTTCGTTTAGTTGGCAGTTTATAAAAAGAATATAATTAAAAATATTGTCGCAAAAAGTAAATAAGTAAAAATTAGCAAACAATATGCGAAAATAGTCCGAAATATAAAATAAAAACTAAGAGAAAAACCAGGAGCCACCATCAGCTGTATAGTCAACAACAATGACGTGACGCTTAAATGGATACAAATGGTCTTTTATTGCTGGATAACACAGCATCGATGCACACTAGCATAATCGCACACTGTAGTAATTCAATTTACTTACTGTTTCCATAATTTAATTTTTCTATATTAATATTAAACCATTTCCGAGAGCTATTGGAATTGCATTTCTTAAAAGGCTTTTTATATCAGATATTGCATTAATTCGCAATATAGAGGTAAAGGAACTTTCATTAAAAGCTTCCTATTTTTAAGTTTAGATAAAACACATTATGGGTAAGATATCCTTTAAACGTTTTATTCCTTTGAAAGGCCTATTGATGCCATTATGTATGGAATATAACTTTGAGCAAATGTCGGATTTTTCATTTGACGAATACCATGGGTTGTGGTGGCTTTAAAGGCCACTGACATAAGAAAAATTCCAACTAGGTCAAGTAGCACGATCCAGTCATATCGCCGCCATATGACATGAGCATGCATTCGAATCATAATGCACTATATCCATTGTAGCAATGGCAATGTGGCACGTAATGTCATATGGTGTTTGGCTTCATTTCATACAATTTATTTAAAAGAATTTGGTAGCCATCGACCTTTAACGCTCACCGTAGATGGTGATGGTCTGACCAGACAAACACCGTTCTCATAGAAATATGGAATGATGACGCCGACAGCCCAATACACACACCAAAAATTAATTTTTCGGGATGCATTTGTTGCGTTCTCGGTTCTCATTTAGATTGAAGTACCACAAATTCGACAGTTTTGTTGGTTTAACGTACCCATTCATTCAAAAATGGAAGGCAATACTAAATAAAAAAAGGCAAAGAACATTGCCTTAAAGGAACACACATTTTCATAAAGCAATTTTATAATTTGCATGTCCTGTTAAATGCTTTATCCAACCACGATGATTTTGAAAAACAGATTAAATAAGCAACAGCCAATTCGGCAGACCCAGTTGTAATAAACGAAAATATGCACACGAGAAATCCACGAGATGAATTGGCCTTATCCACTACTATAAAAACCATTAGGATATATTCATAATGGCAATAACTCAAATATTTTGTACTATTTTAACTAGTTTTCAAATTGTGTATCTAAACAACTAGTAAAGGATATAGTCTGATTTCTCTTACTTACTTCTCTATAAAACTTCACTTCTAATTCTTTTCAATTCCACATTCAGTTTTCTGCATTTAATCATATTGTTACGGATTTTATAGTTGTAAGCGAGTACATGTGAGTATACGTGAGATCTGTGTGAAATAAACTGTGATACATACTCGCCATGCCATTATAATCCCATATAACACAGGCGCTAATTGACAGCTGAAAACAAAAGACAAGACAATAGTGCCACCAAACTCATAGTCCTTGTTCCGTTTCCTCCCGTGATTTTTAAATACCATTTAAATGTTCATTTCCATTTCTACTAAAGCATGCCTCATGACATGTATATATTTAGTTGCAACTATTCTTTTTATTTTGCCAACTTGTTTACACTTTCTGGTCCCCTGTTACTATTGCAAGTCATTTTTATTTTAGCAGAATGATTCATACAAATTCATACAAATGTGGATGTGTATGTGCGTGTGTAACGATATATTTATTATAATATACACAACAACTCATGCAACGAAATGGAATTAACGCTAGAGCCACAACGAATTTACGTCATTTTACGCGTTTAATTAGAATCAGTTGTTTTATGTTGGAGCAAATTGAATATTGATTTTAATGTCACGTTATTTCTAACAATATCATTTGTCTATTTGTTTCTTTTATTGTTGTTGCTAAAACTCTCGTTCACGTTGGCTTCTGTAAATTACAATGTGCAACCAAAGTTTATGGGGGAAAAGCAACAATCGTGTTGCAATAAAAAATAATAAATGAAATCAGGCAACATGTACAATTAGTTTTTTTCTTCCTTTTTTGCAAAATTAGAAATCAAATGACAAAAATTATCAAATTGTACCTTCTGTTAAATTGCAATTTGTTTGTCGTGCATAAATTTGTACTTAATTTAATTTTCGAAATTGTGAACAAAATCACAAAGTGGTATTTGACACTACGTTTTACATATCGTACACTAAATATGAAAAAAGTCACAAATGAAAAATCCCAAATGTTCAGGGGAAATAAAAAGCAAGTGACATAAAAACTGGCATAAATGTATCCACATGACTTTCAAAGAAATTAAAATTTTGCAGTTTTTCATTCAGACTGATTCATGAAAAAAAATCGACTACTGTGCAACATTTTTCATATTGACTGTTTTCTGTTTACGGTGCAATATGATCACTTAAAAAAGGTATACCATTTTCAACTAAAATTTTAATAGGGAATTATTTCAAAAACTTCCTTAATTTAAGTAAAATTAAGGGAAATTTTATTGAAAAAAATATTCTTAAATATAACAAAAATTGAACTCAGAAATATTTCAGTTTCCCACAATGAATTTTTATATAAAGCGAAAAATTAATTCACTTTAAGAAAGTAAGTCAAGTAAGTCTTTTTTATATAAATTGCACCGATAATTTGTCCGCCCGAAATATTGTTTGTCATAAAACTCCTCCATTTATGGAACAAGTTTGAAGGTTCTTGTTCATGGAACTTGGATGGAAAACTGAACAAATCGGACATATGTTCAAGAGAATATTTTAAAGTTCATCAGGAGTCATATATTAACTAAATACGGATAATATAGGACCTCACACTCTCCCACAACTACGCCCATTTTAATTCTTTAAATAAACTCTTTGTATCGAAATCGGGTTTTCGCGTTAGTTATTTAATTTAAAAAAACACAGCTAAACATATTAAATAAAAATCATACTCCTTAAAAGCTCTGCCATGAAGGCTTGATCCATAGCTGCCAGATAAAATATGGTTTAGATCATCAAGTTTTGGACAACGAATCCTTAAAAAATATCAAACTAAACATAATTAAAAATGCTGCAATAAGTAGTTTTAGACCTCAATAACTTCAAATTGATGAAAAAAAATCATTTGAATTACAAAGTTAATGAAATATTTTGTACATATACTCGTATTTATGAATATAAAAATATACGTAATTTATAGTGTAAAATTTTACTTCGAAAAATGATTTTTAAAGGCATCTCTAATTTTTGTGATGTTCAAATTAATTTTACTAAATAGTCTGTCTACATTTATTAAGAATTTAATAAAACTAAAATTCTTTCATATAAAAGACCAGAATCTCTAAGTTTTATTTTTGTTAGTCGTATCCAACAACTTAAAATTTGTATATTCTGTCTAAGGGCTCTATATCTTTTAAAGACCTTATCAAATTTGTTAAGAACTTCCTTCATATCGTTAAAAAAGGATTAATGTTCGTTGATTGGATATGCTTTGAGGATTTGATACTACCACACAATTTTACACAAACCTTTTCTAATTTGGACACTGGGTTTAAAAAATAAATCACGCCCAATTCGGTCTCTTTATATTCACAAATACGTAAGCGATTTAAGTTTTCAATTCGTTCTACAAGGGCTAATTTGGTAATATACCCACTCACCTCACTCGACTCTTGTTGTAAGCAGATAATTTGTCGTCAGGGTTGCTATGATTTGGAATTTCGTTGCTGCGATAAGACTCTTGACCAAGTTAGGAACATTTAAAAAAATCGTATGTGATTCCAATACTGCGCTGTTACGTTACTACCCTTATGTTATCGGACACCTTGAACTGAATAAGCTTTTCTCGTTTACTATGCCAAACAATTAGAGGGCGTTATTTTATTTATTCTCTTATTTATTTTTTATCTTTTCTTTTATTATTATGATGCCTTTAATTATTATGGATTATATTGGCTTTGAGGGCTTAGAATAAATAAATAAAAAAATAAATGTACTTTAAATTTTTTTTAGTTGGGGAGAATATCCCGAATAATAAATTTCAATATTAAGTATTCTTTTAAATGATTTTTGAATTTCACCATATAAATTTTGTATATCAATCGTTTCGTTATAAACCATTTTGCTTAAATTATTTGAATTTCTTGTACATTTTTATAGTTCAAGTGTATATTTGGAAAAACAATTCTCAACATTTTGTTCCTGCGAACGCATTTAAATGGTTAGAAGGCTATTTTTCGGCTCCAAAATCGTTAAGTCTGGCAGCTACCGGCTGTGCTTATAGTCATTGAAAAATAAACCGATTCGAAAAGAAAATAAAATCGTGGGGAAGCACGCTATTTTTCTTGCAAATAAACTCATACACAGTAGTATCGAAAATTCTCAAATAAACTCACTTATGTAAGTATGTATAATGTTTGTGTAAAATATCTGTTTATTATGAGTTTTATTTGCTCAAATAAAGAGCATGAACGTGGAAGATTTCAAATAATTGGCAGTCGAAATTAATGTCAACAGTTGCAGCAAACAACCATCAAAAACAAATAGACCCCACAGAGAAACATTCAAAAACAAAAATCATAAACGTACACACACACACACACACACCCATATAGTAAACAATAAACGTTGTTCCTTTAGGACCGAAAGTTCAAGTATATTAACAATTCACAGTAATACGGACATACTTACATATACATATATGCATGTGTATATTTTGGGAAAAAAATAGATGAGTGAGTGAGTGAGTGAGTGAGCACAAAAAGCAGCACAAAAATAAACCAGCCTTCCAGAACTAAATTATATAAAATATGTACTATGTTTAATAAACTTGAATGAACACTTAAATACGAGTATACACATGCATACACTCAGGAATAGTGTTTGTGTACATAATAAATTTAATTGGAAACAAACTCAACTACAGTGGAGGCTTAGAAAATAACACCAGATCAAAAAGAATATATATTTAATTCACCTTTGGCAATTTTATTGTTAAATATATATTTAAGATCACACTCTTCTTATATTATGTTTGTCCCTTTTAAAGAGTAAAAATGGTGTTTAATATTCTTTAGTAAGTGCAAATTTATAATAATAGAGCACCAATTCATCTAAGGGAGTCACATATAAATAATAAATAGACTTTTTTATATAGTGTAAGCTGATCACATTTTCTCATAAAATAAAACGCCATAACTGTGACATGCAGCAATCTATAGATCTTTTAAACTGTAGTGAATACCATCTTAAAGCCTTTGGAGTACATCGTTGAAAGTATCATTTTATCTTTCCAAAACTCGCTGCCTAATATACATCATTCACGTTATACGCCCTGGAATAAGGTTCCAAATCAAACGCAGATCGCCGATATTTTAATAAGTTTAAGCAGATTAATATTTGAATATGAAACCTGATTATAATAGTACAGTTTAAAATTAAAATTATTTATATACTTTTTATTTTTGTTCGATTTTTTATCTCTTAATTTCTTTTTTTATTACTTATTTTTTAAACCGAAATGTGCCACGGTTTGGAAATATCGGCGTATTAAGATATTTTTTCAATTTTCCGTAAACAGATGTGTCTGAAATTAACGTGGGTACCAGCCTTATGGCTCCACTCCATAGTGATATTAATACTGGATGAGATCAATGAGCCGAAAACCGCCCACCATACAGCTGCCACTTTGCAGACAAGTGGGAATCATTGTACATGATGGTCATAGATCATATAGAAGGTAGATGGTTTCTAACCCCACAGCTAAAAGGAAGCGGCTTCTTTTGCATAGCAGCAGCACTTAGTTCTTTATGTTTTGGTAGCAGGATATCTCTGAAGTCATCTACTAGCACTGAAAAGTCCTCGCCTTTAAACAAATTATTTCTCGCGTTTTGGCTTAATCCACAAGCACCCCTGTTATTTCCGGTATTGGGTGCGAACATATATGTACGTTCAAAGTCAAAGTAAACAATTCGTAGGTTCGAAAATCCGAGTAGCCCACTGACCCCGTATACATCCCCAGGGGGCATGGATTATACAACCGGTCTTGGTGGCTCTATGGTGGTTCCTGGGGTATAGGGTTATCAGGTTTCCGGACCTAGACTTTTTTACCGATAACCATAAAAAAGTTGTATGTTGCTAACCAATCCCTGAAATAACCGGGCAACGAGCGTGCATGCAAGAAAATTAAACATAAAATTGGGTTCCCTCGCTCATCTAGATAGGTAATGTGGTCTTTCCAGACCTTTATCTTTGGCCAGTTACCCACACACCTTAATATGTTATTATTCAATCTCTGAAATAATAGGGTAGTGGGGGTGCATATAAGTATTTAAGAAAGTATCCTTGTCCATGCTTGTCTGGGTAGAGGTGCTACCGATACGTAGTGTTTTCAAGGACATAAAATCTGAGGTATTTTTAACACAAGGTCGATCAAAGATCCTATCTAGTGCCACAGGAACCAGGAGCCCCTAGGACTTGTTCTAGACTGGTTATTGGTGGGGACCCTTCGGAGATCAGGTGGTGGCTGTTGTTAAAACCCAAAGATACGAGGGAAGAGTTATGGGTCAGATGAGTGTGTCAGCCATATGGTGCTAGTGGTCCCGTTTTAGATGCTCTCTTCAAGCCATATATCTCTATGTGCTGTTTCTATTCAACATAGCTACACTGGCGGTTGCGGTGTTTTGAGTGGTCCATGATAAAAGGGCTTCTTACTGCTGGGACGTTGGAGTGGTAGGAGGTTAGATATCTCCAGCACTTTAGCAAGCTGTCTGTACATTGTTCAGCCGCCTGTATAGAATTCGTTACCATGTCGTCCCTTTTAGGGGAACATGTAATCCTCAACCCATGTGCGCATCCAGAGGAGGCGATGGGGATAGTGGTGAACATCTTTATTTACCCAGTACGAAGAGCACCGCCAGGTTAGGTGTTATGACATGTACTGACGTAAATATTTGACAATTCATAATGTAATACCCTTGAAAGAGCCCTGCTTTTTTACCACTTAAGAGTATCACATGGATACCAGTGGAAAAATCCAGTTGATATCATGAACAAAGCTATATGCAATAGAATCCAAAGAGGAGCTAGCCTTCCAGGCCCTTCGAGCTTATCTTTCATTTGTTTTTTCTTAAATTGTTTAAGCAAATTGCTCCAATGGATCCTGCTATTGACCTTTTTTATTTTGTTAATACTAAATGAGAGATCACAGCTGTATATGGATAGATACATACATAACTTTTTACTTGAAATAATTGAGCAAAATTTTGTCCTAACGTTTAATATCATAATGTTTACCCAGAAGCAACATGACAAATACAAATATACTGGCTTTTTATGAAAGTGTGTACGAGCATCTGTATGCTTTTCATTTATATCACATTTAACCGTGTAATATTCATGTTGACATGAAATTGTTTCATTAATACAAAATAAAGGTTAATCAAATATGAACATAAAAATGGAATTAAAATTAAAAAAAAATTTTGTGCAAAAGCTGTGTAATTAAATTATTGGCAAAGATTTTTTTGTCCTCGGCAACAAAAAAAGGATACTGAATAATATTACGTTGAATAAATTAAATTTATTTAATATTCCTGAGTGTCTCTAAGAAAATTAAATAAAAATAATTTAAAGTTCAATAGCCATTAAATTATTGTTTTTGATTGATATCACATTTCAATTCATTTACTCTGCTTTCTTGTATTATCAAAAAGGAAAACGTTCTTACCCCTTATTATCCCTAAAGTTCCAATAATAGTAAATTTTTGTTTTCGTAAAAAACAATGATAATCATATTGGAACTTAGTTTTATATTTCTAACTTTTCTGTTCTGTTTGGATTTATAAATCCTTCAATATTCACACGCACACACACACACACACACACACACACACACACACACACACACACACACACACACACACACACACACACACACACACACACACACACACACACACACACACATATATATATATATATATATATATATATATATATATATATATATATATACATATATGTGTGTGTGTGTGTGTGTGTATATATATATATAAATATATATATATATATATATATATATATATATATATATATATATATATATATATATAATATATATATATATATATATATATATATATATATATATATATATATATATGTGTGTGTGTGTGTGTGTGTTTACAAATCAAATTTGAAGTGGTATGACGGAAATGGCAATGACACAGGAAATAGGATAACTACCACTCGACTTAGCTTAATATTGCTGAGTGATGGAAACAGGATTAAGACTGGGCTTATAAAAATGTAGCCGGTTTGAAATTGATAAAAAAAAGACACACGATCGCTGATTATAATTACTTAGCAACCATCGAAAACAATACTG
Source organism: Germaria angustata (assembly GCA_963681545.1). Lineage (NCBI taxonomy): Eukaryota > Metazoa > Arthropoda > Insecta > Diptera > Tachinidae > Germaria > Germaria angustata. The sequence continues at coordinate 35,264,327 of OY813001.1, forward strand.
TTCCATTATTCACTTTATTTCTTCATTAACAAAAAATAAATTTAAAAAATATATATTGATATAAATTGGTAAATTTAGAACTAGAATTTTTCAGTTACGATTATTAAAAAAATTGAATCGGGCAACTCCGTATTTAAAAAAAAAAGTACTAAAAACAAAACTACTGAAATAATTTTTTGTCATACATAAATGTTTTCGTTCTTAATGGTGTTGGTACTACAGATCAGTTACAGTTACACATGTCATGTGAGTGCTAGGAATTTTTTGTTGTAGAAAACACATTTAAAAAATAGTCTTAAACCACCAAGGCACTTTACAACTATGGCATAGAGAAAAATATTAATTCATGGCATCATGATGCAATCAATACACATCCACTTGTATAGATCACTGAGGCTGAGAACAATAAAAATCTAATTAATCTGTTCGACGAAAAAATTTTTTATATGGCACATGAGTTAAATAACATACTTTTGGCTGCTACTGCAAAATCTGTGATTTACAAGGACGTTTTTATTTCAAAACAAAAACTCATATGTTAAAATCATTTATATATATATATGGAGTTGAACTAACTCAACCAGACACAAACTTCTATAATATTTTCCTTCTGATGTTTGTTACATTCGCTCAGTAGTTTTCAACAAAATGTACATTTTCGCACTCATCCAACAAAAGTTTTGTAATTTTAATGCCATTTATTAATTTTGGTGTTGAAAGTTCCTTATGTATTTGTATTATATATTATTTGATTTTTCTGTTAATCTTCCTCGGGCACCATTTTCTTACACATACAAAAAACAGGGAATTCTACTATAAATTTTGGATTTCTGTGAAAATATTGCTTCGTTATATAGCATTAGTTAGTGAGATTTTATTACATAAATCAATTCTATTTTTATGTTTGTATTTGTATTTGTATTACAATTTCAATAACAGTCCTTTGTTTTCAACTTGGTAACAGAAGGGGGAAAAAGGATAAAGCTAATAATTTTTTTTGTCATAGCGACATATTGAAAGTTTTTTTTTTCCGAAGAAATTAGATTATTTGTTTACACTATTAAACAAACAGAATAGAGGAAAACTATGCCAATTTCTAAATCAATAAAATAACTAATTAGTTACATATACACATACATATGTATGTACACTTGGAGATTATAAAATATTTGACTGAAGTACAGATGGCTCTCATCTATTGAATGTAATTAGAAAAGTTTTTTTGTTTCATGTACAAACATAAATTTTCGATGAAATACTGTGTGCCAAATTTCCCTTTTCTAGAACTTTTTATTAAACACTTTTGAGAAACGCTATGCTAAACTTAACGGTTAATAAATAAAGTTTCTCAATTTGCTTAAATACGTCAATATCTTTCCGCAATGAGGCAGAAGAGACATGTTGCAGATGTTTATTTCCCTAACGTACAATAAAAGAATTTGCCGATTTTTTGTTTTGTTTTCATTCAAAATGGAAATTTTTACCAAAAAATTTATTGGCAACGACTCAAGAAAATTTGTATTTGAATCTACATCTTCGGAAAATACTCCCAATTATTAAGAAAATATATTTTGAAAAATTTTCGCAATTTTTTAAATTAGGCCTAATCTAATTTAATAAAAATTCCTAAATTCTAGCTCGCAAATATTTGTATTTTTCTGTTTCCTGCTTAAATATGTGATTTCTCTTAAGAATCCAAGAACTATATTTTTCTATCAACTTTTTTGCAAAACTAAAACTAATTTCCTCGATATTTTAAAAATGTTATTCCTAAATATTTCATATAAAAAAATTAATTCTAACATTTTAATATTTTTGGATACTTTTTAAATTAAGCCAATTATGGACTAAATCTCCATATTTTATTTTATTATATTTTATTTTTTTATTTATTTATCAAACCGCTTAATATAAAAACAAACGCCTGTTTGCAGCCGCCTCAACTAGGAGAATAGACGCTGCAGTCGTCTCTCACAATTCGCCAATGTTTGACGGGTGTGAATAACATCACCCAGGGGCTATCACGTGGAGGTTTGTGAGTCGACTTGGATTCACTAAGTAGAACCAATCAGAAGAACCCAGTGTTCCTTTGCTTATGGTTGCTGAATTTAAAGTTTCAAACAATAGTTTGACTATATTCTTTTAATTTTTCTTCTCAAATTCTAGAAGTTTTAAATGCTACCCCTTGTTTATTCAGAGCCAGAATAGCGCTAAAGTCCTTCAGTCGGTTTTCGATATGATATTTTGTTTACAAGCCGAAAGGGGAATGTATTTTTACCTCAGGACTAAAATATATATGTGAAAAAGATCTCGTAAAATTGATAAAAAGTATTTTTGGTTTATTTTAGTGTTGTAATATTTTTGCAACGAATGACGAACTATAAAAAACTCCGCACTATTTGGATATCGTTTCGAAAGATTTGATAAAGGATTGGACGTTTAAGGAATCTTCGTTTTTAACTCGTGCAAAGAAAATGATGGATGACGACAGCTTTAAGCGATATTTATCGCCCAATGAAAAGGCATCATGCACATCTTTCAAAATTTTTTTAAATAATTTCCTTGGCAAATGAAAAATAGACAAAAATAGGCTGAATTACAAGAAAATCTTCTGCGGAATTGCAAGAAAATCAGTGTTGCTATGAGTAACGAGAAGACCGTTCGTTTACATTAAAATGAGAAGAAAGTAGAGGACAATTACTAAATTTTTTTGTTACATACGAAGGGTCATTACGTGAAAGGCACATACAAAATGAAACCGGCCTTTTGACCTAGAATCGGGTTACCTTTGGAACACAATTTGACGGCTTAGATCTAAGAGCACATTTTATCGTATTAATATTTGTTTTTGTTTATGGAGATTTAGTCTATAATTGGCTTAATTTAAAAAGTATCCAAAAATATTAAAATGTTAGAATTAATTTTTTTATATGAAATATTTAAGAATAACATTTTTAAAATATCGAGGAAATTAGTTTTAGTTTTGCTTCAGACACGATCCACTTTATTTTACACTCTCTGCAAGCTCTAGCTTTTATTTGTGTCTCTCTAAGCCGTCCGCAAGAGTTTCCATATATATTTATTTTTACTTGTATCAGAAAGAAACTAAAGTGAGTTAAAGAAGCTTAATACAAACTAAGTTATCTCAACACATTGGGCTTTACAAGCTAATGCTGACAATGAAAATTCTAAAAACATTTCGAAAATTCGGCTTCGGGTTTGAAGTAATCTTGTAAAAATACGGCAAGAAAGAGAATAAAAGCCGATCCAAATTTGAAATATAATTACTGTGTAATTTTTGCACCCGAAAATGCGATAATTCATCCTAAGCCGACCAAAGGATAATATTCCAACTTCAAATAGTACCAGCTTAATAGAATACTATTCGTTATTAAAAACCAAAATCGAAACTAATTGAATCAGATAAATACAAGTTTCTTTTAACTACTTTACCCTCTAAGTACTCAAATGTAACATAAAGATTTCTTAAAATAAAGAAATATGAGTTAAACTAACATTATTATTCACCAAAAATACAATAGGGCACATACTTTTTGCCCTTTCTCTGAACTTGCTCACAGCCATCAGTCTTAACGAAACAAATGCATGAAAATATAAAAATGTATACGAAGTAGCAAAGCCAGAATTGTTACAAATCATCACAAAAAAGGAAGTTAAAAAAGGGACTAGGACATGGATCACAATTTGACACACTTGCTTATTCGACACAAGTACATGCTCGTAACACAAGCGTAACATTTTTACGTCACCACTCACACACAGATACACTGTATGAGCAGCCGTTTGTATATGTGAGGTCTACTCTTCTTAACAACATACAAAATGGAGCCAAAACACTAATGGACTTGTCAGTAAAGATCTTGTTATTGTTCTTGTTGTTGGTGCTTTTGCTGCTGTTTGTCATTTGGCTGTTGTCGTACAGTTTTTTTCTGGGGATAATTCTCTAGCATGTAGCTTTTAGAGATGAGTGTAAAACTAACAGCAAAACGATGACTAAAATCAACTTTAGAAATACATTCGTACATAAGTATGTATGTACATATACAAGCAGAGTTTAGGTAGATGAAGTCAAACATATTAAACAACTTGATTTTGGGAAGTCTTACACAGACACTGAGAAAAATTTGGGTTCAGAGATTGGAAAAGAATTCAAAAAAATCGAAATAGTATATTTCAAGGGTCTTCGCATCCATGATGCGATAACCGATCTATCCTAAAAGCTCTAGTTTGATCACTACAGATCATAATCTGTTGTACTACTGTTCGTAGTCCGCTATTTGTTATAAAGATTAATACGAGTGAAGGTGAATCTTTATATTGCTCCGGCTACCGGCATTCGATAAGGAATTTTTTTAAATGTTGGCACACTTGCTTCGAAAATATAGCTTTAGTTCAGTTTGTTTGTGTTAAGTTTAGTTGGTGAGAGGCATAAGAATTAGACGTGGTTTGCTTGTTCAGCTATTTTCTGCCGTGGAAATAATTTATAGAAGAATTTGCATTAAATTTTGTTAAAAAGAATGGAATTAATGGCTCAAAAGCACTTGAAATATTGAGAGAAGCATATGTATTCTCATTCAGAAAAATGTTTACAAGAGGTAGAAGCTTTCAAAAAAAATGGTCATGAAGATATGAATTACCACGCTCGTCCTAGAGAATCGTCGAATCACTATTACAAAAGTTGCAGAGGTTGGTTCGTGCAACACAGCGAAGCTCGTTCGAAAATTGCTGAATTTTGAATAAAAAAAACGGTCGCATGGGTATCGGTCAGGAAATATTGAATGAATTTATCTGCAATTCAGATTTACTTAAAAGCGTCATAGCTAATGAAAAATCATGGGTATATGATTATGACATCGAGACCAAGGTGTAATGGTACCAATGGAAAAGCCAAGGAGAGCTAAGACCAAAAAAAGCTCTCCGCGTTCTATCCAATGTCAAGGTCTGCTCACCATTTTCTTCGATTACCGGTGCATAGTGCATCACATGTTCTTGACACATAATCGAACTGTTAAAAAGGATTATTAAATTTATGCGCCGCTTGCGAGAACAATACGAAAAAATTTTCCGGAATTGGGAAAAACATGTCACGGCTTCTTTATCACGATAACGAACTTGCTCTCTCGCCATTGATTGTTCGCATTTTTTGGAGGAAAAAATAGCAAAATCAAGCTTCATCCAGCGTATTCATCAGGTTTGGCCCCCTGTGACTTTTTCCTGTTCTCGATTTCCCTCTTATATATCAAATTAATTACTAAAAATTTAATTTTTCTCAGTGTTTTTTCTACATGTCTCATTGGTCGTTTTGGTTTTAATATCTGAGATGATGCAGTTCATTTCGACTATTGTTTTTGTTTTTGCAATTTTGTAAAGTTCAGTTCAATTCTCAATGAGACATGACTTTGCCTGTCTTACGGTGTTATGCGTAAGACTCTTCATCCTTCAGAAATTGCACGAATCCTCAGAAAATTTATTTCCACTCTAAAGTTTCTCGGTGGTTTGTTTTATTTTATAAGTAAACTTTCTGTAGATGTTGTAGTTGTAGTTTCAATTTTTCCCTTTGTAGTATATATTCACATGTTTTGAATGTTGCAATTTCATTACTTAAAGCTGTTTGTTATTGCTGGCTGAACGAAAAGGGGCATAATTGTTTTCTAACACAAATAAATTCCAGATACAACCTTTGCCCATTCAAAGGATGCCTTTACTTAACCTTGTCCTGCATCCTCTTCTTTATTTGACTACATTTTTAGTCTAATACGTTTCTTTACTTTATTATATATTGCAATTAATTTTATTCATTTATTAAAAAACTGCCAAGTAAAACTTTAAATTTAAATTTTTTTCTTCTTCCGTCAAGGCATGCAAAATCAGCATCTCCTCAAAGCTGATGATCTTGCTTCTGATAGAGTTGACGAGTTATTATTAAAGTTGTTAGACAGAGTTGGGTAATATTACAAAACAATACAATCAAAACATTTTTTTTCAACTTTTCATGTTCTTTTATTGGGTTTTTTTTTTTTTTGTATTCTACCTCTTCAATTTTTATTTCGTTAAAAAGATAAGGACGATCTGATAGCACAATCAAAAAATGCCAATATTGTTAAAGTTAAATTTAAAATAGACAAAATATGGAGCAATAAAAATAAAAGTAATGTTGAAAGCAAAGAAGGCTGTCATGGCAACCATTTACACGAACATACAACTTTATTCGAGATAATTTTTTTATTAACTTGTATTTAAAAACTGTTTTTCAGCATTAGATATATAAGCAAATGCTTTCAACTATTAATAATTTTTGCAGGAAAATGAGCATAAACGATTATAGAAATCAATTTTGCTAGAGTCGTGATAAAAAAATTTATTATTTGCGAATAAGTTAAATTATTTTCAAAAATTATGGGTTTCTAGAGTGAAAGTGGAATATATAAATAAAATTAAATCTACAAAAATATTAAAAAAAAATCAAGAAAAATTCAAACGATTTTTTATTCGAATAAATTGGGCTTCTAAATATCGAGCATTACAACCACAATTTCTATTCCATTTATAATTTGAATTCAATTGTATAATTAAGTTTTTATGTTTAAAGATAACAAGATTATCTCATAGCCAAGATTTTAAGAATTTATGATGCAATGTGAATCCCCAACTTGTTGTATTAGAATAGATACTTAATTCTAAGTCCATAAATTTTATCTAGGCAAAACATTAGATTTACAATCACTTTGAAATCTTCAATAATGAATGCTTTTGAAACAATTTTACCCAACAATTGTTTCAAATCTGGCTTCAGTTTTTATGAATATGGCCGAAAGCTTTCAACAACCAATTTGTACTTTAAGCATGTGAAATTTTTTTTTATGAATTAGATGGTAAGAAACTGAAATATTTTTATTCACAATGGGAATAAAGTAAAATGCGTTATACTACTGCTACATGTAGTAATTTTTTATTTAATTCGGGGACTACAACTGTTTTTTGTAGTCGATTAAAAATCATTAATGGGATTCAGATTAATTAATCGTCTCACATAAATGCCAAAAAATGCACATCACACTGGGAGAAAAAAAGGAGATGGACATTTATTTATGGTCATAAGTAGGATATTTTTAGTGTTCGTTTATGAGAATGATATAAATAAATATATAAAATTTGAGAAATATCAAAATTTTATTTTTATCGCTTATATTTAAAAAGATTTGATACTTGGTTTTAAAGGGTCGAAACCACTGTACAGTTTATTCTAAGTGATTTCTACTTATGAATCCTGCACAAGTTTCTCTAATTTATATAATAACTAATATTAATTTTACTAAAAATCCTTTAAATTTCTTGCGTTTTAATAAGGGCTTGCGATATAAGAGATTCCTGAGTCTTAAGAATCCTTAGCAAAAGTCAATCGATCAACAAATTTTTGCACATTCAAAATCCGTGAAAATGATTCATATGCATTTGAGTTTTAGGTGAATTTCAATACGTTGCTGAATATATAACTTTAAAAATATTTTTATAGTTAAAAAAGCTATAATATAACATTTAGACACCTACATAACAGCAAATTAGTCGTTTTAGATTTAAATCTTTTTTCACTAACTTTTAGCATAAAATATTATATAAAAAACTAAAAGAGATTCACTCTAAATCTATCTTGCAGTTTTTAAATCAAAAAGTGTTTGTTATTTTATACCTATACTTACTTAGTGTTGTCGATATTTAAGATGTTGTAAAGGCTTATAAACAAGGAACACATTAAGAGGACTTTGTTCAGGCCCGAGATTAAATAACGAATTAAAATAAAAAAATAAAAGATTTCATATAATAATTTAATTATTAAAGGTTGCAAAATCATTTCCATTATCACTTAAACGCAGGACTATTAAAATCATTTCATCCTCAAATAAAATGAATTTTCCTTAAACTAAACTGTTTGTTTTTGCTTAAAATTAATAAATCTTTTCTTTGATGCCTTTTAATAATGATTTAAGAACGCATAACTTGATTTTGCTACGAAGTGTTCAAAAATTTACTTTGACATGAACATGAGATATACAATGACTTACAATATAAGCATTAATATAAACAAATTTACAGAGTTTAAAAGGAGTTAAAATATTAATTTAAAAAAGTTTGTTGTTTGTTGCTGATTTAGCTGTGTATATGCCTTTGCCAATAAGACACAGGCATATACACACCTACGCTAACAACAAATAAAACATTTTTAACAAATTAATTCTGAATAATTTTTAACAATTATGAAATCATGTAATTTTTTAAATACACTTTTTCTCACAACTTTCAATGGCGATTTATTTTCGCTCATTTAGTTAAATTTTCCATCCATAAGGATTTATTCTATTATATTTCGATTTATATAATCGATTTATTTTCGAGAATTTAATTAAATTTTCCATCCATAATGACTTATTCTATTATATTTCTGTTTATATCTGTTCCATTTCTTTGAAAAAGAATATAATTACTTTAAATCACTGCAGTCCTGCCATATCTTCTATTATTATCAACCTGTTTTTTGTTTCTCAAATAAAAAATGACATCTGTTGCAAACACTTAGCATTTTGTTGCAGTTGTTGCTATTGATGTTATTGTAGGATATTGGCATTGTTGTTTTTTACTGCTTCTGTTGCCCATGCAAAGTCAGTATTATGCAGCACGCTTATTGCTATTTTTGTCATTTGCGCCTACAGCACGTATACTCTATAAACAAACACACACACACACACACTTCATACTGAAACACGAATATTTATAGTGGAAAATTGTTTTTTTCCTTACAAAAAATACCAACAAAAATGTCTGTGAAATTATAACAAAAACTCTTTATTATAAATTTAACAAAGAAAAAGAAAAATGAAAACAAAGACAACACAGGTAAAATAAAATCTACTGGAATTGAATTTATAAGCTTTTGTGCATGTCCAACTTGAAAATGTGTTTGTGTAAATGAGTGTTGGCTTGTGTGGGTGAGAAATGAAATGAGCAAAAACGTTTATGTAAAGGTGTTGCATTGCGTGAGGCAGCTGTAGTTTCTTTATTATTATCATTTTTATAGTTTTTCCTATTGTTATTTTTAAAAAAATTTTTTTCTTGAAATAAACTCGTGCATGTATGTGCTTGCAAGTGCCTGGTTGTGTTGCCTGTGTGATACTATATTGTGTCACCAGCTATGTGTGATGTGATGTGAAATACAAAGCCAAATGAAGCCAATGCAGTCAACCATTTTACAGCTAAAAAACTGTAACAGTAACTGCCGTAAAAAAATAGAAAGTTTGTCGAAGATGAAAATTTATTTTATACTACTTCCAGAACCATTCAGGATTGATACGAGGAGCAATAACGTAATATTTCGCTTATGATTTCCGGTCATCTCTATAAGTAAGATACTGTTTAGCTCTTATTACAGTTGTGATAATACTTTACTATGAGGAGAAACTTAATATCATTATTGCCAATTTGGTGTTGGATATTTTGCGAGCAATAATTCAAAATGCAATTATGCATCGACCATTTGAGCGACATAGTTTTTTTTTCAATTGTTGCCCTCAATTTTGCACTTTTGTATTATTTTTTTTATGAAAAAGAGACCTTCTTATAACAAAATGGCAGCCAGTTCAAGTTGACATTATTTATTAATTCATCATCTTTCAATTTAATTAAAGTCTTGAAGCAAATTTTTATATTAAATATTTTTTTCAATCTTGTGTAAAATTTTATGAAAAAATTTGTTTGTCCGCTATTTCAGCCAAAAAAAATTTTGACTTGAAGTTGGATTCTGAAAAGAACTATGGTTTTTGGTGAAACCAATAATTGAAACTTCTGAGTAACACCGGGCTTAATGTAAAAATTCCTATCTGTATTGTTATTGTATTGGCAACAACAACTTTATGCAGGCCAATATATTGACTCAAGTGAGCGGTAGGTAAAGGATAAGCAGACAGAGTGCCAATTACATTGACAGTAATAATTAAATTATCAATGAAAGGATTGATCTCTTTATATATACTTACTTTTTAGCGACTTATAAATGATTTTCATTCAATAGAAAGTTTAACAATATGGAATGTCATAAGCATCGTAAAATCTACATGTGCAAATGTTATATTAAGGTTCCTTAGAAGTACAATTTTACCCGTAGTTTTGCTGTAGTTTTCTGATTCTTGGTCTCATTTCAGGGTCAAATTTAAATAAATATGAAAATACCTTAAAACTTTATATTTTTGTAAAGGAGTGCTCTGATGACCTTCAATCGCATTCGACTTACAGTTTTTAAAAATATAAACGAAATCAATTCACCAAAAATTACAAAATTTGCTGAATACTGATAATAACTAAAAAATTGTGCTCACAACAAGGCTAAAGAGAATTGTACTCTCAGGAAATTCGCGTTGAGGATACGTCTGTCTCTCTAACCTCCTCATATATAAATAATTAATTATTACTACAACTAATCATCTAACTTCCTGATAGTTTAGGGCAGCTTTATTTATGTCTAGCAATAAAGTGAGATAAAACAAACTTTGTCTATCCTAATAGACCTGCAAAATTAAAATTTAGTTTGTTTAAAAAAGACAACGAAGAAAATTTTAGTACAAGTCTTAAATTCTTTTAAGTAATTTGGCTTATTTGGCTTTTAAGAAAATACACATATTTTTATTTAACAGTTTTTTTATTTTAATGTACAGCAACTTTATTGTACACATATGCCAATCTGAAAAGCTTTAACCTTCCAGTAAAAGCTAAAAGTAAGATGAGGTTCCATTCAGGCTACCACACGATTATCTGCGCAATAAAATCTTAACTTTATTTATCGTAATATTGTACAAAAGGCTCAAAACGTACAATCTGATAAATTTTGCTTTATTCTTCAAATTTTTCAACAAAACTTTTTGATATTTTCTTAGTAGATGAAAATTCATACCTGCTCCTCATATATTCTGAATTTATAAAAAAAATGCCATCTACACATGTGGTTAATAAACGAGAATATTTTTAAAATATTTCCTTAATTATGCAATTAATCTGTCAGTTCAATTTCGTTCAATCAGGGCAATGATGTGGTGTTCCTTCACAAGCACAAGCAAGTTAAAAATTCAATTTATAAACTATTCACTTCATGAAACAAATTTGGGAACGTACTATATTCTGCAATTAAAGCTTTAATACAGCAAACTTTATATATACAACTGAAACCACAACAAATAAATTTTAAATACTTGGGAAAACGTACCGTATAATTTTGTGGCATTTTCCTGCTTTAATTTTTGTATTTTTGTGTTATATTTTTTTAAGAAAAACTTACAACATAGAAATAATTTTGGACAAGTTTCGGGTAAAGATTCAAGTATGTGAGTTCTTTAATCTCTTAGAGATAGACTTATTTCATAAAATCGACTTATAATGGCTTTATTATATTCTTATGTATTCATATTTTCTTTTAATTTAACTTCATGTGAATTTTGCTCTTTAAATAACAAAATACTAAATTTAAAAACTTTCAGATCCTGAGACACCTCTATTTTTAACTTAACGATTTCCCATTTCCATTTCCATTGTGACAAAAATAATTGCATTATACCTTCAGACTTTACTTTGCCATTATGTTTATATTTGATGAAAAAATTTTATATTTACTGTCAATACTTGCAAAACGTCAAACACCTAAAATATTCTTTGACCAGGTTCTATATAAATTTTGGCAATTCATCTCTATCCTCTTTACCTCTGTTCAGACGAGTGTCCTCGTAACTAACCATATGCCCTTTTGAAGCTCCTTTTGAATAGTTTCTCTCTTAATGACATACATTGTCTACAAAATATATGCGTAAATATGTATATATGAGTGTTTGCATGTGTAGCCTTCATATTTTGTATTCTTGTGTAAGTGTGGAAATTTTGCTGTCCTTTAGATTCATGTTGACTACATGTTATCATCGTCGTCATCATCGTCATTGTCGTTGTTACCCTCTTTACTTGTGTTATTGTTTCTTTATTGTTATTTGTATCCTTTTATATTAATTTCTAAGTGTATATGTGTTCACAAAAGCGTACACAGTACGTATATGTATGTACACCTACATATGCAGTACAGTGTATATGGAAATAAATATTCAATGTCGTTGTCCTTTTTGCAAAAATTGTTCTATCTTTCGCTTCATTATTGTTACTACTACCAATTCTTCCCTTGTCGCACGAGTACAGATTGTTTTCGTACAAAAATCTATATAAATGAACACACTGGCGTTCACATCACATAGCAACTGGGGTTTGGTGGCATGACACTCATTTAAAAAGTGTTTTTTTTTTTTGGTATTTTTAATATTTCTCGCTCTTTTTTGTACGAGTATATTACAAAAAGCAAGAACGTGATTTGTTCTTTGTGATGTGATATGAATGGATGGATGGTTGCTTGGCAAAGAAAAAATTTTATAAAAAAGCAACATTTTCTCTCTTGTATCTTTTCTATCAATCTTAATGTTAACAACCAGTTGCAATTACAAATTTTAGTTTTTTCTTTTCATTTCTGTTCATCACATCGAAACAAGCATCCGTGGAAGTCATAGTAGTGGCTGGTGACATTTACAGCGTAAAGGTTTTTTTTCCCATTTTTATTGGTTTAAGTTTTATACGGATGACAAGAAACGAAAGTCACCAGTTGTTGCAAGTTTCAATTGCTTATTTAATGGCAACATGATTGAGCTTTTATTTGTTTAGCAAATACGACTAGTTTTCTAGTTGAGGTTTTTCTTTTAAGGGGTTTGCTTCAGGTGATGTGTTAATACGCCAAGATGGCTTTCAATTATCCTCAAATGGCAAAGGACTATTACATTTCAAAAGCTTTGTTGGGGAATAGATTTAAGGAAAATTAATTTTAATGCTTTAGAAATATCTCCTCTTACTAAACAAAATTTTTTTTGGAGGCAATTATTATGAAGGGTACATCATAGATAAAATAGTATGAGTGTTTATTTTCTTGATTGGGTACGCTTTTTATTTAATTTATTTTTACGGTCACATCATAATGTTTGTTCAAGCAAAAAAGGAGTTAAATTTCAAGGCTATTCCTTACTTACTTGTATTTATATATCCGCTTTCTAAGCGTACTTCTTGTGAGGCTGCCGAGCAGCCAATATGCTTAACATACAAGATCAAGATCAAATATTCAAAGGTCTTAGATCTGAAATTTTTGTTAATAAAATAAATTTAAAACGGAACAACAACTACTAAAGACATAGAAGTAGAATAAATACAAAAAATAGATTAAATCAAATATGAACTTTAAATAAAGCGCTACATGAAGGACTTAAAAATCATAAAAGTCATTTGAGTTTTTGTTATTTACAATTTTTAAGTACTGTAAGATAAAACGCATGTTAAAACGACTAGATCAGGTACTTTGTTGAAGTAAAAAGTCCGATCAAACACTTTTTTGACATGCAGGCGGCTACTTTCTTCAGGAACATAAATACCCTTAGAGGGTGTGTGCTACTGATTATTTGTTTAAGTTTTGTGAAGAGCTTATGAATCATTATTATTCGATTCTCCTGTGACTATAAAGGGAATTATTTCTCCTCTTTTCTTCACTAGTGGCCTACTGCTATCGAAATAGTCTCATATTATTTATGTGTATATTTCCCATTAAATAAAAAAACTCTCAAATTATTCTTAATTGTCACCCATAAATATTTCTTCATAAAATAAAAAGCCTTCAAGTTCTTATGACATACTACATCGTCTTAGTACTATAATCTCTTAATAAACCGTTCACTTAAATTCCTTTCTTTTGACAACTACGATTAACAAAAATGTCCTTTTCTTTTGTTTAAATTTAAGGCGCTAGTAAAAGAGGCAACCGTTTACCATTTTGAGGTGTGTGCGTGATTGCACATCCGCACATGCTTTCCATAAAAGTCAAGTGAAAATCACCTTAGTGAATGTAAAATTCTTTGTTCGTTAGTGTCTGGGCACAAAATTGTTTGAATGAAGTGGATACGATAAAATGATATCCATAAATTGCATGTTGAACGCTAAAGCGGCAAACCATTAGTGAATTATTTACAAGACTAAAGTGGTTTTAGTGGTAGAATTTGGTATGAAGATTGCATGAGCGTTTGGTGTCGTCTGAAATTACAAACACAAAAAGAGGTAAAAATCGTTTCAATATAAACAGTATGTGGTTTTAAGCATGTACCACATAATCTTTAAGGCTCATGTTTTTTTTTTTCCATTTAATGTGAGAAATCTGTTAGCGTTCCATAAAAAATCGTTACTTAATAATTATAGTTTTAAAAATAAATATGAAACTCTCATCTCTTACAGCATTTGAAAATAATTACTATCAGCCTATCCACACCTCTTTGTTATTAATTTCTAATTGCATATTTAAATATGTGTATATATTATTATACATTTTCTTAGCCGTAATCATGGTTGTTACAGCTGTCCACCGGATTTTATTTATATTATAAATACACACGCACACAAAAATATGTTTTTAATCTGTTAAAACTGCCAGTTATACTGTTGGTTTCTAATATAAAACGTAATTAGCCAGAGGTCAGAGAGCTTTATATAGAACTATTAAGAGCATTTGCCTTACTTCCAGGGAAAATTAAATTATACAAAATTTTTATTCGAAAAGTTTCTTATATAGTTCTTTCCCTAAGAACTACTTCCTTAATTTTATAAAACAACAACGAACAAACTGTGTTTAAAAATAAATGTGATACTAAGAAGAATCTCTTTGTAAGCTCAGTGATTAAAAATAAACTTAATATGAACACTAAATAACTTTATAAATGTTTTTCTGAAATACAATAATAATAATAATAATAATAATAATAATAATAATAATAATAATAATAATAATAATAATAATAATAATAATAATGTCGCGATCAACCCACTTGTTATTTCGGCAACAGGTTTAGTGCCAAGGACACTTGGTATTTACATTTATAATATTTACTTTATGAAAACGAAGGACAACACGTACAATAAAATCCTCAGAGATTAATCCTTTGGCATAACCAGGGATAGGTATTTTCCAATTTCATAGAGGTTGAGAAATTCAGAAACTCTATAATAATAATAAAAATATTAAGTGGTCGATAATATTTCGAACAATAAAAGGTGATTGATTTTAAGATCTAGGAAGCCAAATGACCGACTCTAAACATGAAATAAACTGTTCACCGTACTCGCCTCTCAATCGAGCCATTGTTTCACGTGCTGTGTGGCATGTGGCTTGTTAAAACCACACATCAGCCAAGACCAGCTCTTATAGTTTGGGGAAAAAATTTTAATCTTTGCTCGGTGGTGCTCACCATTCACAGTAACGTTCCTGCCTTCGTCGTCTTTGAAAAAGTACGTTGCAATGATGCCACCAGTCCATAATCTACAACAAAGATTGCAATTTCCGGTATGCAATGATCCTGGCCGCTCTTTACACCAAAAATAGCAATTTTGCTTGTTCACGTATCCATTCAACCAGAAAGGAGCCTCGTTGCTAAACAAAATTATCTGTTAAAAAAGTGGACAATGCACTTTCTTAACCGATCAAGAATTTCGATAATAAAATTCAATAATCTGGAAGCGTTGTTCGTTTCTAAGTCGACTCATGATTAATTTGTAGACCAAAGTGAACATGTTTAACAGTAACACGTTACACGGAAAGCGCAGAGCTGCAAAAGTAGTGGTGACAAAAAGAAAGTTGCTTAAAAAATCACCCTATATAAGAACCAACCAAATGATTTCTTAAATTAATAAAATATAAATTTACTTGTATACATATGGGTACATATTTCTAAGAGTGGACTTAATCTTTCTGTGTTTTCATGAAATTAATTGCTTGAATTTTTTTATTTAAAAACGAAAGATGAAGTAAAATAAAAAATCGTGTGCTGCCATTTTTCTATGCTGTGCGCCTTAATTTATGTTAGGGACTCAAAATAGTTGCTTTGTATTTTTTTGCCATTTGGAAATTTCATGTGGAAAAAATATAAATATATTGAAAATTGTGGTCCGAAGTTGCAATTATAACTGCTACAAAAATTTTGCGTTAAATAAAATAATAAAATATATTTTTAAATCCTTTCACATTCAATATAGTTAGACTTTTTTATTACTTCTCATGCTGTATACAAATCGCAACTAATGCAAATTTGTATTGTAATTATTTATGGTTTATTGTTACAATTGGATAGTTTTTAACAAGCCAAACAGAAGCCTATTCTTCGTTTATATAAATATATAAAAAATTGTAATTAATAACACTATGTATTGATAATTAAGTTAGATTTTCATTGAATACTGCTCTATAACAAAAAATACATCCATAGTTCAAACTTTTTATGTATAATGGCTATGGAAAACCAAAAAAATAAAAGTATTTTATAAGGATTATGGAATATAATAATAGAAGACAGAAACTAAATAGATTATGAAATATTAAAAATTTTCAACTAACATCAACTCTTAAATGTTACAAATGAATATAATTTTATTATTTTCTCTACCAACTAAAGTCTTTGAAGGCCATATTAAGACAGCTGAAACGGTGAATAATTTTTTATTCTTAATTTAATTGCTAATTCTATTGACCCAGATTACAAAAATGTCTGTTGTCAATGTATTTATTAATACTATTATTATTTAAATATAAATTTTTAAAGTGCATATTTAAAGCTGGTTGAATTTTTTATTTACAGGTTTTCATTAATATTTTAAGAGACTATAAATGAAGTCAATTTGGAAGATGTCCTGCCAGAATTCGTTGGCTCTGGGACATACCAACTATAAGCAACTTCACTGTCAGAATCAACTAGGTAGACAATAATTGGGTATTTATTTGCGAGGAAGATAATTTTTCTATAATTGCTTCTATCCAATCACTTCTTTTGAGACTGAATACATTGCTCGCAGGCTACTCCAAGCTAATTTTGAAAAGTCTCACTCTATATTAAATCATAAATAAGACTATTACATTTATTTTTCATGGTAGTTGCTTTTCTCCTATGTCGTTCCATATAATTTTTTAAATAAGACTTCCTCTGAAAAATTACCTTTGACGGTAAAAAAAAAATTTCAGAATCGGTCTATACAGGATGAAAAAATCGGTAAAATCTGTATCATGTATTGAAAATATAACATCCTCATTTTTCTGAAGCCGACTAGAAATTATAATATTTTGTAAAAATTATGGAAGACCAAAATATAAAAAACAAAGCTCTAATGTATTCAAGGACCTAAAATAGAATGCGTAATATTTCTAGGTATTATTCACAGAGCCGTTTTTAAAAATTTTCACAAATTAGTGTTTCGGATTTCTCATATACACGTACTGCATGTAAAAGTTACATAAAAAAATACAAATATTTTTTGGCCAGATTTGTACTTCGTATTTAAATAGATATTTGGTTGCCATTTATTTATTTAGATTTAAGATGTATATAAATACAGTTTCAGCTAATTAGTCAAAGACTTTTGCTTAAGTTGTATAAAAAAAGGGCAGTTCCCTACTATATTTCTTAGTTTTCCAAATACAAATCTTTAATTTATACAAATAAAATATTGCGGATGTTGATTTTGGATTAAATACGGAACGAAATCTATAAAATAAACTTTTAAATACCCAAAAGCTTCAAAAAAATATTTTTACAATCCAATTTCTAATAAAACTGGATACTAAAACTCATTTTTGTAAAATGTAAGAAACTTTGTCGATAGATGCATATTTTTTTGTCTGGCAAACAAAAACAAATCGTTGGAATAATATCGTACCATAACCACAAAAAATTATAGGACAAACACAAAATTTCGCAGAAAAAGTGTATGGCTACAGCAAAATTGATTTTGTTCTAAAACTTTAAGATTTGGTTTAATAGATCGTAAATTATCGATTGCGATAAAAAAGTGAAATTAAAAAATTATGTTATTTACCCTTTTTCCGCGGTAGGGGCACGATATGATCATTGTATTTCACTTAAATAGGCTTTAAATAAGCAACGCTGGTGATTCAAGTCAATTTTTAAGTTTCATATAAAACAGCACTGAAAAACTGGATTTCTTGTGTAAGTAAAACTTGAAGGTAAATAATATTTAAATACGAAGTCATAAACTGGCCATTACGCTCTATTGCATTTTCACGCACACAGTTCAATGCGTATGATTAATGTGTTGATACACTCATCTATCATACGCATTATTTAATATGTATCACAAAAATAAAGCATACTTTTTTGGTTTTTACCGAAGAGCAATTTTTGGATTTTAAAGAAGAGCAATTCGAAATTTAGACAAGGGCGCTTCTTTTTTATTTTATTTGCATCACTGTTGGGGAACGAGGTAAAAATTCTTATAAATCTAAATCAAACTGAAATCCGTTTTATCCCCTCGTAATCACTGTTGCAACATTTTTGGGCATAAGCAAAGTAATGTATGGCAACTATAATTTTGATCTAAGTTATTTTATTGTAACAAGATGCGATCTATGATCGCTTGCACTTCTGTTTTTTCAAGACTACTTACATCAAACAGTGCTTTAGCAGTAATGGCTTCAATCAAACTTTATCTTGGCAAGTTGCATAATCTTATAATATTTATAATATTAAATGGTATAGCACTTAATAATTTCAAGTCCAGTTTAAAAATATTATGTTGGAAATCCTGAATTTTGAATGAAATATTTTGGCAGACAAAACAGACTTCACAACAAAGACCCAATCAAACAAAGAGCAATTATCAAAAGCGATAGTTAAATGGGTTTTTTAACAAACTTTTAAATAAACTTTTTTTTCACAATCAGTCCAGGAAAGTAAAATGTAGTATTATTTTAAAATCAATTGTTAAAATTATTATTGTAATAAAATACCGAAAATGTTTTACAAAACAGTATAATTAACTCTAAATAGACGTATAAGGCGTCAAATCGAGCTTAGTAGCTCTTAGTTAAATCGGCTCCTGCTTATTTTTTACATAGATCTGGTTATTTATAGCGAGCTTTAATTTTAGAAAGGCCAGTCTTTAAAGTTTAAAAAAATTATATATACGCTTATATTCTTCGATAAGAAAAAAAATTTTTTTTGCAGCGGATGCATATTAGACTGAGAAGACGTTAATTTAAAGAAGTAAAAAAGATGTGACATAGATGGCATATAAGAGTGCTTCAAACCCTAAAGAACCTGTGGTTAAACGAGTAGACTAGAAAAATTTAACTGCAAAACTGGCACATTTTTAATGTGACTTTGAGTTGCTTCTCCTGGAACTTGAGAATCTCCGAAAACAACATCGCGGAACTCCTAAAAAATGCATTCCATTTTCCATTAACATAGTCTTATGATCTTGCCAATAATTTCTACAGAAGCTGCTGAAACGCTGTCATAAAACTGAATTGCACAGCACTCTATTAGAATTGCGTTGTATAGAAAAAGTTTGCACATAAAACAATAAGTTTCAGCAACCTTTGACGTAAACTTTTTTATCGCAACATATTTTTGAAGTCCTAAGATTTTTTTTTTTTTTAGAATTACACAACTGTCTATCATACATCCCAATCTTTTGATGGTTTTACTACTGTAAGAACTTTTAATTATATATGCTAATAGTATTTAGTTCGACAATTACTTGCATCTCTACAAAATCCTTGCACCAGCACTTTCTCTAGTAATCTAAGCTGTTAATCAAATGTTTTTACATTTAAATGCAAGTTTTTCTTCATATTTTTCTTTTTGTAAGCAACAATTTTGCCACAATTTTTATATAATGAATCAAGTTAAATATCCAAATTATTTAACAGCTTGATGACCGAGAATTACTTAAAATTAAACTGTCTCTAGGGCGTGCTGCCACTCCACAGAATTTCAATTTACGATGTAGAAAATGTGAGAAGAATCTTACAATTAAATCTAAACACGTTTTCACTTGAAAACTAATTTGAAAGAATTTCGATATTTTAATAAGGCCATAAATAAAGTAAGCCTCCTGTTAAGAGAAACTTATTCATAAAAATAAATCTCAATTCCAATAATACTTTTCAAATCATTTTACTTTTCGTATTAAATTCCCAAAAGAAACATAAATTACGATTCCCAATCGAAGTCCTTAAATATTAGCTTATGGATATCGTATATATGTGTTAACAAGCTAACAACTACCCTCAACTCAAACCGTACACCGAACCCATAAACATTATTTCAAATATTTATTTATTTATACACATACAGCTTGACTCTTACACGCATAGACTCAACTTGACATGAAAAAGGTATGAGTTTACATGCAAAAGGACATCATTAGATATTTGTTTATACTTACACATAGACACATAAGCAAATATCTATAAATAGTAGCCTTAAAATTTATTATTTGAATGTTATCCAGAGAAGTCACAACAATTTTACATGGATTGACAGAGATCAATACTTAAATTGATTACTTTTTTGTGCTCGTGACTGGTGTGAGCTTCTTTAAATGTGAATTTTTATTACGAACTTGTATGGCTTTGTACTGAGAATTACAATTGTTAAATAAACTGGGAAAGAAATCGGCTCTTTAAAAGTTCAAAATGATGACCAACTTAATTAAATAATAAATAATAGCAAAAGTATATAATAGAGAAAACTCAGTTGTTTGGTTTTGTTAAAACTATTAGAAAAGAGGATTGTTTCAAAATGGTTTTATTTATCATCGAACTCGCTTTCCACGTGCTTCTTAGACTTGAGGACGAGTAAAGAATGGCACATATTCCATGTAAATACTTGCGATATTATGTATTTTCTCCTCATCTTAATATTTAAAACATATTCATGCAATTATTTCAAAAGATCAATAAAAATTTTTTTTAAATTAGTTGTTTGAAAAATGTTGTATTATAAATTATTTGTTATACTCTCCCGATTTCGTGGTGTGTGACACGCTAATACACTAATGAGTTAAATATTCATTACAATTTCAGTAGCCCAAGGGCTGCTGGGCGAATTCGTTATACGTAAACTCACAAGTACAACAAAAACAAATTTTTCTTTACTTAGTGTTAAAAACAGTACATTTAAAATAGAAGACAAAGGGAAATATTGCATCATAATCAAAACAAATGGATACATTTAACATTGAGTAGCAAAACATTTTTTAAAACAGTTTAAACCTGCGCTGTCATGCTTGCCTAGTGTGGAAGCTTCACAGGAGAATACAAAGTTTTGACAAAAATCAAATATATATATATATATATATATATATATATATATATATATATATATATATATATATATATATATATATATATATATATATATATATATAACCAACCGTTGATGCATCGGTTCATGCGGCATAAAGAGGGTGTCTGAACTTGTAACAAGCGGATTACTATACAAACGTGTGGATTGTGGTTGCTCAGGTTTGGTAGTCCAGACGTAAAATCTAATTACCCAGGAAGCTCCTATTCGGAACATAGGGCGGAATCCCGTTTCTTGGGTAATTAAATTTTACGTCTGGACTACCAAACCTGAGCAACCACAATCCATTTTTAAATATGTTTTTTTGGTTAATTAATTATCTCCTATAATAAAATTGGAGTACCAAGAATTTAAGATTTTCAAGTTTGGGAAACTTCATTTCTTTATTTTATTTTTAATGGTTTGGAAATATAAAACACTTTCATCATTGGCAGATGAATATATAATTAATAAGATTCCTGCTACAGCTGCTGTAATAACAGGCAGCATGTACGTAAAATTGGCCAAAACTTCTCAAAACTCATCAAGTTCTATACTCAATAAAACTCATGCTGTACATATTCGATTGACACACAAGATACTAAAATAATCAAAGCACAAAAAAGGATAATATAGTTAATAAATAAAATACACAATTTAATAAAAAATAAATAAGGTATCACATAATCTTCAAGCTCCAAAATGTAAAAAAATAGAATTTTATCATAATTTCCAATCCTAGCTATAACACATTTTCTTTTGAACATAATCTATTCCTCTATATATACTCTATTATTTTTCTTTATTTATTGAGCTGTTGTTTCAATATCTATTATTTGCTCTAATATTACATTGTGTAAGTATTTTTGTGTATAAAGACTTGTTGAAAACCTCCAGGGATAATTCCGGGGAAGAATATTCAACAATAATAACAATATGTTTCTACACATACTTGCCTCTGCTATTTATGGTTGAATGAAGATTATATTATGACATTTTATTAAGATCTTAATGGCGCGCAGGCACACACACACACGTACACACGTGTATGCACTCTACTTCACTTCTCTTTTATGCAGTAAATTCATATACACATACATATGAATACATGTGATAAACATATGCATAGACTTTTATGCAAATGGGGGCATGAATTCATGTATTTGTTATGACTCAAACTTAAAGTAAAAAGCTTCAATCGTGTATATTGTGTTGCATATTAATTTGATAATTATGCAACTGAGTTATTGTCAATGAAAATATCTTCTGAGTTTCAATGTTATTTAATATTATAACTTGCAACTTAGACATCTGTACCAGAGTACGGAAGGACTGTCAAAAGTGGCACTACTTTCATATAACCACAACAACCCTTCACAACTATTCATTGTAAAGAGAATGTATAGTTTTTAAAGCCATGGGAATATTTGCAGCAACATGGCTTATTTAAAGGGAACTATAATATAAATATGTTTATTAGAAAATGACTAGAATACCAGAAGGCAATACGTATTTATAAAAGAGAAAACAAATTTTGGTGATAAAATAATGCATTTTTATATATAAATTTGGCATTAAAACTAAAGAATATGCTTTACTATCCGCAATTTATATATATATGGAATTTTTCTCCGTTGGGGAGACTGAAGATAGTGGTAAGAAAAAATAAGGAGGTATGAAATGTGGTAAGAAGAATATTGGAAATTTCCACTTCCTTAGAGATTGGTATGATGCTGAAACATGGTTGTCACTAGCAAATTGGCAAAACCTAGATTAATCGTATCCAGGATTAGAAAATCGCATCAGACTTCTTAAAGGGGCATGTTTTCCTAGACGATCTGGGAGACTTGCAAACGAATAGTGATGCCGAAAGTTGTTTTAGTAATTTCCATCTTAGCGCTGAATGTGCACAAGATGTTTTGCTTCGTATGGCTTTGATCAGTAAAAAAAAATACACAGAATTATGGTAAAAATGGCAGACACTAATTCTAATTCAGCTCAGTATTCTCAGATCCAAAATGTTCTTTTAATAATATTCAATATCAGTAGAAAAGCAGCCGAAAATCCTATCGGCAACAGTTAGTTTGCAAAATTGGTTTGGATTTCATTTGAATTAAAAAAAAATTTTTTTTTTTGATTTTAACTATTCATATTTTCACTACTTCGAAATCTTCCAGTAAAGGATTTTTGACTTTCTTGGAAGTAAAATCATTTTATTTAATTGAAAAAAGAACTTAGTTATATAAAAAAGAACTTAGATTTATGAGAAAACAGTAATTTTCTCAAATTTTAAAATTTGTTTTGGTTACATTCATAATAAAATACATCTTTAGATAATTCATATAGAGTTTTCTCATCTAATTTTATTTGGATAATATTGGTTTTATTTACATTTGATTTAGATAGTAAAGAGCTTAGGAGCTGTAATCTTTTTCAACTAGAGATTTATATGATATTACATAGTTATACGCTGGTATATACAAATTTAAAGTTCATAATACTTTAAATGGAGGGAAATAATTTACAAAAGGCTATTCAAATATAGAGATTTTGTTTTTTATTTTGGTAATAAATACAATCATTGGTACCCAAAGAGCGTCTAATACATGTTGCAAGAAGAATGAAATAAATTCATGTTGAATGGAAATGGTTTTATTGTTATTGTTGTTTATATAAAAGTATTCAAAGCCAACTATAATTATGTATAGAAAGTTTAAATATTTCTTCAAATATTGGGTAAAATTGTGATAAAATTTAACATTAAGTATTTAAAACTATTACTTTTATAAAATAAAAAATAAATAAATCCTTACTGTTGGCAATTTATTATTTTTTGCTATTTAATGTGAAATTATTTCCTTAATATAAAAAACAAACTATTAAATTCAGTTAAGGACACTAGCAGAGCAAAATTTGAAGTGACAACCTTATGTAAAAATCATTTAAAAATAAGCTATAGTAAGTTTTCATATGGTTGCATCAACATTTTTACATTTTAATGACTACTTAGTAAGATCTTTCTATTTATTTCTCTCCTACAACTTTTATTTTAACAGCATCTCTCTCTCTATATATATATATAATATTTTAACTTCGGTAATTGTTCAATATATCACGATGTAAGAATATTCCCGAGTTCAAATCCAGTCATTAAAAATAGCAATAAAACTGATTATTATATTTTCTAGGACATTTCTTATTAATTTCTATAGTAAATTACACGAACTCCTAATAGGAAGCTTCTTCAAGGATAATAATATATAAAAAAAATTTTTATATTTTTTTATAAATATTGGAGCACGAATAGTTTATTAAAAATATTACTGGATGTAACAAAATTATATTATCTGAACAAGCATTTCATAAGGATAATTTTTATAAACAATATAATCAAAAAACAGCTGTGGAACGAATAACATTCGAAGTTCTTAAAAAAATACTTGGGATGCAATGAATAGCATCAGAAACATCAGAACGTCTTGTAATCACAAGCTCAAGTGAATATTTTTGAATTAGACTCGAACTTTTTTAATTTTAAATCACAAAATGTGATCGACAGATATGGTTAAAGTTAAGGTACTTTAACCATTCATTCAGAGGAATGCGCTGTTATTGAAAGATCAACTTTGAGAAACTGGGTATAGCTAAGGTTTTTCACTACATCCAACCATAAGGAAGCACTGAGACCAGTTTTTCTCATTTTCCTAGAATTTTTCGTGGTACTTTGATAACGTTTTATGTTTCGATTGTGTCAATGTATGCTAAACAGTATCTTTTTTACATTATTCGTCCCATTTCCTCAAAAATATAAACGTAATCCCTACATCAACTGCTTTGTGTCTGGAGATAAAAGTATTTAAGAATTCATACCGAGACTTAAATTATTCTTCCTAACGCTCCCTTAATAATTGATCATTTTATTCAAAATTCAGTAAAATGAGACAATTTGTCTATAATGTTTACTTAAAGACGCTGCTTCATTAATCCAGCCAGTGATTAATATAAATATTTTGCAATTGTAGAGCTAAGATTTTGATACAAATTTTTATTTACATTTGCATTTTGAACACAATAGAAAACATTATTGAATAATTGCATGCACTCGTCTTTTAATTTTGTTCCATGTTTTTGCACACCTCCCCAATAAATGTTCAAATTAATATTTTAACAAATATTATCATTTTTCTGTCCCTCTTAACTACAAAGAATGTACTTAAAATAAATTATAAATGTACATAATTTCTTTTTGTTGTTTGTATATAAAATATTTGTCCTTAAGTTTTCTTACTTGATATTAATTAATGTCTATTTCCCAAATTATAGAAAAAAGAAAATTTTCAAACAAACAAACAAAAAAAGAAAACCTAACAATTATTGCTGCTGCAGTTGTTTTTATTACGCAAATATAAATATTAGTTTTCCCTCTCTGACCCTCTCAATCCATCCTGTCTGTCTTTCTGTCTTAAACTACTATTTTTATTTATTATTGTGTAGAGACACAATTATTCGAAAAATGACAAACACCAGGCCACAGAAAAATGTATGCAATCAGCTGTCGTTGCCACCAACTACAATAGTACATGTGTTTGTGCATATGAAAGCATAAATATAAATTATGTCATTATAAGAATACGACTATATCTGTATGAATGTCTGTTGTCTTGTCACTACAACTGTAGTAAATCTTGTTGGAAAATTTATTCTGTTCAGATGTTTGCTGTTTGTCGTATTTGGATTTTTAATAGTTGCACACAATTAGCATAATTGATTAGATTGTGTGCCAAGAACTAAAGTAATAGCACATGCCACACACAGTAACTGCTGATGTTCGTTCAACATCATCATCTTAGCCAGAGGTAGCAGCAGATGTGAATATACTGTTGACAAACTTTTAAGAACACGTTATACATAAAACAGCGAAATGGAGGCAATAAGTTTGTAAAAAATACATCTTTGCTACAATGAACCAATTTGAACAAAAATCTAAAGATATGAAATTTCTAAGCATAGAAAGTGAGAAGGTGTGGTGTTGTTAAATTATGTTTATTTAAAATATAGGGTTTGTCAAAAGGATCTATTGGAAAGTAAAATTAAAGTGATATTTTTTCAAAGTCAGGTTTACGACTTGAGAAAAAAAAAATTTATGGTAATAATTGCAATTACTGAGAGCTGAAACTGAGTGACTTGTAGAAACCGCTCTTAAATAATTACTTAATTGAATGTAAGGAGTTACTCGTAAAGTTTTTATTAAAGTTAGATTATTTATATAAATAGCAATTACAGAAAGCTCATTAACATATACTTTGGCACACAGTGCCATCATCAACACACAACTCAAATGTCGCTCAGTGCAGCATCTTGCTGGCTTATTTACTGCGTCTCCAGTGGAAAAAGTTTTGTGCTTAACGTTTTTGACTTTTGCCATCAAACCGGGCAAAAGTTCAAGTGCATGACGTTTCATAGAATGCATTCACACTACTATCACAATACTAACGTTGATTTCATGGATCAACCAGATTTATAACTTAAAACCCTCGGCTTAGTTTAGGTATGATTTTAGTGCCACAAATATTCTCTTCAAAAATTAGATTGTATCATATAATAAATTGTAAATGTTTCTATTAGATTTAGATAGAAAAGGCGAAGTAAAAATATTTGGCATGTGCCGATAAAGCAAAACATTAAAACCCTTTAAAATTTATTATATTTGTTAAAAATTTTTGTGAATTTCTTTTTTTTATTTATTTTTATTATTATTTTTTTTATTTTA
Organism: Germaria angustata; assembly: GCA_963681545.1. Classification (NCBI taxonomy): domain Eukaryota; kingdom Metazoa; phylum Arthropoda; class Insecta; order Diptera; family Tachinidae; genus Germaria; species Germaria angustata. Next base: position 35,291,345 of record OY813001.1, read on the forward strand.
TTTTATTTGCAAAACCATGAAAGTACTTGTGATAGAAACTTTTTCTGGTTTAATTAAGCACTAATAAAAACACTATGTTTGATATGGAAACGCCTATATATTCTTAGTCTGCATTTTAATTTGCAAATATAAAAGTGTCGTATTGTGTTAATAACACAAACATAAATAATAAATTAGTTTTTGCATTTTTTAATAACGTCATAGCAAACATCATTATCGTCCAAAATGAACGGTGGAATGTTATCGATAGAATGGAAAATATAATTATATGAAATAACAATAATGGTGATAGTAATTTTTTTTTGCGGGTGAGCTGTGGAAATGCATTACTCTCCCATATGGGCATACCGACTAAAACCCCACCTCATATCTTTGGGAGATACTTTCACCTCGGAACCTCTTTCGCATTACTTCGAGGTGGCTCCCTCATTGGTCAAAAGACCAAGCTTAGTCGCTGTCCTAGCCTATCCCAAATTGCTGTGCGCTCTATCCAGATACTTCTTCTTAGATCGGAGCACGGATTCCGCATTACTTGTCATCTAGTCAACAAGATTTGCCGTCGTGATCAAGCCGATTTGCATCCCCAGTTGTTCTCGTCTTATGAACCAGAGTTGGCAGGAGAAAAACGTGTGTTCCGCATCATCAACTATATCGTTTTCTTCGTAATAGTAATAATTATACTATTAATATTAACAATAATAATTATTAAAGTGGTAAATATAATAATAAATTGATAATATATAATAAATAATATGATAACATGACGCAAATTAACAGGAAGGTGGCCTCATCAGGGCAATAATTCTAAGAAAATTTCCCATGAAACCATGTGTCTTAAAACAAATTCATTTTTTCGCAAGTCGGAAATTTATTTTCTATTCCCTTCCTTAGCAAAACTGTATACATCCAGTTGGTTGTACAAAACAACTACAAACAAAATAATTGCCTGTGCATAGAGATCGAAATAAAGGAAAAAATTTTAAGAAAATTTAATAAAATATACCCAAAGAAAATTAAATCATTCACAAACCTGCAATTGGAATAAGACCCAAATTGGGAAACTTTTTATATTATGCAAAAATATTAATAACTCTTAATGGGATAAAACCTAGAAAAATATCAAATTAGTACAATATGTAGTAATACTTTGAATACAGCTTTACGCTTACATACAGGCGCAAGGACTTTCAATCCTTTGATATGGCCAAATACACTTTCGTTATTTTGTATTGATTTTTTTCTCTATGAAATGTCCAAAATCGGCTTCATCTTTTGAGGAATTTTTGCATTTACCATTTGCCCTTAAGTTATATTAAAACATGTCTTTGGTTTTAAAAGCATGCCTGAATTGGCAGTCATAAAACATAAACATAAACTTACGATGGAAAACTCACAGAATATCGGCAGTATTGTAAATATCTGATAATATATTTCGAAACGAAATTAGCGGAGATAAAACAAACAATACAAAGCTTGCAGCGCTTATAATTTTCTTCATTAAATTAATTTTTCAAAAAAATCGGCAATATATAAAGTTCTACACGGTGCTTTCTCGCGGTTTTTTTATATGACTCATAATTTTTAAATATAAAATATCGATCTTTGCTTTCAGATTATAAAAAGGAAATATTAGCGAATATAGAACCTCAAGTCAAATCGAAAAAATTGAAGTTTCAATAGAAATAAGCTTTGGCATTAAACGAACTGGAAAAATAAAGGTTTATTGTTATTCTTCAAAATTCATTCTAGAGACGCAACCGTATGAGAGTGTAAAATGCTGTTGAACTAAAAATACTTCGCCTTCCATGTGGAACCATATATATGGAATGGTTATTATGAACGAATTTTTAAATGTTCTTTTTCGTATTAACTGATGATTTATATATCCATTACGGCTGATAGATAACATATCCTCAACAACTGTTTTACAATTAAAATCTTAATGAAAAAAAAAAAAAAAATTATAATAAATTTAGCCCACTGTTATTTAGGAACGATGTTATTATGACTTTCATTATGATTGTCATTAGTAGAATTTTTATTGTTGCAGGCATTCAATGTGATTGGAATGACAAACATTTGCAACTGATGATGATAATAAAGATAATTCTCTTGCTATAGCAACAATAAAATTTTCGAATAGTTGGTGATGCTGGAATTTATTGTGCTTTGCAACAAGACTTGAATAATGTTTGTTTTATACACACAGTTCCGACACATACATACATACATAAAAAACACACTAGCACAAATTTATTGCAGCTAAAATATAGAGTGAGGCGTTTTGATTTTTATTATTGTAATTCCCCCTCTAAAAAGGAAGTAAAAGAGCAGAAGGTAGCAGATGGAAGGAAGTGTGTTTGCAATAAAAAGCAAACACTGGCATAATCACATACTAACAACGCAGCATGCACTTGGCGAATAATAAACAAGTTGCCTTTAAATAAAAGGAAGAGACATAGTGATAGAATATAGAGAAGAGTTAGAGGGACAAGGGAAAAACATTTGTTTGGGAGAATAGTTTTTAATTGAAATAAGTAGTGTTTTAATGACTATATTATCGCATGTCTGTCTGCACATTTACTATCAAAAATTAACATTTAGACTTGACAGTGATTTTTCAACATTCAAACCCAAGCAAACACGTTTCATTGCACTATAATATTGTTAAAGTTTTATTTTTGCATTTTATAAGAAAGTTTTCTAATTAATTTAATCTTTTTTTGCATGCAAAAAATTTAAAAAGTTTACAAAGTTAACAAGAGGAAAACTATCTGCTTCAATTTGCCAACAAGAATTTATTTTTGTTTTTGAAAAGTGTATGTGTATGTATGTGTGAGTTTAAAAATTATCAAAAATGTCGCTCGAATTTTAAAACGGTTTCTTAAAACATGTTTGAGCATATTTGTTTTTAAATCTGTCAGAAAATTTTATAAAAACTATTTGCAAATCTAATTAAATAAAAATTTAATTTTTCACAAAAGTTTAAAATTGGGTTAAATGCAAACTTTTAATATTATTTGTGGCATTTGGATGCATTTAAAAGTGTGTTGCTGCTCTTGATGGCTGACATTAGAATAATTTTGATATAGATCTTGAGTATTTTTTCAATTTCACAAATTAAAAATATATAAACAAGTTATCTTGCCTTTACTTAGTTCTAAAGTTATGGCGCCAAATATTTGAAATTTCAAATGACAATAAAATTTATTAAAATATATAATTAAAATATATAAATTAAAATTAAATATAACTGACGAAAACAGGAACCTTGCAGTTGAATAAGCTTTCAACTGGGTTTTTTGGGACAAAATACAGCAAAACTTTAAAGCCTTTGCGAGAAAAGTTTATTTATTTTTTAATCTAACTTACGAAAACTCTTATTTATGACAGCAAAAAATATGACAATATACGATAATTTATAAACCTACAAGTACGGATCTAAGAAATAGCACAACAAATTGCATTACGTAAAGCCGGAAAGCCGGAAGAGCCAATGCAAGATATTATCGAGTTGATTACAAAGCAACTTATAGCTGTGGACGTGCATTTGATCCCTGTTCGGGACAAATCATCAACAATATGAATAATTCCGATGTATATTAGTGAAGCACAGTGCTAGTTGTTGTTCATCTATTTAAGTTACGAAGGCACAGCGCCAGAAACTGAACAGTGCCATCAGCGATCGATACTCTTTTATTCTAAAGTACACCAAAGAGCCGTCCTCCAGCTAAAGCACACCACAGTGTCTTTCTACGTTGGCAATGTTAATAGAAGAAGTGAAACAAATAATAAAATGTCTACACATCATACAGTTTAAAAAAGTTAAAAAAGCTTCTACTCAACACCAGAGGAAATACAAAAATTTTCAAAACATATCATTAAAACGGGAAATAATAGAGTTGCATACGAATTAAGATTTTGCATCTTTATTGCGTATCCTCTTGAAACTCTCCCTTTCCTTAATAAGTAACAACTAACTTCTCATTAAAAAAAAAAAATATATAAAAAAAATTTTTAAAACTATGTTATGTTTCTTCGTTATATTGAAACAAGATTGAAGTTTTTTCTCCATAGATGTGTAATTATTTCCGGTTTCATATTATAGACACATTCCCTAAAAAAACCCATATAACATTTTTGTGTTAAAGAAGATTTCAGTGTTTGTTTATAAATTATTTCGTAGTGCTTCTTTTTTTCTTGCTGGAAATAACAAAAATTAATACAAATTTTCTTGCTCAGATTAACAGCTTGCAAACAAATAAAGGAGCAATTTCTATGCATTAAAAAAATTGTAAACAATTGTTCAGAAACAGAAACTTTTCAAATCATAACAACTTTGCACCTGATATTTAATAAAGATATGTTCTTAAGTGAAAAAAATAACTCTCAACTAAATTAAACGAAATTGAAAAGTTTAAACTGTCAACAAAATGTCACAATCAATTAGTTGTTCAACAATAACAAAATTCTCGTAGTACGTAGAAAGTGTTGAAAACTAAGACATTTCTTTATATGATTAGAGGACTTTTTGTTGTTAAAGACAAAAAAAAAATATCATGAAACATTCAAAGAATGAATGCAACAGATGATATTAATGTTTGCGCAAATATAGCAAAATATCCTTTAATTTAGGTTAGGTTCGGTTAGGTTAGGTTAATTGGAGGGGTGTGACAGCCCATGTCATACGACATACACTTAACCCAGTGAAGGCTTGTTGTGTGTTCCCTTTAATTATCAAACACAACTGCCAGAGTTCTGCGGCAGGATTCGAACCTGGGACCACCGCACTACGAATCTAGTATACTACCTACTAGTCTACGAAGGTCAGTTCCTTTAATTTAATTCAAACAAAAAAAGGCAAAACAATTGAAACGTGTAAAAAACTAATGAGAATATTTTAGTTCTACTTATACATTTGAGAAAAAAATATAAATTTAGAGATTTATTTATGAAAAAGGATATTTTTTAAGAAGATGTTTCCTCTAGACGATATGCCAGTAATTTGATGTTCTTATTTCATTTCAAAAATAATTTTAATTACCATAAATTGAATATCAATATCATTCTTATGCATTAAATCTTTTATTGTACTGTCGTATAATTAAGCTTAGCAAAACTTTTAAGAAACTATTGAAGGTTTCTCCCAAAAAATCCCGGAGAAGGTAAATGCAAGAAAAATAATTGATGTACTAATATGCAATACATGTATAGCTAAATTACAAATAACTTTAACTAGACACTTTTGACCTTATTTCTTATTATGAAAACTGGTAGCCTTTTTAATATATGATAATGAAATACCATCTATTTTCCGAAATCAATTCAATGTCATAATAAGGAAAATTATATAATATCTTGAAAATGTAAAAGAAAATGTAAAAAAATATTATAATAAAAATATTTTTTAAATGGAATTGAACTATGGAATTGAACTATGGAGCATTGCTAGCAACTCCCACATACAAATACTTCAACATTGTATATCAAAAGCTTTTAGAATGATAATAATTACTCCATGGTTTCTAACTAACGATACGATTCACATAGGTTTATATGTATCAAAGATCAAAAATTAAATAAACGTTTACAGCTTGAGGTACCGTGAAAGACTTAGTAACCATCCTAATCCCCTTGCTATTATTTTATTAGCTGATAAATATTATTTTAATAGATGATAGTACAAAGCTTAAATGATAGTCTTTGTACCTTATAGGCTAAAAAGGCTTCATATCCTTGATCTTCCGGTCAGAAAATAATCAAGTAAATATTTAAAGCAAACATTGTAAATATGTAAATATAATGAATAAATTTGTATACATATACAATTACATACGTATAATTGTGCTCAGATTAGAGAGAACACTAAAGTAATTAAATATGTTTTAACCTTAATGTACGTTGAGACTCATGTGAGTATTTGTTTTTAAGTTTAAATTGCTTCTTATTGAAAAATAGATTCCGAATAAAAACAACATGAAAAAAATTATTTAAGTTATTCTCCAAAATTATTATTTAAATAATTTATTAATGCGCTTAACTTGTGAAATTATCACCACTCTTTAGCCAAATCATGTTTGAAAAGCATTTCAAATATGTAAGAAAAAATAAGTCGATTAAAATTTCTTGTTGTGTTGTGTTTGTATTAAAGTTTTATAAAACTATTATTAATTTATTTGCTAGATAATCCGCAAGAAAAATTTATGAATAAAATCTTTGCAATTCTCATAAAATATTTCTTGGTTTTCGTATAAGTATGTGAGTTTGAGTGTTTTTAAAACATGATTCGGCTAAAAAGTACTTATGATTTAAATAGTAGCAGACACTCATCCGAGCCAACAACAAACAAAAAATTTTTTTAAACTATGTTACCGAAATTTTTTTGATTCTTAGAACATATATTGAAATCTCAACAAAGAGAATTACAGTAGCTCTCTAGAAGTGGCCGGCCTTTCTATTGCTGCCAAAGCAAGTTCATAGGAAGTGAAGTTTATAGAACTTTGATTTAAGTTATGAACAATATCTGCGAAACTGTGAATCTCTATTTGAAAATATGTGTTTTTAATAAAAGAATATTAAATAAAAATATAAAAATATAAACTGGAAAAATATATTTTCTTTTAATCAATAATTTATATAATTATATCGGCGTAGTGAAAAAAAATCACTACTGTCGGCATATTTGTGTTTCCTAAAGAAATTTATTTCCAGTGCTCCTTAGTTCCTGAATAGGAATTAGAAAAGAAAACATCTTACAATAACAAGCCTTTGCTAAAATCATTGGAAATTATACGAGTTTTTACTTTTTCCGGTTGCATTAGAAAATAAAGTTGTTAGACTATCGTTCTTTCGTTATTTATTTGTTTCATTTATTTGTCGTTAATATTATTTGTCTTATATTAAGAATAATTTCAGTTTTATAATATTTTGAACGGTACCAACAAAAAAGTGAACTATGAGGTATTTGATACTCTAATTTATAATGAAAATCGGCAAGATGATGGTGTAGATATAACAACGTTTCTTATAATAAAAAAGTCGTGGCAATTATAGGAATAAGTTCCGATCTTAGTGGATGTTTTTATATTACAATAAACAGATATCGCCAAGTTCACAATTTAATGCAAATAAATATATATTTGCATCTAATATACTTAAGATATGTTTATAAATTCAATAGAATAAAAAACCAAATGGATAAACACACGTCTTCGCACCTTAACATGGAAATATTATCACAGGGACTGGAAAGCGTTACTGATTTTTCCCAGGCGGCCAAAGAAACTGTCAGCCAAAAAGCTTATAACGCATCAATGTGGAAATGTTTGTAAATAAAATGACGTTTTAATGGTAAAAATCAGATAAATGTTGCCGATTTTGCCGGTAACCCAGGAAAACTGCCATCCCAACCCTCATTTAAGTAAACACTTTTAAAAATAGAATAATGTATTAATAATAGAAACCAGTCAAATATTTTTGGAAGAGTTGTTTTTTTTAATGGTGTAAAATTCGTTATTTAATTTTTCCGGGATAACAAGAAAACTCTCCTAGACATCAAAGCAGACACTACGAAATAAAATGATTAAAACACTAGTATAAAATATGGGTATTTGAATATCTGAATATATAAGCCCTTTGACACTTTTTGGCAAACAAAAATATAATAATAAACAAAGTCTATGTCAAGTAAATAAAAATTGATTTTATTTTATATGACAAGAATTATCAAGTCGTAGGACTTAAAAAATTTGATTTTAAGATAATTTCGTCACAAAATTTTTATAAATTAATAATAATAATTTCATATTGAAAAGCCACTCGTATGACTAAAAGTAAGAGAAAAAGATAATTTAGAACAAACTCTATTGCTCTCTGTGTATGTATTGGTTTTTCAAATAAAAATAGTACAAAAATAGTATTTGTAAGGAGATAAATATGAATTTTATTTCTATATTTGCTGCGATATTGAAAACAATTTTCTGTTTCTGAAATTTTCTATGAATTTTCAACATATGTATTTATAAGGCAAGATTTCCAATTCACTAATTTAAGGACGTAAGCATTTAACAAAGCTTAAAAATCTTGATTTCTAACAAATTTTGCATTTTATATTAAAAAAGTTTGATTAGACCTTGTCCTACGAGTATAAATCTCTGAAAAAATATTATCTAAAATTTTTATTGTCTGCAATAATTTAAACTTTTTTTTATTATGGCTTGTTTTTGCTTTATTACAAACTTATTATCAAAAATTAGCAACAAAAAAGTTCATTATCAGTTTTGGTCCCCTAGTGTTTTTAGTTCTATTTAAACATAATAATAAGTTAACAAAGTTTCATTCTAATGCTACTTTTTGCTTTTATTTCTTTCAGATCTACTTTCAAACATTGACGATGATGCTGAGAATGATGTGGCACGTAGTGATGAAACAAAATCTTAAAGTTTTCATAGTATAACTATTTACTTTTAAAAGCAAGCAAAACACATTTCAGAGCAGCTTCCTCTCATGCCTTTATATTTCTTTACTCCGGCATATTTAACTGACTACAACTGGTTACTACTACTTCTTCAACTATTTAAACTCCTACCACAACTATTTATACTATCGCATACATACTTTGAACAAGAGGAAATAGAAATATTCACATTGATAGCCTTAAAACATTAGAGCGGGCCAAACTCTCACACATACTGCTCTATATTATTAGAGTTGCACATTTGTATTGACGAAACAAGTAAAACCGTTGGAAGCATCACTAGGTTAGAGACGTCCTAAGGAAAATGGTATAAAACAGAAAAACACGCTTTATGTTTATGATAGAGAGTCATAAGAATTTGTCAGCCAGCGTGTGTCCTAGTATGTGTGTGAGAGCGTTTGTGAGTAAGTGACAGAGTGTGTGTTATCGAGGAGGAAATGAAAATAAAATACGTATGACGCCGTTGAACTTATAAAAAATGCAACTCTGTTTATGGCACACACATTCATCGATAGCGTATACTCCTGCTACCGTTCCTGTTGGGTCGCTTTTGCCGTTGGTGGTATTCGACAGCTAGTTGTGTTGTTGTTAGTGTAGTAGTGATAAAGTGATTGTTAGAAAGATGTTAACGATAATGTCGACTGTAAGCAAGATGCTGTTGTTGTTGCTGGTAACAAGTGATAAAATAATTTGACTCTCTATCAAAGTATTTAGCACGAGCGCTTATCTGCCAGTGTGTGTGTGTGTGTTTGTTTAAAACATTTTACAAAGACGTGAGCTTATTATTATTAAAATAACAACTATTAAAAGATAAAAAAGAGAAAATTTTTAAAAAGAAAAGAAACTTATGGCCACTTGTATTAAAATGCCGTTGTGTTGTGTTAATTTACAGACAATGCAACTTAAAAACACAAACAACTATTTAGCTGTTCGACTTATAAATACATAATAATGGAGACATACTGCTAAATCCTTAAAAAAGAAGTAACATTTTTTTAAGAATCGCAACCACTCAAAAAGTAAAAATATCATTAAACGGAAACCCACCCCCTTTCATTAAACGGCACGTAGTTTGAAAGTTTATAAGAAAAAAAGAAATTAACACGCCCTTCTACTACTACTACTACTACTATACACATATACAGCCATTTTCTTCCTTGCAAAAAGTCCTTTACAAAAAACCATTTAAACTATTAAAGCAAAACGATAAATAAAGCCATTATTTCTAAGAAAAATAACAGCAAAAGTTGTTTGTGTCTGCTTCCAAAAACCAAAACGTGTTCAAAAATCACACCTTCAAGGAAACTTAACTCTAAAAACGAAAAGCATTAGAAAAATAAATTACAGCAACCCAATATAAATCTCAATTGAATGCCATCAACAACCAATAATTAAAAAAAATCTACTACAAGAACATAAGAAATATTTATTCGTACTACCAATCCCTGCAAAAGTGTTTCATCAAAATCCTTATAGTGAACAAAACAAAAAACAAAAAAAAGAACCTGCAAATAGTAAAAGTAACACAAATATTTTTTTTATATTGCTGAATTGTTGTTATTGTTGTTATTGGAGCTGTTATAAATTTGACGTCGCAATGCAAATAACTGTCCCTTTTAGGGCTCTTGTGATTGCCCATTTATTCTACTGTGTAGCACCAGCTGGAGGTAAGTACAATAAATAAATTTTATTCTCTTACTTTTCAAAATACAAATAAATTTCAAATAAAACACGATGGCACATAAAAGTGGGGAGGAAAGCTGTTTTCCTAGAAAAACTCTTGATATTAAAATTTATTGATGGCAATTATCAATGTTGCTGCCATCTAAGCCGTCTGTTCTACTCGCATCCAGCACTCCAAGCAATTATAAACAAACACAGCTAATAAAATAATAATTCAAGGCAAGAAAATATTTACTTAATATTTGGTTTCATTTATTATGTTAGTAAAATGTAATGGCCCCTCTGCTGAAGTATTTAAAATTTCTGCGGAAAGAAACAGCAAATGCTGCAAATGTGTTGTTAAAGGGATAATTACTTTACGTCTGTTTTTAATTTTAATTGTGAATATAAAATATAAATAAATCTAAATCAGGACCATTACTGTATAAATTAAATCTGTTAAATCTTTTAACTTAATTAATTACGTTACAAAAATTTCAAACATTTTTCAAAAGAGACTTTCCTTAATTTAGTAAAGCGTTTTGAATGTTAATGAAGACTATTAAAAAGTTGTATTAGATGACTCCTGTTTTGAATCAGTTAAACCTTAATTTATCTCTTACTTTTATGCACAAAATCTCAATTTTATTACTCCATGAAATTAATTTTATATATTGTTAGCGAAATTTCATGTCGCGCTGGTCTTGAAGCAGTGCTCTTTGCCGATAATACATGCATTGTTCCATCCTGTTGAGATTCCCGTATGCTTAAAGATTGCTAATGTAGCGCCAAATTCCTAAAGAAATGAGATGCAAATAATCTTGTAATTTGTTCTGCAGTTTCCAAAGTGATAAAATCCATTGTTAAAGTCCAACTTGTGAAGTTTCTTGGATCCAAGACCTCGCTCAATGGCGACAAGAATAGTTTTCATAGGTAAGGCTCTACGGGCAACCTGCTAGTACCGCCGTTGTAGAAATTATGTAATTTCATCCTTCTTTTTGGCGACAGTAAGGTGGATCCCCTCGAAGATTTTAAGGTGTTTGATCATGTTGCTCTCGTTATTGGCAATGACTTTTCTTAATTGGTAGCTACCTTCCTCAAATATTGTACTAAGCGATCTCTAGATCAATTAAGTGGATCCGCAAGACTTTATTCTTTCTCTCGCCCTATTTCGTACATCTCTATGTCATTTCCAATGCTATCTAATATTCTACAGATTATAAATGTATTTGACATTTATACTCTTCTAAGAAGAGGATAGCCTGTCGAAAATAGGTCCTTATGGCCCCTATGGTATACATGATTCGGATCTTGTGACAATCTCCGAATGGGGTCGTGATAATAGAGTAAATTTGCATACTCACAAGGACCAGTATGAGATGCTTACATATAAACGTGCATATATATTATTCCATCTTTAATTATCAGTGATATAATTTTGATGAATTGGAAGTTGTTGATATACTTGGCATTAAATTTCAGGGCGAGTTATTAAGGACAGAGCACATTTTTCATGTTGCTCGAGAAGAATCCAAGTGCCTCGGGTTCTTACAACGGTGCAATAGGTACTTCACTACTCCTGATGCCTCTACACTTAATAACATTTGTATCCGTCCTAGAATACAACACAACTCTCGTCTATGTGCAGGTGCTCTTAAGTTTGTTTTTGAGCTACGCGACCAAGTGTACGAAAGGGCAAAGTCTGTTTGAAAACAGTAGTGTAGTAAAATCTTATTTATTGTTACAAAAACGGCATGTGCTGGAATCAAATTTTGGAAGTTTATTTTTAGAAACAACTCATTCTTCATCAAGATCAGAACCTTTTGTGGTCGATATGCCAGAAAATCCTACTTTGCATTACATAGAAAATTTGTTCTTTAGCTGAGGTCCTTTCAATCATATTCAATTTGAATGTCCACCTATGCTACTCCAAACACCCTCCTAATATCCTCCTAATATTTTATTATTTTAACATTTAATAGAGATTTATACAGACAAATATAATATTAACAAAAACATACAATAAATATAACATATTCCACTTTCTATTAACAAAATACCTGTAAGTCCTCATAGTTATATATCTACGTCTATGATTATCTTCCCAATCTAAAATTAATGTGCCCCTCCAATTTGGAGGCACATTGCGAAGATAATCTTGTGCTCTATGTATGAATATGTTCCTATATCTTTGATCACACCTATACCCTGGCAGCTAGTCTTGCTTTAAATTTATTTTTCGTAGTCCCTACATAATCTTTATTACAAACTCCTGTGCAATTTCCATCAAAAGATGATTTATACACTAGATTTGACTCATCAAAATTTCTTTTTCTATTTTATATATTGTTAAATAAAATACCCACTGTGTAACAAGATTAATGAGCACTTCCGTACTTTTATCAAATATTAATATTTATCAAATTTGTCATTCGAGATATTCTCCAAAATAACTATTATTATTTTATTGTTTGTTGTTGGATTTGCTAAATATATGCCTGCATTTCATTGGCGCTAACCAACTCTTCAGTACAATTTTAGCCAAATCATGATTTAACAGCATTCAATAAAATGCAGGCATATACCTAGCAAAGCCAATAACAAACAAAAAAATATTAATTAGATATATTATTATTTTTAATTAAATAATTTATTTTTTTACCTTAAATCGCACTTAAAATCATTGAGTGACGTTATAATCATGCTTTTTTGGAAAGTATTATTTTTTAATAATTGAAAATAATAACCAGCTGCCAAACTAAAAAAAAAAAAAAAAAAAAAAAAAAACAATAAAAAGAATTAAACAAGTACTTCAACTAATATTTATTTTTGTTCAAAAAATTTACAAAGTATTTGATATTATTAAAATATAGTTCAAAATTATTTATGGCGCATACGAATAACCTGCTCAGGATAATTAATACCTGGTTTTTTGTTAAGAATTATATGAACTTGAACTATATTAGAGTGAGTGTCTAGTATAATCCTTGTGATTACGATTGATCAGTCAGATTTTTGTGTTCATTTTCAAATGTTTGAAAAATCGTAAAGAGTTAGTTAGAGTCCATGAATAAAACAGTTGCGTGATTGTAACGTGACTAAACTTCTATTTCTATTTCTGCACAGTTAACAAAAAAATACAAATGACAATTTTCTATTCATAGTTATTGCCATATGTGAAAAAGAATAGACAAAATGCCGCATAATGATTTGAGAGCTTCAAAACAGAATTTGATAAATACTGCATTATAGTGATTTGTAACGAATAAAGAAAAATTTGTGAAATAGAGGTACTGTGAAGTTTATATATTCATGGTAGTCAACTCATCCTGAAAATTTATATCAAAGACACTAAGTTAATTGAATACTCTCAGTGCAAATTTTGTAGCCCTTTGCCATAGAGAGAAAAATTTATAATTGAAGACATCTTGCAATAGATCGCTACACTAGTCTGAAGAAACTTGTGTACTAAAGGCTTCTGAATTTACAAAAATTTCTAGTCCTTTTGGAACTGTTCCGGTAATAAAAGACCTCTTAACGTCAACGGAAAACCATATTATATACCATAATTTAGCTGTTTTAATGCTAAACTCATCAGGTACTCAAGGTACTCATGGATTATGAACATTTTCTTTTTCGCTAGTAGAACCTTTACTTAATGCATCACATAATCTTTCGATAAATATGCTAAAAATGTCCTTTTTTATGAGCTATTAATCTTGTTATATTCGGTTTACATGCTCTCGTTCCACTAATTTTTATTTGTTTTTACGTTGGAACGCTCTATATGGTATAAATGGTAAAACTTTATTTGGCTTATAAAGCTTTCCAAAAGTTTTTCTTTTGTCTAATTTATATTTTTACTTATATTTTTCTTTTGACAATCACACCAATTATCATTTGATTTATTTGTACCAAGACTGTAAGAGGAATTATGTACAATTGAAATGTTTCGTTTATGGCTTCTTAGCAATTATGACACACATATGTGGTAGAAATATATACCCGGTAAAGGAAAAATTAATTAAAATACACATGTGACACATCTATGACATACACCTGTTTTATTACTCATCACTTCAAGTTTTTGCTGACATTCCAAATATTCTACTTGGGTTAGGTTTGATTGATTGGAGGGGTGTGATAGCCCATGTCATACGACATACACTTAAGCCAGTGAAGGCTTGTTGTGCGCTCCCTTTAATTATCAAACACAAACTGCCAGAGTTCTGCGGCAGGATTCGAACCTGGGACCTTCGCACTACGAGTATAGTACACTACCTACTAGTCTACTTTATACGGTAAATAATTTTATAGTCTTCATTAAGAGCCCGGTTCAGTTAAAAACTACAAAAATCGTTTTCATAGAGAAAAACTCATATTTAATCCAATCGCGACTCACCTTTTTTTACTTAAAAAATATAGTTTACGTTTCTTAAAGACCATTTGTTTATTAAATGATTGTACATTTTACGAAGATCTGAGTAGTTTCCTTCCTTCATTCTTAAATAAACTCTTCGTTATTGCACTTCCCATCAATTTAAAACTTAAATAAAAAAATATATGTGAGATGCAATACGTTTTTACTTTTCTCTTTTCATCGATTTACCAAAACTAGTATTCGTAAGTGCCGCAACATCTATATTCCACCTGCACCACAAACACATACACAGACAAAGTGTTTCTTATCGGCAGCAGTGCTTTAGTTTATAGATGGTGCAATTTATTGCAGTCTTTTAGTCTTTAAATAAACGTTGCTCAAGCACCTTTTCATATATGAGTTTAATGTTTATGGCATTTGTAATAAAACAAAGTAGAAGAAAGGAAACCAAAGGAGCCGGCATAAAAGTAATATAGAAAAATCATACTCGATTTTTATTTTCAATTTGCAGCAAAAGTGCCGGCTGCTAGCTGGTGGCTGACTTATATGCTATAAATTTTTATTCCGTTCCATGTTGCACTATCGACTGTACTTAACATCAGGACATGTTTTATTTTTTTTTTATTAATATATTGTCGGGAGAAAAATTGTATATATGATCGCCATCATACATTAATATGCATTTGTATTTAGTTTTATTTACGTTGGGCGTGAGATATTTATTTGTTTTTATATATGATTTTTTACTATTCAGTTTCGCATCAACAGAACACAATTAAAAAAACGTTTTTTAATTAACACTATTTTTTCGACCTTTTTGTTTTAATATATATGATTTTTATAAACGAAAGGGTCGAAAAAATAGTGTTAATTAATTGGATATACGGAGAGCAAACCGTTATAAGAAAAATCAGTTAAGATGATTGTTAGCAGATTTCAACAAAATGAAGAATTTTTCCAAAATATAAGAAGAAAACATCACTCTTCATGATGTTTTTATGTAAAATGAGTTTAAAATTTTTTTTCAATTATCATATTAATACAAAAACTTTTCCTGAAGAAGGCGCCCAAAGAGTCGTCGAAATATTGAATAAATTATTTTTTATATAAAAAAGACCTAACGCTCGTTTATAAAAATCATATATATTAAAAATGTTTCGTTTATATAAAATGAATTCTACAAATTTTAGTTTTAGAGTAGAAAGCAAAAGCACTTTTGAAAAAAAGAGAATTGTCCTGGAGATGATACTCAATGAGTACCGAAATATTGACAGATTTTTAATAAAATTATTTAAAAAAATAAGACCTCAAGTTTGTTTATTAAGCAAAATATTTAAAATTACTATTTTGCTTTAGTTTTTTTCTTTGAAATTTTTAAAGTAAGAAGTACGAAAATTAACATTTCTTAAAAAACTTCATTTAACATGAAAGCTTTAAAAAGCTTTTGTTAAGAATTTGTAATTAAATTTATGAAGGATACTCAACACAATTAATTTACCTTACTTTTTACTACTATCTCTACTTCTTACTCACACCATCTCTTAAGGTCCTTTGCATTAAAAAAAAAGAAAAAAATTGTCATCATGTTTCTTTCTACTTAAAGAGTTTTATATATTTTCAGTTACAGAAAACTACACAAATCCTTCCGTCAAATGTTTGCTCTACATTTTTTTCATTATTATTTCTTTTTTCCTTACAACTCGCAACAAAATGTAAATTTTATTTAATGTCCTTCGTGGCATCAAACCAGACACTCTCAAAAAACAGACATGTGTGTAAGTTTATGCAACGTAGCATAAAACGCACCACAAGCAAAAAATATGCATTTAGCTTTCTACAAAAATATGTACATTCATTAACATGTATGTAAGTATGTATATGTACTTTAATATGGTATGTGTGTGTATATGTTCATGTATACTGAGAGAAAAGCAGCTTGGATCAAAACGAAAATTACATACTCGTAGGTTGTTATTTCATTTCATTGCAATAGGACTTCAGAACATTTCGTTTGAACAAATAAAATATATGAAAGTGAAAATTCAAAATGGCTAGCACGAGCTACACACCAAAGTGGGAAAAACTCTCCTTTATTACGACAATATTCCGATGTGCAGCTTTTTTGTAGTTCTTCGAACTAAATTATGGTTGTAAGCATTTGTAAATAGATTTGATGCAAAATTTCTATCCTTGTGTCATCACAGACACAGCTTGCAGCTGCAATTATGAAGTAATTATGATGATACAATAGGTTCTTCAGAAAAGTTCAATGTCTGATGTTAAATTAATTATGTTTTGTTTCCCAAGAAATCGAAAGATGATTTTCTTAAAGAAAATAGTAAATGGTAGGGTTCGATGACATGAATCTCTTAACAAGCAAACGAGTGTTCATTTGTCGGTGTGCGTGGTTTCTTGCTCGTAGGGTGTCTTCATCAATTTGAACTGTCCTTTCAGCATGGAGATTTAAGAAATCGCAATTTAGGCACTATCGTTATATCAATATCTTTTCTATGTCTGCAGCAGTTGGTTTTTTTTTCTTGCTTCAGCAATATTTTTGGGTTTCGATAGCACAATATTTATATATGTCGAAAATACTGGGCATAAATTACGGAAATCCTCAATGATCGTGTATAACAACAAAATTTTGTTTTACATTTCGATAGATGGCCGTGAAAAAAATTTATTTAACGATTATCGGACTTAGAAGTACTCTCTTCGTAAAAAAATAAACTCCTTTCCGAACAACCTCATTATATGTTAAAATTGTTAAGAATTTTTTGGTGACTTTGTACCACTTTGTACTCATTCCTCCTGCTAATCGATATTAAAGGATATTTTAACATAATATGATATAATATAAATTTTCTATCTAAACATCATTGACATTTCATTGAAGAATTTCGATGAAATTTTATAAAAGAAAATCTGCTACGGCTTAACATTTGAGCTGTTGAAACGCAAAAATTTTTTTAATACTTAAATCTTTTTCTAACCGTGTACTTCCACTTAGAGATTATTATGTATGCATGCAAGTGTTTATGTATGTATGCTGAGCACAAGTGACAAGATATCATCATCCTTCATCAACATCAAGCAACCAGGAGCATCTAGTGATATCTCTGGTACCATCTACATCAAATCACATAAATTCACAAGCACATGAGTGAAAAATGCCACCTTAAGGCAGCTGATATAACAACCAAAAGCAACAGTGCATAATCCAACATGTACGCAAACATGCACACACACTCCCATTCACAGACACATACAC
Organism: Germaria angustata; assembly: GCA_963681545.1. Lineage (NCBI taxonomy): Eukaryota > Metazoa > Arthropoda > Insecta > Diptera > Tachinidae > Germaria > Germaria angustata. The sequence continues at coordinate 35,309,135 of OY813001.1, forward strand.
ATACACTTACTCGCACTCATACACACTCGTATGTAGTTGGCACAACTTCTGCTGCACTTAGTTTTTGTAAACATCTGCAAGCGTTGGACTCGTGTGCAATTTTTCACGTTTGTTGCATATTGTGCGACTGAGTGTATGTTTATATGATTTTTGATGCAACTGAATACATATTTAAAACGCAAAAGGGACTGCAGCAGCAGCATCAAATTGATGAAATGGCAAGTGTTGGTTGTGTTGTCATCACGAGCCAAATATATGACCACCAGCAATTTTTCCGTTTACTGGACTCCTTTCCCTCCTTTTTATTTCTTGTTACTTCTCTTACGAAAGGGAAACGAAATCTAAAATGGTTAAAACGAGTATGTTGATTGTGTATAAGTGTATGTACTTATGACTGCATATGTATATACTCGTATGTGCAAATACATAAAGGAAATATCGTAAGCGGGAACAATGATTCAAAGAAGGGTAAAAGTAAAAATGTCTGCCAGCCCCCATATTCAGCAGCAAATGTATGAATTCATCACATTTGCAAGAGAACATGCGACAGCATCAAAAATGAAAAACCTGACAACTGTCTGAAATTCTATGGCATTTCAAAACGTCTATTGTTGATGTGCTAAAATGAAAACTCTATGTGAGAAACTTTATGCCTGTGCTAGAGACGGTTTTCTGGCAGTCATTTAGTCGGTCAGAAAAATTGTATGCATGAAAACTCTAATGCAGGTCTTATAGATGCATGGATGCTTGAAAAGTTAGTTAAATGAATTTATACGTACGCAGTGAGTCATATGCTTTGAAACAGCTAAAGTCTTCCACAAAACAATCAGTAGATCGGAAACGTACAAAAATCTAGAGGTTGCAATTAAAGGCAACTTTTTTTGTACGGAATTTAAATTTTGTTTCTTTATTATTTGAATACATTCGGTTCCTCTTCCCAAAAGACCAACAATTAGGCTTGCCAAATCCATATTCGGAAAAATCAGGAGATTGTAAAAATTAGCATTTAATACTAAAAACAAAGGAGAAAACAATATACAAAAATTGCAATCCAATCTCGTTTGATACATTTTTGTATTTTGGCATGAATCGAGATGGCATTGGAATGGAACACGCATGGAAGTAAACAAAGAGGAAGGCCCAAAAATACACGGCATAGGCCTGTAATAAAAGAACTAGCTGACATCAATAAATCCTTGAACAGGGCAAAAATAATTACAAACAAAAGCTTAAGCTGGAAATATCTTACTGAAGCTCTATGTTTTCTTGGGGAATAAATAAAGGGAAAAAATAAATCAATTAAAGTTTATAATAAAAAAGGAGCAAATATTGTGGATAGCAGCTTACCCTTTTGTAAATAAATGTTTCAAATTCTTTTTTCTGCTGCATATATTTTGTATTTCAGCTTGCGAAATTTGTTAATTCCAAATCCTTAGAACTCAGTAAAAGGTCTTGAAAGTCCTTACAAGATTCCTATAAGTTTGTTCGTATTAATATTTCGGCTCTAATTAGGTCGAATGGTATCCGGTTTAATGCTTTTCTGTAGACATTATTTCAAATATTGAAAAATTTTTTGCAAAAAGCGTTTCTTACTGGTATTGAAAATATGACACTTACAACTTTTAGTAAATTTTCGAATTCTTTTTTTAATCGTTCCCTTAATGAGCAAAAAGCTTAATGCTGTCATACTCTCTCCCATAGAGATCAAAAAGTATACGTTTTATAAACTAAAGTTCTGAGTTCTCAGAAGATTTTAACCGCCTATATACATATAAAATAGCAATTGAAATATATTAAGTTACCCGGATACCCAGATTCAAATATAAGCCTTCTGTAAATTTGTTGGAAAGTGGCAAAACATAGAATATGATATGAATAAAAAAAATTCTATAAAATGTGGAACTTTTTTTATATGCTTAAAGAGCTTAGAATATGCTAAGTTGGCAACTGTAAGCATTATTAAAGATCTCAATAATGCGAATGAGAGTTTAAAAAATTATACTTTTAAGGACTAATTGATTAATTTTGTTTCAAGAGTGGTATTTTTCCCAAATATTAATTTTCTTTTGAGTATAATTGACCCCAGCTATAAGGTTTTATATTTCAATGAAATATCTAGTTCTGAATAATTTTTTTCAAAGTATTCTGAAGAAAAAGAAATACATATGAATACATACATACATGTACATATAACATATCGATGGATTGCTTTATCGCACTTTCTTGGTTTATTTTTTTTACATACACGCATGAAATTTACAGAAATGTATGAAGTGTTTATTTGAGTCGATAGCACACTTTATTTAATTCAGTGTTTAAAGATGAATTCATGTAAATGTTGACTGCGACTACGCCTCAAATATTTCATACGCTGGATGCAACTTTAGCATACTCTCTCCAACATCCGTCACATATCTCACGAACAAGTTTTTCAATAGTGGCTGCCAGTGGGTCAATCCTTGCGAACTTGTCTTTATAGTCATGAGCTTTAACATAGCTCCACAAAAAGTAGTCTAAAGGCGTTAAATCGCACGATCTAGGCGGCCAATTAAACCGATACAAACGTAAAATTAACCGTTCACCGAACTCGTCTCTCAATAGGGCTATTGTTTTACGTGCTTTGTGGCAGTTGGCACCATTTTCTCGAAAGCACATGTCAGCCAAGTCCAACTCTTTTATTTTGTGTAAGAAACAAATTTGGAATCATCTCACGGTAGCGCTCGCCATTCACAGTAATGTTCTTGCCTTCGTTGTCTTTGAAAAAGTACGGTCCACTGATGCCACCGGCCCATAATCCACACCAAACAGTGTTTTTTTAGAATGCAATACCTTTGGTTGCTCTTTATACTAAATACAGCAATTTTACTTGTTCACGTATCCTTTCAACCAGAAATGAGCTTCGTTGCTGAAGGCAATTTTCCGATAAAAAAGTCGATCTTCATCAATTTTTGCCAGCGTTCATTCACCAAAAGTTAGCCGTTGTGGTGGGTTGTGTAGCTTCAATTCTTGCACCAGCTGTATTTTAGAAAACTTTAGAAATAAATCCTTTCGCAAAATTTTCCACGTAGTGGCGTAACAGAGGCCCATTTTCTGCGAACGGCGCCGTATCGATGATTCTCGGTCATCAACAACAGCTGGGATATTTTCCTGTCTCCATACTTTACGTATGCGTGTTGGTGATTTAAGATCCCGTAATGTAAATTTAATGTAAAGAGTTAGTCACAAGTACCGAATAGTCGCCCAAACTGCGTTTCATGGTTAAATTATAGACCAAACTGAACATGTTTAACAATAATATTGTTACACGAAAACAGCTGTCTGCCAAAAAGAAAGTTGTTAAAAAATCAACCTTTAGTTAATGTAAATGTACGTTTTCAATTGTATATGTGTATTTTATTTAGATATATTTTCTCTAATATTGTCTCTTGACAAAGCCACTTGGAGTCACCTCCTTTGCCCTTGTCGCCTATTTGAAAATGCTTTTAACAGATTTTTAAATTTTGTGGCCTAATTCAATTTAGCTTGGTCTACATTAAGTTTAATTAATCTTTTGACACCTTTAATCTAAGGCATAATATATAAACTTAAAAGTAATTTTTTTCTTCATTTTAAATTCCATACATTTTTCACAAGGCACCAATGGTGTGAGGAGCTCGGCATTTTTAATGTTTTAATATCCAACAATACCCCAGTGTTTGTTATCTAAGCACGTCCGTTTGTCTGTTTTTATAATTTTGGCTGTTGTCTGTTATTTTTTGCCACTTCTTTTTATATTGTCAAATTTAAAGAATACAACATGGATTTTTGTTGGCTGATCACATATAAAAACCATTCCTAAAAAAGAAAAGAAAATAACCTCCCTCCGACATCCTACTAAAACCATAAAACCATAATACAATGGACACTAACACTCACAGACATGATAGAAAGTTAAGCGACATTTAGAACCACAACTACGATGCCTGACTATCAAACGCTGACAATGTCATGTACATTTGAAATATTTGCTAGAGATTGTGAAATCTCATTCGTGCTATAAAAATATTTTTATTACAATTTTTCTGCTTATTTGTCCACAGTTGCTTAAAAGCTTTTTGTTTCATTTGCAACAAGGAACGTACTATTAAAATTAAAAGGAGATTTATTTAAAAAAGACAAAAATGAACATGAGCGAAGACTACAGTGTAAATGAGATTTGCTTTAAGCTGATTGCCAAATTCGAATTTCAGACACTAAGTCAGCTTTGTTTCAAATAGTTGGAAATTATGTAAAAGAAAGCATTTAAGCCAAGATAATTCTTTTTAAAGTAAAAAGAGAAACATTCTTTTGTTATATAACACTGTAGAATAAAATCAAATTTTTCCTAATTTTAGAACTTTTCGTCAACGAATTCAGGTAGAAGGAACCAACAAGACTTAAAATTGTTAAAGTGCACAGTGCTTTTGATGTCGAATAAAAGTAGAAAGGAAAAACTTGATTTACAAAAAATTGAGTGGAATTTCCTATCATCCAGTTATAAAAATGTCGAATTTTGGAATAAATTTGTGTAAAAATATGGGTATTTTTCAAAAGTCCTTATTCATTAAAAATATTGTATGTTTATTAAAGGTTTATTTGACAAATATCCCATAGAAATTTTTCAAATAACCCCTTAATAAATATCAAACCAAGCAACAAAGAAAAATATAGGTTTATAAAAAGTAGCTGGACATAACTTTGCAGCGTCACATATATCCTTTTATGAGAAACTCTGATTTAAGCTAAACTTAACAAGAACGAATAACAAAGATTTATCCAAAGTTTTAAAACACAGCTTTTAGAGTTTGAAAAATATTATTTTAAATCGAATATTTTTTTTTTTAATTAAGAAAGTAATCTTATAAAAATATCAAGAAGTAAAAATTGTATAGCAATTTGTATGAAGCACTCATGATCTTTTATTGCTAATTTTCATATTGATTCCTATAAATATCCAGGACTATACAGAAAAATAAGAAAATAATTCGATTGACATATACATATCCCACTCACTTTTAAAAATTTTCGATAGACCTAACTAAAAAATTCTTTTTTACGGAATTTTTTATAGTCCTTCGATGACTACTTTGAACTAAGCTGTGAAAGGAAAATTGAATTGGATCAATTCCTCAAAATATTTAATTGAATGTGCTGAACAGTGATAGCAATTGGATACTCTTCCACGCTAATATTTACTACATCAAAGTGCCCTCCTTCATCAGTAATGTTAACAGAAAATTAATAAAACAGCTACACATAGAGCTTGAAAAACTTAATGCTTCTATTCAATACCAACTCTGCCATAAAAAATAATAATGAAAAAACGCAGGATAGTAATTAAGTTCCCTCTCTGCCTTTTAATTTCACAACCTGACTTCTCTCTTCAAAAATTTTCTTCTTAGATGCAAAAAATTTACATTTTCTCGTATAAAAATTAGAAATAAATACATATTGGATTTTAGCGAAAAATTAATTCATTATTAAAACACTTTATATATTAATACAGGTTTGCTTCCATTTGGAGAGGATTACATTTTTCCCAGTTTTAAACAATCATATGACAAATCGGCATAGGAAAGCATGGACCTTAAATTTATGATTTGGATTATGCCAAGCTTGTTTGTATGAAAAACTACGTGAAATATATTTACGGAACACTTTAAACCTATAACTTTTCTATGAATGTGTTTTTTGCCACTTGTGTTAAAATGGGAGAAATTTTTGGTTAAAACAAGAGCATGAATGGCTTAAATGTTCGATCAAATTATTTAACCTTTTCATGCCCTGGGCCATACGGGGCTTAGTTTTTTAAAATTATGCTTACTGTCAATAATAAACAGAAAAAAAATTTATAGAAATAAGAGGATTAAAAAAATTTGGTTTGAAGGAAATATGGTAAAAAATAATTCAAAACCTGGGCCAAAGTTTATTCTGTGATTGGACTGAAAATCCTCCAAGATGTTACGATAAAAATATTATAAGTTGAACTCGTTGCATTCGTAGGAAGAATGCGGAGAACTAGTGTGACTAAAATGTATGAAATGATAAATTACCACTAATGTTTAGTGGAGGAGGGAGGAGTGGGCAGGGTTATAATGACAAGGCAAAATTTCTGATTGGTTCTACTTGGTGAATCTAGATTAATCCTTATCATTTACACTTCAAGTCGACTCACAAATCTCCACGTCATGATTCCTGTGCGATATTCTTGACACCCGTCAAAAATCGCCGAAGTATGAAAGGCATCAGTTGGAGCGGCTGCAAGCGGACGTCTTTTCTTATACTAAGCGATTCGCTATATATAATGTATTTTACTCATAGCCAGTCTATTAGCTTAGATGACAACCCCATCATCATACCAAGATGCAATATACTAATCATTTGCTCATTGGAAATAGAATGATTAACGAAACCGCAAACAGAATAAATCAGAGGCCATATGCTCCTTATAGGATTGATGGGAACATATATAATGTTAAGCGGCCACAACGTTATTTTCTTTTAGTAAATTACCCCTTGGATTTCTCTTTGAATTTCTTTTAATATAAAATTTTTAAATCGTAATTTTTTAATTAATTTTTTTTTCCACCATAGAAATGTTTTCTGAAGAGTTTAAAGCAAAAAAACCTACATCTTCCCCTTCAAATTATATTAAACTCCGTCGACAACGGGCATACTAGTACACATGTGTGAAAATGTTTATACAATAGGCATCATCCGACTCGTATTAAAGTTCTTGTGTGCAGCAGATGTAAAAATGAAATTAAATTTCGTGGCTAATTAATGGCCAAGGCTTCCAAAAATGATATTTATACGAAAATTCTTATCATTAAACTAAAGGTTACAAGCACTAAAAGAATGATAGAAAATGAATTGTATTTTTATGTACTCGTAATATTGTGGCATTTGCATTTAGATGGATGGATGGATGGCTGGGTGCATGAATGAATGACTAGTTTGTTGCATATGGTTCACAACCTAGTTCAATGTGATTGAGGAAGGCAGCAGCAAATTTATTGTTTCTAAATAAATACTACGTGTCCAACGAAAACGTACGGATGACCGAACAAATTTGTGCAACTGCGTGCTCTTCTGTAGGTTGGACTGTTGGCTTAGCCGCTTAGCTGAGTCGTTTATACCTCCACTGAATGTGTAAATGAATGTCTGGTCTAATTCTAATTTCTTCCACTTAGTTGAATTGCTATTTTGCAAATAAAAACCAAAACCAAATTAAATCTAGCGTCTAAAATAATTAACACACATACATGCATACGTTTTTATAAATGTATGTTCATATGCACATTTATTCCAGCAATGAATGCAAAATTCATGAAAGTCAGACTAATATGTAAAAAATAATAAAAAAATAAAATTAAAACCTTGTAAGCCCTTCAAATTTCCATTCTCATTTTTTTTGAATGTCAGTTTTATCTCATGCAAATGTTGTGCAAGCGAACCAATTTTTCCAGAAAATTTAATTAACGACCAGCAAAAGTCATTTTTTGAAGGTAAAACTTTTGTGTCAAATCTAATTAAGGCAAATTAAATTATGTGACTTTGTTTCCAAGAGCTAAAAATATGGTAATAAAATATATTATAATTTATATAACACGTATATATATATATATATATATATATATATATATATATATATATATATATATATATATTTATGTATATATATATATATATATATATATATATATATATATATATATATATATATATATATATATATATATATGTAAATAGCAAATTGATGTAATATAAGAGACCTTAAGTAAAGTTTATTTGAATATAATATTAGCGGTTTTCACGCTTGGTAGTACATTTAAAATACTTTTAGATATTCTAGAATTTTTAACTACAAAGTGTGAGAGGTTTTGTGTGTGGGTATTGTAAACAAGTCGAAACAGATTATGTTTGTTTTGTTTTTCCCGTCAATTTTTATTTTAAAAACAGCAAAAAGATTTTTTTCTCTAATTTGTATTGCTGAATTAATGTTTGATTAATTTATTTTATTTATTTCAAATAACATTCAATTAACATTTCAGTCTTTTTAACAAAAATATATGTATATTATTAAAAAAAAAAATATAAAATTGGGAATAAAAAACAAACAGAACAAGAAGGCAACAACCAAACAAAAATATGGGTAATTACCCATGATGTTGTTGATATTTATATTTCAGTTCCAATTCTCGCGGACGGACTTTGTTTTCTTTTTCAAACTTTTTCAATTCAAAATTTTCCTTCCTTTCCTTGCTGCAAAACTAACAGCTGTTTGCGCACTTGTAAATAAATGTACATAGCTAGTTGACAACAGTTTTTGGTATAGTACTTTAACAACTATGTGGTAAATTAAAGCTTAATGTATTTTGTTGTTGTGGTCTTGTCAATAGTGGTATATGTACTATATTAACAAGACCTGCTAGCTCTACAATGTTAGTTAACAACAAAGCGTGAAAACCGCCATTAATTACAGTTGACATCTTCATAATTTAGAATTTTCTTCTTCAAGTTGTTACATTAACACAAAGTGTTATTCACTAGGAACAACATTTTCATTGCTTTAAAAAATCCAGTAGTGCATTTTTCAAGTCATATTGAAAAAATATTGGATAAAAATATGAATTACTCGTTTTGAAAATATTTTTTTGTAAAAAAAAAGTTATTATTACAACATGTAAATTAAAGTAAAGTAGATATTAGTTAAAGGTACAATTAGGAAAAGTGAGTAATTAACTGACCTATAAAAATTTTTCATTATTACAGCTCACGTGTAACAAGTCTTTTTCATTCAAAGTCTGATTATGCCAGAGCATATACCGACTAAATTTTAATGTTTAAATAAATTCTTTAGAAATTTTGTGGCAACGTCATACACATGTATTTTTTTTAATTGAAAAAATATTTTTGGTTAATTTTGTTCTTTCATCTAAAAAATAAGTGATATGTAACATAAAAAGTCATCTTCCAAGGATAATGGACGGCGGTATTTCATTAAGTAAAAGGTAAGGACTTCGCGATGAAATTTATAATGTTAAACTTGTCTTTAAATTAGGGCCAACTTTTAGTTTAAAGTAGAGTTGCAATAATGAAAATCTGATTTTTCCAACCGCTAAAATCCCACCTTTAACTACATGAAAATATTATTACTTAAATTTTTCAAATACTTTTTTGTTGCATACAATTGGCTTAGCTGAGTACATGCGCCAATAAAATCATCAGTACTCTTTAACCGAATCATGTTTGAAACTCACTTCCTTATACAAAAAAATAATACAAATATTATATGAAAATTCCATCAAATTCAATTGTTTTCCATTTGTTAATTAAAAATCATATACATACTCATGTAAGTATAATAGTCCTAGAAATTCCCTGACAGAAACACAACAAACTTATCAACTACAATTAACTTGCATCTTTTAATTTGTTATTAATTATGAATAAAACCATTATACACAAATGGTATACATGTACATATGTACATAAGTACGTTTATTCATAAGTATATATGCAAGTAGTAGTTTCCCATGCCTTTTCGTTCTGTTAAAATTATTTCATTAAAAAATTTGGAACAAGTTTTGCATTTTTGCAATTTATTAATTTTTTTGTAAACGTCATACACACAAACAAATATGTAAGATAACATTAAAAACATTTAAAACAAAAAATTATAATTTGAATAAGCAGAGTACAGTTGATTTTGGTTATAATGAATTATTACCTATAACGAAAAATTTTTCCGGTTCTAATAATTTTATTCAAATACTTCAGAGAAAATATCATGGACATAGTTAGGGTATCCAACTAATAGTTTCTTTGCTAATCGGGTAATTGCTTGACTAGTTATTCAGGGTTCTGATTTTTTTGGCTAGTAATCGGTTGATTTTGGAATAACCGGTTAACCGATTAATAAACATTTTCTATAATGCAATTAATTTAAATAAATAAAAATAAATAAGTTATTTACCATTTCGAGATTTTATGAGCAAAATAAAATTAACTTTATAAACAACAATTCTTGAATAATTTCCGATAAAATATAAATTTTTAAATAACTAAATGAGGTTTCTTATCTTTTCTTTAGTTTTAATAAAAAGTATTTTACGTTTCTTTCATGTTGGAAAAATTCAAAGAAAGCTATAAAAGAGAGTTTCAAATTCCTTTTTCAGGTTTTCCTTTAACATATAAAAATCTTCTATTATGGCATTAGGGTCCTGCTTTGATTTTTAATATCCTTCATACTTCTAAAAGTTTCGGATAATTCTGACTTTTTTTCAATAGTTCGCTTTGATGTCATGTCATCATCAGACTTATGCTGGCAATTTTCAGCAACAAACATCCTATGAAAAAGCTTTTTCTTTTATTTTATTAACGAGTTTTAGGTCTTTTTATAAAAAAAATTTATTTTATTTCAAATTTCAAGGCCTCTTTGGGTGTCTTCTTCTGGAAAATTTTTTTTATTTATAAAAAGACCAAAAGCTCCTTAATAAAATAAAATATATATTAAATAAGGGTCGAAAAATAGTGTTATTAATGAAAAAGCTTTTTTTTAATTTTCTTAGTTTCTGTTTATTTACTCCATTTTAAGAATATGATACATCCTAGTAGGAAGTATCCTTGAGTTGATGAAGCAAATGGGTGTTTTAAGAATTTGATTTCATTTTCAGGTTTTCAAATAAACATTTGCAAGAGTTTTATTGTCTTTCCTCAAAACAAGTGATGTCCTCAAACTCAATTATAGTAGCAGGGACTTTATGTCAGGACCATGTCTTTTTTCTTAGCCTTGTATTTGTGAAAAGATTATAATCTAAATTACACAGATTATGACCAGCGTGTATATATATATATATATATATATATATATATATATATATATATATATATATATGTATATATATATATATATATATATATATATATATATATATATATATATATATATATATATATATATATATATATAAGACATCGTCTATTATTTTTAATAACAATGACGATGGTGTTTTACATTTTGTATAAGTCTTGAAATTTTTCTTGCTCTTGAGTTGATATATTAAGAATTTTGCAGCATTTAAGCCCATTACAGGAAACAAATATTTACACATAAAAAAATTTACCACAAACTGTATAACCGATCTACTCCTTGATCAAAAATAAACAATTTTTAATTAATCGAACAGAAAATTGGGTTACATAGAGTGAATCGGTTAACCGATTGCATAGCCTAGTTATATCATACTAAATTAATCGCGAACTCTTTCTGAAGTACCCAATAAAAATGGGCTTGTAAATTTTCACGATTACAACGATCAAAACAATTTTTAAGCAACTAAAAATATATAAATCATTATTTGACAAAGTAATCAAAAATAAATGAAAATATATGAAATGTATAAATACTTTCGTGAATCGTATGCTCAATCAAAATATAGAAATAGAAGGTTATAAGATGAATATCATCCAAATCAAAGATTTCAAAAACATTTACTCTTGCTTTAACGAACTTCGGTTTATTATAACCGAACTTCACGGTTGAAAATAATACTCTACGAGAATGTCACCCTGAAATAAAATTAATTGTTAATTATATTAATTATTCAAATGTGGCTTGAGCATCACTATTGCTTATTGTTTTGCAACAAATTGAAAACATGCAGTAGGGGCAAAATATGTATGTACTCATGTGTGATAAATTTGTCAGAAAAAAAAATCGTCATAAATTAATTAATGATGTACACACGTTAAATTATATATAATTGCTATTTATTCTGCATTATACAAAATATCTATTAGCAAAAAGTTTTAACTACTTTAAGATTTATTACGTTTCACCGCAACTCCTTGACAAAAGAAGCCATTGAATATTGTTTAATTTTGATAAATATTTCAATATCGATGAGTTGGCGTAAAAAAGCACAATTACAATTTTTTTGTTCATATGTACGAGTATATGATATTTATGATACTAAAAGTCAAGTTGAAATGGCTTTGCATGAAAATATTTTTATTATTATCTCTTACATGATCTAAATTCTATGCAATAATATTTACAACATGAAGTTTCTAACAAAAGGATTGAAATTAGTTATTTTTGAAGTAAATAGAAAAAGTGGGAAACAAACTAAAAACAAACAAAAAAATGCAAAAAATGGATATATGGACGCAAATATGTGGTTGATTTATTTTCCTTGTTGCTACATAAAAATAATTTCATGATTGAAATTAATAGTCTACGGAAATATTTTTATGTCGTAATTTGCATTTCCGTGGAACAATTAATCCTTTTTTGTATAATGACAAGTGATGTTGAATTAAAAATATAGTGAAAAAAATTATTAAAACAAAACCAGCCTTAATTCCATGTCAAGCCATTTGAATTTTTAAGTAATTTTTAAAATTTACTAATGCTAGAAGTTCCTTCTCTGGAGTAGCACCCCCTGATCTGTGCTAACTAAATTATTAAAAAATTGCAGGAAATCTAATAGAATTTATGCAGAAAAACACCAGTTTGTTTTGAGACGGTCCTTCTTTTTTTTCTTAAGTAAAATATCCTTTATTTCTTAACAATAAAAATGTGTTGTTTTCGTTCTGTCTTCACTTTTACCAAACAAAATTGTATCACATTGTACATTTTTTAAACAAAATAAACAAAGTGAACTGACATGCAATAAATTCTTTTCATCTCTATCCCTAAAATAACTTGATAATAAATAAAAAATAACAACAAGAGAATACAACACAATAAATAAGCAAAATAATGATTTACTATTAGAAAATAAAAAATATAAACTTTTATACTCGATATTATGAAAACGGAGTAATGAAAGGAATAAACAAAAAATAAACTAGATAAAAAAAGAAAAAGCATTAAAAAATAAACCAAATCAATTGAAAGCTGTTAGAAGATAACTAAAGCTTTATATTTTTGTAATCTTAAAGGAATTTTGAATTTTCGTTGTTAGTTTAAAAGTTAGCCAAGTAGTTGGAAAGGTAAATATTTTTAAAATTTGTTTCATTTCAGAGTATCGCTGTCCTTGAAGAAGTATTGAAATGCGGCATAAACTAATTTTGTTATCAACTTATAACTCTTTTTAGATCAGGACTTGGCAAATCATTTGCCATGGGAATTTTTACTCTCTTGAACTGAAAAATTGTACCCTGTCTATACTCGTGTGCATCTCATCAGTCAAAAAAAGTAGAATCAGTGGAACTAGACTCATGTTGCAAGTTCAGTAAATTTAAAGTACAATCAAAAAATTAGGTCTACTTGCTACTTTTGTAACCATAATAAGTGGTATGCAAAGCAGTCACCTGACTCTGATAGACGAGATTGACAACATATATTTTATTTAAAATGCTAACGAAAGCGTCAAAGAAGCTTAAAAAGTACGAAATGCGTAGAATGCACTGCTGCGAGAACGAGTCAAGTGGACTTTGGTGGTGATGTAAAAGTAATGTCATAATTTGAATTGGCTGAAATTTTTCCAAATGTCACGAACGCATTATTATGCATTGGTATGACAGGAGGCCATTTGAGCGATATAACTTTTTTCGCATAAGTATCATCAATTGTACTCTTTCAAATAATTTTTTTTATAATAACAAATCTATTTTTTTTTTTTCATTTATAATATAATGGCAGCCACGTCGAATTATGATATTACTTCAGTGCTCTGGTGCGTACTCATACACATCGACAAATAAGTCATTTGGTCTTGCATGAGCCTTGCAACTAGAAAGTTGCGTTGTCGTTGAATGCAGGATTTAGAAAAATTTGTCTCATGGAGTTTTATTTATTACCTTCCACTCTCACATGAATTGGGTTAAAATAAACAAATCAGTTGGTATCACATTAACTTTCAAGCATAGAAGATATTGTATTTTATATCCTTTTGTTTTTCGCAAGATCTTGATTTTCTCCCTTTGTTTTGATATCCAGTTTCTGCTGAATAAATAATTTAATATATTTATTGATAACAAAGCATAATAAATCGATACGTTTGTTTCTTTCTGCCACGATCTCTAAAAAAAATCAAAGTTTTCAACTTTTTTAACGTCTTAATGTTCACTACTGGTATATTCTGTGCTTTCAAAGAAGAAGGATGTGATGCCGCTTTTTGCTTCTTATACGGTAAAAAAAGGTAAATGAGGAATACGAGAATAATATTATTAAATGACATGATGTATTATATGCATGCATGCATGTAAGTATATAGTCTGTTCAGAAAGATCAGTTGTGGAAAGAGGGAGGCCAGGATATGAAGAAAATTATTATCCCTCGTATAAGCGGCATAAGAAATCAGTACTAGGGTCTGAATACTAAGTAAAGGTAGATCTGAAGTAGAATCTTGTAGATTAGTAAATTGCTTAATAAGTAGCTTGGTTTCTCTGTACTGTGGAAAAAAGGTACAGTCTAAAGTAAACAAGACTAATAGATACATATGTATGCATATGTACAATATACTTATAGTTATAAAGAAATGCATACATACTTACATACATATGTATGTAAGTATATGAATGGGCGAATGCGTATGATATGTCTGTCCACATATGTATGTATACCTTTATATCATATTGCAATCATTATAAATTACTTGTTAAGATCAACAGCTTGTTTTTTTTTTTTTTTTTTTTTTTTTTTTTTTTTTTGTTAAAATCCACTAAACATACATAGTCATGTAGGGCATATACCGTATATTCCAAGGTTCTGAAATTCCAAGTTTCTTTTAATGTAACAAAATACTATCTTTCATAATTTGATAGTAAGCATGAAGAGTAATTGCAGCTGAACAAGCAAAATCATGTCGATTTACTTAAATACCCTTGGCGTGTATATATGTACATAAGTTAAATGACATTATTCTGAGTGCCCATTTTCTTCATAAAAACCTTTTTACTATAAGTTGTTGTTAATTACACTCAGCCATACAAATTATGTCGACTTACTCATATATACTTACTTACATATGTACTTATGTATGTATGCATGTATATGCATAAGCAACATTATTCTCGGTGTCCAATTTTATTCCATTTCGAAAAGAAGTTGTTTACTATCGTTCTCTTACCCATGTAGTTAAGATCATGATGCTGCATGACCTGTTTTATGTTCTTCTCGGATATCACATACATACATTAATATATGTGTGTATGTATGTATGTATATACGCACAGTATGTATGCATATAAAAAAATAATTAATAAATTGTGTTAGTTTTACTGCAATAAAAAATCCAAGCCCCTTTAGCAATGAAGTTAATATACTTACATACTTATGTATATATGTATGTCTGTAATAATTTCGTAGCCTCTTCAAGCATTTTCCCAATTTAATTTGGCTGTTTTTTTTATTGGCTCCATCCTCTACCCTATCCTTCCTACTAACAAACAATTTGTGTGGCAATTTAACTTGAAGTATTTAATAAAAATAATACTACCACATACTTACATACTTCTACCACCACAATTTTCTATATTCATTTTTGTTTACTTAAAGTAAAAACTTTGCCTTCATAGCAAAAATAACAAAAACTATTACAAAAATAAAATATTCTTTTCGCATTTTTTTGGTTTCAGAGCAAACTTAACTACATACACTTATACTTTTGTGTGTCTGAAAAAAGTTTTGATGTTTGATTTTTTAGTAAAATAGTGAAACAGCTCGAGTTTCCTCTGATTTATAACATCGATTTCCCATCAAATATATTTATTCCAAAAAAAAAACAACACAAACCAATGATCAAAAAACATCTCAAAATGTTACAATAGATGTTACATAGATGGTTAAAATAATAATAATCATATATATAAGTATATATATATATATATATATATATATATATATATATATATATATATATATATATATATATATATATATATATATATATATATATATATATTTATGTATATATATATATATATATATATATATATATATATATATATATATATATATATATATATGTATATATATATATACATATATATATATATATATATATATATATATATATATATATATATATATATATATATATATACTTATATACGAGGGTGGCTAATTTAGTCCATGACTTTTTGAATGAAACGGAGGTTTTTTAATAAAAAACATAGTCTTGTTTTAGTTCTATACAGTTTGTTCAACGTTTCTCCAATTTATTATGGCTTCGAAAAACTAAGGTTTATCAAAAACGAAGACTGTCAATATCATTAAGTATTTGTTTGTGAGGTTACATCATTGTCGTAGTCAAATCTCTTTCAGACGAGCCATTTTTTCAGACCAGGAAACAAGAAATAGTCATTCGGAGCCAAATCGAGAAAAAAATGGGGGATGAGAGAGCTATTCAAAGACCAATTCATGGAAGTTTGCCAAGACATCTGCACATGTGTGTATTCTTGCATTTTTCTATTGAAAACGAACTTGTTTTTGGCCAAATGCCTTGGTTTGTTTTTCTAATCTAAATTAATTCATCTCAATAAGTTTACATAATATTCGCCATTGATTGTTTTTCCTTTAAAAAAAATATTCGTCATGACTTTATGGGCCGACAAACCCCCATTATCTTTCTTTGGTGCCTATTTACCCTGAGGAAATCACTGCTATGACTGCTGTTTGGTCTCTGGTATGTTATGGTGGATCACTCTCCAATTATATCAAATATATAATATTAGAATTCAGTTATACATATATCAAAACTACAAAATGTATACATATGTATAAATGTTAAGTGCTTAGAAAGTCTTAATACAAATTGCACAAAAAAAAATTATTTTCGATATTTTACAATTTTTATATATGAAAAAATTTTCATAGTGTACAAATTTGTTATTGCATAAAATCTAATGTGATTGATATATGAACAGCTTACCTCGCAACGAATAAAAAGCTTATTATTTTAACAATTAGTTGGGAGCAATTTCTAAAGAAAAAATTTGATTATAAATGAGAGCTGTTGCTCTCCATATAAATTTCACTTGGAGAGGTGGCTTACAAAATTATTCCTTTAGTTTATTTTTTTGCAGAAGAGATCAAATGCGCCTCAAGCTGATAAATGGTCATTACTGCCAACGAAGTGTTTTTGATACTTTTTCTGCGAATCTAAAAACATTTTTCTATTTGTTTTTGTTCCTTTATTATAACCGAATGCGTCTGAAATACTAACTGCCTGGCCCACGATGTCGAACGATATCGTTCGCTTGCATAAATACGTTTGAAACAGCAACAAATTTTAAAATGTTGTTTTTGGTTTGAATGTATTTAAAGCACGCGAACGATGTCGTTCGACATCGTGGGCCAGGCAGTAATTTCGTCAAACTGGCAGTTCATCATACTAGCTACTGGTCTGGTCAGTATTAAATGACTGCTCGAGTTTTGCTTATCTCCAAGGGTTGCATGAAACATCCTGCTCATTCGGTCAACGAGTACTTCTAAATCGTAAATAACTTGAGACAATAAAATACACACTCTACATCTTTTACATATAATAAAAATTACGATAAAACTATAAAAAACTGCTTAAAATAAAAACAAAGAATAGAGTAGAAAAATAAAAAAAAAAACACATCAACTTTTGTTGCCATACAAAAAAAAACAACTTCATGTTGTAGTTTTTAAAAACACTTTCAGTACTTGAACAGATACATACACGCAGTCTTACACGTTCACTCACACTAACAGCGAAAAAAAACTTTTTAAACACTCATATACAAAACACTTTATTGTTTTCGTTTTAGTCTAACTGATACTAGTTTACAACAATAAGTGCAACTACAACTACTATCCTTTTTGGGACTAGATTTTGCAACATTAAAATCCCTTTTTCATGTGAAAATCTTAAGAAACAAATGTAAAAGGAAAAAACACCATAAAAAAGAAGACATTTTATGAACAATATACATATAAACAACAACATACGATGTAACAATAAAACAATAAAAAAACAACGACAATAACTATATAAAAAGAAACTCTGCCACATTTGTAAAAGTATTTTTTATGTAATCCTTCTTAGATTTTCCTTACCACGCTGATAATGGTATAAAATTTTTTCACTTCCTTTGTAATTTCTATGTAATCATTGAAAATTGTTGGTTAAAATTTGGACACATACGATTTTGGTGTTGAAAATGATACACCAAGTTTGCTGAAAATAAGGTGGCACTAGAGAAAAAAATTCCAATTTATGATTATAAATATGTTGATCATTCGATCCTGGTCCGTGGCCTGGAAAGACTAACAGCTACAAATCCAGAATTTAAATGTTTTTTCTATTGCAAACATACTTAACCTTTTGTTGTGAACAAAAAGCATTTAACTCTTACAGAATTGTGTAATCTTTTCCACAAAATTTGTTTTTGTCAAGGAACTTTAAACTGATTTTTATTTGCATTTAAAGGGCCAAAGCCTTATAGAATATCTGTTATAGCTAAAAAAAAGAGATATAAGTGCCTATTTGATGAGTCTGCGACAGGAATCGAACCTGCTTCCTTCGGACTATTAGTCTAGTTTACCAGCGACTAGTCCACGAAGCCTTACATGGACTTTTAACGGTGCATATAAGGCTTTATACATTAGAAAATTAAAATTTTGCTGACGGAGTTTTTTTTCTGAATAAAAAGTTATATTTTAAAATGAGCAATACTTTTGAAATACTACTTACACCCTTGCATAGTAAGGCCGTTTTTAAGATCACTTTTAGCAAATTGTTGGTACTTGAACCCATCCCTTTACTCAAAAAACTAGTCTCGTAACATATTCTGTGTAATTTCCTTTCCCCATAGAGATACTACATGATTTTTATAAAACATATTTGGAGCACTTGTTCTTTTTGTTCGCCTTTACGTATATTTTCAAATGGAAGTTTTACAAAATTTTTATGAATTCTGCTCTAGTTTTAGTTTTTTTTTTCGTCCAATATTCTTATAGTAAAACTCGAAACAATCAACATGAAATTTTTATTTGTTCCTTTGTGTTCATTTGTAAGTGTCCATTAAAAGAATGTTTGTATTAACACACAATCCCAAAGACATTTCCATTCCTTTTATGCTCGCACATTCCAATGAAAATTTTCTTAGGATCTGAATTTTACATGCATGTCCACAGTTAAAAACTTTTATTTTAGGACTATAAAACAATGACTTTTTTTTTAATATAAATGTTTCTTTGTATATACATGCATACAAGAAACTAAGAAAATTTATGGACCATTTAAATAGAAGATACTGTTGAAAGGTGTAGTTTTATCTCATTGGTTTTAATTTTGTCTCTATGAAAAGAGAAAAAAGAATCAGAGACCGTAACGTATAAAACTTTCCTGATTTTATTATGCATTCATTTATTGTTATTTTATTTAATAGTTGTGGATTTTTACTTCTAATTTAACGATGTGTGCAGCATTTCTTAATCTCTATAGTCCAACTCACAATACTGACTTTCCAAGTGGACACATGTCTACAAATAAAGATTTAAAAATAAAAATAATAAATATCATTGAAGTAATTGCTTTTTCAAACACCAGGTCTTTGTATTCTCAAGTATCGTTTACTTTAATCTACTGCTTTTGAAAATTTCACCAAAACTTCCAACAGTGTAGTCTGAAAAAAATAATTACGTTTCAATAACAAATTCCTTTAAATGAGAATTTGTTTAAATTAAAATGGGGTCGGAGATAATCGTATTTTATCCAAAATAATAATCTATTTCTGTTCAAAAATTATAATAATAAAGAAATAATTATTCGTGTTAAAAACTTAAATGAACAAATAATACGTTAAACACATTCGAGACAGCAGGCTACACGACTACAACATGTCAAAAATTGAATACATGTGTGTATTTCATATACACACTGATTATTTTCACAACTGCACGACTTACACGACTGCAGGTTGTTGTCCATGCTACTTTTGTCAATAATCTCCGGTCGAAAAATTAAGTATGACAAATATTTGTCTCCACAAAAATGAGGTAACCATAATAATAAAAATGAAATTGGAATCTAGTTTGAAACAACCAAAATGTAGTAAAATTTTACTCCGATATGTAAAATATTGCACGAAAGGTGTGAACTAGTGCCCATCAAAATGTGTAACCAATAATAATTAATTGCTTGATTTCCACAATATACATATGCCTCCAAAGCCTGAAAGGTATTAGTTTGTTTGGAAACTTGCTACGTTTGGAAAATCCAACCATATAAGGATCAACCAATTGATTATTTGAACTTGGTTCATAAACTTAAATGATATAGTGCTACAACATTTTTTTTTACTTTTACGTGGTTGCTCTAAAGTTGTTGTCCCAAGGGCTAAGAATGGTCAGTATAATGGGAAAAAAGAGCACTTGTTTATGACCAGATATTGTTCAGATATTGATTTGAATCGATTTTGCTTCCTTTGCCATGATTCAGAGTTTCTGTTAAAATAAAATTTTTAATTTTAATCACAACAACATAATTGGCAACCAAAAACAAGGAGAAATATAAACATTTATTTTTTGTTTCATATGGCTCTTATAAGGAGCAGAGGGCCTGATCATATTTTTGAATATAAAGCTCTTTTGTTGCGATGTTTAACTTTTTACTGAATAGCCAATGGTTTATTCGGGAGCCAATGCCTAAAGAATATATTTACAATGGACTATCAACATCCACAGGCTGCTTTATTGTATCTGCAACAACCGTCAAATAAAGTTTAAGCGACTTTAGCTTGGCTCGAAGAAACTTAAGAAGGACCAATAGTTTATAACAATATTTTTTTTATTTTATTAGAGCCCTTCGCTGATATTAGAAGGATAGCAGAAGAATATAACAAGTATTACCTGTTTCGCTAAACACTTCGTTAGTATTCCTAGAGTTTTTAATACTTGGCAATAGCCAATCTATTGGGTTAGTTCACACAGGACTATGATAATTTAAAGGACATTTAATCTTATTAAAAATTTTAAGAAAAAATTTAAATAATTTTGTTAATATGTATAATATTCAAGCTTGAGGTCTTTTATCGTTTAACAAATTTTATTAAAAAATAATCGATATTTCGATACTCATTGGGTATCATCTTCAGGACAATTCTGTTTTTTAAATAATAAAATTAATAAAAAAGGTCAAAAATATAGATATATTATTAAAAATTTAAATAGTTTGCTTGGTTTCTTAATCATATTTAATGCACTTAATTTCTGTTGTCTGAAGTAAAGTACAACGTTGTTCGTATAGAAAGAGTTTTCCTAAACGTACGTGTGAATATCGCACATAATATTTGGATAAATATATACCCTGCTAGCGAAGCAAAAATTCAGAAAATGGTAAAGGTACCTTTTTGTAGTACCTCGACACTGTCAGTACGACTTGGATCTGCACACTGGCAAGTGTAGGTGAAAATTTTTTTTCAATCTGGTTGTTTATAAGTCAAGTTAATCCCAGAAGATCTGCTATTAATTTATTTTTTACAATTACTTTCTGAAAATCGTTATCCTAATTAAAATGCAAAACGAATTTCCTTTTTTACTAAAAAGTACATTTGAAATTTATATGTAACTGGCGTGTGATATATTTCTGTAGAAAAAACTGCAGTTTTAAATTAATTTCGAATAAGATGTTATAGTGTATTAAAAGAAATATATTTTTATTATAAAAATAAAATAAAGGCAGACAAATTACAAAAAAAAATTATGAAAATATTGTGCAATTTTTAGTTTCTTTTTGTTCCTGTAATAATTCCGAAACACAACAACAAAAATATTTTATTTTTAAACTGAAGCACACATACTCGTACACCCCAACAAACACATTTCTATGCCCACAAATAGATTATGCAACATGGCTGTATGCAAATGTACATTTTTGTAAGCTTGGGGCATAATCACTGGTTCCATATACTTCGTGCATTCGTTTGTAGCAGATTTCTTCTTATTCTCGTTGCTGTTTTAGTTCAACAACACAGAAAATAGAAAAAAACAGGGCCAAGGCAGTTTTCATAATTTTTTTTATTCTTTATATTCTTTCAGTTTCTATATTTTTTATTTCCATATTATGACTTTTTGTAGCTTTACCGTTGTTGTTGCAACTTATGTGTAGTAAAAATTAACAACGAAAAAAAGTACTAAAGAGTAGATTGGATTGCATTTTAGCTTAGCTCTGCCCAACTCGCCACGACTTGATTGCGGCATAAAAAGCATACAATTTACATCGAAGCCTAAAAAACCCTTCTTAATGTGTCGTTGCTTGCAACATCCCCTGTTTTTCCACTTGGTTGCATAAAATAAACATATTTTACATATGGTATTCTAGTTTCTTGTTTTTTTGTTTACGCCACATCAGTTCTCTGTGCTTAAAGTGCGTTTGAAGGATACATTTAAAAGGTTTTTGCTCTTTAGCGGAAAACTTACGAGGTTTTTGAAGTTAAAAAAAATGCTGTTTTTAAAAAATCGTGAATCATTTCTAATATAAATCCGATTATATAAATTGTTTCATCTGATTTTATTACTATATAGAAAAACAAAGTAAGGTTTTATAACCACATACCTAGAAGGTTCAACTCCTGAAAAATCCTTTTCTTCATTTTCGAAATGGAGCTTTTGTTCTGCAAAAAAAAATTGTATTGTTTTGATTTTATAGCATAAACTAAGTCTTCAGGTGTAGAAAACTTTAATTACGTGGAAGATAATGGCTGCAATGCCGAGGGCTTATTACTCAACGATTTTACTAACGATGAAGCCAATTTTTTCAAGGTTTGTGATTACTGTATTGTTAAAATTAAAGGTGGATTAATGGTCTATGTCCATTTGGCGCTGGATTCTTAGTGATGCCAGCAGATGGTCCAATCCTCTGCAGGACTATAATGACATGGGATCTATTAAAAAAAAGAGTGAATAGCGCGTTAATCCGCCAGCAAGTTGTGACCATGTCCTTCAAATGCCTATTTTATGAGTGTTTTTGTGTGTGCTGCGTTCAAAGTACAACAAATCAAACTGTTGAGCCAACTGCTTGTAGAAATGATACTCGATTTACTTCTTACTTTGTGTTAGAGGAATACCCCAGATTGCATCCAAAGTCGAAACCGGAGACATTGCCCTTTGTTGATTCTAGCAACAACGTCTAAATTTCCATAAGTTTGTTGGAAGAAAAATAATCTGAGAAACAAACTCAAATGTTTATTGTTTATTTTCCTTTACACTCAAAAAATTTTAGTGCATAATGATTTAATTGAAATTGTTATTCAATTCATGTTTTAATTTTTTTTTTTTTTTTTTTTGTAAAATTAATAGTTAAACAAATTATTTTAATTCATCGTGAGTTCATTCAAATTGCAATTTAATTTGTTTTCTTCATAAAATTAACGCATTTAGAGATTGTGAATTTATTATGAATTTTTTTATTGCAAAAGAGTCAATTGATTAAAGCTCTGGTACATAAGAATGTGATTTTCATTAATTTCATTAATCGAACGCTCTTAAATATCAACTCTGACCTAGATATCCATGCATGAACTAGATTGAATAAATCTTTCATGCACTTGAAAGGAAAACAATTAATAATTTCTTAAGACTGTACAGGAAAAATCTATAAAATGAAAATATTTATATTTATTTGTCTTGGCAGCAAATCGTGTTTAAAATGAAAGTAATTGGAATTAAAGAACGTATTTTAATATTTCCCTTTATCTACCCTAAAATCAAATATTTTACGCGATATGAATAACTAACACTAACAACTTTCTTGTGAGAACTAAAACTGTTTTCCTTTTTGTACCAAAATAGATTTTCATTCATTAGATTAACAAACAAAACTTGATTTATTTTTTTTATCATTGTTTGAGTGTTTCCACTGATTTTTCCTTTTAATTACATCTAACAAGATAAAAATGCTTACGAGGCAACTAAAATAAACGTAAACCTTAATCGAAACAGAATAACAAAAATGTTTGACATTTATTTGCCTTAAATAATAAAATCGATTTATTTCAGTTGATTCATCTAGAGAGATAAAACATACTAAGGCCAAATATTATTAAAAGCCGAAGAACAAAATAAATAAGAAATAACTTTATAGTTCCCATATTATATTGCTCAACCGAAGGCAAACTTTTTACAAGCTTCATAAGGATGGGGAAAAACTTAAAAGGTTGCTATTCTTATTTTTATTGTTTGAAGGGGCTGTATAAAAGACTTGCGTTTAAGAATAAGTCGTGATTGAAATACCTGATGTTCTCACATTTTATTCTTAACAGTAGGAAAATAATCATGTGATGTTGTTAAAATAATTTTTTATTAGTTAGTCGTCCTCCGAGCTAAACTCTATATATTTGAGATAAAATTTATTTTTTTAGATTCTCTAGTAGTTTCAAAACCAGTTCCTTTTAACAAATCCCTTTATCAATTTTTCCGTTTCCAAAATTAAGTTAAAAACACATATTTAGCTATGAATTCGATATAACTTTTATTTCATTATAGTGCAATATAAATTAAATGACCGCCTCTAGATTGGTTGGTCCTTTCGAGGTAGTTTTCGACCACTTTTTTAGCATATTTCTTGCCGTATCGCCGAATGTTTGTTGTAAAATGTTCAACTTTAGAAAATTATCCGCATAGACACGGTCTTTGATCGTAAGACATCGCCAAAACATGCAATTATGCATTCTGGAAATTTCCGATGCAACAAAGCCATGTTGTATGGCTCCTGGCATTGTCTTGTTGAAACCATATATCGTGTCAGTTCATAACCTTTAATTGTACCTCGAAAAAAAAGTTGATTATCATACGACCTTAGCGCTCTGAATTGACGGTAACGGTTTTCCCAGCATTATAAAAATTTGGCCAAATAAAATTTCCAGACCATAATGCACACCAGTTACTTTTGGTCCGAACTTTTGTATGATTTTGACTTTATATTCAGCCAATCTTCTGAAACATTACGCTGCTAGTGGTTTGAGATATAGTGTCGTTGAAGGCCCAATGTTTTCTAATACTCCAAGTCATTATATGAGCTTGATTTTAATAACAGCTGCAAGTTCCAGGTCTATCTATGAGAGGTAAACCACAGTTTCTATGTTACAAATATTTACATATGAAAAACTTTATCTCAAAAAAACCTCTATTAAATTCATTTATAACCATTCCGAATAAGGCCATGTTTTCATTGCCGATAACTGAAAGCCTGTCTGTCTTTTGTCATCATGTAGCAGAATTAAGTCTGATGCGACTTGAAATCAAATCTATCACGAATGTTGCATTCATAGAGATATGAAAAGGATTCAACTGATATACTGATATATAAAATTATATTCTATTATTTTTTTCTTACACAAATTTGTAGTAAAAAACTTACGATAAATGAGACAAAATCCAAAAATGTGTAACAATAAAAATCAAATGCTACTCTTGTCTATCTTTTTTGGATTGCTAGATTTTGTATCTAAATATCAACATCTTAAGCCACAAAGACCATTCACTTTTAAGTCAAAATAAGAAAAGCCATAGGAAAATCATTAATTTAATAAGAAAAGTCATTTTGAAGGTTAATTTCACAACATTTATCAGTTTCATAAAATGAAATCGAGTCCAAAGAGCCATAGCCAGAAAAAAATGAATAAAACAAAGTTAAAGTATAATAAGAGTAATAGAAAGCAATAGATAGTAATAGCAAAACAAGGATAATAATGTAAGACTATTTATCATTTAAGCTTAAAAATTTTGTAAAAAAATTGAATTTGTTACAACAGCAGTGGAAGAGGAGCGATGGTTGAGAGGGTAAAGTTTAACAGGAAATATGATATTTTATTATCATTTGTATAAATTAGAATTTTTTTATTTAAGGAAACTGCAGCACAAAATAAAAAAAGAAGCCAAGTCTGTGGAACACATAATTTTTTGACAAGATATAAATTTCTGTTACAAATAAATTAGTTTTTGTTTGTTTTGAAATAAAGATTTGCTGTATCATATTTGACAGACTTGAAAAATTGTGGGTCGTAGTAGAAGAAACATGATATCCTTGAAGAAATAAATTCAAAAATAATGTAAACCTTGGATCGTAACGTGGAATCCTAAAAAATGTTTTTTTTTTCTAATAAACAAGTTAGGAGAATGACACTGAAAATATCCCAAAAAAAATTGCTCTGGAAGTAAACGCAAAGAAACAAGTATAATTGCGTGATGCAAAAGCTTTTGGAAAATGGAAAAAATTAAACATATCCTTTCAGCAAAGACATGTAACGCATCCTTATTAAGCGGTTTCTTTTTATAAATTTTGATCATACAGAATGTATAAGATATCATTAAATTATTTTACTCATCTGAAATGTCCGACGTTGCTAGATATATAAATATAAATCACACAGTTCATATTATGACCATGACCTCAAATCGCTCGTGTACAGGATGTCCATTGTAGCATGAGCTGTGTGGTACGTAGTGACGTTCCAATGAAACCACAAGTTGTTGGTGTACATTTCAGCCAAAAGAAGTCGGTATTCATTGTCTAATAGTGGTCAGCGTTGACAGTGATGGTATGGTCAATGTCATTATCAATAAATTACGGATTCAATGATGCCCAAAACTAACCGTTTGATTATAATAAAATATGTTTATCTTGATCATAATACTTACATTTACATTAAAGTCTTTCTTTTTTAGAAGCTTTTCTAAAAATGAAAGTTCCCTGAACCAACAAGCAGAAGCCATATAAACGTCGTCAGTACTTGCTTCACTTTTTTCCCCTTATTTTGGAAATCTTATTGCCACACAAATATCCCATTTTGTCGTATAACTATACAGGTCATAAAGTTAAATTACCAAATTCGAGTCTAACATTGTGTCTTATCCATGTGCTAACATTACAAGCAATAATAGTATAATTATATCGTTGAGTTCTAATGCAGGATGAACATTTTTTAAATTGGCAGTTACTTCATTCGAACTACATAGAACATCGGGCCTCTTTAGACCAACAAAAAAAAATTTAAGAATTGTCATCATATTGCTAATAAAATATAATGCGCGCTTACTTTTCTAGGCTCCTTTTCTATTTAAATATAATGGTGACAAGTTATATGCTGATTTCTATTCACTTTATTTATGGATATAAATTAATAAAAAAAATTCTAATATACAAAATTTTTAAATAAATATTTTTTTAATGCATACATATCTATATACTATTAAATATAATATATTTTAGTGTAAATTTAATATGTATATATTTATTAATTTTATCGACTTTGTGGTATGTAATTTATGGTTATTTTTATTCAGGCTCTAGGTCATATATTAATTTAAGTAAAACTAATTTGTTTTATTAAATGTTATATATTATTTTTTTATTCAACATTTCGATCACCATCGGTTTCCTTCATCAGGATTTTGAGTAAAGCCGTCTTTTTCTTTTACAATCAAAAAGCTTACTAAATGTAACATTTAATAAAACAAATTAGTTTTACTTAAATTAATATATGACCTAGAGCCTGAATAAAAATAACCATAAAATAAATTTAATATTTTAATACGAATTTGATGAATTACAAACACTATGTCAATGGTGGCACAAACAATTGGCTTTCAAAAAAACTGATATCAGGCTCTAATTGAACATCTTTACACCATGACATTTGACAGTGGAAAATTTGTGTAAATTTATATTTACGGGATATGCAAATTCGTTTACTCATTATGGACATAAATATTTTTGATGTCCAATTTTAAAGCTGTTAGAATATCCTTGCCACCGTTAAGCTTCGATCGAAACGATTTAGACTTGTTTTTGCTCACAAGCGAGAGAAAATTAGCACTGCAACAACGTAAATACCATAATTGACTAAAATATATCAGAGTGAAAACAAGTACTGGATCATGATTAAAGGTAGTGCAAATTTCTATTTCTATATTACTATTTCCAATGATTTTAACATAAGATTTTCATTGAAGGATGTTCTCTTTTTTTGATCCTTATTCATCAATATCAAAGCTTAACAAGCTTCAATATATTGTGAGAAATACTTTTTTATGTTTTTGCAAAGACAGTAATAAAAAAAACTCTATCTGGTTATTTGTCACTGGAAAAAAGTCTTTATATCCGGAAATGGTCCAAACTTGCTGATTGTTAAAATTTCGGTTTTCTTACGGAGAAGTAATTTTAACAATTAATAATACAAATATGATGCTTTTATGTTGATTTAGGTAAATAAGTATATTTTTTTTTTAATTAAAAAAAATTACTGCTAAAGAGAACCGAATTTCACGAATCTGTAGCAGTAATTCAAATATGGGTTCAACATTTTGTCAAGCTCAGCTCCTAGAATATTTAAAAATGTTCTAGGGCTTGCTTGCAAACAACATGTCATTCCTTAAAAGTGATATGGCTAATTTCACTTTTAAAAAGTGTAAAAAATAACGCTTTCAAATTACTTTTATCGACAAGATATTGCAAGCAGAAGCATGCTGCAAAGAACCTATTGTTTTGCATTTAATTATGTATATATATATATATATATATATATATATATATATATATATATATATATATATATATATATATATATATATATATATATATATATTTTTTTTTTTTTTTAACACGCTCACGCTGTTGTTAATTAAGTTTTAAATACAGTTTATTATGATTACTTTGCCTTTGAAATTCAAAAAAGCTTCTTTAAAAAGCACTTGGGATTTTAAACTTAACAAAGAAGCCAACAAAATGCTGAAGTGCTTGTGATATATAATTTTTTAGCAGGCTAAAAGCAAATAAAATGAAGAAAACTTTTCTTTGTTTGCTTTTCTCCTTAAAAAAAGCCTTTGTCTTTTTACATCTTTGGCTTATGATTAAAATGAAACAATAAGAAATCTATTTGACCAAGTTTAAGTGCATGAAATACTTGTATATATTTTTAAATTTAATTTTATTCATTTATTTTTTTATTATTATTTCATTTTTGTTCAACATAATACTGCAGTGCGTTAATTATGTCAAAAAGTTTTGTGATTTACAAAATAACATTAAAAAACATCTTACAAAAATAATTCCATTTTTTATCTTCTTTTTCATACTTCATTTATATTATTCTTGTCTAAAAACAAAAAAGGAATTATACTTCATTTTCAGCAGGACAATGATGAGTTGACCCTGTGAGGAAGGCAAAAGTGGAGGCAGAGCATATGGGGTCCTTTGTTTTGCTTTTATAGTATTTGTCTCAATGTATCTGCTTAAGTGTGTTGTTAGCATACGTATGTGTGTGCGCTTGTAACAAAGATTAAATGTCAGCCATCATCAAGTTAAAAGTTAAAACATTTTGTTTGTTTTTTACTATCGCACACCAAATGAATGGGAAAAAGGTTTTCTTATTGTCTTCTTTATTCCTTTGGACATTTAATCATTTCCCCCGTACTTAAACTAACTAAGTGCAATAAGGATACGAGGGCTATTTCATAATTATATCCTGGTGCCTGTGTGTGAATGAATCAGTATTTTAAATAGCAATAAATGTAAAAGCCCCATTCATGTTTATCAGAATAGAGATATTTGCGTTTCTTACGAAAGAAAATTTTTGGCGATTCAGGTGTTATTCATACTCCAACACTATCTATAAAATTAACGATTTTAAAAAATTTTTTGGTTTTTTCTTATCTCGAATTTTTCTTCATTACTAGAAATATAAATATTTTGTTCAACTTTAAGAAAAAAACATTATGTTTGCTAAGCATGTTAGACTGTGGTAAGCGTTCACTATTTCTTTTTGTTGCTATGGATCCTGTTCCTTTTCCATATTACATGCTCTAGTAATGGCGATGGTCATTTCGTCCAAATCTCGGGGTTTTGGGTAATATGTTGAAAAGCTTTCCTTTCGACTTGAACATCATAATTTTTTACACATGTTTATATATATATTTTTTAATAGTTTAAGACAATTTCACGATTTTCTATAATTTTGGAAATTAATAAAGATTTCAGCATTTATAAAATCTAATTAAAACTGAGAACTTAAAAAAATTCAAGTTACCATAATAGTATTTTACACATTTTGTCTTTAAACAATTGTTATTATATATTTTTGTTTTTATGTGGAATTTTTTAAATTTATTTTTCAAATTTTTTTAATTTTTATATACGAGTATTTTTGTTTGGTTATTTTAATGAAATACATAAGTTGATATCTTCAGTTTCAAGTATATTAAAATTATGTGTCAAAACAATTTGTGAATAGTTTCCTAAGTATTTAAGAACTTGTTATATATTCTGATCCTAGCTTTCTGTATGTCTGATGACCAACTCATCAGTAGACTTCAATCATCATCATGTTGATGAGTTGGTGGGCGTTAACAAAATGTTACACATACGGACGGTTAAATTGGAAATAAGTTTAAACTTTCGAATAAATTTACGTACATATTTATGCAATAACTTGAATGCTAAATTTTAAATTTGATAATTTTAAATTTAAATTTTATCAAATTGTAATCAAATCATTAGAGTTTCTCTAGTTTTTAAATTTATGTCCTATATTTTATTCAAATCTCGTCTTTGTTGGTGTTTTTTTTCGTCTATTGAGTTCAAAAAGCTTAGTCGGCCCGATTATATAAGCTCTACTTTACATTTCTCTCTCTCTCCCTCTCTCTCTCAGTTTTGTGTTTCGTAGAGATCAAATCAATTTTCCATCATTATATTTTCGTTTATTGTATTTCAAACTTTATATTTTATTAAATGCCTTTTTTCCCAGGCTAAGCTTTTAAATGGCAACGTTTTTAGTTTCTTGGTCACGAACTCAATTTAACATCAGACACATTTCTTGCATTTATTTACTTCATTTATTGGCTTATTCCAGCACCGCCTTCGTATCTGATTACAAAAAAAGCGTTTTATTAAGTGTTTGCTTGTGTTTGATATTTGTTTAAGGAAAATTCACAAAAAAAATATATTGTTTAAAGGAAGATATTACCTGCCTCATCTTTCATAACAACGTCCATCTACTTAAAGATTTTGTTATTTACGCTGGACATCTATGTGTTGCAAGTGGAAATGTCCTTTCAAAATTCTAATTCAAATGATATTTTTTTGTCTACAATGTAAAATGAAAAGGAAATAATAAAAAAAAGGAACTGAATACTTAAAGTTTATCATAAAAAAGTTAATCTGGTGTATCTATTCTCCTTAACTTTGTTAATTAGATTTATTTTATTGATGTAGAAATCGACGTTGGCGGGGAATTTTTGTTAAAAAATGTTTAGTCCTTTGTATTGTTATATGTAAATTTTCGACAGAAAAAACAAATTGATAATAAATTGTTTTCTTCAACCAAAATTACCGTAGATATTCAACTTAAAGCCAAAAAGTGGAAAAAAGACCGAATAGGGATGAAATGGTCTCTGAAAACAGCATGTTGTTTCCTTGGCTCTGTGTTTCTCTTTATAATTAAAATCATTGTCTTTGTTCGTATATTTCTTAAGAATTAATTTTGCTATAATGAATTTAGGCCCAATTAAATAAATAGGATCAGATTTTTAAGAGAAGATCTATTTAATTTAATGGACACCTTTGCAAATTTTTTTTTTTGGTTTTTATTATAAGCCATTATTATATGTATATAACTTTGCAGTAATATTTCGAAGGCCTTTAAAAGAAAAATAAAGCAATTTCTTCCCGAGATCTGATATATAAACAATTCATGAAATTTTTTAAATATTGTAAGTACTCGCTTGTACCGAATATGTGCTGAGCAAAATAATGAGAGAATAATATATTTAAAAACTTCCTAAATGTGGAAACTTATAATGTAATTAAATCATTTGCAAAATATATATATAAAAATACCCCTTAAAAACAGAGTTTCCAAAGAAATCAAGAAATCCACAACTTGTGATTTAAAAATAGTAAAAAATCAAATATTTTCAATGATTTTAACATGAGCTTGTCATTGCAAGAAGTTCTCTTGTTTGGATCCTATACATTGGATTTGAAGTCATGTTAAAGGTGTTAAATTTGGAAGTATTTTGTATATTATTCTTCACTCATTATATTATTTATTGTAAAGTACCATAAAATATGACCATCTTTATGATATAACATTTCAATTTTTTTTTCTTTTACTGATTATTTCCATTGACTGGATTTGGGGGACCAGCAATTTGATATGTTATACAATCCTGACATATAGAAATTTTTACGCGTTTACCAACTCCCGCACTTCAGCATTTCAAAGAGCAGCGACACTAAGTTAAGCTCTAAACACATAGAAGACAGCAGACAGTAAGCAGCAATACGTCAAAAATAAAATCCATGTGTTTAAATGAAAACGATTATTTTAACGGCAGCACAGCAGCACGACTGCACAACAACATTTGCTGCTGCTGCCTTCTTAGGCTATTTTCTATTTTTACGGGCAGCATTAAGCAAATATAGTGTTGCCATTATATATATAAATTGGAAAAATAAAAACAAAAACTTTTTTAATATTAAACATAAAAGAACATTACAAAAATACAATAAAGAAATAAATTAATGTGTTTTTATAGTGTTTCGTGATATTATTACATTTTTTTTATCAATAACTTTAATTTTATTCATTATAAAATATATGTGCGGCATCCCTGAAATTTGTATTGCTAAAGTACACATCAGCTGAATATTATGCTGTTGCTGTCTTCAAAATAATTATGAAGCTGGCTTTAGAGCAGCATTTGAATTTGGCAGCATTTGAAGCCGTGAAGTCTGCTGTCGTCTATATGTTTAGGGCTTTAATATACATAAAGTGTGGTTATGGGAGAAAATTTCTCTGGGAGAGACCCAGTAAAAGGAGCATTTAAAGGAATCATGAAAATTCAGAAATGAATTTTACAACGGTCTTATGCCAAATTAAATTTATATTTATATGCTTGTTGTTCGATAATGAGAAATCTTCCATTTATTAAGTAAAATAAATTTATAGTTGTTGCCTTTTTTACAAAGAAAATATTATAATTTGTTTAAAATATTACTCAAGCTTTAGGTCTTATTTTGGGGTTAAACAATTTTAATTAAATTATCGATATTTCGATACTCACTGAGTATCATTTCAATATTCAACACAAAGCCAAAATATGGAATAAAGACCGAGTAGGGATGAAATGTAATAAAAAAGGTCAAAAAATATAGAGGTATTAAGAAAATATTATCATATTAAACAAAAATAATGCACTTGTTGTACTACTAAAATTCGAAATTAAGAAATATTGAAAACTTGCTGACTGTCACATTTTCTTTTTAATGTGAAAGTCATATATAGTTTCAATTAAATATTTAAGAAAATACTGTCTACATGTTAATTGAAACAGCTAAAGACAGATTTTCTCAACTTAGCTTTCTAAGAAGGTCAAAAAATGCACTAACAGATCTCTTGGAAGCAATGAAAATGTTATTCCTCAAGAAGAGCTTCCATTTTTGCACTGAATATTAGTATATATGTACATATGTGAGCATTTTTTTGAATTTAATTTTATAATGCAGATATAAAAAAATCTTAACTCTTGAAAGCCTGATTTTCCAAACTAAATTTAAAATAATATAAAACTAATGGTATTAACCATATAAAGAAAAAAATAATAAAAAAATTAAATTAATTTTTTTTTTGCAAAAATAAAGCACGTATCAATTTTGATCTTTTATGCATGTCGTTGTAACTACTAATATCGTTACGCATGAAATAATGAGAAACACTGGTTGTTTTTTGCAAATCCAAGTGGTAAACTTCCTACAATTCTTATATTTACATTTATTTCAAAGGATATATAATATAAGTTTTACAAATTCAAGGATATCTATCATATATGTAATATGTGACTAAAAGCTATTGTTGTAAGAGAAGTAAGCAACCGTTAGGTATATATTTAATACATGTAATAAAATTAAGTCCGTTTGAGTAATTATATTTCCAAATTTGTTTGTTAATTCATATTTTGGCATGTCATTGTTCGCTCCAGCAAATCGTCAGTGAACTATATTAGGGCTGAGTATGTTTGTTTGTTATGCTGTTTGCATAAAAGCATTCTGGTCTTTTTGTTACAATGATATGCGATAAAAAAAATTCTTATATTGTAATTGAATATTTTGCCATAAAAATATGGGGTGGACTCTTTTAAAACTGTTTAAAGTTTAAGATGAGTTGGCTTAGCATTTAAATATTCGTTATATGACACAAGAAGCAAATCTAATAAGTTAATTATTCAAATATATTTTTCTGGGTACAATCCTGACAAGTTTCAGTATTAAGAAATTAGATCTTTCTATTTAGAATTGAATATTTAAGTCGTAAGATAAAAAAGTCTTACAATAAACCATATACTATCGATTTCAGTAAACAAAATGGTAGTAGAGAAAAAACATTTTTATTGCTTATAAGAATCGAAAGTGTATTTCCTTGCTTCTAATGAAGCGAAATTGGCAATAGTTTGATTACAAATATGAAATACTTCTTCTATATTAATTAAAAATCACTGTCCGCTTGATTTAAACCACCTTATTTTATTAAAAATATTTATTTTCTTAAATCTTCAATCCATAGGTGAAACAATTAATATCATATAAGAAAAAGGAAATCGTGACTATTGGCAAATTATTACACCTTGCAGATGTTCAATTTATTGCTGTTAGTAAAAAATTAATCCTTATTTAAAATAATAAAATTATTTGCTTTATAAAAAAGCAAAAAATTTTTTTTGCAAAAAAAATTTTTTTGGGAACACAATGAAGGCAATTTTCGGATCGAAAAACTGCAATGGGAAATCAGTATTTAAATCATTAGAAATTTTCAGTATTCGCACTAGTTCTGAATTCTAAATTTGCTCTAGTTCTGAATTCAGTATTTTCTTGATTTATTCGGAAGCTCCTTTTTTGGGGAGAACAATATGTTTCGCTAATTCTAATTCGCTCGCATACATTTTCACAAAAGTATTCTGGAAAAAGCCATTCCGCTAGATATTAAGCATATAAAATGTGCTGCTTGAAGGATTGACGATTTTGTATTGGAAAAATAACACTTATAAATATTTTTGATGATTCTTTAAGCGTTA
Source organism: Germaria angustata (assembly GCA_963681545.1). Taxonomy (NCBI): domain Eukaryota; kingdom Metazoa; phylum Arthropoda; class Insecta; order Diptera; family Tachinidae; genus Germaria; species Germaria angustata. Next base: position 35,344,203 of record OY813001.1, read on the forward strand.
ATTGCTTTTTGAAACTGGTAGAGGTATTTAAGGGCACGTTGATTTTGATCTTTCTTCGGTTGGCGATGCTCACTACTAGTATACGAGTATTACTTTAAAGGATTGATTAAACCTTCCGCAAATTGCCTCTAAGATAAAATATTTTGTCTTAAAGCAAAAACTTTACTTTTGATGATAGGAAAAACTTGCATTAACCATTACAATTTTACCATTATTTACAGTCCTGTGTGCACATCTGCTAATAATTTTCTTGTTTTTGTTATAGTTTATTTTCTTAAAACGTTGCAAGATGTTTTAATATTATTTATTTGGCCCTAAAATTCTCATTTATTTCCTCGAATCAAAATAGCAAAAATAAATGAATAGTTCTCAGATGCAAACTGTTTCTATTGCCTTAGTAAATGTGACCGTATATGTTTCGCATTTTGTATAAAGCTTGTATAATTCATATCAGAAAGGTTAAATTAGAATATCCAAGAATATCAAAAAACTTCAAAGTTCAAAAGGCAATATATTGACGTGATTCATAAGAATATTAGAATTTCCAACTTTCTTATCTCAATAGCTAAAAATCAGCTCCCACACAAATTATTTTCCTCATGATTTGTTATATTCCTAAAAAAAATTTTAATGCCATAACTTTTTATTCGTATGAACTTTAATAAAGTTTTTAATTAGTTTTTCTAAAAAAAAAAAAAACTTTAAAATGGAATTACTGAATTTTGCTATGAACCTCCTCAGTTTTTTTCCCCGCGGAACACATTGTGTCACTCTAAAATATATATTGTTTTGGGTAAAATTTTTTTTACAGATTTACAAATGTTGGTACAGGTGTAATAAATCTAGGTATTAAGAAGCTTAATTTTTATTTAGTCGAAAAGGCACTCTTCTTATTGGCCCTTTGGAGGCAATAAATTTATCATTCCTTAAAATTTACTTTCGTCTTCTGTCGCTTAATATAGCGCCAAATAGAAAATTTTCTATGTCGTTTTTTTTTTTTTGCAAATAGATAAAATTATTTTTTATGTTATTGAAATTTAAAATCAATCATCACCTTTATCCTCAGCTCTTTATATGTTCCAGCTACTCCTCTTAAATTTTTAATTAAATTTTATTTTCATTTTACTTCCATACCGTGAAATCATCAGCATTGCTTTTACAATTAATTTAAATCCGCCTTTGTCGTTGTCCTTTGTTGTTTCACTATTATAAAACTATTTAAAAATTTTACACAGTTGGTGAGTTCTACACTCTTGCACCTACAATCTGGAATACATTCTTCATAGAGCATTCATGGTAGACAAGAAGGCAAAGGTCTTTGCCTTTGTTGCACTCTGACTATTTTACGCTTGTATTCTCTTTCGGTGTATAGTGTAACAGCGCAAGGAGGCATTAAACTTCTCTTGATATTTGTAAATGTTGTTGTTGCTGTTATCTTGTATTGTTGTTATTATTTTGGCTGATTGTGAATAATCTTAAACTTCAGAATACAATTGTGACTATTGGAATTTCGTGCAACATTTTATTTGTCATTGTGTTGGTATTTGAGAGCATTATTATGCAGTCAGAAGTTGCTCTGTCAGCAATTATTGTTGTTGTTATTATTGTTGTTTGGTTGCAAATGTTACATACTTCCTGTCTCCTGCAGTATTTTCTATTATCATAGCTTTTCCCTTTATTTAAGGTTTTTCTTTATTTGTTCTTAGAGTTCCTGCTACTGTTGTTGCTCTTGCCTTTATTGTTGTAATCAAAATTGTACGAGAGAGGAAAATAGTTACAAAAACAGAACAGGACTGTTTGGTTTGTATGTGTGAGCGGAACTGTCGGTCTGTCTTGTGTTCGTAAGCAATTGCAAATGCAAATTTATTTGTGTGTTTGTTTGCAAATATTTTTGTAAGCTAGACAAAGACAAATAGCAACAAAAATATTTATTCACGTCAGCATCTTCACTATATATATTTGTGTATGTTTCAGTCAGTAGGCCGGTTACCTGGATTTTTCATAATTGTTTGTAATAAAAATGTCGCAAGGTGTGTTGGTACGTATGGATTTGATTGTGCATGAATGCGCATAACGATTAATGATTTACCCGGCCACTGTAAGGAGTCTATCTGAGTTAGGGCAAGAAAATAATAAGGAAATTATGACATCCAGACCTTAAACAATTATACAAAAAGTTATTTTGTGAAATAATTGGGGGATTAAAAAGGTGTGCTATTAAGTCGTATTGTCATAATGTCTTAATATTTTAGTATGGTTTAAAAAAATTGTTTTTGTGCTGCAAACAAAAAAGTCATAAAATAATAAGACTTTTTGAGGTATGTTTATTGTTTTGTCATAAAATAATGGAAAAAAATCTGAGCCTAAAGTTAAACGTGTGCGCACAAATCCAACTAAAAAATGGAATCGGCTGGAAGAAAAGTCGCTAATAGAGATTTTTGAATCCCAAGATGAACACTTCTGCGGCTAGTGAGCAAACTAGCAACGTTTATTAAAAACCCTTCCTCAGTTTGATCTTCGTCGTCGCCATCACCTACAAGGAGATGAACTAAAATTTAAATATATATATATTTTTTTCATACTTACTTGGTCCACCCATTATGATGTCCAACATGTAATTTTCATACAAAGTGTGTATTGTTTTAGATTTTTCGCTTGTTTTTGGCACTTTCAAACAAAATGTTTATAAAGGATTTAATATTTTTTCTTTGATGTCAAATATTTATAAATATTTTATGTTCATATCAGTTGACCGAATTCTGAAATAGCACTTTAAGTTATGATGGGTTGTTCATAGCAGTCATATATTTTCGTGCTATTTTTTTATGACATGACTTTATGACTACTCTTTGAATCCCCCAAATATAAAATATTTTTACTTTCATATAAAAGTGCATAAATAATTAATGTGCTAGAACTGTAAAGTTTTGTTTTAACTAAAACGATTTAGTAAAAACATAATTACATATACGAAAAAGCATTTTAAAATAAATTCAGCTTTAGATCTTGATTGTATCCTTCACAACAAGTGGAAGTGCCATATCCACAGTATTTAGTTGAGACTCCATAGGGTACACATATAGTGTGGCTTCTTACAAATAGAAGATTTGATCTTAAACTGACCATCTGTTAGTGTATGTAAATTGCTGCCAGTAAGACTAGACTTTTGGCAAAGTAGAATATCTGCAGTATTCTGAACAGGTCAAATAGCTTATGGATCTAAGAATTAAAGAAAATTACTATTATTTTTTTTTTTACTTTGCACGCACTTATATAAATTTTTTACATAAAAAACTGTTTTATTTCCCAATATTTCGTTACACTTGTGTATTCACTTCAGCAGGGAATCTTGTAATTAATAGCGTAAGGAAATGTTGGAAAATGAAACATTTTATACTCGTATATAAAAACTTAAACCAACAAGAAAAAAACCTCAAGAAAAAAAATTATCAATGAAAATGTTCCAATATACCTGAATTCTATTCATTTCAAAAATACTCGTAGCTAAAATCATCTGTTAAATGGATTACACATAGACGAAAAAGTCTAAGCCTGAGTAGGGGCACGAACCAAGGTACCTCGATTGAGTCAAAAAATTAAAATAAATTAACTTATCTTTCATTGATTATTATATTTACCATATACATTATAACATTTATAATAACAAAAAAAAAAACTCTCGTCTTCGTACTTTCTAAACAAAATTATTTTAGAAATATTGTAACAATTAGTTTTTTATATAAAAAATCTCAAACAAAGGTGGTTTGTAATGTCTTATCTGCCATAAAAAAAATATGTAAAAAAATACAACAATTCATAACACAATATCATTGATAAAAAGTAATGTGGGAGTTGCCTTAGAAATTTAAAATACGAAGTCAGAGCAATGCCTGCAACGCACCGCTGAGAAATGTATAAATAAAATAATTTTTCAGTGTAGAACTTTGATAGTCTAAATGTCTACGACATCAAAAGTATAATTCAAAGAATAATTGTGGCAACAAAACTCTACTAACGACAACAACCGATTCGTAAATCTCAAAAAAAAAAAAATAATTTATATAAGAATAGAAACATGCAGTGTCCTTGGAATTACAGGATTTTATATTCACATATAAAAATCACTTATAATTTGTTTTTTAATTTTAAGCTTTTTTCTTTTTTTTTAATTAATTGTATTGTTATTAATACATATATAGGCCTAGTCCGTGAGGAAGCAAGGCCTAGTCTCTTGAATTAATAATATATTTTAAAATGTTAATTTTAGTATGTATTATAGCACTTATGTCATATTGACATATATTTGTGTAGGTTTTAGTATAAAAAACATATAAAAACTTTTTAGAAACTTCGCATTAATTAACAAAATCGAATTGAAAAGGCCTACAACGCAATTGACTTACAAAATATAAATTAAATTTTTTCATGTCCTTAGTTTATAAAAAAAACTGCGTGGAAATTGTGCTTCCATTTAAAAGGCACACAAAAAGCTTCATAATTACAACAATATTTCTTGCTTTGCACCTAATCAAGTTATAAATAAGGCCTTTAAAAATAAAATTAAAATGAAAAATCCTTCTGTCTTTTTATTTATATATACAAATTGCTTCTGTTAACCATTAAACGTTTTGCTTTTAAATATAGTTTCAGACGTTGCAACTAGATGTGCTTTTCTTCCGAAATCTTGTTTCTATAATTACTGCAAGAAAAAAGAAAAAAAAAATTGGTTTCTTTGCTACTCAATGTCAGTGTTAAACTTTATCCATCCCTGATAGTTTTTAGTCGTTTTAGTGTGACGTTTTTATATTTTACATTTTGGATTTCTCCTTTTACAAGTTCATTACAACATTTAACGCTGCCATGATTCTGGGCCATCATAAAAGATGGAAAATCTTATCAAATAATATCCTTGTGTGCTTGTGTTTTAGATTTTCATTATGATTTTTTTGTATTTCTTGAACACGATGGCCAAACGACCAAACAAATTTAAAAGAAAGACAGCAAATAAATGAGTGTCATAAAACTAGTATTAGATTAATGGCAGCACCAGCATAAAAAATGAGTTTGAATGCATTCAAAGAAATTTCCTTAAATCATTGCAGAGACTCTTAAACTTTGAATGAAATTAAAATATACTGTTTAGATTGATTTAATGGAATCATTTGAAGACAATTTAAAAAAGAGATTTTAAGTTAGTGATAAACGATTTTTAATGATCTTACTAAAAGGACTAAGTCCCTGTATTATTATTATTATTATTTATTGCTTTTATGCCAAGTCGTGCGCACAAAGTCCCTGTATAGTGTCAACGGAAAAGGAAGTTTGTAAACAAAAAATTCAATTGGCACTTATATATTTTTTCTACATTATAATTTTTTGTATGCAGAAATTTCCTCAACAAGGATGTATTTGTCTTTTATGATTTCATTCGGAGATATTAAAGTACATGCGCATTTGTGTGAAAGACTGACCTTCGTAGACTAGTAGGTAGTGTACTAGACTCGTAGTGCGAAGGTCCCAGGTTCGAATCCTGCCGCAGAACTCTGGCAGTTTGAAAGGGAGCGCACAACAAGCCTTCACTGGCTTAAGTGTATGTCGTATGACATGGGCTATCACACCCCTCCAATCAACCTAACCTAACCTAACCTAACCTGTGTGAAAGTGGTTGTATCTTAATAAAACGATACGATTCTTAAGTCCTAGTGCAATATGGGGAGTGTAACAAAAGCTACAATTCCAATAATTGTTTTTTTCTAAATTACATCTTATTACTAACAAAAAATTTCAAAACTATGCAAAATATTCAAAAGCTGCTATATTTTGTAGGTTAAACTAAATGATTGTATATTGTCGGCGTAAATGCAAACTTATCAGTCGACTTCAAATACCATGTTTAGAGACAATACAACCTCATATGCTTTATATAAAAACTCTCAAAGAACATACCAGAATTACTGAGATCATATTATGGTAACTCCCATGTGATACAAGATCACATGTTTATCAAACAAAAAACTCTAAATATGTCCACTTATAAATTTTCATTAGTATCAATAAATTGTGGGTAGTCGTATGTAGACAACTTATTTCACAACAAAAGTTCCTTAAGGAATAGGAAAAAGTAAAAAAATATTTAATGTCTTATTGCACATGTATATATTTCAAGTTAATACACTTCTATAGCCAACGATGGCTGGTTTTTTATTCTTTGAAATTACGCCCAAGCTTTGGACATCCCTTTAGCAAATGGTATAAAGCTGATCATGACAGATGCAAGGTGTTCACAAATGAACTCCTGCCACTTTCAAAGCTTGGCCCTGGATGTTGTTAAAGCCTAAATTCATTTAAAATAATTTTGTTCATTTTATCAACAGGATTGCCGCAATTCTAGATTAATTTTGAGGACTGTCATCTATCACTCGTTAAACATCGCTTATTTAATTATACTACTCTTTACATAATGAGGATATTACAACAGAAAATTTTCACTAATGTCGACTGATAGAGTTGATTTTATTGGCTCCACTGAGTTTTACGCAGACAATTGTAGAGCACCTTTTGCATGATTAGATTCTTTGTAAGCGTTCAAATTGTTGGCAACATAAGGCATCGCCTCTCAATATATATATATATATATATATATATATATATATATATATATATATATATATATATATATATATATATATATATATATATATATATATATATATATATATATATATATATATATATATATATATATATATATATATATATATATATATATATATATATATATATATATATATATATATATATATATATATATATATATATAAGCAATGCCGCATATTCAAACACAAAGTACGCTTCAGTTTGAATACAGCTTCTTTCTATTTAAAACTATTTTAGTATCTCTGAATAAATCTTCCACCAGTTTTCTTGGCCGAGCATCTTGTCAGATAACTAGGCTATATAAGGTTGTAAATTTTCAGTTGACAAAATATCAAATTAATCTTGTTAAAAAGAATGAACGAAAAAAATTATTCTCTATAACAAAGAGAAAATAAAAAAAAATAGTTGAGTGTTTTCCATCATGTCAACATTTATTATTAAAATGTTGGGACTAGACATTTTAATAGAAAAAAAAAATAATAATAATAAAAATAAAACAAAAACTTGAAGAAATTGAAAATGTTGAAGAAAAGCATTAAAATTCAAAAGACAAAGACTGAAAGAAGAAATTAAAGCAGGCAAGAAGAATTACCATAAAACATTTACTAGACTGAGAGTAGACAAATTAGAACTATTCATACTAGTAGTACTTTTGAGAAAATTGATGCTACTTTTAAGGTACTTTGGCCATTTTTCATCAAAAGTTTTTTCTACCGTACTTCTTGTATTTTAATATTAAAATTAAATGTACAGCAACAAGCATCATCAATGTAATTAGTTGTTAAAAGGATGTTTAAGTTTCAATGGCAAATAAGAAACAAAAAGTCAAGTAAGGGATTAAGGCAAGAAAGGTAACGACAGCAAAATTTTGTTAATCGTTGTAGTAAAATAAAAACAACTAAAAATATTTATGGAAAATATCAGGACTTGAAGTAGTATTTAAGGACGCTCCCAGATTTCATTTAATGAATTGTAAATATTTATGGGTATTTTCAAATATCAAAAGTATTTAAGTAGATATTCAAATAGAATAGTCAAGAGACATTGCAAGGCAATTATGAGAAATTTCTTCATAACAGTCGTAGAGTAAAATAAAATCTTATATGATTTCTTGAAAGCATCAGCTAAAATTAATTTTATTTACTGGCAAACAAAATAAAGCATTAGAACTGTTGGAATGTGAAAAAAATTACTGTAAAACAATAATACTAAGGGGTTACAGATAAATTAATTTGAATAGGCTAATGTCGGTAACATTTTATGGTGAAGAAAGAATTGGACATAAGATAATGGTATAATGGTATTAATAATTGGTATTAAATATATGATCCCGTAAAACAAGACCTTTCAAAAAAGATTTAAATATACTGAAACTAGGACTCAGAAGTATTGTAAAGTTATATCGTTTCCGGTACTTTCGATATAGACTTTTAATTGCAGGATGTTCTCTTTTTTGATTCCTATTCTCCGATTACTCTTGTGAAAATTGAACTATATGGGTTTGTGAAACTCACATGTCATAAAAACTTAAACTAAACCACTTAAACCTATAGGGAAGTACTATGTGCATGGTTTACTTGGAAACCCCAACTCGTACTTTAAAGCTTTGTAATTTTTAAACACAAATATTTCACTTTCGAAGGAGAAATTTCGAAATGGAAGACTTATCAGTCGTTTCAATTGTGTTCTTAATATAAGTAATTGCTGTGTATGTAAGTAAGATTTTATATCATAGCACACACAGACACACATCATTAAGTCGTGCTAATAACAACACCCGATAATAAGCATTTAAATATTGACACCAAAATTTTAATGAGCAACAGAGGTGACAATGAAATCGTTTGCAGGAGTTGAATGTGATGAAAATGATGCAGATAATGATAATGCTGTTTGTTGCTTTACAGATAATAAAACAAGTAATAACAATAATAAGGGATACTATGCAAATATTAAATGTTAATCTATGGATAAATCAGCGACAACAGGTACCTGCATAATTGGGCTCAGAAATTATGTGGCCATAAAAAGTAAGCACACACATGAATATGTATTATATATAAATGTGTGTCCCTATATCCACTTACGTGAAGTTAACGTACACATACGTACGAGTACTATAACGTAAAAGTAGATAAGAGTACAATTTAATTTGTTTATATAAGAAAGCATCTGATAAATTAGGAATATGACGCTTTTAAACGTCTTTAGTATTCTATAACATCTGCGCCACAATGCTTATGCTCTACAAAATTGAGTATTAATAATATTAATTCGAAGAAATTTTACAATATTGTTTGTAAACTTTTCCCAGAGAAACTCTCTCCATGCTTTCCCATATAATAATATTATTAAAGTCTTACTAAAGTGATTGCTTTTGACAATATGGAGATGTCAATATTATTTTGGTGGCATATTCTCTTTATTGCTTATTAATTGATATCAAGATAAGCTTTTAATCCGTAAAGCATAAGAGATCATTAACATAAAGTTGAAGTTACAACTGTTTGTTTGGCGTCCTTTTTTTGATATTTAAATCGCATTTAATAACGTAGAAATACTATTATAAATAACATCATTACAACCTACAATCGAGTTATGCCAAGTGAAGACCTTTAAAATGAAAAAAAAAATACTTAAATGAAAAGGAAAACTTTTAACTATTGTTTTTGGTTATTTTCGTGGCACTTGAATTCACTTAAAAGAAGAACAATTTAAACGAAATAAATTTTTGTTTGTAAAAGTGAAAAATTATATGCAACAAGCATCGCTTAAACGAAAAATTGCACCGACAAATTGCCATGTCGTGCAATTAATTACAATTGTATTACATGCAACAGATGAAACTTTAGTTCATATTATAAAACCACATTCATAATAAACTTACATACATTGTACATATTTTTTGTTCAAAGATGAATTTTTAAAATGTTTAGTTCGTTTAAATAAAGTAACCTTCACTCGTACGAAACTTGCAAAAATTTTCATATTTGCTTATCAGAGTTCGTCAGTAAAGGAGAAATATACGGAAGTGCACGATCGTTATTTGCAGCCTGGGTACAAAAAAGGTGAGGATATGAGTCTAAATGGTTTTCAATACCGTTTTCCATAAAAGAAAATATATTCAGTTCTCAAGTAGATATAGCATTGGATATTAAAAAATGCAGCAGTCAGGAGGACTTTTAAAATTCCCCAGACACACTGATCGAGATAGAATAAAACACCTTCTAACTCTGCTCTATTGATTTGCAAAATTTGAGGACTATGTGATGATTCGCAATTTGAAGAGACGGTCAGTTGAACACTTCCTATGTAATTGCCCGTCTCTATTAGGATAAAACGTCAGACACCTAGGGAATTATTTTCATTAAGATTGTCTCACCCTTAATTTTATAATGCTTGTTTGTTTGTTGAATATTGGGTTGCCTTTCATAAGCTAAAGTATTTAGCGCTGTGGTAAATTTAATCTTAGTTGCTCTAAGGACGTGGTTACCTGTATATCCTGATTTCCAAATATCTAACTTCTTACACTGAAAACTTGTCAATTCAGTGTTAAAAATATATCCTTAACACGTTGAAATCAGAAATGTCTGTAGGTTCTAAAAGCATAACACTTTTTTGAGGATATTTTTCATTGAATCCATCAACCTTCTTCTGGTAAAAAATAATTCAAAATTATTAGTAATTGATACATTAATTTATTTATAAAAACTAATCTCAAAATTTTAAGTCAAAAATATAAAGTGTGTTTTTGGAGCCTTCACTGGTTTTAAATTGAACTTTAACGTGTAAATTAAATTCCAGTCACATTTTCGATTAAAATACAACAAATTCTAGTTTGAGCTTATGACGTTGAGCTCGGTGCTTGAAATTGTTTAATTTTGCTGCCAGAACTCATAATTTTCCTTTATATTCTTTGTAGTAAAGATTGTAAAAGACCATTAAATTTTCTCTTTAGGAAAATTGCTTTAAAGCTATTATAAAGAATACTTGAAACAATTTTCCAGAATCGGTAAAAAGTTTATTTAATAGGCTTTGTATCAATAATAAAAAAATAAATAATAATAATAATTTGGTTATTGTATTACAAAAGCTCTTCAAGGTCTTCTTTTGTGGTTAAGCAATTTTATTTAAAATTATTCATTCTTCGATACTCATTGGGTATCATTTTCAGGACAATTATGTTTTTTAATAATAAAAATAAAAATTTTTTATCAAAAACAATATATTTATTTTTTTTTTTGGATTTTTTCAATATTTCAACATTAAATTTGAAACAAAATCAAAAGAAAAATTTTAAATATTTTCTATACAAAATACCGACAATTGGGGAAAATGAATAAACATTTTTAAATTTCATACATAATAAATTATAATATTTTATTAAGTAACAGAAATTAATAAAATATGTTTCTTTTTAGTGTCCATTTTTGCTTTTGTAAATTAAATGCCTATAACTTTCAATCTCTGTGATAATGGTATATTAATTATTTCTAACATTTCTAACAAAAAACGATGTTTGTAGTTGTTTTCTTTATATAAAATTGTTGTATTCTCAAAGTCCGGGTAATGACTTTTATTTAGACAATGAGTTAACAAGGCTGCTTTTTACGAAGAAATATTATTTTTATATTTTTGCCCCGATCTATGTCCTGCTAATCTTGTCTTCAGTTTATTTTTAGTAGTACCTATATATACTTCAGAACATTGGTCATTGTTGTTTCCTTTACATGGAATTTGGTATATCACATTTGCAATATCTAATTTTTCAACTGTATCTTTAGTTCTACTAAATAATCTGCCTACTGTATTACAAATTCTATGGGACAATCTATATCTTTTCTATCAAATATATTTGATTTTTCCAACCTTTCAGATAAACCAGGAACATAGGTTAATGACTTATAAATTTTAAGCTCAGAATCAGTATTTGTATAAATAAAAATGTCGAATAGTATCATCAATTTATACATGTAAACATTAAAAAAAAATAAAAATGAAGGAAAGAGAAAATGTTTGTGTCATATATGAAAAATACACACATATTCATAATAATATTTTTTTTAAACACATACATATAAATAAAAAAATAATTATTTGGAAACATGTATATATAAATATGTATGTATGTCGGAATACACGTATACTTTATATAAATGTTCTCCAACATATGTACGTACATACACATTTACATCTATAAAATAATATGTATTAAAGCGCTGCTTCTTGTGGAACAAGTCCCTATAACGTTCGCTACATTTTCAGTGTCTGCCTTAAAATTAATTCTTTTTGTATTACTAATATTAAATATGTGAAGCATTTCTAATAAATATCTTCTCTTATAATTTGCTTCAGTGTATAACATTGTCTAATATTAAATTAGCAAAGTTCGGATAGTGATTACATTGATGAAAATGTAAAGACAATGCAGTTCTCTGTGAACTATTTTCTCTACTTTTTGGATCAGACCTATGTCCTGCAATTCTAACTTTTAACTTGTTCTTCATTCTACCTACATATACCTTTTCGCAACTATTACTACTCTTCTTTTCTTTTGTAAGTCATCTTTCTTTTCTTTTGTAAGTCATTCTATATTCTTCTGCATCATATATTCCTGGTCGGTAATTTTAAATAAAATTGTTTAACCACAAAATAAAATCTCAAGCTGGAATAATATAGTAACCAAATTGTTATAAAAAAGGTAAAAAAAAATCCTTGAAAATATAAATTTAAGCAAAAATTTTTAATATGAATAAATTTTTCGATTGCTCAAAAAGTTTAAAAGATTATCAAAAATAATTATATTGATAATGAGAAAGCTACTTCCAAGTTACAAATTAATACATCTCTTTCATCTTAGATCCATCAATAATTCATACAGTCTTTAAATCAAACCCTTTAAATTTTCAACCTAATTAATATTAGCAATCAATTATTTTCCAAATAATACGATAAAAGGAAACAGCTAAATGTCTGTAATCAATCAAATACATAATAGATTAAATTTACTGCTTTAAATATTTTCTGAAATGTTAAGAAAAAGCCCTATAAAAATATCCTTGCAAGACAATGAAGTATTTCGTTGAAAAGAAAAACATTAACGCTTCCCTTTAAATTAAGTACTAAAATGTTCTTTTCCCTTGAGCTTAAGCTAAAAGAAAAGAAAAATTGGTTATACTTTGATTTAGAATTCCTACGCTTTACCTTGTTATATGAAAATGGCAAAGCGTTTGGATTCTGAAACAAATTGTTTCCACTTAATCGTCGTCGCCTTTTGTGGGAAAAACAGCTTAATGTTATGTGCAATAAAAGTTTAAAAGAAATTACAAAACAACAACAAAAGTATTAAGTGAAGTGTTGGTATTGTTCACAAATGGAAATTTTAAAATGCTTTGCAAGGATTTTTTTCAAAATTGTTTTCAATTTCAAGTATGAATTTGCTTACATTTTGCTTTCAAGTCTTAATCAACATTAAATGCAGTATTTTAATGTTGTTCACAACATGAATGCAGGCGCTGCACTCATTATCATTTCCAAAGTTCAACTGCATAACCAACTGCTCGATTGTAACAAAAAACGTTGAGAAGTAAAAGGATGCTCTCACCTTTAATGTGTCTTTAACCGCACCAGAGCTAAAATAAAACCAAAGAAGCAAATACTAAAAAAAGAAGTAACCGCTTCTCAGTAACATCAGGAAAATTACGGTAGAGGATGATGATGATGATAATGATGGTGGTTGTTGGTGTTTGTGTTGGTGTTGGCAGAGACCGTGGCTGTAGTCTTGGAACTGCGGTTGCTGCTGTTGAAAAGCGAACTCTAATCAGCGTAAATTCTAATTTAAACATTCGTTCAGCTGTTACAAAAAGCTAAAACATTTGAAAACACACAAACTCCGAATGCCATTGTAAAAGTAGCGTAAATGTGTGGAAGTGGCAAATAACCAAAAACGAAAAATATTTTTGTAAAAGAAATGTGTAACAGAATAAAAAAGAATGAAAACAGTCAAATTGAGAGGGTGTTAGTTTAAATAAATAAAAGTATTTATATTAAAATAAATAATAGAATTTTGAGCATTTTTTTTTGATTCTTGTATCCTTTTTTTCTCTTAAAAATGTGTTGGGCAGAATAAAGTTTTCAAAAAGAACTTCTTTTCCTCCACTTTTAACAAGTACAAATTGAATCAACTTAGAACAATGCACACTGGAGCAGGATATTGGAAAAAAATAAAAAAAATGTGGAATGACTCCTTCTAACAACTTCTTTCAGGTCTTAAATATCAACTAAACTTTTAAATGATTTTTTTTTTCTTCGCTGTCCGTTTTAGCTTTAGAGAAACAATTTTTAATTCAGAATTTCGGAGCCTGGTATTTATATTTAATTGCAGTACTAAAATTTTTGTTACTTTGGCAATTTTTTTATTTTTTATTTTATGCTCAAGATAAAAAGTAATTTTCATCAAAACATTTAAAATTATTAAGAGAGCGTTTCAAAGAAATTTTTATATACAATAGTAAAAGTTCAATAACAGCTTGTGTTGTTACTCAACAGGAAGCTTTATTGCGTGGAATGAAGCAGGGTCATTAGTGCAAATTGAATCCATATCCTCAAATTATACAGTGATTTTTTTAGTAAAAATTAATATTTTGTGGACCCGTAAAATTTTCAATCAATAAGCAACTGTCGTTAATTTCATCGATCCTGAATTAAAAAAATTTCATACAATTATCAAGACAACATAGTTATGGGAAAACCAAAATATTGTTGAATTAAGCATAGTTAGTGTTAAAATTAGAAGCTCGAATATTCACATTCATTATCATTTGAGCAGTCATGGTGCACCCATATGAGCGATATACGATTTTTGCATACGGTTAAGAATTAATTCCAATTTTATTTTTATTAGCACTTTTTTATGTTCATCTCATGATTGACACAGTTTTGGATTCCAAGTAGATGTAGATCTAAAAATTATCATAAGGAATCCGGTTGCTTAAAAGTTTTATATTTAAATGATAGCCAAGCAAATCATAAATAATGACGGAACTGTTTGATAGTTCGGACCAGCTCGCTGCCTTTTTTACTTGGAACATTACTAAAAGGGGGAGCCCTGCTTAAGAATTTCACGATACTATTATTTGCTAGAAAAATAGGCTAAGTTGTGCTTGTAGACATTTAAATTGAGCTGTTATACCTTTTATCAGAAATATAAACGATTTCATCATTTATAAAATATATCACTCCATTGCAAGTTTTGTGGTAACCTTCAAATATTTCCCTTGTGAACACCGCGAGAGCTGTTTACTAAAGAATAGTAAAGACATCTAGACCATTTAATCCCTTTGGACATAATTAGGAAGTTTACATTCTAAAGCAGCATAAGCTTGAGAAAATTTTTTCTCATATTTGGGTTCTGTAGAAATGAAATTTAAAAAATTTGTAACATAGTTTCTGATAACACCGAAGATGGGTAAAAAATTAAGGCAAGACTTATTTCGTAGACTTTGCTTCCTTGAAACATAATGAATTCATAGATCGTCTCTTAAAATCCTAAAGTCCGTAAGAAAATTTTTACTTTGTCTAGGAGCAAGACTATGAACTAAATTTGTGAAATTTCTTTACACCGTATTAAAAGATCCCCATATTACGCATGAAATGTTATTACATTTATTTCGAAGTTTTAAAGTCTATATATAAAAATGATCATTTCTGGAGCACAAAATCTTTGAATACTCGTACTATTAGTGTACCAGGGAATATGATAATTTGTTAATAATAATTAAAGGATGTAGGACTCATCGTCTTTCTATTCAGTTAGATATTGTATGGATTGGTTGTAACGTAATCCACGCCAGTTTTAAATTTTATCACTATTGTATTAATCAAATTAAAGCACGATTAAATATTGATTTGTATGGAAGTTCGTCTGATCTTAATACATATTAGATAAATAGGTACCATCTCTAAAGAGTACCTTTTCATATTAAAAAATAAACTCTCAAAATAAATTCACAAATTAAGAAAAAAGGAAAAAATCAATATATTACTGTATACATAATATCATCCTTATTTTGAAGATGTTTAAAAGGTAATTGATTATTTTTAAGCATTTTTAACAAATCTCATCGATCATATTTGTAAGACAATTGCTGTGACATATTTCGAATCACCTGATGCGGGTTTACTAACATCGTAGTCAGTATTAGGAAAATTTCGAGATAATTTTTCCATTATTTCAGGAAATTTTCATCCATTAACGCAATTTTATAATCTTAGAAAAAATTATGAAAGCATGACATTCTTAGATTAAAGAATAATAGTATCAGTTCCGCATAGAAAAACTCATTATTTTAATGTTGGCGTGTAATTTTGCTAATTTCGCAAAGAAGCCATATATAAATCCTATAATGAATGTCTGGAATAGTATTGGCTCAAAGTTTATTGCCTGTTGTTATCTGAAAAGGCACTAAAAATGCTTTTAATTAGACTTAAGCTCCATACATCTGTCTGAACTTCTCGCAGGATTTTTTTTACAAATAGACTTGTTTCTGTTATATTTATTTGTATTCCAATATTTTTTAAAATTTATATTAATTTTAAAATTAATATAATTTTTTACAACTTTTCTTTAAGTTACGAGTTACACACTTTTGGTGTTATAAAAAATATATTGCGAAAATTATTTTACATATTGAAATAAAAAATACCAATCATTCAATCCCTAAGTTGCCTTTGAATCATTAAATTTCTGTAAGATGTGATAATTTTGCAAACAGACAGTGTCGAATATTGCACAATGGCTCATAAAGCACAAAGTTGATGATAATACCAAAAATGATACTTTCTTTGTTTCTTATGAAAAAAATCATAGTAAATATAATTATATGAATATTTTTAAGAAACACTACGCTTAATGCTTTAGAAACAAAATATCTGAAGTCCAATGATGATTTGATTCGCAGCAACAATATACCGCACATTTGGTCACAACAAAATTATTTTTAATAATTTTTATTTGGGCTCAAGTTCTTTATTTTTTACCTACTTTTATATTAGTCATTTTCACAATTAACAGATTTGGAGGAACAATTAAAGAAAAAGTAAGGTTAAAAAAATTAATGGGAATCTCATACTGACTGGCTTTACTACTGTTGTCTATTAAAAATAAACAAGAACAAAAATTACGCCACTAATTCACCAAGATGATGATAGCAATTTAATGTTAATTACACAAAAACGTTAAGCTTTAAAATCGCTACCTTGAACAACTATTTCGAAGATTTGTCTAGTGCATTATATTTACTTCAAATGCTTATAAGTCCTTAGATACTTAATCGTTGCTTTCCTTAATGTTAAATATTATTAAAAGCAACTAAAAAAATCACAATTCGAAATCGTGCGAAATTAATCAAATTCCATTGAAACAGAAACTTTAGA
The DNA here is from genome assembly GCA_963681545.1 of Germaria angustata. Taxonomy (NCBI): domain Eukaryota; kingdom Metazoa; phylum Arthropoda; class Insecta; order Diptera; family Tachinidae; genus Germaria; species Germaria angustata. The sequence continues at coordinate 35,361,294 of OY813001.1, forward strand.
TTTTTTATTAAAATGCAACAATAATTTTCGTGCCAATCTTAGAAAAAGCTACTTCGACCCATTGTGCTTGGTAATTTAATAACAAAAAAAGTTATACTGCTGGAATGCTAAAAAAATTAAGTAAACATTTGTAACACTTTCCAAGTCTTTTCAGTTTTGTTTATGTCTATTTTTTTTTTTTACTGTCTTGATAACCTCATTTAGATGGGAATTAAACGAATATATAAACTCACGAAAATTTCTGTTCTTTTTTTTAACATTCTCAAAGTTCTGAAAACAAATTAAAAAAAGGAAAACCGTCGAGAGGGTGAAATTATTACAGAAAGAAGAAAGCACATTGCTTAATTTTGACTACTTTTTACAAAGCAAAACAGTATAAAATGTACTTGTTATATAAAGTAGGAAAATAAGACGGAGAAAAAAAATTAAAATTGCAAATTGTTGTTTCTTATGGTTCTATGGCTTTAACTTATTTAATGCAAAAAGCTCCCCGAGCAAATTTCTCTTACATAAAATCATTTCCTTACTACGACTTCTACCGCTTTGCTGCTACCACTCTGCCACTACCACTCTTTTTGCTTCAGCTATACAGCTTTGCCTTTTGATAAACGAATATGAGGATAAAAGGAGTAGGAGTAGGTGGTTAGAGAAATCCTACTATCCTCTGACAAAGCAGAATTAAGTTGCTACTGAGCTGATTTTGTAATGATTATACAACAAGACGTTAATGTTTGTAATAACAATTTTTTGTTGCTCTCGTTTCTAGTTACAAATAAATGTTTGTGTATTAGGAAATGTGTGTGCGTTTTTAACAAGTTCATACTCATGATGAACACATTCAAACACACTACACATTTCATTACTTTTTATGTCCTGGTTGTATGTTGTATGTGTATGTTTTTACGACTATATGTACGTTGTTGAACGAAATGAAAATCGCGTTAGCATTGAAGTTGGAAATTGAAGAGCAACGAAGCGTTAAGCTTAATTTACATGTTAACTCGTTCAAATAAAAGTAGCAACGTCAGAATTTCGAGTGGCAACATCATCATAGTGCAGCTACAAATACAATAAAAAGAAATACAGAAAAAAAACTACTTACATACATACAGGCATAAAATAATATATTTATGTATATATATATATATATATATATATATATATATATATATATATATATATATATATATATATATATATATATATATATATATATATATATTCTGACAAAAAATTCACACACACACACATACATACATATGTAAGCAAATATGCAAACGAGAATATTATTTAGTACCTCATCAGTGGCACTAGTACATTTCCATCATTCGATTACGAATCCAAATCATCGTTAAGAGCAGCATGCACTAGCTGAAATGGAAATGAATAAATCAGAACAACCTTAATGTAATACGGGCAGTAAATTAGAAGTTCTCCAATATAAATAATAAAAACATAAGTCCTGCGTTAAAATATTGTCTTCGTTATTTTTCTAGGCAAGTCCTGAAAATGTATCCTGCACATAATCTTTAATAAGCTCAAACGATCATTAAGCTCAAACAAATATAATATGCTAAATATTTATTTTAAATAATTACCGAGTGAAAAATAGCTTTCAAAGAAGTCAATAAGTTTTACTAGTCGAGATCCAGAAGCGGTGAAAACTTTGATATATTCCAATAATTTTATTACTCTATGGGCACTTTTAAATTATGTTCACTGGATTTAAAGTCACGTACATGAAAATTAAGAAATAACCATTTCTGGAAGTACTCTAAATGTCATTTATCCTGCAGTTTGTTTCACATTATACTGTATATGAAAAATATCCTTCATTACACATTTCAATTTTGTTCACATAATTTAATTTTTTGTTCTCTGATATTTTTGTCGACGGGACTTGAACTCGAACTTGGGAATATTATTTCATCGTAACCTGTTTAACTGTCAACACACTTACCACTACTGCCACATCAACATATAAAACGGTAACAGCACAAAGTTAATATATACAAAGAGTAGCTGTGTTTGGTTGGGACTCTATAAGCAGAACCTTAATACAAAACTTTTTTTTTGCGGGTAGCGAGAAAAAAATTTTTTTTTTCATTTTTTGAAAAAGCATAAGGGGGTACCCTTTGCCTTTTTTCATAATTTTTGAAAAAAAAATTTTCTCGCTACCCGCAAAAAAAAATTTTTGAATTAAAGCCAATATGTTTATCTATACAACGCAAAAGAAATCAAGTCGATATCTTGAAAACTAAGCAAGTTATGACCAAAAAAGTCAGTACTAGAACTGGTTACTTTTTTGGTCATAACTTGCTAAGTTTTTTACATTACGTACCACCTAAGGAATTAAGAATTTTTGTGTACAATGATTTAACTTATTAACCGTGAAAAGTCTAATTTATAGTGAAAATTCTATGTAGGTACAATTGTACCTGCACCGCCTTTTAACGTTGTAAAATTCTTCCGTCCGACTAGGGTTAAAAGAGGTCATGAAAATTCAGAGATTTTGATGCAAGAAATCAACGATATCCAAAATAATTTTGCTACAGACTCCTTCTTAACTAATCCCATTTTTTATTTTCAACATAGTAAGAAGAATAGATTTTTGGTTTTTTCTTCTTTTTTTTCAAAAAGGAAAGTAGTTTAACATCAAGTAACTATTAGCTATTTTTAGTAAAATTAGAAACCAGTATGTAAAACGATCGAAAACTTTTTAATTTGGCTTTTCTTATGTGAAAGAAATACACAATTTCAATTAAAAATTTTATAAAAAATTGTGTTTTCATATATATTTTAAGAAAAAAGTATTTATTTCAAATTTTGGTAAAATTTTCGTATTAACTTCCTAAGAATTTGCACAAATGCACTTTGGAAGCAGTCAAAATGTCATTTCTCAGGAACAACTTCCATTTATTTTCTCTGATTGATATCGATTATCAATGATCATATAATTTGCTGACGATAATACTACTTTTTCCTTACATTTGAAAATAGCCTCTGAGAAGTTTAAAATAAAGTTTGAATATTATTAAATGCAGTTTTGAGTTTTGATCATTATTGATTTCTACGAGATGGAGCAGCTGCTGACACAGCTCAGGCTTCGATAGAGATTTTAAGACGACGATTTTCAGGTTAAGTGATGCCGCTTTGAAAATTTTTACTGGTTGTCCAGATCGTCATATCTAGCAGGAGCAGACTTCTTTCTTTTGGGCTTTTTAAGATCACACGCTTACCAGAACAAACCATGATCCTTTTTAGCCTTGAGAGATAACTTTGGTGAAGAAATCGGCAATTCTACACTTTCAAAAAAAAACTTCTCTTTCAAAACAAAGCTCTATTTTTCCATTAATACAAAATGGCAGCCAATTTAAATATTGACATTATTTTTGTGTCACTTTGTAAATGAAATATATTTTCTGCCGATTTGATTTTATATTCGTTATAAAAAATATGACAAAGCTATCAATTTCCCTAAAACGTATTCTTTCATTTATAATTAATTTGCTATAGTCAAGAATAAGTCTTAAGCTATTCACTAAATAATTTTTTTAACTACCTTCGTAATGAAGGGTACCTACATTAGATTATTTAAAATAATGTGCAAGTTAAAAACATGTTATTACATAAATACAACATAGTTAAGCAATATCATCCTTAAGAACTTTATTCAATATTTTCGTACACAAATATTTACATATATGTGCACTCATACACTCTCGTATATTTTTAATTGAGAAAGTGTATTAATGGAGTTGTACGTTACGTTCATTATGTTACGAATGATCAAATTACAGTACAAGGGTAATAGAGTCTAGGACATGAAAATATTAAATTGGTTTTTTGTTTACAATAAATTTTACATTGAGCAATTAACTTTAACTAATTAAGGGGTTTAAAAATATACAAATTTTACAGTGTGCAGCAATTTATGATTTTGAGCTTGTTTAGTGTATTTTTAACAGAATCGATTTTTAAGAAAAAAATTCTATTTTAATCTAAACATGTACTTGCACACGTCTTCAAACTAATTAACAAAAATGATTACTTTTCTCACCAATCAGGTACCATGTACTTGTTTAGTAGGAACTAAAAAATATTGTTATTTATTTGTATAATCTGTAGGCCTAGAAATAAAAAGCTACCGAAAATGTCATCCAAATATCAAAATTAGGATTTAGAATAATTGGATCTATTCCAATAATTCTAATTTAGGCTTGTCATTGCAGAATGTTGCCTCTATTAATTCTATTTCACCGATTTGGAAGTTATATTCCTTTTATTAAGGAAAGTAGTAATTTTCTTGAAGGTATACCAATTCCCAACTATTCACGATTTCGTTTTCCTTATGTGAAAGAAATGTTATAATTCCTAAATTGAAGGTATAATGCTTAATATTGGAAAATTATTATTTTGGAATATTCTCCCCCAATTAATTGTTAAAAAATTCGAGTTTTTAAAAAAATATTTTGTTTTCCCTGGCTTAAGCTGTTCATATGCCGACATTTAATTTGTAGCTAAACGAAATCGTCAGCGAACTTTCAGCATTTTGAAAACATTCAACCTCGTATGTTTCTGCAGAAACTAACAAACACAATATGAGAATTCTTTATATTATATGATTATTAAAAAAATTATAATAATACTAGGCTGAGAATGCTTTTATACAAACAACACAACAGTTGTACAGAACGTGAGTCCATTTTATTTTTCTTGCAACATGTTAAATGCCCGTTGGTCCTTAATGATTGTATTCAATCAGAAAAAAATTAAAAAAATAGAATCTTTATTTTAAATACTTAATATTGAAAATTTTATCTTTTGGGATATTCTCCCCAACGAATTGTTAAAAAAATTAGAGTTTTAAAAATGTTTTGTTTGTTGTGGCTTGAGCTGCTCATATGCGCACATTTCATTGGCCAGCGTTTTGCCACGATTGAGGAGATAAAACCCAAATGCTTAGAAAGCACAAGGCCATACCAAAAATTAAATATCATGACAGCTTTGAGGATTGAAAAAAACACTAACACAAGTGTATTTTATCTAAGGGAAATACTTAGAAGGGGACAAAATAAAAATTTATGAATAAATTAATATAAGTCCCCGTCGTTTCTTTGAGTAGAAGAGAACCCCACCTCTTTTATTTGTAGTAGTCCAATTTCTCATTGGTCTACACAAATCTATGCAACTTTGCGGCAAACAAAGTTACTGCCATGTTGACGCAATTTATGAAACGATTATTACTCATTTAGTTTTAAATATATCACTCATCTTGAGTACCAAAGCGATGTTTTAAAAACAAACGAACTTGGGCACGTGTGCCCAAAGTTTTTAAAATTTTAACTTCCACATCCACATTTTCTGGTATTACTTCAGGTATTATTCAGACTATTTTTTTCGCACATAGAGAGGAGATAAGACTATTTTGCATGTATGTGGCAAACATGAATGTTACATTCGCCTTATTTTACAATTAAATGTCCAATGGTCCACAATGAAACAATAAGCTTTTTAACATAAATAAATTTAGTGCTCTATTCAACCATATCGCAAAAATTAGTGAACATATTATTTTCCATTTGTTCATTTCACCAAACCAAAATGGCGAATTTAGAGAGAATTTTTCTTCTTATTTTCAGATGTACATTAGTTCTATTTCAATTTCAAGAGTAAATTTTTACCAGGAACTTCAACATTTTGAAATAAATATCCGCTATTCAAGATTCGCAAGTATATTCATTTAAAGCTACGAATTTTTCTCATTAGCGAACTTAAATATGCAAAAGTTAACCCAAAAGACTACCAGCGGACTCATTATACTAAAAGTTTATGGGAAAAGAAAACAGGAGAAGATTTAAAGCAACTGTAGAATATTTCTAATAAAAATACAAAATAAAAAATCAGTGAAGGCAGCATGAGTATATGGCAAAAGGGGAGCAAGGGATTATATTTCACTTAAAACTGTGAAAGCGAATATTTTCGTTGATATTTATATCTGCTTAATATTTATCTTTATTATTTTCATAATTTTTCTTAGCGAAAATAACTTTAAAAAGTACAAAGTATTTTGCATAATTTTTCAATGAAAAAGGGAAATTTGATTTTCCTTTTACTGCTGCTTTTACGCTTAAAATTTTTTGTTTATCCCTTAACATCTGAAAAGGCAGTTGTTTATTCTCTACAGCCTTTCGAAAATTTCAAATAAAAGTTGATTTAAAATTCGTACAGTTTATGGGACAAGTTTTGTACTTTTAAGTTTTTAAGAAAGCAAGACGTTAGATAAGACAGCGTTACATATTTCTTAATACTGTATCATTATTATTATCTTATTTTTTTCTAAAGAAAACAGAAATTATGTTAAACAGAAAAACTGAAAAGAAGCAGCCGACTTACGCACGGCATATAATTTGCTTTAATAGGATATTTGTGCTTTATGTTGCTTTTTTATGAGAAGGAGCAGGATTGAAAAGGTTGTTAATGCTAAGTGTTAAAGTGTGAGATATTTAAGGAGTCTTTTTCCTTTAAGCAGTTACATATTTCTAAAAAGTTTTTGGTTTATCTCTACGACAAGTTATCCTGCAACTTTATTTTGTATACCATATAGAGGCGCTTTTGTTAAAGTGGCTTCTGAAGAAGTAATTTCATATTGAAAATGTATAAGACTCACGACAAAAAAAGTCTTTAATGCATTAGTTTAATTTATTTTCATTGCGTTTTTTGGTTAGCAGCGACTTAAATTTGAGAATTGTCGACCAATTATAAGTTTATTTTTATAATATTGAATGTTTGTTCAATGATTGTAATTAATACTCTCAAAATACTCTGGTTTCTGAAAAAATTTATTCCGTGGGTGTAAAAAAAACACTGTGAAAGTGAAAAATGTTCTATACAGGTCTATAGCGAGAGATGCACGGAATTTTTTGTTTCATTGCTACAGTAGCACCTTATCATATACGCACAGATGCAACTACCGATCCTATCTATTACGATCTTATAAGATCATCTGTGATCCTATTGAGTATATTAAAAAAAGTATTGCTTTTTTCTGAATTTAATTCATATACAAGCTGTGTACTAAGTTCCGTTTATCCTTGTTTCCTTATTTCGTCTGTCATCCTTATAATTTAAAAGCTTAATAGCAACTGCTCTAGTGCATTTTAAAGATTGCAAGGGCGTGTGCCAAATTGGAGACTGCGCGATCTGTCACTCATTGGCCAGGCATTTTTTGCATCGAACAGAAAGGATATTATAGTGTTTATTTATTGAAATAGAATTTTTACACACTATGTACATTCCACACTTCATAAATATTTGCAACGGATCTTTAAAATTTAGGGACACTAAGTAGAATCCTGACGCTGTAATTCCCCCTATCTGAAAATTGTTGGATAAGATTATTATATTATTTTCCATTATAGCCAAACTTGATTCCCATTTATTTCTATATAAATGATAAATTTAAAATGTGAGAGGTATGTGATAAATTTTTTATGGCACTTTATCTGACTGAACCTCTGCAATAATTCTTTCTGTCTGAAAATAATCAAGTTTGTATACCACCTGATAATAAATACAAATTAAAATGTTAAAAAAAAACTGAAAATTATTGCTTGACCACAATAATTTCTCTCCAAAAATTTCTTTTTTTTTAAATATACACCCCTATCGTGAACGTTTTTTTCCTCAAAATATTTTCCCTTTTTCCCAATTTGCAAACGTGAATAATTTTCCCTTCAAATGTGCGAAGCGTAATTCAGTGGGGAATAACATGCACAAAATTATTCCCATTCAAAAAATTAGCCATATCGTGACGAATTTTTCAAAATTATTTTTTCCCTTTTTTGTCTTAGTTTGTTCACTTTGTTTTCTCTAGGGAAATGGATAAAAATTTAAGTAATTTTTATTTTCTTTTGAATATTCTGATTACTTAAAATTACTTTTTTATGTCGAAATCAACAAATAAAGTGCAAAGCGACATCATACTCAATAGAAAGCAAAACAACCGACCCATTGCTAGTGGTTTTGTAAAAGTTTCCAAAGATGTGATGGGTGAATTCTGATGTTCTCTTGTAAAACTAAATAGTGCTGGTCCTCCTATGAAAGGAATCCTTGGGTGGAAGAAGGTAGCTTTATTTTATGTATTGTACATTTTTATACATACATATATAACTTGTAGTAGGTGTGGATAGACCAAAAAAGGTATGTCCGGTCAAAGGCTGCCGCTAATTTGAAAAGCCAACGAGGAACGTAAGGTGGACCAAACAATACCAAAAGTTTGTCAGTTAGCGACCAGTGCATATACGAATTCATAGGAATGAAAGAGTCGGTAGAGGGCTTAGAAAATTCCTTCAGCTTTGGTTTGCAAGAAGACTTTTATGAAGAAGAAAACTTGAATTGTTAATTTAATTATTTATTGATTTTAAATAAATACTTTTAAATTTAATTCGAAACATAAATATTTGTATTTATTTATTTTTATAAAATAAAGTACTTTTTTTTAATATATACATACATGCAATTGGAAATTATATACTTAATCCCTGTTTATACATTATTGTTATTTTACATTCACTACGTATTGGTAGTGGGAACAAACATTCCCGTGAAATCCACGATAGCAAATTTCCCTTCATGGGGAATGAAAATTTCATGGGAACACAAGTTTCACATTTTATTGGCCATAGATGTGATAGATTTGATTGGCAATTTGCTAACAATTTAAAACTCAAATGATTCCATGATGTTCGTTATTTATAAACATCTTTAGAAATGGTGATATATTTTACTCGCTATCGAATGGCAGGCCCTCAGAAGGCGAAAAATTCGTCATATCAAGTAAGTTTCGCTAGTGATCGAATGTGGCAAAAAGTCCTGTAAATTCATGTGTAAATTCATGACTCGAAAAAGAAATTTTATTAACAACATGAAATACTATATTTTTTATTTAATTTAAACCTTGTTTGATTTTTCCAACGTCCTTTGAAATAAAGAAAAAAGACGTGAATGCTTTAAACTCTTCAGCATATACATATACATATGTATGGTATATATAAAGTTTTATACAACTACAATTGAATAAGAAAACCCAGGATATTTGTCTTTGTATGTGCCCCATTTTTATATTCATTCTTACGTGTAGTGCCTCATGCCATAATTTTTTCGGCATGAAAAATTTTTGTTTATGGAGGTTTTGGTTGGTGTTAAGTTTGAGGAATTTAAAAATGCTTTAAGATGGTTTGGGGCAGAGATGGGAAAGCGTTAAATATAATCTAATGTCATATCATGAAAATGGCAAATTTATTCATGAATTCAAATTCAAATTGGAAGCACGGAAGTAGTATTGTGACTATTTTGCCACATCTGTTATTAGCATAACAAGGTAACCGGCGATAAATAACTATAGCAACGCACCAGCAGCCCCAACGTCATGAACAAATGCTTCAGCAACAACTGCATTACTACTTGGTATTCATTTATATTTAGTTAAATTGTCACTCGACATTATTTGCCAGATTTCATTTTGTCATGTCTCTTACGTGAAATTTTCCATATATTTTCCTTAGCTTTTGCCAGAGTTTATATTACAGCTTCCGTTGGCAGTGATAATGGCTACCAGGAACCAGTTTGACAAAAAACCACAATTAAAAGGAAAAAAGGAAAAACAACCGTGTATCAAGAATAGAAGTAGAATAGCAGATTTGTTTTATATTATCCATTTGTCTAGTTCTGTGATGAAGTTATTTCATGCTGTATTTAGAGAATGACAAAGATTATTTTATTTAATCACCTTGAAATAATTTTTAAAATAGTCCGGCTTTTCTTGCCTACAGAAATTTGTCATTTTATTTTTTGGTTTACTTCAGTAATTTTAATACCTTATCTTAATTTAAGCCAAAATAGAAAATTGTATTAATTATGTTAATAAAAGCACTGCACGCAAAGATAACTGGAATAAAGGAAAATTCGTTAAAATAAAATAAAATAAAATAAATTTAAATATTTTATAAGAGGCTTAAAGAACGAACATTAAAACAAGTAAAAGTGCTTTTACATCCTTCAGCACAATACAGAGTTTATAATAATAATAATAATAATATAATATTATTTTTAAATGACTTATTTATACTCATTTGTTTTGGGATTTTTTAAAGAAAAATATTTTACCGATAGCAAACATTTGTGTTCAATTTTTTAATTATTTTCTGCACGTGTCATTAAAGCATTTGGAAAATGAATATTGATATATTTTCACGAGTTTATATTATTTTAGATTTTTATTAAAATGTACGTTGATGTTTTTAAGATTAAGTGGGTTGCTTCTGTGCAAGGACCTTTTATCAACATTGCTGTCATCCCTCAAGAACAAACAGCGTAGCTCTATTAATTTAATGGTCAAATGAATGACCATAACTAGGCAGCGTGCTCAAATACTGAAGCCATGTATCCTCCTAATACTATTATAGACCACTAACCAGAGAGATAAAACACGGATTAGATTAGTAGCAATAGCAACTAAAACAAGATGGTGGACAGACACTACGATCGAGCCATTAACAAGTGAAGGCATCCAAACTATATACACTTACCTTTGCATTGAATGGCTTCTCATTAGTCATCACTTTTTGGAACTCTTCTCTAAAATAAGGGAATATATTGATCCTTTACAAGACCACCAAAATGGTTATTGTATCACAAACTAGTCTTGCATCTACTGGTCTCCGTGAGATCAAGTTGGTCTCTGGTTGGCCATATGTCTGATAAATATGTCAGGTACCCAGAAACTGGTATACATTATCCATTTTCCTTAAATATTTATATGTAGTGCCACTGAACTTGTTATTTAAGAATTTGGCTAGAAATATTTTTAGTCTCTACTGATAAACCATAAATGATCAAGTTCTATAAAATCTCAATGAGTCTTTTCTTTAGAAGACAAAAGTCCAAGTCATAAGCCAAAACAATATGTGAAACTGTGTCTTTCGCGAAAGATTGTATAAAAAAAAATAATTTTTTTTACTTTTGTTTTACTCTTACGAATATTGTTCTTCATGAAATGTTCTTACGTCATAAATGCGCTGGTTGGTTGCCACTTTAAATAACCATATTATTGGCCTTGGACGATGCAGACTGACTCCAAAGTAGCACACTTTGGTAAAAGAGAAAACAACCTTTTGGCCAATTCAGCGAAGTTGAAGCGAATATGTAATCCTCTGTTCAGAAATTGTATTCTGATCGAGAGGTCTTTTATTCCGTAAACTATTTTGTTACAAAAAACGACAACAATTTCAGGTTTTGAATGTAAAAGAAAGTGTCATTATCATTACTTTGTAGGTTAGTTTATATAAAGAAGTATAAAATGTGGAAATAATCGGTAGTAGAAGACGAACTAATTGGTCACTACGGTCAATTATGTTACTGCAATATAGTTTTACCGTAAGTGAAGCTGTGAAGATAATTGAAGGATTCATCTTACAAATCAATTCAACCAATATTTTTATATAATATAAACGTTATAAAGTTCCTAAAACAAAACTGAAATGTGTATGGGCGTAGATTCAATCTCTTACTCTGCTTGAACGACTCATGATGGAAGAATTTTGGTTCCTGGAAGCGAAGTACCAGGATTTATAAAATTTCTAAGGAGTGCACAAAAGTGGAAGAAATATTAAACTCTTTTTATTCCATTGTTTAAGCTATCAGATTAAATTGACGGTTGGGCGCTAAGTAAGTCTTCTTTCAGGTAGCAGGCAGCTCCATTTTATAGAATATTCATTGTTTTTTTAGACCGCTGAATGATCACTTGCAATATATTGGTGAAATTATTGTACAATAATTTATTGAATGTATGTTAGATTACTTAAGGCTATTGTAAGGCCTCGACAATATAATTTTAATCGGCAAAGAAAATAATAAGTGCATCACTTTTTCTGTGAGTGTATCACTCTGCAAGTGCTCTAGCCTGGATATCTTTGCTTTTGTTCTATCTAGCATATAGACCGTCTAAGAAATGTACTCCTGATTAATTCTTATAAAATTCTGCTTGATTTTCAGGAATGCAATCTTGAAGAAGTGTGATGGATTCAGTTTGTTGTGTGAATTTATTGTTAGTTATTCTTTAAATTGCGGCTGTCCTCTTAAACGATTATTCGAATTTTTGTATCCTTTCCTTAAAAAAGTGCTAATAAATTTTTGAAACAATTATTTAACGCTCTAGTTTATAGAATTTAACTCAATTTTAAGATTTTGTGTACTCTCTAAATAAGCTTTCGGCTCTCAAAAGAACACTAAATTTCCTTACGTTCCTTTGAATGAGTAAGAAATGTTATACTTATAATGAAAGTGCTTACATTCTCTAGTAGAGGGAAGTAAAACGGAGGGTAAAAATAGACACAGGTGAAAGAAAAGAGAGTAAGACGACGAGATCAAGAGTGATACCTAGACGCATCAGAGGACAAAAAAAGATACACACAAGCGAACAATTTTATAAGGACAACGAGCAACACGAAAACGATTTAATAAGAGGACAGAACAATGACGATGGCGTAAACCAGAAAACGGCCTATTAAGTAACAAAATTTGACTTGCGATGACGGAAAATCGTTTCAAGTTCAAAAGAAAACACCATATATTAATAATGCTCTTATGGAAAAGAAGGACCTATAAATTAGGAAATGTTTTGATAGTTTTGAAAACTTCATTTAAAAAAAATTATTGTCTATCTTTTTCTGTATCATAAAAATATCTGGCTCAAATTCAGCACTTAAGAAACAATTTTGTAACAAGGATTTAAGGATAATCAATAAGAAAAGTTGCTTTCAGACATCTGCTATTTCAAAATTTAATTTAGTTTTTCATGCTTAAAGAAATCTTATTAAAATTCAATCTAAAATCCAAATAATTTTTTTGTGCACAATATTTGCGAGAAATTTTCCCATTAATTGGAAATCTAATTTAAAATTTATTTCATAATCTATTTATAATTTTTTTCAGCTCAAATTTTAAATGGAAAAATTCTACTTCAAATTGAATTTTGCAACAATTTGTAAAATGTACAAGACCATATTTTTATTATTATTTTTTGCTAAATTATATAAATCGCAAACATACTAAATTCCAGTGCAAATGCCAACCACTTAAACGCAATGATAGAGAACTTGCGGATAGAATGGGTAACACACATTCGTGGGACAAAGGGAAAGGGAGAAAGGGTATGTGGAGAATTGAGAAACGTCTAAATAGAATATGTAATGAAATGTTGCTGGCTGGTTGGATTAAGTGGCAGGAAAATTTATCTTATATGATGCATGCATGCATCATAACACATAAACGTCAAGCTACAAGGAACTCGCAAACACACATACAACGCAAACACATGTTGTATGTGTGTATATAAATACATGCTTGTTATATTGCTCATATACTAAATTTGAGCAGTAGATGTGAATGTGTATGTGTAGATGAATGCTTTAGTGATTGTAATACAAAATGATTACAAATGTATAGATGTAGCGAAATGTTGGTATTTACAGCTGCAAAATGTTGATGTTGATGCGTTGTAATAATATGAAACTCATGCCATAAGATAACAACAGTGTAGAGCGAAATAATGATGAGTATTAATGTAGCAGCTACAGCTTATCAAAACATTTCAGTTATGATCCCCACTATAAATTTTATACCCATCCGTATGTATTACAAAATACATTTTTTTTTCTATTAGTTGTGGTAAACATTTTTAAATGCTGACTGTGTATAAATGCAATATTGCGTTTACACGCGCATATTTGCTTGTTGCCCATGTTATTTGTTCATAAACTATATGAACGTATGCATGCACTAGACCAAATCGTTGCATTTTTCACACACATTTATTTGCAGTTAAATGTCTTGCATACTCTCATCCGAATATATTAGGTGCCACAAATTTGTTTTTGTTAAATCCGTCAAAATCGAGATGAACATTAATGAATAATGAATTGTACTACTAGTGCATATTATCATGCAGAAGTAGACACAAAAACGCATGCAACTGAAGAAAATGTGCGGTAGCAAGTGAGAATGATTTTAGTGTTATAAAATGAAACAAAACCAAAATTAAAATTTAGCCAAAGTCTCCAAATCTTCGAAGACTAATTTACTGCATTGGATGGCTAAAGTTGCTGGCCTTATTTTATATTTGTCGTAATTTAAATATTATTTCCCTTAATGTTTAGCATTTCCATTTGAATTTAGCAAAATTTTTTTAAGTTTTAGCAGAAACATTTAAGCAAAACCTAGAATTAAATGATTGCTTGATGGGAATTCAAATTGAAAAAATAATATTATATATGAAATTATATATGAAAATCATGAAGAATGTTTCAAGTATGTTCATTAACTTATCGACAACTTAAAAAAATAAAGATTTTACAATTTTCCAAACTGGACTGCTTAACACCTGCACTTCGTCTAAGTATACTCCATTCTCAAGTCCCTTATATCATGGCCCTCCTCCCATCTCTGCAATGACGACCTATATTTGGATAGTGAAATGTATGTACATTCCAAAATTCACATTATTTAAATTAAATTAATTTTTTTAAAACCCTTAAGCTGAAAGTTCAGATCATCTGTTCTATCCATATGCGTTTCTAAATTCAAGTTACATGAAATGCGTTTTATGCGCCAAGTTTTTATTTTGATCAGCTGTAAATATTTTTATCAAATAGAAACAATTTTGGAAAAATTGGAATGTGAAATTGTGATTTTAAAAAATTTATGGAATTTTTGTCCTATGAAAAGCTGCCAAAGACCTTGAGACGGGAAGTGATTGGTTTTTGCAGCTTCAGTAAGAATCTCCTTCATTTCAATTGATTCAAATATAATAAATGCAACGAAGGTGACTCTCAGCACTTAAAAGTAATCAATAAATAGAATGCATATTTTGTAAATGAAAAAATAATGATAAACATTGATTTTATTGTATTTTATTCTTAAAAATAGTTGTAAAGCTTTTCTTATTAAAAACTTTTTTAATGCAAAAAAAGAGAAAATTAAAATCCACCAAATAAATTGTTTTATCGATATCATAGAAAATAAAATATAATTTGCCTGACTTTTTTCATGATGCATGAGACGCATATAAAATCAGAAAATAAATCTACATTGTGTGCTTTATGACTCTATACTTTCCATGCATTTTGCTCTGTAACTTGTGACATGCAATTATCCTGATTCTACTTTTTTGACACATGTATAAAACGCAACAACACATAGAATTCAACAGCGCTTGAATATAATTTGAAATTGTCATTTCTATTGTGTGCTTTTCCATTCTGACCACCTCCTTTGTACCATTTTCTCTTGCAAATTGAAATTTATTCCTATGGTAATCTACTTAATCTTTTGAGTAATCATACTCGATGTGATTATTATATTCATAAATCTGTCCGTTTAAATAATTCCGTAAATAATCTTAAATGGGTGGTATATTTTTAAAAAGTTTTACTAGCATCTTTTAAATATTGCTTTATAGCTAATCTTAAGTTGTATAAACTCCCTCGATGTAAAAGAGTGTGGAAAAAAGTGTAAAACCTTAAAAACAAAACATCAGCAAATACGAATATGTGGCTGGTAAGGAAAATTTCGTTTCTTTCATACAATCGATACATAATGAATTAAAGCCTGCTTTATAGTTTAATCCTTAACGATTTTGGACTTTTATTTACTTTACAAATATTTTAATGAGTATAACTTCCAATAATCCAAAATCGAGATTTACTTAATCTCTCAAGATGTACTTAATCCTTTTGCTTTATATTTTAAGGTAATAAATACCGTAATCATTTTTATTATCCTTAAAATATCTAAAAAAAAGTTGATGTTGAACTCATTTTAAACTGACTTATCTTTTTGAAAATGCACCATCATTGTACCATCGTTTGTACCAATGATGGCAAATTATGTTGGATTAGTATTCATTTAATTCTGAAGCGATTACTTTATTTAAAAAAATGAAAATTCAACTGTTTTGCTTCTCCATAAATCAGGAAGAATAGATAATATTCGTAATTACCAGCTTAATTTTACCAATATTTCTAAAGATATTGAGCAAATTTTTCTTTTGTATCAAAAGGCATAAAAAAGTAACTACCACTTCTAATTTGGTTAAGTTTATGAAGTTCTGTATACGAGGATAGTTTTGAAAATGAATAATAAATAGATGAAATCTATATTGAATTTGCAAAGGCGTTCGATTGTGTGTTTTCAATAAATAATTTATATAAACTGTGTGTTTATTTTGTTCTGTTATTATTTCCCAATAACTTTTTTCCCTATCAAGTGTTCAATATGGTACTATTGTGGGTCCTCTATTATTCAATATTTTCATTTAATTTTTTAACCCCTCTTATTCCTGTGACCTTAAGATTTTCAAAACCATTTCCAACTTTAATGATGCATTTAATTATTATGAAGATGTATGTAGAACGAGTTGTTGGTCTGAGTACAAGGGTTTATCCTTTAACTGAACTAAATGTTTTGCTATGACTTATAATAGGTGTCATTACCAAATTTTATATATTTTTCCCCAAACCTAATTCCAAGACAAATCTTACATTTGAAACTCTGACGGTATTTTGATCGTAATACTAAGACAATTTAGGTTTTTCCCTACGCAAGATCTTGATTAGAATAAATTATTTAAACAAATTCGTCTTTTTTTCTTAGATTTTTCTCATGCATCTTTGCCTTATAATGATGAAAGCATTTTGAACTCTATAAAAACTTTGGAAGTAAAGCGCAATGACTCTTTACTGAATGTTTTAATAAGTATAAATTGTTTACTTCAATTGTTTGTAGGCTTTTATGTATATTTATTGAATTTCATATTACTGGAAGAACCATAAGTAGGAATTTTTCGATGTAGATATTCATGGAACAAACTATGTTTTGCTATGACCTATAATAGGTGTCTATGATTACTGAATATGCATTATGTATATTTTTCTAACTAAATTTTATATATTTTTCCCAAACGTAATTCCAAGACAAATCTTACATATAGGAACTCTGACAATATTTTGATCATAATACTAAGACACTTTCGATTAGAACAAGCACTATTTTTAACAAATTTTAATGAAATTAATTAAACAAATTCTTCTTTTTTTCTAAAATTTCTCTAATGCAAATCTGTGCAACTCATGATGAAAGCATTTTGAATTCTATAAAAACTTCGGCAGTAAAGCGCAATGTCTGTTTACTGAATGTTTTGAATAGTCTAAATTGTTTCCCTCAATGGTTTGTTTGCTTTTATGTATACCTATTGAGTTTCATATTACAGGTGGAACCATGAGTAGGAATTTTTCCATGAAGATATTCATGGAACAAATTATGCTGGGGTTGAGCCTTTAAACAAAGCAAAGAGTTTATTTTGTTAATATTCAAATAATTTAGATAATTCACTTTTTTGCACTTAAAAACATTTTGAGCTATATATTTTAATCATTCCATGATATTCTTATATGAAGATTATTTCAATTAAATGTGCTAGTCTGTAAGAATTTCTTATATATTGTGTGATTCTAATTTTTTTAACTAATAAAAAATCTGCAAATAAAACAATTTTGATAGCTCATATTATAAACCTTAAATAATATTATTATTAACGTAAAAGAACTTCTTTCCCAATATATTTTCGCATAATTTGGTATGTTATATTCATTATCTCATGTTAGTAGCATTTGGGTGAGAGATCTATTAATTTTACTGTCTCTAACTACAAGATATGAATATTAACACAGGCTTGCTAAAAACGACACTTACTTTTGTAATAAAATAAAGATTATCCTTTCTACGCAAAATATAAATAAAAATAGTACGTAACAATTACTTTCTCAAAAGAATATAATAAAGATCACATAACAATTATATATGATCGAAAAATAATCGCCCTTATTATGGTTGTCGACGTCGACGTCATACCAAGTCGACATCAATATATTGGCAATTGTGGGATCGTTATCGAGAACTATTAAATATTATTGATAGGATATTACTACTATGGCTTATAAAATTACAATTGGCCATCAATATTAGTTAATTATTGCCTACAAGGAGTTCAGGAACTGCTGTCTTTTTACTGTCGACTTGATGTGACGTCGACGTCGACAACCATAATAAGGGGGAATGAAACTTATAGACAAAATCTTATGCTTGACCTGGCAGCATCATGATCGCAACGTATACGTAATATTTGGTTTCCTACGATTGTATATCACGTATACGCTAAGGGTCACATAATGGAAATAAAATCTACTTGCAACGTGATTTCTTCTTTATTGGGATTATTTTCATGAATTATATGGACGTGATCTATATTATAAATGCGCACCACGTGCATGATCCCTAATAACAAGGCAAAATCACGCATGATATTCAATAATATTTCTCTTTAATTTCAAAATTATCTATTCATAATTATTATTATCTATTCATAATTATTATCTTTTTATAATTATTATTCATAATTATTATTATTATCTATTCATAATTATATTCATAATTATGTATCTATTATAATGGCTGATGGTTACGTTGGTAGACTATTTATTTCCCTTTTTCTATCTGAGTGTAAAATTGCCTGTCCTTATTAGTTGCCTTCACGCGTGATATTCGTAATTATCTATTATGATGAGCTTGGAGTGAACAATATAATGTCTGATGGTCAAATCAGACTATTTATTTCACTTTTTCTATTTGTGTGTAAGGATTGCCTTTCCTGATTTGCTGCCTTCACGCATGATATTCAATAATTTTTCTTTTTTTCTTTTTGATTTCATAATTATCGCGAACTTATACTGAGCTAACTAATGGCGTGATGGTCATGTGAGAAGACTTTATTTTTATTCTTCTTTTTAAATGTGGAGATTTTTTCGACATTATTTGTGTTTACAAAAAGAAGAATACAATACCCAAATATATGACGTTAACTGCAAGTCCGCCTGACACCGGCAAAAAAAAATTTTATTGGTATATGATTGATGGTTTAAAAATGTTTTTAAAATTTCGGTAACCGCTTAAATACAAATATTTAGAAATAATTAAATGAAAATTATCTTTGAGGTAATAAATATCAAGTGTTTTGGAGATGACGGTTGAACATGCCAAATATAATAAGCGATATTCCATTAGTTCGATTTGAAGACCAACAAGTGCTAAACGTATGGTTAGCAAAAGTCTCATATTAACTTCCTCAGAAGCGGCTTCAAAGCCTAAAATTAATAGGAATACTGCTCCGCTACATTAAAAGGCTTAATTTTGTGTTCAAATTGTGTTTTAGAGTCACACAAATTATAGCAAAGTAGAACTTTCCTCTTCATTTAATTTTTGCTGGTGTAATAGCTGCTAATGTTTTTAAAACAGTGTGATTACTCTCAGATTGCTTTAATATTTTTAAATTAATCGAGTGACTACCATGAAACATTCAAATATTATCTAGAGGTAAGCTAGTAACAGGAAACGTGTGCGATTACTAGCATTTCCATCTCTGGTGATCATGTATGTATATATACATATATAAATGCACATGAAATGAACAATTTAATTGAAATGGTAACACGTACTTCATATATTTACACTTATGGACACGATTGTCTGGGTTTGTTTTGCGCAATACAGTTTCTTCAACATTTTCAAATTATTCCAATTGCTGATTTGGCAGAAATAAAGTGGGTTCAATTTGAAATTCCAAGGACCTAGTTGGTATATAGTCTTAACAGCTTAGGATACGTGTATATAAAATTGCCAGTGTAATTCTGAGTAGTTGGAAGTGTACGAGTATGCAAAAATACCATAATGGTAATAGAAAATTATTCTGTGTTAGAAGTAGGTATTAATGTGCGTGTGTTTGTATATGTCTGTCAGCATGATTACTATAAGAGGTGGCAACGAACAGTTTTAAGTTTTTTCTTTTTATAAGCAACTACAACAATGTCATCACAAACCTCGTCATCACCATCATTTACAGTATAACCATCACCTATTTTTCTATCAAATTGCCTGCAAGTTTTTTTATCTTTTCAATTTTCCATAACTGTTGTGTCAAGCTTTTCGTGAGTGTCTGTTTACAAAAACCTTGTACGTAAATGTGTTTCCAAGTGTTAACGCCTTAAATATGTAATTTGTTCCATTTTTTCTAGCAGGAAGCCCGCCAAAGTGTACAAGAGTTTTTTAGTGTACATGATAAGATGGTAAAATTGAAGTGCTGTTTACAACTCGCAGCACACGACAATCAACTATTTGAAACACTGAAATTTTTTGCCAACTGCACGCGTGTACAGTTAAATTTGCAAATATTTAAAAAGGCATATCCTTGTTAAACTTTATCAGATTTCTATCCTGGCAGCGCCGTATACATACGGGTATACTTAAGTTGTAGATAAATTATAGCATGTGCCTCAACTTTGCCTCTTAGCGTATTAGTTTTTAAATGCGGTTTAACATGGTGTCAAGCCACAAACCATCTTCTCACCTCAGAATGCCAACAAAAAATCACAAATTGTTAAACAACAAAATGACTTAAAAATAAAAAAATTTCTTTTGTCTATAGTTATTTCGGTTGTATTTGCCACATCCTTTAGATAATTCAAACTTATTTTCTTAGTTGTGCATATCCAAGATTCTAAAGGTGGGTGTTATTTCTCAAAACTATTTTCCGGGGTAAAAGACATAAGTCATTAACGTTAAAAGTTTCATGTTGTCTGCGTGTGTGTTTGGCAGCAAACTTTTTGCTGTCATATGTTTGAAACAGTTTTTAATTACAGAGCAGCAGTTTTTTGGTTGAACACAAAATATTTTCAAAAATTTTCTTTTCTCGTTTCGTGATTTGTGTCTATAAGGTTTTCTGCAAGTTGCAAGCTTATAAGCTCTTTGTTGAAGTTAAAAAAGGAAAAACTTAATAGTATATTAAAAAATAATAATAAAAAGTGCAATTTTTCTTCAGAGTATATTTTAAGCACAATCTAGTCATTATTATATTTTTAAGAAAACATATATATATGCATACAATGGATGGGCGGTGAAAAGCTTTGAATATTAAAAATAATACAATAATCACTATAAACTTTTAATAATTTTTTTTTTTGTTAGTTCAAGTTCAGTCATCATGTATAAAAATCAATTCTGTAATCAGTCATATATTTTTTTCAATTAATTAACAAATCATTGTTGAGGGTCTACTGAGGACAGGAATCGAGCACAGTCGATATTTAGGGAGGTTTATTATTTTAACCCACAGTAAATAAAAATTTTCTTATAGAATTTTTTTCTCTTTTCAATTGCAGTTTTTTTTTACTTTTATTATTTTATTCACGTTTAAAGAGCCTTTTGGTATTATTTCAGAAATACTTTTTACTTGTTTAATCTTCAATATAATTGAACTCACAATAAGTATTATTACATAATTAAAACCAGCCAATACCAGACAAAAACATTATTTTCTGCGAGTTCTTCTGTGCTGACTTCAAATTTTTTCCGTTAATCAAATTTATTTGAGCAGCCTTTAATTTGATTTGCATCAATTTAACGTCTATGTGCGATTTTTATGTTAAGCGACGATCAAGTTGAATGCCGAGGTATTTGACTTTGTGTTGCGGTATTGATTGACCATTGAATTGGTTGGGGGACATATTTGCCTTTGAACTGTAAAAGTGATGTGAACACATTTAAGCTCTTGGACTTTTATTCTCCATGTTTTTAAACATTTGTTTCCAACATTAAAATGTATTTCTTCAAGTTGAGGGAAGCGTCTTGCCCCGTTGTATTATCGGCAAATTATTGGCATATGAAAGGCATATATCAAATAAAATATTGGACCTAAACTACTGCCTTAAGGAACTCCTGCTTCTATTGGCTGTGAAGTGCTTAAAAAGTTTCCTTGTCTAATAATAAAATTTGCTACCAGTTAAGCAGCTTACGAGAATTTTGTGAGTATTTGCGCGTAACTTCCGCTTCAATTTATTTATTAAACCTTCATTACGAACTTAATCAAAGGCCTAGGAAACGTAAATTAATAGGGCTGAGCAATATTATTATTTTTTTCAACGCAGTTCTTACTACATTTACAAGTCTGTGTGTTTGTTCGATGGTGCTGTGTTTCTTCCTTGAACCAAATCGGTTGTCCGGAATACACCCAAAGCTGTTCGATATTGGGTTCAGATTGGTGGCTGGTATTTTTTAGAAGAAATTTTTTTCCGACATTGTGTGAATCGAACAATTTCACCAAGCGGAATATATTGCACTTAAATCTAAACAAATTTTGTATCTCCTCATGTTAAATGAAATGATTTTGATTTATGTAATCCATACTGAGACATATATAAAAATATTTAATTGGTCACTGAAATTTTAAAGGTTCAGCAAATTAAGCCAAAAAAGCGCATACAATAAAAAAAACTTCTTGAACACTTCCACTGTTTTTAGAAATATGTCTCAGAAATCAGATAAAAAATTGTAATATAAAAGAATTTAAACATTTTAAGCGAAAGTTTTCTGAAATAAAGACTAAATTTAATAATTTAATATTAAAAATTTATGAGATGAAAGTTAAAAATCATAAAATGCAAATTTTCACATATAATTTTTTTGTTACCAAAAGATAAAATTAAAATACAAGTCTTTGTGGCTCTATCCTACCAATAACCCTATAAAATAAAAAAAATTTTATTTATTTAATGTAAATGTGTCGAGTTATTTGTTACCAAAATATTAATGTTGCTCTTAAAATCGAATAATTTAAGTGGGAATATCATTTTGCTTTTTAATAAAAATATTTGTTTTACATTCGAATTAAAATAAATAAAATTTGCTATTCATATTTTGGCATAAAAAAGCAACATGTTGATGATCCTTGCTATGCAATATACCAAGAGCTGTTTCCGTTAGAACGTACCTTCAGACTGAATATTACCACTTGGTTTTTTTGTTTAAGCGAAGCGCATTTGAAAAAACTTGACTAAACTTTACATTAAATATTTAATATTTTCCCACAGTTGCTTAAGTTGACGCATATTCTAATAAAACTTTGCATTAAAAAAAGACAGAAAAATATTCATTTCACTACAGCTTCTTGAAAAATTAAGCAAAGTTAGTTAAATTTCATTGAGGAGTTCTTTTGAAATGCCAAATCGCAAATGGTGTTAAATACTCGTTTTGAGCTTAAGTCAGCTTAACGCCTTATTTGTTATTTCCAAAGAGAAATTTGTAATGGGAATGGGAATGGAAATTTTAAAAATTTCTAAGGAAATAAAAAGCAAATATCTTTTTCAAAATTCATTTTCATTAAGCATAATACAATGCTTGCAAATCGTGATTATTTTCACCCACTTTCATGCTTAACAATTTCTCCTCTTATCATTAATAGTTTCTGTTTAATATATTTTCATTGTCTTTCTTCCTCACAGTGCACCTGAGCACTGCTACTTATAACCACATTAAAACTTTTTCTTTTGTTGTTTAAGCTCCAAATGGCAAATAACAGTTTTACTGTCATTTACACTGTAGTTGTAATGTAATTTAAAATTCATACACAATGCAACTACACTAATTGCAATGTGATGCAAAAAAAGGAAAAACCCAGACTTATTAAATATATATATATAAAATTATTTACATGCAAACTCTGTTGCAAGGGAATAAAAAACAATTTGAAAATGATGCAAACAGAAAAATATTTAATTGTTCTTGGATTTATATTAAATACCCAGATCTCTTGCCAAATGGATACAAAATGGTGTGATAATTTTTGTGTGTTCTTTTATTTATATAATTTTTTTCATGCTTCCGTTTTTGCAATTTTAATTATATTTAAATGCTAAATAGTATGAACAAAAGATTAAAGTTATATTTTTAACTAATTATGTTACATTTCTTCTATTTGCAGAGGCCGACTATACGCTGGACGATTCATTTTGGAATGAAGAAAGTCCTGTTGGTAAGTCTCTCTTAAATCCTATTTTTATTGGTTAAATTTACTTTTTGAATTAAAGATAAAGCCCTTGTTTAGAATATAAATCTTTAATAGTTTTGTTGGCTTTAAGGATTAAAAGATATTTTAAAAAAATAAAAAAGAATGAAAGAGTGTACAATAAAATTTTTTATTATCATCCAAATAACTCAGACCTCCCTCTTAGGTTGAGTAACGTAAGATATTGATACCATAAGGCAGTGTCAAAGCCTTAAAGATCTCTTTATAATTCCTAAATTAGAAAGGGAGGGAAATAAATATAAACACAGTGTAAGAGCGATTGAACATATTAGAAAAAACTTTGGGTAATGTGCGCTTGAAAGTAATCATCCAACCAGTTTTTGTTACGTTTTCTTTTTAAAACAAAATAAAAAATTTAAAACGTGATTTAAGGCAAAATTGGCCCTGGACTGGATTTCTAGTTTATTATTCAAACGATACCGTGTGACATAATTATGTTTACTTTAATTCTGCAACAGATTTTTTTAGCAATTTTGTATACTTTAATATATTTATCAAATTTGTTATTCGAGATATTCTCCAAAATAACTATTTTAATACTTTGTTGCTTGTTGTTGGCTTAGCTATGCAGGCATACACCTAGCTAAGCCAACAACAAACAATAAAATATTATTTATAATTTATTTTATTCATCTCTATTTCAATTTTACAATTTTATATTTGGTAAAGACCTTAAGACCAGACCTTTAAACGTTTGAAATATTGCCAAAATAAAGTCCATATACAGATAAGACAACTCAGGTTCTTTGTATTTGATTAAATAAATTCTAGAATATATATAAAAGCATTGTTTTTTATGTTTGGAACGAGCTTTTTTTCTTTGTACAATGATAGTTTTCTAATATACGTACATAAGTATATATTTAAAAGTACTCGCGCTATATGTGTCACTCTGGAGTCAAGCAAAAGTCTTTAAAAATGATATATGAAAATTTTACTCTCTGATCCCTTATGTTAAAAATAAACTTTCCCCTTGACGTTATTAAAATACTTACTTATTAATGAAAAGCTCATGCCCTCCCCTTACATCGATTATAATGATAAAATCGCATTAGTTGTTGAGTTATTAAGAAAAATCTTGCACAATATGAAGTAATAAGGCCTAAGCCAAAGGCATCACTCGTACTAAATGTCACCGAAATTAGAAGGCATAAAGTCCGTAATTCTAGTTTCATTGATTACAAATGGTTTTATTCGTATTCAGTTTTCAAGTCTGGTTTACCAAAAGAAAAATTTTACTATTTTCATTTCTTGTTCTACTATGGCACATAAGAGAATAAAACTTTAAGTGATTTTAACGCAGTCAGTTGTTAATAGAGAAAACTGAAAGATTTGTTAAAATATGTTTGAGCTTTTTCTACCAGCTTAGAACTTAATATGCGCATAATATAGAACTACTGTTAAGAAGATATCTTTTCAGTGTAATTAGCTGCGGTTCAAAAATAACACTACAAAAACTCGTACGCTACTCAAAATTTAATTTAAGTTTTATTAAATTTTTTTTTTAAATTCAGAAGAGAATTTACTTAAATTAAAAAAAAAAAAAACTAAAAACTAAATATAGTTATTTTCTCTAAAAGCAAAATTTAAATATATTAAATATATAATAAAATATATAACAAAAGAAGTTTTGAATGTTAAAAATATATGTATTTTTTAGTAAATTTAGTAAATGTTTATTAAATGTATATCATGAAAATGGGGTCTGGACTGTAGGAAGCTAATATTCGTAAAGCCGTTGAAGCAGTCTCCGAAGACAGCGTTAATCCATTGTGAAGTTTAAAATTAAAATTAATTATTTCGACTTTGGAACATCACTTTATGATTTAATAGTTTCTAACATAAAAATAGTCATAGTCCCGCCTTAATCTAAACTAAAAGATTAAAATATTGTTCATTATAAATTAACTGATATAAAATAAATTTTTATTCCCATATATTTTAACCAATATCTGATTGGACTAGGGAAAGAATATCTGCCATTGAATATATAATTTAATAATCTTATATGTTGCTTAATATCATAAAGAGACTCTTGAAGATTGACGAGTGTTACTCTGCTGTCAATGTACGTAGTTTGAAGGAAACTTGTGTGGATAGTGGCAAATTATTAGTGAAAGTATTCAAAGTTTAAATCTTTTAGAGGTTATTGCATTTTCTTTAAAATCAGGGAAGAGTTCCTTCCATACCAACTCAAAAAATAAGCTTTAAGAGTTTAAAATAACAAGAAATTAATGTTAAATTCAACTGTCATTAAATATAGTGCTTAAGGTGTTCCTAATAAATACACTGTTCCCTACAGAAATCTCTGAATCCGGTGCTAAGCTTACTGGTACTATGAATTACAGTTTGCTTTTGCTAATCAATTTTTTTAATATCGGTTTTAAAGAAGTCATTTAAATAAATTTAAACATTGTTTCACTACCAAAATTTATTACTATTAATTTTGCATCCCTCTTCATTGTTCATATGTAAATTTCATATCCATTAAAACCAAACTATATTAGAAACATGGCAACAAATATTTTCTTAACATCATTATTATTATTTGTAATAATATTTTATATTTTCACATCAGTTTATTTTCAAACAACATACTTATATAAATATGCATGTATATAAATATATAAGTGAATACAAAATGTTTGTTTCATTAAAAATTTATTACTTTCCACAGAAACTGTCTCTTTCAATTTCTAATAAATTATATAAATCTAAAAATTGTCATCTTCGTTTACATAATCACTAATAATTATGCAACTTATGAACTAACGATAATATTAAATAATTATTATAAAACAACTATTGTAACAGAAGGAGACAGACAGACATAGAGAAAGAGAGAGAGAGAGTGATAGGGATGAATGTTTATTTGTAAAGGACAAGAAAATGACTAATTGCACGAAATAAATTAATAATCGTTCTTTTATATGAATGGAAAATTGTAAATGGACTTGAGGATATTACAAAGGAATATAACTTGATATGATAATAAAGGATTTAATTTAAAATAAAATCGGGAACAATGAACAAAAGTGCAGCTGAGAAGAAAGTGATAAAATAATCAACACTTTAAATTTATGATAAATATCAATTTACATGTCTCAATAATGCTCGTTTGTATAATATTTTGAAAGCAGTGAAGAGCATAAGAGTTTAAGCTCTTCTGGCTTATTTTTAGGGAGGAGGACATCGCTCTTAGTTCCTGCGAGAACATTAAAGACCTACCGAGGGTCGCAAAAGTACTGTCATAGTGTGAACTGGCTACCATTTTGACATTTGACATTTATCCATATCATATAGAGGGAAGAAGTTATCAGCAAGATATAGACAAGACACATCACAAGTATAAAATTTTTATAAAAACAGAGCCAGTTCAAATTATGATGCGCCATGACATACATTTGGCGATAGTCTGGTGTACACGAAACAGTTTCCTAAATGATTTGTAGCATAATGAGAGCCACATAATTTTGCAAGGTTTAAATTTCGTTTATGTCAGTTAGAATAATTTATATTTTGCAATTTTTAGGTACCAAAGCAGGATATCAACGGATAATAACATTTATGTCAGCGATCCTGTGGCAGTGTGAAGAATAATAAAAATGCTTTTTATTAATACGTACACTAATATTTTATATTTGTTTTGTATTTGAAAAATTAATAGCTTCTAATATTTTCAACTAAAAGGCAAAATATGTTGTTAGAAATTTTAATAATTTTATTTAACCTAAAAGAGAAATAATAATAATAATTTAGTTATCTATTTAGATAATAGGACTATGTATATTAACAGTATGAACTTCTATTTAAACAGAATTATTCATAGAAATCTGTTCCGCAGTTTGAATGTTGGAGTTCCTCGTTCATGGATGTGGAGTTTCAGTTTTAAAGTGGCTTCACATATATTTTATACATTACTTCGGTATTACTTTATTTGTAACAGCTACCCTGCCATTTCACGAGTGACTTGTGATGGGAAAATATATAAATCCTAGTATCAAAGAATTTTATTTGAGAATTCATGCTACAGAAAGGAACCAGGGTAACATATATATACATATAGTGTCAAAGAATATGGTCATAATTCAATTGTAGAGATAACACGTCCCAGAAAGCTTATGGAAATGCAATTGTTAACTCCAAATGCTGCCGGCAAATTTAAAGAGTCTCTTCCTGTTATAAAGCACAGCTTAAGAATTTAAAATTATTAAAAAAAATTCCTTGGTGCGCAAGCAATACCTTTTTCCTAAAAAAATCCTGCCAAAAATTACAGCAGTGCAATATAACTGCCAGTTTTCATTTAAAAGCGCAATTCAAAGGCAAAAACCCCAGATATTTTATAAGTGAGTATATAATCTCCAATTATATAAGGGAAGAAATTGTTGTAGATCATTATAATAGTTAGTTCCACGTATATAATTGGCCAATAAAAAATTTTTTTATATCCACTGTATGTTTGATTTTAGTTCTGAGTATTATAAACGAGTACCCAAATAGGCTGGGAAAGATTGGCTCTTCTTGTTTGCCAATATGCTCTGAACGATGAAAATGTTTTCAAGTCCTGTCTAACGTTCTTATTAATTATAAATCCGCAAATAAATCTTTGGCTACTTGCTTGCAACTGCAAACTTTTCAAAACAACAAAATTTACATTCTCAAACATATACGAGGGCAATATTAAAAGCACACTTTCTCCACAAAGCCAATTAAAAGCAATATTTATAACAAGATATTTTTCCATTCATCATTGTAGACTTAGAATTCTCACATAAAAAGAGCTGATTTACATTCTAAATTTTTAAAAACCCTTTCTAACTTCATGCACGTAGAAATTAGGGGAAAAAGCACTTAACAAATTGGATTTATGTTTGTACCAGATGTTTCTGTTCAAACGTTTTCGTTGCTCTCCAGACAACATGCAACAATGTGCAGGCTTAACTGTTCCTGTTGCCCTTTGTCCGTAGTGTTAAAGTAAACATGATATTAGAATCATATTTATTGTTGTGTTTGAAATCATTTATGTTTTTCTTGATTCTCTCCTGCAAGTGCAATCAGATGTGTAAGAAAGGGCATGTGTTATATTGCGGCTTATAATGAAATTGTCTGTATTCTACACATAAATTTCTTTGAAAGAAAATCACCCGTCTCCCATTCTCTTAAAGGATACTAAACAAACAATAAAGTTGTTAATGAAAATGATTACCTTCAGATATATACGATTTCAAAACTTTTAACAGTTAAACTTTCAAACAGATACCAACACTCTTGCATGTATATTTTTAGCTCAAGAAGTGCGCACAGAAATAATAACAACTAAATAACATTATGTTGAGTTGCATAATGAAAGGTTAATTGGTTTTTTTTCAAATACCGCAAGAACAATTTTATGCATGATTTAGATAAAAAAAATTTGATTGAGATCACAGACCATAAAAGTTATTGGAGCAAAACCACATTATTTTTTAAGTTTTAAAGTGATCTTTGGTGAGGCTTATTGCGGCTTATGGCCGATAATCAATAAGCCATTCAATTAATTAATTTTCATAGTTGGGACAAAAAATAACGTAAAATAATAATAATTAATAAAAGTATGGATGAAAAGATTATACTAAAAAGGTCAACGAGAGGAATGAATGGAATGAATGGAATGAATGAAATGGAATTCGAAATATGAAAAAAGAAGCTCGGCGTCGTGAAGGTTGTTTCTCAACTATGTATAGTCCCTCAGATTAGCAATGTCGGGTAAATTGCTAAAAATCGAGATCTCATCCGCGCAAAGGCTGGACAATGACAGAGTAAGTGCTTCACTATCGCAGTGTTCGCCCTGCATGCCGTGCATCTGACATCCCTCGCAGCAGATTTTGTCGTAATTTTAAGTGATTTGCAATGACGCCAATAGTATTACACTTATATCACCCACAGTTTCATGGTACCGTAGTGTCCCATGGGAAAGTTTGGTCCAACTTTGCAACTCGGCCCTCACACCAAATAATTACAGCTGCAGGCTTATTGTCGGCACAAACTTGCCTTTGATCGCCAGACTGTTAGCATGTACATTTTCGTTTATGCCATGATGGACCGTCACCTTATACCTTGAATCCAGGTATGTGCTACATAATCGTTTATCATGCTTTTGAAATTCCAAATGATTATACAATATACATTCCCCGACCCAGTTGCCTTAATTACCGATTGGCTGTCCGGAAAAGTGCTGACTTCCCTAGGAGAAATCTTTATATTAACCTATCTCTCAGACCCATTAATCGCACGTCCTTTTTTCCAGTGTAGAACTATTCGCGTTCCCTTAGGTGTCCATCCTAGCTGTGTTTTTTTTTGCTATTAGTTGTTTTTACAGTTAAATTTAACCCTCTTTTCAAGATATGTAGTCCCTCTGTACCTTTAAGGTTATCATAAGAGGGCTTACACCAATGCAGCACAAGCGCTAAGCACTTTCCAATATCTTAATATGATACTTTGTCTCTATTAACTTTTATCATGCTACTAAGGCATAGGGTGCTATTGGTTTAATTACACTTATGTAGGGCCAATATGATTTTTTGCGATTAAGTCCTTATTTCCATCAATTTGCAAAACGATCAACATAAGTTAGTCTTATGTGCCTGTTCTCTATAGGGGTTTCGTAAAAATCGCATTATCATTATCTTCCTGGTTGAGAGAACTATCCTCATTTTTTCTGGGCTTACTTTCAAGCCTCTTGATTGAGTTGAGGCATCATTCGCATAGCATACGGGCACAATACCATGATTTATTAGGTCCACTAATAGGCCGTGTATTTATGTTACACATAAAGGTGGTAATATAGTCTCCCTTGATGCATGCTGTCTCTTTGGAACCTTATGAATCGCTTAAGTTTTTTGATTGATGATATTTTTGGTTTAAGATTAAATTGTACAGTGGATTCGAATACTTTATCTGAGCAGTCACACAGTCCTTCAAATGATTGAAGAGATAAAAAAGAAAATATGTAACACAGAGTTAATAATTTAAAAAATGGTTAATGCAAATAAGGAAATAAATTCAACCATTTACCTTTAGAACAAAATATAATTGATTTTATGTCAATCACAAGTGATATATAATTATTACATGCCGGAAGGCAATCAACCACTGTGCCAACTCGTAACTATACAAAAAATATTTTTCCGAAATCGTGCACCTTTAGCCAGCTTACGTGGCTAGAACTCTAGTATTGATCTAAAAGAAGTGCTTCTTGACACAAGCGTGTCCATTACATGACTGCAAAGACATTAGGCTTGTCTGCAGGATTTATATATTTATGTACACACAGTCCTTTTTATTAACGAAATCTATTTGTTTTTCGTCTTAATCAAGTGCTTTTTGACATTTTGTTTCTCTTATGTGAGTTTTTAGTATCAACTAAAAATGTGAACAACATTTAGATAGTTTCTACCATAATTGTTGCAAAGTGGTGGAAGTTTGTAACTTCCTCCTGTACGATTTCAGATATATAAGCGAAAATGTAACTTCGGCTTAGCATATTCAAATATTGCTGCTATTTATCACGAAAACGTTCATTTGTTAAAGCAGCACCGGTCTTAGGCAGAATTTTTTAAACATAAAAGGACTTAAAAATAAAAACGCACACATATGTATATATGTGTAACAATGCGTCTGAGAAAACGTAAATTCCAACATATAACCCAACAGCTTTTGAACGGAATTTATTTATGACTCAATTTAACTGAAATTTGAACTGAAAACTGAAAATATTCTCAAGTCACTTCGCTTGACTCTGCCACTGTCTTGGGGTGTTATAAATAGTTTAATTCTTTTCTTATTTATCAAGCCATCCACCGAAACATCCCATTTTCAGTCACTGAGGCGTATGTGTGATAAAAATTCATTGTTCGAAAGAACTATTTGTTGTACAATATTTACGCTGTAACAGTTTCTTGTCTTCCTCTCACAATAAGGGCATGTATATATTGCGTATACTTTGCTTTCCTCGAAGAAAAAAAGAAGACACAATACAAACATAAATGTAATTTTTCCATAATAGCCCACATTTGTCTTTTTGCTCTCTGGCAAATGGTGCTGGTAGTGGTGCTGCTGATATTTGAAGTGAAATAAAAAATAAGGAAGAAGTAAATTAAGTTACATTTTTTCTCTGTTCAATTTATAGGGATTTGAACAAAAACTGCGTTAAATTTTTTCCCCAAAACGTTTATGTGGATTTAACTTGAAGTGAATTTATGCACAAAGACGAATTATATAAATCTCACTTTTGAAGTAAAAAAAACAACAACATCGACGCTTTATTTAAAGCTTACTTTTTCCAAAGTCAAATTGTTAACATTTCATTGAACTATTGCAAAAGGAAATCAATGTGTTGTAACAAATTACTTCAC
This sequence comes from Germaria angustata, assembly GCA_963681545.1. Taxonomy (NCBI): domain Eukaryota; kingdom Metazoa; phylum Arthropoda; class Insecta; order Diptera; family Tachinidae; genus Germaria; species Germaria angustata. The sequence continues at coordinate 35,393,715 of OY813001.1, forward strand.
ATTTAACCTTGCCACAAAAAATTTTTGTTTCATTTCCAGTCTGGCCAAAAGCATACGACTTTTTTGTTGCGAAAGTTTCATTTCTTACATTTCTATTACATGTTTTTTACATGTTCATTTTTTGTACCCATGTAAAAATGGCTTTTAACTGCTTTATAATTTGTATTGACATTTATTGATTTTCTTATTCCTTGGGAACTGGACTCATTTATTTTAAAGGCTAATCATTTATGGCTCACAACAGAATATCTTTTTCTTATCAAAAACATTAAGGAAAAATAAGCTTAATAATATTTTTAGCTTGAGCGTTCAGTCTAATGGAAATATAAAAATTATATGAGATATGAAAAAAAATGAAAAAGTATAAAATTTAATATCCATGCCAAGAGTATAAAAATATCTTAAGGCAAAAATGTTATTTTTATTTAAAATATAACTTCATTTTAGCGTTTCATTAACTCAGAAAAAAATTTTTGGTCCTTTAAAAATGAGTTTTTAGGCAATACAGTTTTCTGAAATTTCTGAAAATATCACTTAATATTACTTAAATTTACACGTTGCTATTGAAATAGAAATAAAAAAAGGGACCTTGGAAGTGTCTAATTGATATAAGTGTATTCTAGTAAAAAAAGAAGCTTATAAGGAAGAATTTAAATAAATTTAATAAAATTTCATTCCAAACTAATAAAGTAAACAACAATAAAACAAAACTCATAATTTATTTGCATAAATAAAGTAAATGCCACATCATAGATTCGTATTTTCTTACTTTAAAATAAAGTTAAGTGCAACATATATTACACATTTTTATGATATTTATGCCACATATTTAGGCAATTAAATGCTCTTTATTTGCTGTAGAAAAAAACTTAAAGTTTAAGGAAAGAAAAATTTATGAAACTCTCTTGTCGGAAAATAAACGCTGCTTAACTTTTTCGAAATTTAACCAGATATTTTTTAATATTATTATGTTGACACAAAACAAAAATATTGTTTCTGCGAAATGTAAAATTATTGACAACTTAAATTTTCTTGGGCTATTTGATGGAGTTTTCTGTTTTAAAAATATTTTGTGAAAAAAATCGATTTATCAATCCAATAAAAAAATTTTAGGTCTCTATGTAAGATTGCGAGCTCATTTTCACTAAGTTTTTTTTTTTTTTTTTTCTTTGGAAGGGAAAGATATATTAAATTTTCTTTTACTAGAAAATAAAACGCCAACAGACTTTCAAAAGTGTGTTTTTTACCAAAGATAATAATATGCCAACAGTTTAAGTTTTAAGTACCACAGTTTTTTGTTACCAAATAAAAATTATGGTTTTAAGTATATATGGACGGTAAGAGACGCTAACGAAAATGTAAGAAAAAGTAATTTTTATTATATTTATGTAACTAAAGTACATTTTATATCACCGGATAATTCATAAAATTTTTTGCCAAATCTGGAGGATATGGTGGATATCCTTATTGTTTATATTGTCCTTTGATATTTGATGTATTGTAATTAATCCATGTTTCGTTTAGAGTGTAAAATTTTGTTCGGATTGCGACTGGACACTCCTTTGAATTGGTCATGCGGTGTTGCTTATGGTCGGATATCAGTAATCGCAGGATCGGAAAGCTTTTTCGTATGCAGATATTGATGCTAAGTTTAATGTACCCACTTGAATGAAATTTTTTCAACCTTAACTATCTCCAGCACTGTCATTCGTGATCTGAACTTTTTTCAAACTTTTTTGGCTTTGTTGATGGTTTTTTATGAGAAAAATAATATTCCACCATAATATTTCAGCATAATATTTCCACCATAATATTTCCAACAAATTGCGAATGCGATCAAGCAAATATGGTCGATTTTAATGCTGGTACTACGCAATACTGTAGGCTGATGCATAAACGCTTGACCGAACATGATGAATTATCTGTTATAATGGCCAAAATAGATACTTAGGAAGAAGCTCTTGTAGTTCTTAACATGATCATCCAATTCCGATATTCCAGTATCTTAGTTTATTAAACTTCATTTCTTGTGATCTCCTTAGTATTTATACCAGCTTTATCCGTACTGAAAGTGAAATAAAATTCTCACGTAAAGGCTGGTCCTTCAAAGTTTACTTAAAAGCTGTTCTACAACGTAGAGGGGAGGACGAAGGGGCCAATGCCAGCAAATAATATTACGAAGCTTTTTCTCCAAACTTCACACATACATTTGTGGTCAATATGCCAGAAAATCACGTTTCACATCACACAGACAACTTGTTCTGTATCAGCAGAGTTATATTGTACCACTTTTAATTAGGAAACATTCTATGTACAATAAAAAAAGAAGGAAAACCATTGCCGTTATAGTTAAATTGTCTTAGTTCACTAAAAAAACTAATTTTCTTATGATTCATGTCTTATTAATAAATAATATTCATAAATTAATCTAATTTGATAAATTGAGTACGTTCGATATAATCTTATTCGTAAAAAAATGTATATAAAATGTTCATAAATAGAGCTGAATTGATTTTTATTGAAATACGTTTTCATAAGAATTTTTATAAAAACAATGTTAATAACTTAATTAAAAAAAAAAATCTAAAGTGTTAAACTTGAATAAAAACCATCGCTTCAGCCAACTTGTGTCAGTCGTCGTTTACCCGCAACCTTTGAAACTTCCCCTTTTTAATTTTATGAGAGAAACGACTGTGTGTAACATTTATTGCTTTCTCACTCAACAATTATACACAATTTTTTTTAAAGAAACGTGACCTTCTTCTATCAAATTTTAAAATAAAACACCTTTTTTATCTCTTTAAATATTAAAAAGAAAACCACATAAATACGAATATGAACAACATTTGGTTTCTTAAAACAATATATATACATGTGGTGTTGCTGTTGTCATGATACAACTTGCTGCTGTGGTTCATGGTTGGCTTTATTTTTCTTTTTGCAGCAATTTTGTTTTTGTCTACCCAAATGGGAATATGATTGTTGTATTAAAATCAAAAAAGAAGAGAAGAAAAAAGAAACACAACAAACAAAACCAGAAAAATCTCTTTTTCACATTTATATTGCAAGTTGTTGGCTTTGTTGTTGCTGTTGGTGTTGTTGCCATTACTGTCAATGTTGTTGTTGCCAGTATAAAAGCTGAAAACCACAAACGAATGACAGCAGTTTTCATTCGATATACGAGAAATAATGTTTCACCTGTGCAATAACACACTCATACTCAGACACACACACTCAAACTCTCTCTCTCTCTCTCTCAAGTTCTTACGGAAGTAAAATGTATATGATTGTACGAGTTTGCTATAAAGTGGTGAGTTTGTTATTCGTGGTTCGGTTTTGTATTTGCGGGTGTGTGTGTTATAAATGGAAAATTCAAAATATTCAATATTCACATGCTTGCAACAAGTACCTCCGCTCCAGATGTTCCACACTATTAACATGCCCCAGTGAATGTTCAGCAGTAGGAGTTCAGAGCTTTGGCGTTAAGGTAACAATGATGAGAACGATTATGATGATGATGTGGAAAATGATGGCGATCATACACATAGACACACATACACGAGCACATAAAATTAGCTGCTTGTAATGGTTTGTGTTGGCTATTTAGTTCCTTTGTTGTTACCGTTGGTTGTATTTGCCCAGTCATTGCAACATTTTACCAATTGACAATTGTTACTGTCTGTTCATTATTGTGCAGTTATTATCAATGTCGTTGTTGTCGTTGTTGTTGCTGTTGTAAGGGGTTTGTTGTTTCTATATCCGTTTAATGTGTTGTTATTGTTTAGGTAGTCTGGTTTGTTTTGTGGATATAAAAACGATGCTGTAACTATGTATTATATTGTTGTGTATGTGTTTTACTTCTTTTTTCTGTTGTTGTTAATATTTTGTTTGTTAGTGACAGCTTGGCTGGTTTTGTAAATACAAACCGTTTTGCCGTTATTGTTTTTTTTTTTGTTTTTTTTTTTTTTCAAAAATCATATTAAAAACAACTACATTTGCAATAACATTTGGTGAATTTTAAACGAAAAGGCAGACAGAAAATTTGCTTAAGTTAAATCATGAATTAACTGATGTCGAACTATTATGCGCAGAGTCTCTGTTTATAAAAACTTAAGCTAAAACCTTTTGCGAGAATGTTATTAGTTGTCATAAGAAGCAAGAAGTTAATATGTTGGCTTAACAGTGTGCTGGCACATATTAGTACAGAAGAAATACAAGTTAGAAAAGACTATACAAATTAAAAAACAAAGTTAAACGATAATTTACTACACATATAGGAAATTTATACATTTTCTTTATATTCGAGGTCTGTTCAATGGAAAAGGTAAATTTTGAAATTTCTCGGAATATGAGTATTCGGTTAGCGTTTTTTTTCATGTTGGAACACGTGTCTTGAATATATATTCTAAGTTAAATGTGTTTGTCTTTGGTTTAGTTTGTTTGTGAAAGGCATAAAAGTTAAACGTATTTTGCTTGTTCGACGATTTACTGCTTTGGAAAAAAAGAGAATTTGCATCAAATTTTGTGTAAAAAATATTGAAATATTGCAAGCGGCAAGCGTCATGTTTTTGCACAAATGTGAAGTATATTTGTGGTAAAAATCTTATCAGTTATGCTGCCTTGTCTTCTTGCCAATTTCCATATGTAAAACATAAATACAATTTTTTCTATTTAGGAATATATTTTACAGCAAAACTATGGCTTTAATTTGACAAAATTGGAATAGAACTTCATGATTTGCATTCATGTAATGAAAATTTCAATTTTCAACCAACAATCAGGACAACCCCAGGACACTATATGACAACTTTAAATGTAATATACATATACCCGTGAGTTAAAAAAAGCTATACAATTTCATTTTTACGAATTTATCTAGCCTAAATTTTAAATGAGCGTTTCTTTTCTACATCAAATTTTACTAAAAACAAGCAGAAACAGCATCTATTCCTTCATGGTTATACGCTGTACCCCCATATGTCATCTAAATGACCTGCACTTATACAAAGATGAAGAGTTTTTAAATAGTTAAAATATTTCTTATGCAATTTCCGGAAGGCAAATATCTCTGTAAATGCATGTTAAATGGGAAACTCCTTCAAACATAATTTTCCTTTAGGACATTATTTTAAATTCAGTAAGATTTTATTGAAATATTCTTTAGCAAGTTTCCTTACAATGCTGTGAGATGCATACGTATAAGAAAATATCATACACATATCACTCGAAAAGGACTTCCTAAAGAACTTTTACAACTTACCGCTGAAGCTTTAAGCAACAAGAGCTAAAGGTTTGTTCAACTTTTTAAAATAATATTCCTATGACATGAAGTGATATTAACGTAAACGTTCAGCAGTCACTGTGATTGTTTCGTGGTAATGTTTTTATGGCATTTTATTTATTCAAATACTTCATGAATATTTAACCACAGTTTTTGTCCAGAAACAACCAAATAATATACACGTTTACCAATTGGGAATGGTTAGTTTTTGATATTTGCTTGTATATTAAATTATAGTATTTTTTTTACAAAGTGTTATTATATTTTAAAGCATTATTCATAGTAAATATTTTGCTTTATGTTTTAATTATTATGTTCACGATGATTTAATATTAAATATTAAAAATTAAATATTTATGAAATGGTAAGCAAATTGTATTTTAGATATTTGTTAGAAGTTAAATCTAGAGAATGTTTGTTGTTAGAATTTAATCTTTAAGTAGGTAAAAAACAATCTGGACTGTAGATTATGAATGTTTTCAATTATTTCAAAATTGACATGCATGATTTTAATCTGGTATCAAATCATCGAATGCGATATTGACTTTAATATCGCATCGAAATATATTTCGATTTATATCAAATATTTTAAACATAAAATTGTATTTTGTAAGAAAATGAAATAAATTTATGACGTGTGCTTCACATCATAAAAGGTAAGAAAATTAAATAAGCACTCTTATTAATTTAAGAAAGAAGTTTAATGAATGCATTACATATTGTTTAGTTTTTATTATTTCTTTTATTTTTCTTCAGCAGTAGAAAAAAATATTTGAGAGTCAATCTTATGCTTCTAGTAAAAGCGACAAAGAAAGAAATACACATTTCTGAATTTTAGATTCAAATTTAGTGACTAGATCTTTTAATTTTTCTGATCTGAAGTGAGATTTAGACTTGAAAAAAGACCCAATTACGTTTATTTATTGAACATATGTATATCCACAGAGAATCTTTAATTAGAAATCATAATTTTACATTATGCGAGTGAAAGCTTCTAACACAGTGTAGGATTGCGTTAAATGGAAACAAGATTTTTTGAAAATATATTCTTGGAGCTTAAAAAATATTTTCTACCTCTAAAGGTACTAAAATATCGAATAACAGAGCAGGAGATAACTTTTGCGGTGACTAGGTCTCTAGTCTCTTTATAACGCAAAAACGAAATAGTAAAAATTTTCGGAAAAAATATACAAAAACTACTTATCGATTACGTATTTCGAAATACTCCCCGAAAGAACTATTTGACAGCACTCAGCTAAGCCAACAGCAAACATTTGTTCCAACCAGTGTCTGCATCTTACAACAAAGATCTCTCGTATGGAAAAACTCAGTGAGGATTTGACCAAAAATTTTTAAATTTTCGCATTTTTTATAATCAACCTTTAGAAACAATTTTTAGATAATGATTAACGGACTGAAACCCCAAATTAAAAAAAATATATATACTTTTTGTATATACTTGTATTTTATTTACAAAATACAAATTTATATTATTTAAACATTTCTAGGCCTCTTTGGGAGTTTTCTGCAGGATAACTTTTTTAAATGTGACAATAACGAATGAAAAAAATTGTTAAATTGTTCATACATACAGACACATACATAAACAAATTGAAAAATTTAAACAAATCAAATGATAGTAAAAAAATCTTAAAGAAACAAAAAACAAAAAGTGGAAATACTTTTGAAGAAAGTAAATATTTTAATAATTGTAGTACATAAACCTAAAACTATTCTCACTCTTATTGGTCAGTTTAACTTGCGAATCAAATGCCTATAGCTTTGAGCAAAATTATCTACATCAGGTTTATAGTTTATTATCTTATTATTTGCAACTATAAAGTAAATTGTTAATCAATATTTGAAAACTATTTGTAAAATTCGAATATAAGAAATGCGAAATGGGAAATAAGATCAAAATTTCAAGACTGTCCTGTAGTAAAGTAATTCCCATGCAAAATTTTCTTCCCAACAAAGTAGAACCTTAAAAATGCTTTAGAAATGTAAGACGGCTTTTGTTTAAACGTCATAAAAGCACTTTTTATCGGATAAAAGGAATTTCTTCACTGTTATGTTGCCGAGCACGACTTCGATATCTTGTCGGACTATAGTCGTGTTCAAAGAATTTTTCCCTCTAATATGTCTACGACCGTCATCTTTATCTGAGGTATTTCTGAATGAAACAGTTTCTTCTTCTAAGTCATTTCTGCATTGCCGGCCTACGGATGGGTGCAAGGACTTTCTCTGCTGTGGAATGCCAAAAATGTGCTTCGCTTTCTAAGGCATTTCTTCATTGCAGGCCTTTGGACGGGCGCTGTTGTATGTCAAAAACGGGCTTTGCTTTGTAAGGCATTTCGGAATTGCCGGTCTTTGGCCAAGTGCAGGTATTAATTCTGCTGTGATATGTCCAAAAAAGATTGGCTCTACAATGAAATCTGGAGTTCTTTGAAAAGCGAAGTTGGGGGTAGATATAATATTTCTGTATGAAATTATAAGAAATTGAAGAAAGTGAAATAAGATCCCAATAATTTAAATTAAGGCCCAAAAGTGTTTAACAATAAAATAATACACAAATTTCATGTGATGAAATACTATTTTCAAAAGAAAATAAAAAATTTACAAACATTTGGAAGTTGTTTCATAATGCAACGTTTGGAATTTTCTTTTTTTTATTGCTTTTAAAATTTTTTTCGGTATTATTATAAATAAGCATATGTGAGTGTTTCGAAACTCTAATAATATAATTTCTTTCTATAGCAAACTTAGATAGTAAATAAGGTAAACACAAAATTAAATATTGTTAATTACGTAAGGGATATTATTTGATTTCAATTAATGAACATCGATTGTCTTAAATGTGTTCGTCGGTATGTCCCTGTCACTCTCGTTGTGTTTCAGCTCTATGTATTCCATTAGAAACTTCTGTTTATTTTAATTACATTAATGTATTAAATTTCTATAAATATTAAGAAAATATAAGTGTTTCATAAAAATTATTAAGAGTAAGAATATTAAGATTTTGTGACTAAATAATTTTTTTTGTTTAAATAAACCAAAATTATTTTCACTGTGCAACATTTTATTACATGCGCATGTACTTGTACGTTTCTATACATGTAATTAAAAGTGCATAGTCTTTTTTCTTTTCTAGGCTCTTTTCCTGTGTTTGTAGATTTATAGTTGTTGCACATGCAACTTTTTCTTGTTCTTATTTTAATTCACATAAATGTATCTTAAGGGTTTTACAAAAATCATTTTACTGTTATTAAAGCTTAGGAATTGAGATGCTTCTATAACTACAGTTTTTTTTTTTTTCATTTCATTAAGCAGTGGATGGTAATTCAAGTACGACAATGTAAAAAATGTGTTCAAACAAAAACAAAGTAATATGACAATTGATTTTCATAGACATATTTTGTAATGAATTGTATAGTTTGGAAAAAATATTCATCATCCCAAGTCCAATTCAGTTTGTAAGCAGAGCGATTTCTTCTATGTACAACTGTTAGTATTACCTTTCTTACTAAAATATGTACAAATATTTTTGGTCGTATAATTAATTTTAGCAATTGATTTAAATCAGGGACCGAAAATAACTGTTATATTTTTATTTCAGAGCAAAAAGGTTAGGCAAAAATGCCCTTTATCTGCATTTGGGAATTTTTAACCATTATCGTGACTTTTATATTATATTGGTTACCGTAACTAATTAATTGAGAAAATAAAAATTTTGGTTACAAATAACCATTATATCAACCAAAAAAATTTTTTGGTTAAAAATAACCATTAAATCAACCAAATAATATTTTTGGTTGAAATTAACCATTATAGAAAAAAAATTATTTTTTTTCGTTATCATGTATCAAAAAATTCCAAAAATTTCAATGATTTATTGTTGTCACCAAGTTCGTACATATATACATAAACTCAAATATACAAAAATTTTTCCTATATAGTAATTAGATGTGTGGCACACGTCTAACCGTTACTTACTGTCTTTTAATTTGGTACACATTAGGTTGGTAACTTTTTAACGTCAAAAGAGTTCGTTAAATCATGTTTCAGGACCTAGAATTATTTTAGTGTGATACTGAGTTTCGATCTTGCACAGTGTAATTTCTTCATTCGTAAGGCACTAAAAAAGTGGATTTTTTGAAGTAGTAACCAAAAAAATTTTTTTTTTATAATGGTTATTTTCAATCAAAAACTTTTTTGGTTGAAATAATGGTTATTTTCGACCAAAAGTTTTTTTGGTCCATATAACCATTATTTATAACCAAAAAAATATATATCTCATTTCAATTGGTTAAAACAACCAAAATAAAATATATTACTTGTTAATGGTTGACTATAACCATTACGTAAATGTATCAGTAATAATTGTTAAATCTGATTTTTTTATCGTTTATCTTATAACTGTTACGTCCCTGATTTAAATACAATACTATTTGGAATGGATGTGAGCTAAAAAAAAAATAATTGTTATACCACTGTATTAAAAAGAGACTTTGATTGAAAATAAGAGTATATCAAAACAAGCAAGGACCAAAAGCAGACTAAATTTATGGTCTGCCTAATACAAGGTCTTAAAGTTGTACAAACTCTACGCTCTTTTAAGAAATTTAAATAGAACTAAACTAGAATACTTTAGTCAGCAATAAACAAATAAATTTATTCCTTCAGAAATTCGATAACTCTTTGCCAAAATGCATCACAAAGAAGAGCTCACTACGGCAAATGAAACAAACAAAAGCAGAGAATATATCAAGGTTTTCATTCATTTTTTTCCTTGCATATCTCTTGCAGGTTTAACATATATTCATTGTCAAATATTACTGATCAATGATTAATTTAGACAATTATATAAATGGCAGTTGAAGATAAAAATAATAATTGTTTTTAGTAATTAAAAAAATGCGAACCAATTTTCTAGCCGCAATCACGCAAATGGCCTGAACATTTTCATAGCAAAGTTTAGGGCTTTTTATAATACTAGCCACACTCACCTGCCCGAATCGTTTATTTATGCTTATCTTACAGTATTATAACAGCTTTATTTTTATTATTTATATTCCCTAGTTATTGTTATGGTGGTGTTTCCAATAATATGACGCTAAATTTAAGATGAGGTAAATAAACCGATGATACAAGTAAACCAAATGACTATCCTATTGCAGTAGGATATGAAGTTATTTATTAAACGTATATAATCAAATGAATATACTTTATGAAAATACTGTAATAAAAGGCACTTGTAACTAGAAATATGATAAAGGTGATAATAACAATACGGATAATGATAGACATAATTAGGAAATAATGTTGGTCGAAACGAGCGCCACGACTGTGATCATTATAATTTTTTATGTCGTATATTGTATATAATACCTGCATTCAACGACGTAAGTAAGCACCATATTGAGCAAAAATATAAATAAAAATTTTTTTAAATGGTCTTATGACCACCAGCTTTAGACTAGAGATTAAGAACTTCTAACTAACTTGAATTTACTTGACTGCGTTTAACAGATGGCGATAAAGTTCACCGATTACAAACGTGTTGATAAACTCTATCGACTTGATTTATAATTGACACAATGTTGTTGTTACGATTGTTAAATGTGCTCTAAGAAAACAGGCAAAACTCTATCATTTTTCAAAACACCACGTTCTTTATTAAAAGCACACAATAAAGCATCGACCCAAAGTGCCATATTACTACACGTTACTACACTAAAGAATGCCTTCGAGAGATCACTTAACACACGAAGCACATACATTTGTGTCCGATATGCCAGTGATTCTCAATTGGCATTACAGTCGTAATTCTCGCTTTACTTGAATTGCTTGCATGAGAGATCTTGTCTGTTACTTCTAATACGAAAAAGCTTAAAAGTGGCTATAAGCAAACTCTACCCTTTTTATTCTACTCTAAACTATTTTGATAGTACAAAAGCAATGCGATGAAATATTTTGTATCAAAAATGTTTTGTGCTGGTATAATAAAAACATTAAAAGCGCAAGTAATTAATCCCAAATTATAGTCTGAGAATATTTATAACTTTAATATACTTCAAGTTTACGTAATTTTTAATTTTGTTAGCTTTGCACTAACAAAAAGAAGATTGTAAATTTTATAACACTTTATACTTTTGCCTTCAGCCTTTGCAAATATTCCTACTATTTCCCTTTTTATTTGTGTATCAAGTATATAACAATGCTTTCGTTTGAAGTAATGATCTCGATGCTGCCATCTCTTCTTGATGGGTGCCGGTTATGCCAAATAGATTTAGAAGAATCCAGACGGCTCATATATCAATACCGATTCTTGTAAAAGGTATTATTTTTATTATAATAATTTACCATCAGAATCGAGTCTTGATTTTAGTCATTCAGGCAAATTATTTTTTTTATTCTTTTATACATCAAGAGAGATTTTATGAGAAACTAACCATTACATTAGCAGAAAGGTACTGTTTGCAATGGTTGTCATACCGTCATCATCAGCGGTCCGCACTTTTTTGGGAATATCTATTATTTTATATGCTTTTGTTTTAAAAAAGGATACAAGAAGAAAAATCTTTCTTGTATTTTATTAACAACAACGTAAGAGATTCTTTCTTAATATAATAAGAAATAGTGTGAACAAAATATTAACCTGTGATGCGATTCAGTGACTTTTAAAGATTGGAGAGAAGCTAAATTTATCAACAACTACTGTGGTTTGCACAAACGATTGTGTGATTCTCTAACTTCTCTTAACCAACTTCGATATATTTTGATATCAATTATCATCTTTGTTAAAAACGGGGAGAGAACCGAAAAAGCAACAAAATTTTGTGTGTCGGCCAAGAGGTGTACAACAATATATTTTCACAAATGTCTTTAACTATGATCGATAAAAGTAAATTTCAATAATAAAAATAATATTAATAATGTTGTATTTACAAATATGCATTCATAATTATGTTTATTTGTTGTGAAACAACATCTTTCGCTGTTTGCAAAATAAGACCTGCTTCCATTGAACAGCTGACTTTCATCGTATCAGTAACCACACAAAAATTATTGGTATTAAGACAGCGCTAGTGAATGCCTTTCAAAATTTACTGAATAAATAAAGTTAATGAATTGCCTTATTGGATTGTCTAAAATTTTTAGTTTAGTAAAAAAATTTTACTGTTTTTTTAGCATTCGAAGTGTCGAAGTGACGCCTCGTGAATACAGGCAAGTTATCATTCGATAAAAAGTTCTTTTATTTTTTAATTCAATATATATTTGTGTAACCAAAATGTACATCTCCGATCAAATTCTAAAACCATTTCGTATTGAAACATTTTCTATATATTCGATTAACCAAAAAATTACTATATATTTTTCTTATTAAACTGAAGTAAAAATTTTTAGCAGCAAACAATTTTGCAAAACTAATTTAAGTCTTTATTGCTGTTCACAGTACAATCGAAAAGTGTAGTTTACAATAATAATAACAATAAAAAACTGCTCTTGCACACATGCATAAAAATGTTCAGTGGCGGAAGTCTCATTGTATAAGTCATGGTCACTTTTTTCGTTTAAGAACATACAACTTTTTGTGGGTATGAGAGCATGTATGGGTGAGTACATGAAACATCCACATGTTGTTTTACCGCTTTGCTACTCAGTCCTATAACGACCTTTTTTCTTTCGCTCTATTCTATGTCCTACTGAGGTTCTACATGCAAATACTAGAATTGTAATTATGGCTTCAAGCATTTAGTGCTTGGCGAACTAAGGCTACAAATGCCTTTACACATGTATGCTATAGATGTGGGTAAGAGATTTCTTTAGGGCGACCCTTTAGTGAAAAGTTATTATAAGTTCCAAAATATAAATTTTCCATTGAAAAATCTCATCGTTGATTAATCATGTAAACAAAATTCGTAGTGTCTTTGTGAAAACTAAAATACGATGAGTGAAACAATGAATTTTTGCGGCAGCCATATTATGAATAAATTTTCTTATGTTTCTACTTATAAATGCAAAATTTTTATTTTCGCATAAAAAATTATTTTACCATATAAACTATTGCAGCAGCTGCAATATGCTTCCTGCAACAGTGAATTTTTTGTTGTAAGAATATTATAGTTCCTAAAAATATTATAACCATTTTCTTAAACACTATAAATGAGTTGATATTTTCATTTTATTAATGACGTTAAAAATTTTCTAATATTTAAAATATGTCGCTTAGGTTGTTTCGGCTTTAAGAGATTGTTGTAACTATTGTACTTACATGTGTGTTTCTGTCCCTCATGTACAAATATATTTACACATATGCATTTATTTTTAAGTAGTTTGTGTACTTTGCAATACAAAATTTTATTTGTGTTTTTCCCTATTAACTTTTTTTGTGCTGCTGCCTCTTATTATTTTGCTGTTACAACCACAGCTAATGGCACTTTTTGTGGCGGTCCAGCTTTTCCAAGCTGCCTCTTGTATACTGTCATACAAAAGTCATCATAGATTTACTGATATTATGGTTTCACAGAGTCTTTGCTACATGCTGCTTACTGCCTGCATTTATAAGAATTTTTATGACAATGACTATTGCCTCTTCATAGTCGCACACAGTCGTTTTTATAAAAATATTGCTTATTTAACTAGTTTCATATTTAAAGGAAACTTCTGGTGATTATTGGTCCTAAGAAAAAACATTTTTTAAATTAATTATTCATATTAAACTATAGTGCTTTAGTTAATAAAACTAAATATTAATGAATTTGAGCGAAATTTAATAGAGTATTTAATTTCTAGCAGGGTGATAATTATAGAATTTTTAAATCAAGTTAGTTCAAGTTTATGACAAAAATAATAATATGAGTGTAAATTAATCTTATTTTTTAAACAAAATATTATCAACTAAAGAACCAATTTGTATTTTTCGCTTATATTTTGTAGTATACTTTTTAATTTAATTAACTTGGCTTATTTTATTAATCGAATATGTAGTAAACTAATATCTTAGGTTTGATTGATTTAATCTGTGAATATGATGGCTTATTCTAGATCAGTCGGCAAAAGTTCGAAGAGTTAATCATCAATCAATTTGTAGAAGTCGAATTTTAATTCAAACCTGCACAATATAATATCCCAGCGCTATTTTCGTAGGCCACTGCACTTCCTCTTCAGTAAACATGTGTATATCCGGTCTTTCGCATTTTTTATGTAGCGATGTCTGGCTGACTTCCAAAACGTCAATTGTTTTGTATTCGAACAAAGTACAATGTTTCATAACGCCGCAGTACAAAATATTTACAATGTATACGATTTCAAAACGTCGCCAATGAGTATTTTTAATGCAGTAAAAAAGCAAGCAGGCATCAGTTTTTTAGTTGATGCATTGTTTGGTATTCGTTTGTTTAGTCATAAAAAAATAACCCCACCAAAGCGTTTGCAGAGAAAACAAATTAAAAACAAAAATATTGACCGACTCACAAAAGTAAGTTAATTTGTTTTTAATAATTATTATATATAAAAAGCAAATAATTGTTTTTTTTAACATATTTTAGCGAAAAAAAAATGGAATCATGAGCAAAAAAAATTGCTCCTCATAAGAAGGTTGCGAAATGAACCCGATTTTTGCGATTTTTGAATAGAATGTTGTACAGAGTTTCCATCGGAACTCTCTGATAAATTCAAGAAATTATCTAGTAAAATTTTAAATTCTTTGCTGTTCATTTTTTCTTGTTTCATAACAAAATAGAAATTTTTATATGATGCATAGCATCACCAACATTTCATATTGTTGAAATAAACAAAGCACATGGTTGCATTGTGTTGTAACTTTGCATACGTACATCGTTTGAACACAGTAGCAAAACTGTATACAAACTTTGTATTGATACGTTTTGGAAGTCAGCCTTTGTGATCCAAATCATGTAGTGACTAACAATTAGGAATTTATATAATTCCGAAATTTACAAATTTTTCTCCGTAATATTTCTCGTAAGTATTTATTAGTTTTACAGATATCTAAAAAATCAATATATTGTCCAGGTCAAACACCAACATGATTACCAACTGCTTTTCTCTACGTATGAAATTGATTAATTGTTTATCACTCATACGCACAAGTGTAATCCGAAAAAGTATGCAATTGTTTTTATTCAACTTATGCTCTTCTGTGTGAAGACTACAAGCAGTGTTGCCCAACTTTGTTCAACTATATTTTTCCAAGCAAAGAAAATGGGATCGGAAGGTTACCAAATATATATTTTCTTTATTTATGAACTTAAAATCCCAACTTAAGTCCCCTTTCACACACATCAGGTTTTCTTGATCAAGTTACAATTCAGCTGTGAGAAAGATAGAGAAGGTAGTACATACACGTACATCACAGCTGAATAAAAACTTGATCAAGAAAACCTGATGTGTGTGAAAGGGGACTAAGCGTTAACCATGATCAACTCCGAAAAATTATTTGTAAAATTGCAACAATTAAAAAAAATATTTGTTTTGCAAACTTCAGTTATTTTTTGTTTAATTACATATGTTAACGGCATTAAGACATATTTTCATTATTTTATTTTTCCGGGCTTACACTTATAATTTTATTGATTTTTTACTGCCGAACAAAAATTATTCCATTAAAAAATCTTTTATATTGGATTCCAGAATTAAACAATTTTAATTTAATTTTGAGTTTAAATTTTTTCGGTAATTTTTTTTTATTTCAGAGTCGTTTTTCCTATAAACTTTTCCAAATTTACTCATTAATTTGGCTGTTTTCCATAATATATGTATATTTTTATTATTTGTTTAATAATATTTCTGTTTTTCGGTTCTAAGATCAAGTTTTTTTCATTTCTTTACAAATTTTTCTCTAATGTAGGTAATTTTTGTAATCTTCAACTTACTGGTAGTTCTAAAGTACACAATTATCTAATTTCAGTTAAATATAACCAAAACGGGGACGCTGGTCGGAGGTATTTACAGATTACTCTTACGCAGTGAATGAAAATTAAATCATTTACATACAAAAGCAGCTTGTAATTTTTTTTCTGTACAAATTCCCAAGTATAAAAGATAATTCGGTAAAATTTACCAAAAATCCATTATAAGTCCGCTCGTGAGGAAGCTTAAAACAGAAAATTTATATACGCACTAAAACAAAGCGATCATATCCTACATCAACAATTATGCAAATGAAATTTTTTGTTCTCTGTTTTCGGTAACCTAAATCATGTAAATTAGTGCTTTAAAGGTTTAAATAAAATTTTGGTATTGTACTGAAAATTTAGTTATTTAAATATATTAAAATTTTCAAATTTATTCTTGCTTTAGGTCTTTATATACCAAATCATCAGTGAACTTTAAGCAGTTTCGATCCATCCAGCCTTATACTTTTATGCCAAAATATGCAATAGAGTATTGTTATATTGTATTTAATTGTTTTTATATAAAAAAAATGATGTTGGTGTTTTTATCTACTCAAAGCTCACTGCTGATTTGGATTAGCAACTATTAAAATGTCGGACGAAGAATAGCCAAAGCCACAATAAACAAGTTTGAAAGCTTCACAAAATAAACACTTTTATATCATTTACAAATCATTTTTTGTATTATATGTGAAAATTTTTCTCCCATGACTACATTTTTGCAATTCTCGTTTGTTATATGAGCGATTTATTATAGGTATGGGGAGGTGCTCGGTTTTCAAACAAAATGGTTAAATGTCTGCTTATGAATTGCCACTAACAACAAGCATTCATATAAGCTATTTAAGCCCAGACCAAGTAATTGTTTTTTCAATAGTTTGGGAGATGATAGTGAATAAATTTTATAAATAATTAAAAATTTATTACTGGAGTATATTCTGGATTATATACATATAGTTCCCTTAATGTAACAAAGGCATAACTCGAAAAATTTAAATTATAAGTTTTAGAGGATAAAACATTCCTTAGTATCACCTTTACATGTAGAAAAAAAAAATCAGAATTATATCTAAAACTATAACGAATTTGTACAAAAAAGTGCTAATTTGAAGGCAGATATATTAAAAATTTAATCACATTCTTCCAAGTTTAATTGTTTTAAGATTTAATATGACTACGTTACACTAAAGAAGCGTTATTTAAAAAAAAGAAATGTAAATATTTATCAAGCATCTGTTGCATGTGCCCAAATTGCTTAGGGCTTAAAAAAGTTAATAAATTATTAGAGCTTTCCAAGTCATTTGCATAAATGTTTGTAATTGTTAAAAAAATAAAAGCTCAAGCACTTCTTTTCACTCTATTCAATAAAATTCAGACATTATTTCTTATCAATACTCGAAAATATTGTGTTGCAAAAATAAATTCTCTTAACAATTTATGAATGCTTTTGATGCTCGATGGTAAATTCTAATTGAAATTTATTAATAATTTATTTATTACACATTTTACTCTCTCATATTTTTACATGTAACTAGTGCCTACAATTTACAATCACTAGTTACCCATTCCACACAAATCAAGTAGATAAATAAAAGAATAATAAAAATGCAAAATATGAAAAATTATTCAAACTACTTATTTATACAATATGAAAATATTCAAAATATTTCCACGAACAACCATATTTTCTGATATTGCTGAAATATAAATATAAAAATACTTAAATAGAGGCGTTTGATTTGGTTTGTATAGGGTAATCTTTTCCTTTGTATTTAGTTTGAAGTGTATACCTTATATAAATATACATACATTTATACTTCATATATATTAAAGCGAGATGGTATTTTTAAAGCACGACGACAAAACGACATCGCGATTGATTACAAATTCCGTAGGAAGCGTAATAAAAGACTAAGTTTAATTAGATAGACCTGCTAGATTTTGAAACAAGCTTTTTTGTACGATTTTATTTTTCAGGTGTCCTCAACATTTTGTAGTATAAAATGAGTGGTTTCTAAAAGATCGATGTCGAAAAAATTTTGCTGATCTGCCAATTAAATCAAAGTAGAATTGCGAAAAATTTTCGGAGCTGTTAATATTTTTGAATGTTATAATCATAAATATGTTTCGAGCTTAGAAAAAATGGCCGTTGAGGCGGCTTAGAGTTCCAAAATCTCCTAATATACAAAACCGATATGACAAGGATATTCTTAGTTGTTTTGACAACTTTGAAGTAGTTTTACTTTTTAGAATTGTTCACAAAATTGGCGCTCTTTGACTTTCACTATGAACAAGTTAATTGATATATTGGTTAAGCTTAGATTATAAAGTTGTAATTTGGATTTTATTTTTAAAAAATTAAATGAAGAAAATAAAACTACAATAAATTTAAAAATAGTTTTCGGACTTATTAAGATTCGTCAGCATTATCTTATCTTATCCAATTTAAGCATGACACGCCGTAAAACAATTCCAAAGACGATGAAAAAAAAAAAAAAAATTTGATAGAAATGCACGATTTTTTAAAATCAACCTGACAAAAAGCTTTCCATATATTAGTAGATGAAAGAAAAAAAAATCCTTGGATGTAACTGGATGGCTATAACCACATTTTTACACAATCATCCATATAGATATTTCTCGCTTATTATCTTTTACTATTTTGGATAACGATAAATGCATGTGAATTATGACTTTTACGCAGGATGCAGGATGGTAGAATTTTAAAATACATATGATTTCAGAATGTTCAGGGCTCTCAACTTATTGAGAACATTGCAACAGTATATCGTATCTTATTTCTATACAATATTCTTCAAACTCCAACTTACATGCACCTATCGCCATTTAAAAACTGATGAAGTACAAAAAAACACGACAAATTTTTCTGACGTTGTAATGGCCCGTGAAATATTGTTATGTTTTCCTGAGTACACTGAAATTAAAGGTACATTTGCCTGGTTTAGCTTTGGACCTTTATTTCATATTTTATCCTTTCATTGTCAACAATATAACAAGCGCTATCCTTTTGACATATTAAATTGCAATAAGAAAAAGACGTATTTTCCAGATAAAATCAAGTACAATATTAAATATACAGTACTTTTAAATTTTTATACGCCATAAAAAACACCCTTTGATATCCCTGGTGTACAATTTTATTACTCTTTTATCTTAATTGGATACAATATTGCTTAAATTGCTTTTTACCATCGTTACCTCTTCATAATGGTTGCAGGGATGCTGTGTACACTTACATTAAGAAATCAGTGATGATGTATGTATGTTGCATGTAAAGGACAATATAGTGGGACCAAGTGGAAAGTGCTATTTATGAGATTTAAAATTCATTTTCTTTTGACATATGGAAAACTGAATTGGTAAGGTCTGGCATGTGAAAAAGCTGAAGATTTCTTTATTAAAAGTCATGTCAAAGAGACCGTAATGCAAAGGACTTAATTTATAAATTTAGGCGTCGATGCATAAACATATTGTATTCATAGTTTTTCCGTTTCCAAAAGTAGTTAAAAGCCCATAAAAAATGATTCCAGTGCAATTAAGAAAAATATATTTTTTTGTATTAAAGTTATATTTTGTTAAATACCACTTTAAGAGGAATTTGTACAAATGGTCCTAAGAATGTTGTTCTTTTTATACTTTGCATAAATTTATTTAATTTTAACATTATTTACAGAAATTTCATATCTAATTTTATAGTAAAATCCTGAATAACTGAAATCAAATGTTCTCCTTCTCTATTCAATATTAAATATTGTCCCTGCCATGCCCAACTATCAAATATTCAAATAGTGTTTTTTGAAGGGAATTAATGCAGACAGAATTCTCACACATTGCAGGATGAATTTAAATGTTCTGAGAGTAAAAATGAATTTGACACACTCGACAGTTGAAAATAATAGGGACAATATTGTGAGTCACGATTGACTAAATAAAACAAACTTTTAGCAGAAAGGGCTTATGTTTCACTGATATGAACTTTTCGGAAAATTATATTCGCAGAAACGAATATAGCAATTTCAATTTTTTTAAATTTTTAAAAATTTCTTAAGATTACGTTCGATTACTGAATTTATTAATTTGTATATAAAAAATCCAATTCATCTAGCAGAGCGCCACATCATCATCATCAGCGTTCATGTGTTTTTTTTTTTTTTCAATATTTAAGTGGCTGCTGGAATATTAGGAAATAGTAACTAATTTGCACCGAAATAAGGACACTGTGCTTGTCTTTTTTTGCAACAAAATCAAAACTGGCAGGTATAAAGGTGTTATATCTCTTAAACCTGCCCTTTTTCAGCAATTGCGTGTCTTCTTACTCTTGCTTGCAGTGGTGACTGGTTCAATCTTTTCTTTAGAAATTTCCGATAGGCTCATCTTTGTATAATCGGCGATATAGAGAATTATTATTCTCCATACATGATCAGGCCAGTGTAATCATTAAAATTTTATATGTGTGACTAGGTCGACAACAGCGTAAGTATACTCGTGTGTCATTCTTATTCAGAAGAGCCAAATTTTTAATGTAATATTTTCTTCTCAAACACTGCTAACAAAGACTTATCTCCTTATCTTTCCATTACCCAAGATTTAGTTGCAGTTTGTGGAATAGGTAGCGACTTTCATATTATTATTTTCTACGTCGATGAAGAGCTTTACTTTTCAGTTGCTAGTCTTCCCTTCGGGAAGACATTGTTTGCTACATTTTACGAGTTGAAATAAAATACTTTTTTTAGCGTCACCTACTCAAACACACAACCTTCAAGTGCATTCCAATATTTGATAAGGTGCCCCTTACAATGATTGTGATGTAGTCCACATATGCAAAAATCATGGTTCTTTTGATGAAGGTAACGTCGCCGGTTCCCACCATTGATTTTTGCAATTTTCTGCATCATTTGATTGAAGATGTAAGGCAGGGTCTTTCCTGTATTAAAACAGATTTGAAAGTTTTTAAAATGTTTTTCGAAACTTCTCATATTTTTAATGTCATTGTGGAAATTCTGACGATATATTCAGGGATATCAGACATAATGACTTACAACTTTTTCCCCTCTCGAGCTATAAAAAGCAGACCTGTAGTTGACAAATATATACAGGGTGTAGATTTTTTTCTCTTGGTTATTTTTTAGAGTTCAGCTCAATATTTATATGTTTCATTTGGAGTCACACTGACTTTTTTTATGTATATGTGTGTGAATGGCTTGATCCCTTCACATATTATGATAGATAAAATTTTGTATTCGAATTATGCCATACATGGACCTGCTTTCTTGTGGACAGGGGAGATAACTTTGGGTTCCCGCTTATCTCGCCTGTTTTGCATTAAAGATAGTGTATGGGCCTATTACCTTTAATCTGGCATAGAGCTCGGTGAAAATGACACCCATGTCTTTCGCAATAGTAGAGCTGTTTGTATTTCTATGTGGTTTGACGTTGGTATGTCGATACCATCTTCGTTAAGTGATAATTCTGTTATTCTATTTGTGAAATAACCATCATCATTGTCTGCCAGAATTCTGAAAAAATGTTCCACTTACCATCTTACTGGACTAACTTATGTATATGTACATTTTTTAATTTATTTCTTCAATTTGAGGTCTTTTTCATTTTATGATACAAATCGATATTTCAGTAACAATTCGAGTACTATCTTTAGGATATTTGACTATTTTATACATTAAGCTTAAAACTAAATTAGAATTAATAATAAATTATAATGATTTAAGGTCACTAACACCCTCTGTTCAAGGTGGCGTGTGTAGTGGTTAAAGTGCTTGCCTACAAAACCGAGTACCCCAGATTCGCTCCCTGCCAGAAGACAAAACTTTTTCACCATGGTTTTTCAAGTTTTAAAAATGAAGTGGCTTCAACCCTCTCCTAAAAATCAATCCAATGAGCTCCCTGACCACCCCCTGTTTGGCATGAGAACATCATGACAAACAAATATCAGGCAGAGCCACCACCTTCTGGTGAAAAAAAGATAGGAATCAAAGATTAGCGAGGTTTCTCCCCACTACACCAAAATACAGAAGGAGCGTTATTTCTAGGCAACAACAGATGACAGCCCTACACCTGCTACAGCAGACCAATCATCTACAACCCGTGTTAAGATGGATATGCTTTGTAAAAGGCCTAAGGAGTGGAATGAACATTTATATAATACTCTTTATACGGTAATAATAGGATCTTGCTTCAAGCGTATACTTAAATCGTGATGTGTAGCTCTTGATTTATGATCACTTCCTTATCGTCCTACATCTTTGAAAAAAAATACGAAAATATATTTTAACATAAAACTGATAAAGTGCAGAATAAAAATAACAGTTTTTACCTGTGAATGGAAAACATGCCACAAAATGCAAGCAATCTCGTAAAGTTTATTAAAATTTTTTGCTGGTTTTTCGTTGCCAAAATAATAGAGATGGGAAAAACCAAACTCAGCAATATTCTCAATACAACAATATGCACATGCAAACATACGTATGAGTAAGAGGACACACCTTCAATTTTATGAGTGCTAATATCAATAACTTTAAAATATATATATATATATATATATATATATATATATATATATATATATATATATATATATATATATATATATATATATATATATATATATATATATATATATATATATATAAATTGTACATTCACAATTTGCATGCCAGCAACAGCAGCAACATTGTTGTCAACATCATGACCAATAATATTGGGTAATGGTTGGATATTGGTTATGTTGGTTGCAAATTGTATTCTGTCGTACTTTTATTCATTTATTTGTTGTCATTTAAGCTGAAATTATAGTCATATCCAATCACTTTGCAATTTCCCTTCATACTTCCCCTTAAAGCTTGTTGTGTATTCGAAGTTATTGTTGGGTCTTGGCATGTGAATAGTGCACGACTGTATTTTTGCCACATGTTGTTAATTTTTTTTAATACTCATGCATATACATATTATCGTATGTATATAAATGTACATATTTGTTTTGTATTTTCTTATTTATTTAATTTTTATTGGTTTTTGTATCACATTTTCACAAAGTCTTCTGCTTTTTATCTCGCTGGCAGACAAAGACGCCCCTTGGAGCGTGTGATATTCAAAAATAACTTCTTTTGTTGACAAAGTTAATGTCGTTTTTTGCGAAAACATTTTTAACACACTCTCATTAACGCCTTCTATTCAATGAATAACTTTTGTAAAAAATTAATTTCGTTACACACAAACGATTTGCAGAAGAGATTTTTTTATAAATGTTTTAAAACTTTATTCTTTTTTTTGTTTATCTGGATACAAGTTCTCAGTTATGAGGCTTAATAAATTTTCCATGAAAAATCTCTTATAGAAAAATTATTGATAATGAATATTAATTAAGTTTCTGGTTTAATTTTGTGTATTCAATGAAGTCAATTTCGAAGGCGAGCTTTCTGGAAATAAAACATTGTAAACGAAATTTAAGTTTAATAAAGGAAATATAAGGAAGATGTAATTTCACTAACATATATTTGATTTTTATTGGTACTGGTGCCAGTTTATCAGTAGACTTCAAACTTCCAGTTTAAAAATTTTTCGATATTCTCGAATGATAAAATGGAATTCCAACATTTATTCATACGATTATTAAAATTTCGTAAAATATAATAAAAACATGCTTGAAAAAATTATCTAAGAAGAGCAAAAATTCTACTTACATTCGATATGAATTATTTTAGCTTTTTTAATAATTTGTTGGGAGAACAAAAATAGTTTTGAAAACTTGTTTAAATAAAAGTCACTTTGTATGACAAATATGGTCACTGCCACCAAAACAAAGACTAATTAAATAAAGTAAATTGAGAAAAAGAAACCATGAAAAGGGCTCAAAAGATTAAGAAATACTGTTTTCATAGCATTAACCTTTATAGTCTAATATGGTATAGAAAATTAACTGCAAAACTAATGACTCTAGGTCATGCAGCAGAACATAAGTTAACTTAACAAGAAAAATTTGTTACAACACGAACAGAATTTATTAAATATGAACTAGAAGCAACCTTAGATGGAAATATTTTTTATGTCTCATTAAGCAAAGAAACACCGCATATGAAATTTCGACGACGTGAAAATATTACAATGAGAAAAAAATTATTTAAGGAGACTTGCTTTAGAGACGTTACGCATGATATGTATTTTCTCTAAAAAGATTACAAAGATACAAAAAAAATTTGGTTAAGCAATACTTACATGAACATTTCCACATGCAAAATTATTTTCATGTTTAACTGGCCCAGAACAGTGACGCCATTCCACATTTATGAAAGTAAAAAAAATCATTGTTGCATTTCTATAGCAGCTTCTGAGAATGGAAAGCCAGCATAATACACCAGCCCAGGGTTTTTAGTAGGTTTATATCGGTAGTCATTTTATTATGTGGTGAAGTTGTCATTAAGGAATGATATTTTCGGTGCTTTCAAAGGATACTTTATTATGTTATTTGACTTCCATGGATCTCATGAACAAAATTTTTATATCAATTAGGAACTAGATCTATATATTAACAAACGTTAATTTAAAATCACTTAATTTTTATTTAAAAATTTTTGTTTCTTTATAAATACAAAAATATATATAGTTTTTCTTCAATTAATGATGACAAAATTATTTTTACATAAGAAAAAAGGTCAGAAAACAAACAGAATATTTCAAGTAAATTTTATGATACAATAATAGTATTTTCTAAATAATTGTTATCTTTTGCAAGGTGCCCGCACAATTATCCTCCAAATCATAAATATTATAGAGAATAACTCACATAAAATCTATTTGCTACAAAAAAGATTTAATTTTTCCAAACAGAAGCAAAAGAGGCACAAAAGAACACCAAATTCTACAAAAGGACATGAAAACGGGCAAAAAACTTAAAAAAGGAGCTAGTTGCCTCTTAAGTCGCACAATGGTAACGCTGCCAACAGTAGTTTAGGTGTAATAATTCGCAGTGTAGCAACACAGAGCCCATGTGGTACAAGCCTCGCTTGTTACACCACACGCTAGTTCGTAATCCATAAAATGCAAATCCTCTTTGGACTCCACTAAGCTACTCCGGTATTCAGCGGAAGCATGTGAATCATAAAAATTGATTCCCATGATTAAATTCTTTTCAAGTAAAATTGATTGAGATCCAAAAATAAAAACGTGTATCACCATTCTTTTCCCATGTCTGAAAATTAACACTGGGACCTGTAACCAAAAAAAGAAACTTATTTCTTTGACATTCTTCTAATGTGTTTGCTAAAAGAGAGAAAGAAAAACAAAAACATACTTCTTGTTGTTTGCTCATTCATTATCATGTTTCACTACACATCCGCAAGTGCATTCATTCATTCAGACAATCTTCTTGTTTCTTTGTATCAAACTCATCAAACTCAATCTCTCCTTAACTTAATAATAAATAAATGTGAATGTAAAAAGTATTTGTGCTGATTTTTTCTTCATTATTCAATTATTAATGAGAAGAAGGTTGTGTTTTGTGTTGCACTGTGTGCAACATTAAGAACAAGTTGCTTAAAAGTAACAACTTGTGACTCTTGTTTCAATATACTTAAGTGCTCATTCTTGCACATTAATTCTGAAAGTGCTTTAAATTGTTGCCCGGTTTTGTTGGAAACTCTTTTGATATACGAGCTGGAGCACACATTCTTTCCAACATATAAACCTTATTCTACTTTTAGATGCAATTTCTCTTCATTTTCTTTAATGACATTCTTAGTTTTTTACAAACTTTTTTTTGGCAAAATGAGGTGAAATTAATACAACGAAATGTCTTTGAAAACTTTTGCATTTGCTCTATTTTAGTTTTGGGATTGAAATTTATACACACAAATGGAGCATTTGTTAAAGTAAAAAAAATTAATGTCATAAATACATAGAATATATTAAAGGAAAAACTTCAAATCCTAAAGAGATTGTACGGAAAAAGTGAGCGCAACAGGTAAGAAACTGTTTGCATATTTCTGAAATTACCTTTGAAGTTGTCCAACTTACCCTTTATTTGAGTTAATTTTACTTATATTATAAATGCGAAATATTGTATGTTTGTTACGCAGGAACGGCTAAATTTTATAGTCTCGATCTCTTTGTGATGGTAAATTACTTAATTTGTCCGCTTTGCAAACTTATATTTGAATTAAATATGGCACACGGGCAGCCCGTACTAACACATAAAGTCAATTTTGTTATAGTAAAGTATTCATTTTAATTGCTTATTGGCTTATAAAATAGTTTTTATATTCCATCACTCTTACGAATTAAAACAAAATTTGATGGCAGATATTTTTTATTGCATACAATAATTTTTATCTCTATCAATGTCATAATTTATCTCATTTTGCGTTAACATGATTATTATAAGGAAACTTATGGCTTCTTCTTAAAGGGATGTTTTTTCAAACCAAAATCGACCAGAACACTAAGACGAAATTTGTCTTATTGTCAAAATTTGTTTTAATTCTACACACATATACCAGCAGATAAGATTACAACATGTTTGTGCAACATACGCAATTACCTTTTTAATTACATGGAATTGGTTGCTTGTTAATCGAAGATGCTGCAAATCAAAACGGTCGACTAGAAAGTGATATAAATTGCAAAATTTAATTCATTAATTTCTCATCTAGTAGCGATAGGGAATAAACTTGTTTCATACGTCTTACAGAAGTGAAGAGAAGTGAGTCTTTGAGTGACTCAAAAAAAAACTATTGTATGTGTTAAACGAACTATCAATAACAACAACGATGTGTATCATTAATGACAGCATAATTTTTCCTTTAGAATTTTTAAATATTTTAAAAATAATGGACTATGACTCCCATAATTTTGAACTTAAAGTGGCTGTAACACTCCTGGGAATGCGTAATTTCGATGCATCGATTCGGATTGATAATCATAGAGGGAAGTATTACTAGCTTCTAGCGAGCAGCAAGAATAGAGCTCAGGTTGTCTTATCGAATCCCAATTATCTCAAATAAAAAGCTATTTAAACTTATGAGGCAATAATTTCCTCTAAAGTTGACATTTACTTGAAATTTAGTTGACAAAACTTGTAAGTCCCCTAGAAAAGCACTGAAAATAGCTGGAACTTAATTCCAAATTCTTGGCGTCTCACATGTTTTGCCTTATAATGGCTGTTTTAGAGGTGCTCAAGATTTACATGTACTTGCGTGCAATAATAAATAGTGAAACATTGTCTACGGGTGTGTAACAACTTGAAATACCCAGAGATATACCATACCATAAAAGGAATATTTGTAATACTTCTAGTGTGAAAAGGTTTTTTCATCATTTGTAAAATGGTTTTCCAAAATTTGTATTTATAAGAAAAGTTATTCTCCAAAATTGGTCCGTCCCGTTTCAAGCAATATATTGTAGGAATAGGAAGAATATAACTTCTCACATATAGTAAAATATATCAATATTTTAGACAATATTGAGTCTATTTTGATATTGAGTCTGTTCAAAATGTGCAGGAGTTATTCTACAACCAATGCAAACAGTCTCAAGTAAAATTGAGTGGAATAGAGAAAGAGGCTAATGGTACACAATTATCGTACATCTGGCTGATTATAAGAACAAGAGGGCTTAAAGTTAGGATGCTTAAAGGGGTGTAAAAGCAAGGGAAAGCTACTGCCCATATGAACTTAAAAAGAATGTTTAAAACAAGAACGTAAAGACTTGTTTAAAATAAAGACTTAAAAGCTTTTTAACAAAAAAATGCGACTTTAGATATTGACTCTAACATATTTAAATCAATTATAATATTTTTATATGCGTGTCATGCTGAGATCTTGGAAAGTGATATGCAAGAAAGTTGACAGCAAATTGCAAAATTTAATTCACATTCTTAGTCACCGTGGCACGGACTTCAAAGATCTCAGTAGTTAAAGTGTAAATTAATATAATATTTATGTAGAATATTAATTAAAATTACTTTTATATATACGCAATAATTATTTTTTATTATGATTTTAAGAAGTTTCTAATAAAAATTTTTTTATAGTTTCGAATACTTAAGTAAATCAATCGACTATTTTGTGTGAAATAGTCGACCTTTCCTTTTGCATTTTGCTATTAGATTTCTTTTAACTACATTTCTTTGCAATTCTCTGTGCATTTTGGTTGGTCGTAATGCCACTAAAACTGTATCCTTTTCAATTTGTAAAAGTGTTGATGAATGAGTTCGTTATTCGTCCAAATGAAGAAATTAAATAAACAAGTTGCAATAACAAACTTTTTTATTTTATTAATTTAATTTAATGCGAGCATTGTCGCCCCGTCTCCTATTCTATTACGTTTATTTATTGTCTTTCTTTTGGGTTTACGTATTAATATTTTAAGCACTTGTGTAACTGTTGCTTGTTTCGCAATCCTGCGTAAAAGTAAACTTATTTTTATACTTTCACAAAGTAATTATTTTAAAAGTTTGTTTTGTATTTCCCCAATGGTGAACAATAAAAAGTTTTCGGTATTTTGTAGCTCCTTATTTTTTTCCAAATAGAAGGCGAGTGTAACTACGAGGGTAGTGATGGATGTACTTGATTTGTAAAAATAAATAAATACCAGGTTAATAAATTAACAAATACCATAATTTAAGAATATGGTGATAAATTTGTTATATAGTGTGAGTTAGACGAAAAAAATGTACTTAATTTATACGTGTGAAGCATATAAATCGCAGTAGTGTACGAGTATGTGTCAATATTCAGAAAAAGGATTTATTACCCGAATTGGTGTTATCAGAAATCGGACTTAAATAGTTTTAAATCATAAGAACGTGCAGATGAATGCTAAGGAATGGTTATACAGCTTTTTCGATCAGACATGGTAATATCAGAAAAGAACAGCAAAATTTTGTGTCACTCTGAAAAATAACTCCCCAATATTCTTTTTATTTGTGTACAAAAAATGTATATTTTGTCAAGGCCTTTTTTGCAAATCATCATTATATTACATAAAAGGATCGAAATGCTTTACTTGTGTTGCATTAAAGGATTGGAAATGTTTCTTTTTTGTCTAAAACCAAGAGAATGAAGTTTAATTTTTTAAATAAGTTTTTGAGAAAAAATTTATATACCACGAAAATGAAATGCAAAAAAGAAAAAAGCCTTCACATCAACGGTGGCGATTTTAAAAGCAATGACAATGTAACCCTCGAATGTACAGAATATATGAACGTAATAGACTGTGACTTGTAATCAAAATTCATAAACTTTTCCTAAATTGTAGTCTATACATTTCCTTAATCTTTCCAACTGGAATATTAGTTCATTTGAGGAAAGCTAATGATGGAAGTAACATTAACGTAATTTTATACATTAAGACCATAATACGATAAGGAATTTGAAAACTAATTTTTTTCAAACCTACTTCGTGATTGACAGGGACCAGCAACTTTCTGCTTAGTAGATCAGCACTTTACCCATATTTGTCTCTTATATCAGTTTTAGGTTCAAATATTTTTTGACAAGAGTAAAAATTTACTGTTTCTTACTTTTTTTTTTCTAAAATTCAGAAAATCATGAACTACGAAGTAACTTTTAGAAATTTTTTTAACACTATGAATGTAGGGGAAAGGATAGTTGAAAATTAAAAAATAATATTTAAGGGAATGAGTATTATTTTTACAATAACATGTATTTTAAAATTAAGTTTTACAAACTTATAGAAATAAGTTATTTTTTATTCGAATTTTTTTCAATGTTACTCTAAATTAAGTTTAAAATATTCGTTAGTGTTATTCGTATTTAATTAAAAGTATATTCCCTAATAATGACTTCTAGTAATGACGTAGTCATTTAACTTGGCAATTGTAAAAACCATCAGGAGTGTAATGAATAATGATTTCAATAAGTTTTTAAAAAAAAAGTTGATCCGCAGTGTTTGTTTTTAGTCGATCCTTTTTATTTTAATTAAATTTATATATTATTAAGAGGGCAAATTTCAATCAAGTGCTGTAAAGGGAACCATGTACAATATATTGTTTGGAAAACATCTCAATATAACACGAATTTTTGTTTTGTTTAAAAAAGTGCAACCTTAAAAATTTTACTTTAAGGGTTTTTCAAAATGCCCCGCTCTACCATATTTTTCCTTATGGTATATACATGTATATTATATTACCGAATAAATAATATTTGAAAATATTGCTGTCATATGTGAAAAAATACATAGAACTGAAAGCTTGTTGTTGTTGAAAGGTTGCACTTAAGATCCCATGTTTCATAGTGTTGTGAGTCAATCTTGAATAGTAAAAATAAAAAAATTGATTCTTTCAAACGTTAAAAATAGAGTAGGAAAAAAAATGTATTCTGATAATGATTCCAAAAAATCCGGGAAAATCCATCACCTGCAATATTAGAAAATCTAAAAACATAATTCTTCTTCTATTTGTGTTACTACGAGTATATTTAATGATTTTTATTTCGGGATCAAATTCACCGCACTGGTGCACTCCGCGCAATAATGGCAGACCATAATAGTGAGCTGGTGTATCGTTTAATTTATTGTCTCCATTGTGTGCAGCAAAAGATTTTGGTTGGAAGACTATAAGTTGCATACGAAATAGTGCAATGCCATCAACCACAATACCAAAGGGCGTTCGCAAACAAACAGAACTACTACACTCTCACAAAATCATGCTCAAGCGTCCAGACAGACATAAATTGCATCCCAGTTGTTCTCGTATATCTCGTACACCCAACAAACATTATTCACACAACCAACCTGGTCAAAGGGAAATTTGTGTGTGTGTGTGTGTGTTTGTGTATAAACGTATACAAACAAGTAATAAAATGTGTTTTACAGGAAATTGTCCTGTTCATGTTGTAGTATTTCTTTTGTTTATAAACTGCAATTGTAGCTGCCTGCTTGAAGTCGTTGTTAAGTCTGGAACAATCGCTGGCCATAAACTTCAGGCCAGATTATATCTTAGACTTTTTTGTGATCATTGTTTTTTTTCCAAGCAAAATGTTCCACATTTTTATATTGCTTTCGACATGTTCATTTTAGTTTTTATATATATTCTTCAATTGTTGAATTGGAAAATGTGATTATAAGGATTTTAAATACTCCAATTTAATATTATTTGTTAAATTCTCTTTAAATTTCTTTAAATAAATTTTCTGTTCTCCTCATTGGGTGCTTGAAGTAAAAATCTTAAATAGAAATAAAAAATTTTTTGTTCTTTTACTTCTTTCTACCTTTTTTATAGTTTTAACACATTTAACCACTAAACGAATAAAAACATACCCCGATGACAATTGTGGCATGTAAACTAGTGCAACCAATTTAAGAAAAAAAATAATGCTATCAAGGGAACGCACTTTATGATAAAGAAATTTGTGCCCTGGTAAACTGATTGCAAAGCGAGCAGCATTGAGGGTAGTGTGAGGAGACCAGTTCGCTTCTTACTATAAGAAAAATTATTTGAAATATTTAAAATAAAAATTGTACTGTACCACTTGCAGCTCGTGTCCCAGGATATCAAAAGTTGTCGGTCACTTGAATCTTAAAATGAGCGAATAAGCCTATTGTTTTTATTCATTAATAAGCTTTATTTATAAACAAATAAAATTGTCTTTAAAATAATCTATTATCTGAGTCACATCTTCACCTTTTAAGAAGTCCTTTATATTGTCAAAATTTTCTTAGAATTTATAATACAATCCGCAATGTATAAAAATTCAATTGTCCACATGAAAGATGAAAAATAATAGATCGAAAAAAGGTTTCAGGTATAAACAATTAAACAAGTATGTGTATTTATTTAAAACACTTCAAACCCCGTGCGTTTGTTTAAATTGCATCACAGTTAAACAGTGTTCCTTGCATTGCAGGCTGACTTACACTTCAAAATAAATAAATTAAAATATTTCCATATACCTGTAAATGAAAATTCCAAATGTTTTATTTTCTTTTTACCATGCCCTGAAATTACATAATTCCTATTTAAATTTTTTATTAAACCCTGCCTTTAATGATTATGATGTGCACTATTTTTTAAATTACGCACAGAAAATAGGAATCAGTTAGAAGATATTAATCAATTATTGGAATTTGTAAGAACTCAGATTTAGTAATTTGAAGGCTCACATATGAAAAAAATATTCCACAATAAACTAAAAGTATTGCTTCCCCCTCTCTTTAAGCTCCTTAAAAGATGTGTACCATCCCTTAAAATGTTAATACTGAAACTATCGCTTAATGAGGTTTTGCTAGCAAAATTGTAAGATTTATGTTCAGCTTCAAAAAAAAAAAAGAATTAAACAAATTTGTATACGAGTATAACCTTCTCAAAATTATATGCTGATTTAATCATTCTCTCAGCAAAAAAATGTATGCCCTTAATCGGTTTTAGTTAATTCTGTTTCCCTTTTTCTCAAAGAACTAAAGCAGCCAACAACACTTGCCACAAAAATGAATTGACTTTCCAAATACTGTCTAAGCCACATAATTTCCTTTTCTTTTCATATATTCTTGGGAAGTCAAAGCTTAAAGCAGTAGCTTCTAAAAAAAATTGCTTGTATTAGTGTTTGTGTTGGTGTTTCTGTTGGTCTCTTTTGTGTGGGTTTATGTGTGTGAATGTACACTTAATTAAAATTCTGTCAAGCGCATTGCCACCAATAGCAGCAAATAAAAGTAAAGAACAAAAAAAGTTGATGCTTTTTAAATCACTCACTTTAATCAAATAATAATTTTTGTTCAAAAAATACATGGGAATACATACAATAAACACACCCTTGCTTTTGTGTGTATGTATGAGTTCGAAAGTTTGAAGATGAACTACTTCAGAGTTGAAAATTATTTACCTACAGCAAAATTCTAAATAACTTCTAAGAACTTTAAACAAATTGTAAAATTTAACCATTTTAATTATTTATGTGGTTCACTGTCTCTTAACAGTACTATTAACCCTCTTTAATAGGATACGATAACAATGAGGTAGAAACGGTCATGTAAGTGACAGTTACAGACTAAAGCAACACCGGAAAACATACAAGACGGTGAGGATGTTGCTAGAATGGTTTCAGGTTTAACATATTATATACATTCTTAAAGCTTAGTACATAAGTACATATGCAGTAAATGGTTTTGATAATATTTAATGAAAATCTATTTTATAGAAATTTGTTGTTATTTTACTTTAATGAATTGACGCCATTTAACAATTTGTATGGAAACATACACAGACATACGCCCAGTGCTTAGTTATTAAAATAATAAAAATTTAAATATTATTAGTATAGAACATTTTCTATTCCTGAGTCAGGCTGCTGAATTGATCTTTGTAGAATTTTTTAATATTTTTCGAATGAAGACAAAATGTCCTTAAGTCCCATTTAAAAGGTAATACAAAAAAAAAAAATTCATACTCAACAGAGCGAAACAGCATACAATTATAATTAAAATTAGTTCAAGTTTACATATATCTTTTTCAGTCAAACAAATTATTATTATTAAATCCTTTAGTTCCTATAAGGAGCACAGGGCCTCTCGTTTTTTGAGGTTTTGGTAATCAGTTGGTTTAAGATGAATAGGTAATTGGGTATTTGCATCCGATTCTGGAGTTGGGGCTACCACCATGGCCTGGCTTAGAAGCTTTGCATCACGAAGAGAATTCCACATGTTGATAATTTTAGTATCAAGATATATTTAGAGCAATATAGTGTAGCAAAAAATTTTATTGTGTGAATAATATTTAATGCTATTTTGGGCCCTGAACAATTTCCAGCAGAATGAAAGGTTTCAATGAGTACTATGGTCTTGAAAAAAACCATACGACAATACATTTTTTATCTACTATATTAGAGACAAACTACTTGTGAGCAATCTCACCTCTACACTAAACTAGAAAGAATGTATTCCTACACTAAACTAGAAAGAATATTTTGTTTCACAAAGAAACTCTTCGAAGAGCAAATATACTGTTTCTCTGCCTTCATTGGCGTCTTTTTGGACTTTTAATAACAGGATAATTAATATATTGAAGCAAAAGTCAGCCGCACTGGCTCGCTAGTTGTTTGTAACTTAATTAAGTGGTCATAAACTTTTTACTAGGAAAACTATTTTTTCTAAGCACTCCGCAGAGGCAAGAGTTCTTAAAAGCATGTTGAGTCCTATTTTATACTTAATGTATGTTTTCGACATGCCAATAAATAACGATATTTACTTTTAAGCTTTTGATGATGATTTAATTTTCTTAAACGTCCATAAAAGTGACAAGAAGCATTGCAAAAATTTACGAAATAAATTATGCTGTTGGCAAAATTGCTAAAAATATAAAGGTGAACCAGCAAAAAAAGTACATGTTAATCTAACATTGCAAAAGGAAAATTTGTAATTTTTTATGAACTTATAGCAAATCTATAGCACTGAAACCTGAGTTTAGATTAACTTTGATTGAAATGGTTGTGTAGGCAATTCTATTGACACACTGAAGCATCCACAAAATATGGGGTGATTTTTGGTTTTTTTTATCGGTACTACATTAGAATGTGCTCTTAAGAAATCCTACACAATTTTTTCTTTACAAGTAATATAATCTTCAATAGTTGTAATCAATATGAAAAAAAATATTATATACTATAACATCTCGTTTGTGGAACGAACTGTTTTCTGTCACATTCTACGTGATAAAATTCAAGTCGTATGTTTACAAATAAATCTCTCTCGTTTTCCGTTTTCAAATATAGTTTTTACAGTTTCAGCAAAAAGCAAAGCAAGAGTAGGGAACTACCCTTGAGTATTGATCCTATAGAAATGAGGCGGCGTTTGTATTGATTGGCTGGATCAAACTGCACCAAAGCTGATAGTATACTTTTTAATTGGGCGAATAAATCAAAAAATTTGTTGCAAGATATAACAAGTTCCTATATACATACGATACATACATATCGCGCCTTTACCACCAAAAACAGGAACTGATATAACTTTCGATTTTGGCTTTTCAATCGCAATGTATTCAAACTAATTCTGAACATGTTCAAGAACTTAAAGTAGAATCAAAATCTTTAAAATTGAAGTTATTTAAAATAATCTCTCCAACTAATTGTTTAAACAATCATGGTTTTAATAAATGTATTGTTTGTTGTATGCCGAGATTTCTTGCTAATCTTTCATTGGTCGACATATGAACAGCTGAAGCCACAATAAACCAAAAATTTTGTAGAGTCACAATCCTTTGAAAAATCATATTTACTTTACCCAAACAACTTAGTGCAAAGTCAGTTAATAAAAAAGCTTCTCTAGCAAAGTTATGTACTTATTACCTACGTTTGTTTTTTCGTGGTTAAGGCTCGAGGATACTCCTCGACTTGATTTCTACCATGCACTTCTTTTTCACTTCACATATATGATAATATAACATATAACATATATGCAGTTTCAATAAAACTATTCAACTGTTTTATGACACATTATTTTAAAAGTCAACTTTCCCAGAACTTTCCCAAACTGAGCACATTTTTCATAACGTCAAAGAAGCATTCAAGTGCCTCGGTTTATTAAGATAGTGCAATAGATACTTCACCCCTTCTGATATCCTTAATACTTATACCACCTATATCCGGCCGAAAATGGAATACAACTCTCAT
This sequence comes from Germaria angustata, assembly GCA_963681545.1. Classification (NCBI taxonomy): domain Eukaryota; kingdom Metazoa; phylum Arthropoda; class Insecta; order Diptera; family Tachinidae; genus Germaria; species Germaria angustata. The sequence continues at coordinate 35,429,567 of OY813001.1, forward strand.
GTATGGGCCGGTGATTCAAAATCTATTTTGAAGCTAGTGGACCGAGTACAGAAGAGAGTGAAAGGACTCATTGTTACGCTGTTTTATCGCTATTTCAATGGAATGTGCTCTAATGAAGTAAGGAAACATATTCCCGAGACCCGCTCTTACTTACAAGCAACTCGTTCCTCATAAAGAGCATATCCATTTATGGTCGATATAATACCTAATACTACTGTGAATTACAGAAACAATTCGTTCCCTGATAGAACGGCAGATGTCTTTCCTGCCACACCCAGCGTTGAAAGTTTCAAATCGAATGTCCATAAGCACTACTCCCGCTATCCTCCTTACCCTATCCTATTTTCCCGTGAGTACTGGTCCAATTGAAAAAAAAGAATGGTATATACTACTAGAAAAAGAAAACATATCAGTATGTCCAAATTTGTGATCAAATTATATCAAAACATAGTGGGGTCAAACACCATACAGGGCAATCCCACATATATTCCAAGTAAAAAAAAATTGAGAACTTCTGAGAGTGTGATTACTGTAGCACCTTGGTCTAAACATTTCATTGATCAAAACATGTGACAAAGTACATGTAAGAACTATGGCACCTTGCAAACCCACTGGTATATAATATTCTAAGTTATAGAGCTAAACAAAGCTGTACCATAAAAAAGTGTCGCTGTCGGTCTTGGCTGAACATGAGATATATAAAGTTATATCCGAATTGTTTGTTGTCTAGCACTGACTGGACTTATTGTCAGTTTAAATTTACTAAAAATATAAACAAAAAACAAATGAATAGAACAAATAAAAAAAAAATAAAAAAAATATATAAGATATATAAAACATATTTGAAACATTATCCTCAAAATTTATATATACATAATATGCAATCAATTTCGGGCAATTTATTAATTATTTTCTTTTTCTTTATCCTGAATGCCTGTTAATCACAATTAGGTATTCACAAAAAAATATCGTCCTTTGTCCGTTACTTTTTTGCTGTTTCAAATGTCATGTTGAGTAACTAAATAAAAAATTTAATTTTAATAGCCAAGATGAAATGACTTTGTATGTGACTATTTTTTAAAATGTAAATTTTTTGTTACGACCTTCTTTAGCTTTAATTTATATCACGACGAGTTTTATAAAGTGAAAAAGTCAAAAAATAAATAAAGGAAAACTGAACGATATCATGTCTTAGAAGCAAACTAAGTCCCATTGTGTACGTTTTTTAATTAAGTTTTAACAAAAGCCATGAAATCGGAAAAAAATTTATTGCAAAAAATATGTATATTTGTATATTGAAATATAATTTGTTTTGTTGTCAATCTATGTGACATTGATCGGACTTTTTGCTTTTTTTCTGGATTGGTTTGAAATTAAAGGAAAAATGTAATTGAATTATTGAAAACGTTTGACATTTAAATTGGTCACAATTATTAAGCATGTAAATTATGAATTTGAATTCTTTTTAATTCATAAAAATTTTTATTTTACACTTAATTAATTCGCAATCATTTTGACAAGGAATTTAATATATGTGAAATGTTAGAATGAAATGTTCTAAAATAAGTGAAGTAGATAGGAGGTTCTTCAAAATAAAAAGAATTTGAGAATCACAAAAAATAAAAGGTATTTTTTGAAAAAAAAAATTTTGATTACACTTCTCTCGAAAAAACTAATATTAATACATTTTTTGATATTCAAAGCAGGTTGTGATATATTTCGAAATGGCCGTATGTACAAACTCAATTGAGATGAGTTTCTGAATTTATTTAAAAAACAAAATAAATTTACTTATATTTTTGAAGTTATTTAAGAGAAAAACTTCTCTTTAAATATTTATTGGAAATAAAAAAATTTCGAATAACGTTCAGTTTTCATAAATTAAGAGATGTCTACATATTTGCTTAAATCGAAGCGGCAGCTTAAAATTTATTTTAAAAAATTTAGCTTTGAAAAATTTCATGTTCTCGGGGTACATTGATAAGTTGAGAGCAGTTCTACATGAAATAAAATAAGATATAAATATCAGGCATTATATTATTGTGACTTATTACAAGAGTTGTTAAATTTGCTATTGGAAAAAATAATTGGAAGTCAACAAAACTTTCTCAATATTTTTGAATATTAGAATAGCTTTAAAAAAATAATAGAAATTGTATTTGTGACATACATGTATCATGATCAAGTTTTACTACTGCTTTTGTAATTTGAAGAAATGAAACACAAAGTTTTCCCAACCACAATCAATATATGAACTAGAAAATTTTAAAATAATTTTTTGAACGACCCAAAATTGTCCTGATAAATTATTAAAAATCAATGGCAATCAAACAAAACTATGGTTATTACATCAATGACCAGCCATCTGGCTCAAAGATTTCTATACGCAGTTTCAATTAAAATTTTAACTAGCGAAATGGCGTACAAAAATATTTAATTTTTTCATTTTAATCTTAGTTCATATTGATATTCATTAATCTATTATAAATTTTGTTAGCAATGGGGAAATGTTTGTAATCCGGGAATTTCATCCAACTCTGAATAAATTATACACAGCGATTACTATAATATCCTAATTGTGATAGTGCCCTCACCTTATTTAAAGCACATTTATCTAAAGATTAAAATCCATATTACTGATCCTGTTGTCTGCGCAGTCAAGGCATTGCATACTTTATTAAAGCATTCTACGTTTTTCTGCATTTTAAATTATATGCGATGCATTAAGAATAAAGTATAATCGCCCTTATTATGATTGTCGACGTCAACGTCACACCAAGTCGACATCAATATATTGACAATTGTGGGATCGTTATCGAAAACAATTAAATATTATTTATAGGATATTACTACTACTATGGCTTATAAAATAACATTTGACCATGAATATTAGTTAATTATTGCCTACAAAGAGTTCAGAAATGCTGTCTTTTTTACTGTCGAGTTGATGTGACGTCGACGCGACAATCATAATAAGAGGGAATATGTCATTACTGACTACAAGAATTACGTGACCATTTCACATGCCCCTTATGACGATTGGAAAAGTAGACAAAATATCTTATTTTGGCATAGAAATATTGTTCTAATAGTAGTTTTTGACAGATGCGTAAAATACAACAAAGCAAAGAGCTTGTGTGCAGGCTCCAGCTTTAATGATGTCAATATCTTTAAAATGCCGAAGCCTTATTTTTAACTTTCCAGACACTTACTCAAACACACAAGCTCAAACACTTACATGAACGAGTGCCAGATTTAAAATTATAATTATACGAAAACCGACTTTAAAACATACTACACGACAAGAACTTTAAGATTTTTATTAAGTGCAACCAAAAAAAAAAAAAAATTTTTTTGATATCCTCTTAAAAATTTTAAAACTAGTATATAGAATTTTGAATAAAATATGGGTTTTTATGCAACTGTTTAGAAGTGTCATTTGTGGAATTGGACAAGCTTACAAGCTTTTCCATAAAGCCTTCTTTAAACTGTTGTGTAGTTTTAAGCATTCGGTGTCAATTTAACAGATTTGTATGTAAATCATAAATAAAAGCAATAGAAAGAAAAGTGAAGCCAGAAACTTTAAAGTAACGTTCAAATTTTAAATAAACAGTATAAATAAAAAACTAATTTATTTTTTTAACATAAGGAAAAACTTTTTAAACAAATTCACTATTAAGCTCTGCAATACATGTTCTATTTGTAATATGTACGCAATATTATTACTATTAAAAGCTTAAAAGCAGTTAATAGTTTTATGAATTATGATGCTACAGATATACAAAACATTTACTTTTATTAAATTTTTTCGCTATAATAAAATATTTATTAATACTTTAACAGTAATAGAAATAAGAAATGCAAATGTTGCAAAATATTTTACAATATTTCTTCAGAAGTCTCTACAATAATGATAAAACACGCTGAAATAATATAAATAAATAATGTTTGCAATAAAAAGTTGTAAAAATCGCACTTTCTTTGAAAGTCCCACCATACACATGTTCAACAACTGGGAGTTACTAAAAAAATAACAAGCATCATATACCCGTATGTGTAACGACCTAATAAAAAACAATGCAATATATTCTATTTTTATAAGAATAAGACTGCAAAGAGCTCTTACTAAAGAAGAAATAAAAGAATATAAAACCATAAATAGCATTAAAGAAGAAAAAAAGTAAGACCATCAAAATTCAAAATCCCCCAAAAAAATCAGCGTCCGCAGCTGCAATATTTTTAACAAAGCCAACATTAATAAAAACACCACTTTTTTCAAATGCATGCATCAGTGCCATCACACAAACCCATGCAATCAAACTCACAAATAAAATAGTTAAAAATAAAGAATTTTTTTCTTAGTCTTATGCATCATAGAGAGATATAAATTTATACATGCAGTCTTAAGAAAAAATACCATGTGCATCATAATAACGCTCAAAAGGAAACGTGGCAGGAAAGCATACAGCCAGAGACAAGGAGGAAGCTGGATAAAACGTCCGAAACAACTTACAACTGTTGTGTAGTACAAATAACACTTCAAGAACACATGTAGCATACGTTATATATGTGTACTCGTATAAATGTACATACAAATATAGCGTATACGTATATATAGAGAGAAATCAAATAGAAACAACAATTTTGGATTAATGGAATTTCTGAATACTTCTTTTGAATATTGTAAGCCACATTTCGTGGACAGATTTCTTAAGTTCCAGCAAAATTCAAGACGCTATGATTGTTATTCATGATGACTGAGTAGAAGCATAGAAAATTCTTTGCAATATTTTTCCTATTACAAGCTCTACTACATATTGCGATTGGTGCACTGCCAATCAAATTCGGTCGCAGCATTGAAGTCACTGCAACTAAAGTTAGAGTCCGGATTCAAATTTATTTATTATTATTTTTTTAATTGTGCTGGAGTTATTTTGAGGTTTCACCGACACGCGTTTATGAACGAAAATACGTGGATACAATACAAGGTACATTCAATACAGCAGCATAGTTGAAGCCATTTTACTACCTTAAGTATTAAAGTGCTCTACATATAAGTTTCATTTGGTAAAATAAATTACAGAATTACAGAATGTGAAAATTAACTTCTTTTGAAGTTAAAATAACTATTGATTTTACTTTAATAGATGTTATTAAAATTTTTTTAATGATGCTACTTTATCGACCCTTTTTTGTTTTTATGTATATCTTATTTAACAAGCGGGCTTTAGTCTTTTTATAAAAAATAAACAAATTCAATTTATTCAATATTTAGCAGCCTTCTTTACGAAAATTTTTTTAGTTTATGTGACAATAATTTATATTAAAAATTCTCTTGAAGAAGTTCCCCAAAGAGGCATCAAAATATTGAATAAAATAAATGCGGAATGGACTAGATAAATTTTTAATTATGTAAAAAAAATATTAATGCAAGAGAAGCAGTGGCATATATTTTGGTTATATATAAAAAATATAAATTAAATATTCAGTCGTTCTAACTTGCATGATCGCATATTGCTTAGTGTTAGTGTTTTTTTTACAGTCTTCTGCGCAATAATACTAGATAGCGAAAGTAACAAACGCGAGGTTTGTACAACGATCATGATAACTTTTTGAACACAGATCTATACTTAAAGTCTTATATTGTTGCCTTGACAATATCAACATTATTGTACATAAGTCGCTGTTTGTACGTTACAAGCGACAATGCTAGAATGCAATTTTCAACTGAGTTTTGACTAGAAGAACAGATTCTTAGTAGCCATTTGGATGACATCAATAATTAAAGTGATTTGCTAAAAAGTAAAAACTTTTGATAAAATATGTTGTCTCAGTGAAAGAAACAAAAAGAACCCCGACACAAGAGACAAGCCAAAATCAGTTAAATATCGATGTTGCATTCAACATTTTGTTTATTTTTTGTAGAATATGTATTATGCCTCAGCTACAATATTAACAGAATTTATGCACCTTCGTCCTGTTTATACAACTAACGTAGCAGAAGGGAGAGAGTCAAACTGCATCGCTGAAAGACCTCAAAACTATACCAGATAGTTCTTGTTAGAAATGCTTCCAGAGTCGGACAAAATATCGGATTGGTAAAAATGAATATTGGTGACTAGGTAAATATTTTTGATAGCAAGGTCATCTCCATTTTTTTAACACATCTCGTATAACTTTCCTAGAAATGGAAATACTTCCTCACAGGTCGAGATAATCCAGGGATGTTGATCTAAATATGGTATAAATTTTCATTTATTCATAAGTTTTTCAGTGTTTAAAGTTTCTTTTTATTCAATGTATATTCAATGCAAAGAAAATTATTATTTACTACGCGGTATCAACTGACTGAAACTTCATCTGAAACTTGCCAATAGACACAATTTATAATTCTTATATAGATGCAACGCTGCCGATGACATATTGAAATAAAATTTTTTTTATGTCAATTTAACCCTGGAGTACCAATATCATTCAGTACTCAGTTAATACTAATGATATGTTAACTTTACACACTTTGCAATACTCACCTGAAAATCTTAAGTAAATGTTACTTTTGTTTTAAGCTTTGTTATTTTTGTCAGATTATACATTTTTTGTTGCAGATATTACTTAAAACTCTTATCCATGTCGCGCAAATAAAAACAAAATAAAATAAGTTACACAACCTATAAGTAAATCTTATGTACTGACTTTTATTTTACACACGCTCAAAGTATTTAATGAATCAAGTTGCCTTATTTCCGCTTCTACTCCATTGTTTATTTTGATGGGCCGTTGGAGGCTTTGAAATTTTGTTATACAAATATTATCCTTTAATTGATTTCAGCTACAATCTAATATCAAAAGAGAGAAAAAAATTATCAAAACGCACAAATAATTTTCAAAGTTATTGGCATTTGAACACACCAGAATACATTTTCTAAAATCTATATTTCAAAGTAATCCATTTGCTAAAATGTTTGCTTTATAATATTAAAATTAATCAGAGAAAGATTATATGCTCTGAACTATATAATAAGGATTAAATTTATTTATTTGTACTTCTATTTTCAGGTAAGTGATATTTCTTGGAAAATTTAGTCTTTGAAAACTTTGTACAGTCAAAGTGAAATTTCGGTGAGTGCTGACAAATAAATTATTAAATTAAATTATATTCCATGTGATTTAATATAGTAGCCAAGACCTTCTTTTGCCTGCAGTGAAACAGACTATAATCTCAGGGGTGAATCGAACCCACAACCTTCGCACTGGTATCGTAGTGCATATGTAACATTCGTGATGATGAAATAATTTTATTTTAAATAATTTTGATGGTCTTTATGCAAAATATAATAAAATGTTTGTCACTTTAATAAATATACTCACACAAGCAAAATGGAAAAACTCTTGAAAGTTCTTTAATTTTTTATGATGTTATTTTATTTAAATTAAAATTATTTTTATAGTATTAGACACATTAGCAAAATTGTTGTTTATTATTTTGAAAAGAAATATTATTTTAATAAAATCATAAATTTGTTAAAACAAATTTACACTTGACTAGACATACAAATGGTGAGCAAATACACAAATGCAATATTTCACAAAAATATAGACATGAGATTTTTATACCATGATGGTAAGAAAAAAATTATCCGATGGACTCCAATATATATATGTTTCTTTTACTCCTGGAGGGAGCATAGGACTATAAAAAGGTGGTTCCAATAATCTCGATCTTCAGCTCGATGCTTGACTTCGTTTCACTTCATAAGCAATCTCGAAAGTTCTGTTGTCAATTGCCGCTTCCAGGTAAGCGCTGGTCTCTCGACTTGTCTGCTTCCCTGTGGATTTCAATCTAAGCATTTCCGCTTACTTATTTCCATTGTAATAGGCTGCTGGTTTAACTCCATCTAGAGTTGGTTGTTAGATATTGTTACAGGCCAGAAAATCCGTAAGGTTTTGCTGACGTATTTGTTGAGAAATGCCTGATGGCATTATGTATTACGTGGTGCCATGTTATAGGTCTGACATCCATATAACGAAGTGGATTTTATATTTTGATTTTGGTTTATTCTAAGATACCAAACGGTTTCCAAACCGGGTTTAACTGGGCGATTGGATATATCTGCTGCTGAGCCACCAGGTAGCAGAGGAACTCAACAAATTCAATATCTTGATCGCATACTGAGAAATGGCGATCAATGTTACTATTGATGCAAAGCGATTTTGTTTTGGGTGTATTTATCTTCAGGGCAACCAATTTCGCAATATCACTGATGCTGGAAATTTTCGACTGCATTTCTGAGAATGAGTGGCTAAGTGGATGATCTTCCAGCCATCTTTCTAAGCCACACTTAATGCCTCTCTTGTGATGGATTCTTGTCTACTGGATCGAGGATATAGTTTAAAAGTAGAGGTTATAAGACACAATCCTCTATAACTGCAGTTTTCACCATGATTCTGTTGCTCAGTTGTTTTTCGTGCAACACGCGGCAAGTGGCATTTTTGTACAGGGCGTTGTTTAGTCATGTTAATTTTTCGGGGACACCTTTGCATACCAGAGAGTTTCATATATCGTTATAGCTTAGTATGTCGGACTATATTATACTTTGTACCTATTTTGTTATAAAGAGATTTAGAATTTTTTTTGATTTCTCTCTTCCAAATTTATCTTATATGTGCTTCCAATTTCTTAAATTATTATTGTATTGCCTGATACTTTGTCCGCAACTTGCCGATGCTTATAGCAGCTCACGAAAGTAACTACAACCATATGTTGAAAAGTCCCATAAGTTCGTTTACTCACAAGACTAAATGAGAATCTTCCTAATAATATAAAAGCAGTGAGTGGTAAGATTATTTAATTAAGATAAATTTTCAGACCATGAGCAAATAACTTATAAAAAAAAATTCCTGAATTTGAAGTATATCTGAAATAATTAAAGAAATACTTATTACAGCCCTACTGACAAGTAAAATAATTAAAAAACTAACAAGGCATTATATATGCAAGGAAAATAATTTACAGGCTTATATTATTTCAAATTTAAATAAATTATTGCCAATTATATTATAAAATTATATTATAAAATGCCAAAAAGCATTTTTTTCTTCTAGAAGAGACTTTTGAAATCAAAGCTAAAGGTAAACAATTATATACAGTTTCCATTCTAAAATGAAGTAAAAAAAGTATTTTACATTCATTGTGACTGTGACTTCAGTTATGACTTCAAGAGATTTCTTTCTCTATGCAAATAAAGTTTAAAGTTGTAAAAAATATAAATTTAATAAGAAAACTTGCAAAAAATACTTTATGTCAATGCGATTATATTTATTTAACAAATGCTTTTAAAAAATTGCACACTCCGTCTGAGGCAAAAAAATACTTAAAATTCCTTTTAAAATACATTTATTAAATAACATATGAAAGTTATTTCCTCGCAAGAAAACAAGATGAAAATAAAGTTTGCAAAATTTAAATTTTGTTATTCGTTTCAAAACATCCTGCCATCTGCTTTTATGAAAGCGAATAAAGACATTATTTTAAGTTGAATAATTTTCGATTTTATTTGACCTTTTTCAGAAAAGATTTTTGGTTTATTCAACCCTTAAGTCGTATCAATTTGATTTATCTAAAACATTTTGCAATTCTTTGCTTAACGTCTTCAAAAAGAAATTCTTGAAGTGTGAAAAAAATGTATCAACAATAAATCAAATTGAATATTGGATATTTTGTGCATGTATGTATACAAATTTTTGCTCTAATATTATTTAAGATATTATCCCACATTTTGAGATCTATGAAATCATCTTATGTGGGTCTCAGTCTTGGCTATATGTCCCATTTTTCGGTAGTTCTTAGGCCAGCTGCTCAGTGGAAAGTTCAAAACTGTTATTCACACAAAGGAAAAATGTGATCATAAAGTAAATCCCGAGTCAATAACTCCAAAAGAATAAAATTAGTCCCCAAAAATAGGAAAGAGGGCAAAAATACTGACGAATGCAGGTGGTATAGGTATTCGATAGAGATCAGAGGGAGTGAATTATCTCCGACAGAGTCTCATGATTGCCTTCTTAGAGCTCCACGACACATCACACCAGATTTTTACGTCGAGGACATAAAAAGCTTCATATACTCAGTTAGAACAGCTTGTTCTGTCATACGTTATGGCATAACAAGACGGGAATTGATGAACATTAAAGTCAACCCTAATAAGAGATTTTCAAAAGATCATGATTAAGTGCATCCTTCATATTCTGCCCCATGGGAATAATCTCGCAAAGGCTTGCCCTATTGACAAAAGAATATGAACAGAAAATGCAGCTGCCATCCGCAAAAGTAGTTGGGGTTAGGCATAGACATAGAAGACCATTAAAAAAAATTAAGTCAATGTAGGAGAAAGAACTTAAGCTTTGAAACGAAAGGAATCTTGTGCGATCTATAAGGAAGCATGAAGCTAGAGTTTTTGTAGCAAATTTCAAAACTATTGATATTTTAATACTGAAAAATACATGGCATCTCAATTTATAATTAAATAAATTTTAACTAATTTTAATATATTTGTCACAACCATGCAATATTTAAGAGAGTACATCATAATTGTCGTAACCATAACTATGCCATAAAATTTCTGTGTGTCGGTAAACACTTATTAAATATCATCTTTTTTCATTTGGACTATACTAATTAGACTGAATAATCAAAACTATAATGTAAATCTGAATTATTATCTATTTCTAAAATTTCTGAAGTTCTTAAAATTTTGTCTTATTCTTCTCATTTGCCAAGTAAAATTGTATTACAAAAAAAATTTATAAATATTGTAATATAAATTTAAAAAAACGACTTTCAAATGTAATTCATGTAAAAAGACTTACAACGACAGCAACAAAAATACTTAAAAAAATCTTTTCCCAAAACTAAGTCATGCGTTAAAATGAGATTTATTTATATCTTCAACAAGTATCTAAAGAACAATTAAATATTGGAAATAAATTTAAATTTTCGTAAAAAAATACAATTTCAAATTAAATAAAGATACAAGTGCAACAACAACACATTGTGGAATGTAAAAATAAATCAAAAGAAAAAGGACATATAATTCAATTGAATTTTATCCTTATCATGAAAAGTTCTTGAAACGTAATCATCATCATCAGAAAATGAAAGGAAATGTATACAGTGTCATTATATATATATATATATATATATATATATATATATATATATATATATATATATATATATATATATATATATAAAGGATGACTCTTTAAGAGATTTTGGATTTGATTTAAACAAAAAACATATAAAATTTAAAAAGATGTATAAAATTTTTATTTGAGTCCATAAAACGATCTATATAATTAAAGATGATTTCAATTAAATGATGACCGCGGCTACGCATCAAATGGTTCATACAATGGGTCTAATTTTGGCATACTCTGTCCAACATATCGGCCAGTATGTCCCAAATAAATTCTTCACGTATTAGTTTCCAGTACGTCAACCATTATGGGCTTGCAACTACTACAAAATATAGTCTAAAGAAATTAAATCACATGATCTGACCGACTCTAAACGTGGAATAAACGGTTCACCGAACTTGCCTCTAAAATGGGCCATTGTTTTGCATGGTGGGTTGCATGTGGCACCGTCTTGTTGAAACCACATGTCAGCCAAGTCCAGCTTTTCTATTTTGGGGAAAAATTTTTTTCGTCGCACAGCAGAGCTCGTCATTCACAGCAACATTCCTGTCTTCCTTCGTCCTTAAAAAAAAGCGGTCCAATGGTGACACCGGCCCATAATCTACACCAAACAGTGAAATTTTCCGGATGCATTTACAGTTCTTGTAATGCTTCTGGCCGCTATTCACACCAAATACGGCGATTTTGCTTGGTCACTTATCTATTTAATCATAAATGGGCTTCGTCGCTCATGCACGATGCACCTTTTTAATCGAGCATGAATTTTGAATATGCGTTATATGAGTTTCTGTGCATACTATGCATATCTTAATTTAGTTATATACAGTGCTTTTTATGCGCCAGAATAATTTATTTTGATCAGCTGTAGTGAAAATATTTTTATCAAATAGAAACAATTTGGGCATAATTAGAATGTGAAATTATGATTTAAAAAGAATTTATGGAATATTAGTCTTACAAAAAACTGCAAAAGACCACGAGACGGGAAGTAAGTGGTTTTTTGCAGCTTCAATAAGATTTTCCTTCACTGCAATTGATTAAAAACTAAAAAATGCAACAGGAGTGACACTCAGTACATGAAAGTAATCGGTAACTAGAATGTAAATTTATTTAATAAATGAACTATGTTGAAAATTGTTTTTAATGTATTTTGATCTTGAAAATAGTAGTAAACTTTATTACGAAAGCTTTTTCTTTTATTAAAAACTTTTTTAATGCAAAAAAGAGAAAACTAAAATCTACAAAATAAAAGTTGTTTTATCAATATCATTGAGAATAGTATATAATTTGTCATCCTTGGCTCTCAAAAACAGATGACCTTTTCTTATTATGCATGAGACGCATACAGTGGTGGAAAGTAAATCCACATTATGCATTCTATACGTCTATACATTCTATGCGTTTTGCTCTGTAGCTTGTGACATAAAATTAATCGAGTTCCACTCTTTTGACACATGCAACGGATAGAACGAATGGTATGGGCTTATTATAGATCAAACTGAACATGTTTCTCAGTAACATATTATACAAAAACAGCTGAGTTGCCAGAAACAGTAATTAATGAAGTAAAATAATTTGCCCGATCTTGTGCAACAAATAGTTGTCCAGCTATAAACGTAAAATTATCTTAACTTTTACATAAACACACACATACGTACTTATATTGGTGATTGTAGCAAGAACCTTCTATTTAGATATTTTTTGTAGGAGGATTTATAGAAAATTTATTACCTTGAATCTGCTCAAGTCTAATTTACTCGCATAAAAATAATAATATATGGTCTTTGAAACACTAAGAAATAGTCTCAAACATGATGTATGCATGTAACTGCATTATGTTTTTTGTTATGTGGAACTATGCTGAAGGCAAAATGGGAATTTTTTTTAATGTTATAAAAATATTTTTTTCTATCTCAACATAATCGTAAAGACGACATCCAGTGTTGAGGTGATGATTATGCTCGGCATATATTTTTCAAAATCAGTGTTGCAATATTTTCCTTTGTTGGCAAGATAATCAATGTTTGTTATTTACAAATAAGGGTTTTATTCATGAAAATTTTAAACAGTTTTGTTCAGCGTCGTCAAGTGAACGTAAAGGGTCGTTCATAAACTGTTTGCTAGCTTTACTTTTAAATAAAATAAATTGTGTGCTAGATAACATTAAATTTTTTACACCTATTTGAAAGGCATATTAATACAATTATATATAATATATAATATTAATTATACTTTAGCACATAAGGCAGGTTGAGTTTGAGCGATAGCATAAGTTATATTAAATTTGAGGACCACTGTACCCTGTTGCTTATTTACATCGATCTTAAACTTGAGGATATTCTCGAAGGAAAAGTCTAACAGTACTTAATCGGTGGCCAGTTAATATTACAACCATCTAAGATGACCATGCGGTTAAATAGCTCGTGAAGAATGTGTATTGTGGCATAAGCTGTTTGGCACGTATCGCCATCCTAATAAAACCACATGACTTTGCTGTCCATATCATTCAATTCAGGCCAGCAGAGGTTAATAAACATTAATCTTTAATAACTGCCATTGACGATGATGAACTGGACAACATCGTTCTTAGTCATCCCTTGGATTTTAGGTGGATTGGTATCGTCTTGAATTCGGTACTTTTGCCTCGACCAACTTGGCATGCGATATGTTGCCCGAACAGGACTCCCATTTAATAAAATAATAATAACATTTGCACGTGTTGTCCATATGGGGTGATTTGATAAATGATAGCCAATTAGAGGACCCGATATTTAATAAGTGTCAGTAATGAAAATCTTAACAAATTCCCACAAAAAACCATCTTTAAATGAATATTTTAAAAATTTCCATCCCAATAAATTGTGGTAATATTGCACACAGGGAGCCTGAAGTTAGTAATAAATTTTTATAGATTTATAGAATAATTTATATTCTTATCAAAATTTTGTCGACTTGAAGTCTTTGGGCGGACTTACATTGATGATGGTGTCACTGCTACCCTGATTGTCTGTTTTCCGAGTACCTGTTGCAATCAAAGAAATTTTGATATTCTTGTCAATGCTTTTTAATTGTTCATTCATAAAGGGTGTTATAAGAAACTCAGAAGAGATGTGCTTTATTGACAACTAAAACCAAATTTTATAAAAGAAAAACTATTTTTATAACATTTTCAAATTCTAACAAAATGAGTCGAACTGGAAACACCGCTTATATATGTATGATAACAGGAGTATGAAAGAAAACAAGATGTAAAAGAGTATTGCTAAAATGATCGGATCAGTTCATTTCTTGTATCCTTGACTAACCCGTTAGCTTCTGTCCACCACTTATCATAGAAAGGGGTCGCATAAAACCCCCTCATTGTAAGCCTACTCTTCGAAAGTTGACAAGATGAACTTCCAATTTCTTTCACTGTATTTTCCAAAGTGAAAATTTTAATTTCTAATATATGAGGTATGACTCTTAGTATCCATATTTTGGTGTTACTTGTAAAAATACAAATATTCATCTTCACTTAAATTTATTTTTAGCCAATCGCAAGTCATTTCGTATCTATTTTCTACTGGGTATATTAAAATTAAATTCACGCCTCTCTCTCTTAAAGAGAAGAAAACTTTTTAGCCAAACCGTGTGTCGATTAGGAAGAAATTTTCATTCAGTAAAGCAATACTGGCTGTGCCAAACACCTTTGGTGCTTCATCTAAATGATTCATCTGCATTGGATTATATTGACATATTTTATTAATTCGTTATCACAAACAAGTAATTCACATCATACTGCCCCATTTTTTTAAAATGATTTCTGTCATATTCATTAAGGATATCGTATTTGAAATCGGCTTTAGCACAAATTTTTCTTAAAACTATTATTTAAAACACATTACACATCCGATTTGTTTACGAATAGTTTTGATCTTAAATTCCTAATACAGTGGAGACTGTTTATAACGAAATATCACATGTAAAGGCTACCCCGGTATTAAAAGTTTTCCACAGGCATTTCATAAAAATTATTTCGGTTCTAACGAACTACGGTTACTGCAAGCTTTCACTTATATTTATCAAACTATTTAATGTTTCGTGCTTGTAGTGAACAAAAATAGATTGAAAAAATGTTTACTAAGTGTCTGAGCCATTATAATAACTATGTAACAATAGTTGACAGAGTTATAGAAAAAATATTATTATTTGTGAATCGATTTATCTGTCTCAATAACACATCGAAAAATAAGATACCAATTTTATCGGAAAAAATAAAAATATTTACTCCAGTCGCAACAAGCTTCATGTAAGCCAGAATAAATACTCCCATTACATTCAGTTCGTTAGAACTGAACTCCATTGTATTCATTTGGATGTCGAGATTTTTCATTTTCACGATTTGTTATACAAGCTTATTGGGCTTGGCAGACAGGCTAATTTCCCAATAGGGGAAAAAATGTTTGCAATATGAATCTCATATGTTACTTATTAGATGTGTATTATTCTAAACAGCTTTTATGGATTGACTCTCACTGAGAGGATGTGTGCAATTTAGTAAAAGTATTTTCCAAATATAATCATGTGTGATATGGCGCTGAAATAATGTGATACGTGCAAATTGGCTTGTTCAATTTATTCTCTTGTTATTTTGGAGCAGATATTTGAAAAAATTTTAAATCTTATATAAATTAAGAAAGCAGTCTTTTGAACCCACAATTGAAGTAAAAATTATTCACATGGAAGCTAAATGCTACTTAAATTTAGAAATGAAAGCTGATTATATTTGTTTAACTTTGTCCTGAATACCAAAATATTTATTAGAAATAATTTTAATACGATAAAAGACTTTCTGACAAACAGAGTTATCAATTTTTTGATTTCGAAAATAATGCTAAATAAAACACACTTTAACCTATGATTTTGATAAAACTATTGGTTCATTATAATAATTGGACCTTGCATTATGTAAAAAATACAATGTCTTTTTTTTGATTTTTTGCAGCAGTGGATCTTTTTGAAGTAGATTTCGACCACTTTTTCGCACATTCTGAGCGGTATCTCGGACATGGATTGAAGAATTTCGGTTTTTAAAAGCTCCAATGGAAAATATCCGTAGAGGCAAAGTCTTTGAAGTAGCCTAACAAAAACTTGTGTTGTGCCACCATCTCGTTGTCCAGCTCATAATCTTCAATTGCAGGCCAAAAAAAGTCGGTTATCATACGGCCATAATGCTCTGAATTGACTGCAGTGATTCTCCAGACCATAATATGCACCAAACCGCCACTTTTTCCTAATGCAATGGTCTCTAAAGAACATTTTATTCGAAAAATCTGAATTGAAAGCTTGTTGCTCTAGCACCAAATCAATTTACCACATTGTTTATATTGAACTTAATATGAACGAAGCTTCCATAATGAGCAATAAAATAGGCCTGATAGAAGAGAACGCCTTAGAATAGACATATTCAGATTATCCGCAACACTTCCATTAACAGAAGTGATATTTTCGGCAGTGTACTATGATGCATAGGCCAGATCAAAGCTGTAATGCTTTCAAGATTCTAAATTTTTTTTTAATAATCTTGTCAATTCCTTGCATTGCAGGTCGATTATGATGACCGTAAATTTTTTTTTAATAAACTCAATATCACAATAATTATACATTTAGCCTTCGAACGAAATAAAATAATACTATAAGCATTTCCTTTCTTAAATGGCTCGACCTTTTATGACGTAATAATTTTTCTCTGTTCACGATCCAAAACAAATTATCTATAGCCTTGCGATAATGAAAAAATAGCATTTGCCTATCTCTAATATCAATGCAATTCTGTCTATTGCCTTTCCTACTGTCATTGAGATAATAAGGCGCTATTAGCCATCTGTGTAAATGTTAGCGGTGGCCTTAAATTGAACATAAGAATACTTAAATAAATATATTTACAACAGTAAAAAATTTAATTTTAAATAAGATTGCAATAATCCAATTAATTCATTAGACATTTTTATATTGATTTTAAGTATTTAATATTTTAGAAGCTTCGATTTCATAAAATTTTTGTATACAACTCAATAAAATATTCCCTTGCAAATAATTTGTTTTCCTATTCAAAAAAATATTATTTATTTATTTTATTTTTAAACACCGAAAATAAACAATAAAGACACTCACAGCTTGCACAAAATTCTAAAACATATGCGAGTAACCTAGACTTAAAAATAAACTTTCAAATATGATTTCCACTTACATTTTTTAATTATCATTTAAAATTTAAAATGATAACAATCAAGGGAATTGGTTTTATGTGAAACCAATTTAATGATATCAAACAAATATGTAAAAATGGTTTTCATTCAAATAGTTGAATTGTGAATAATTGGTAATTGCATTTTTCATGAAGCTCCTTTTTGTTAAATTATTAACAGTCAATGTCAGTTTAAGCACAAAGTATTAACGACATTTTTTTTCTTATTCAATCACAAACATAAACTCAACCCATTGTTTAACTATTATTTTTTATATCACAATTTTGTTTATCGCAAAGCCCCTTAACACGAAACATCTAATGAACAAAAGCAAAATACACATATAAATGTGCGAGACTGTGAGCCAAAATGACCTCGCAAACTAACAAGAGTGTTGTAAATGTGTTTTCATAAACTTTTTTTGACAGATCACTTAAAAGATTGAAAGCTTTCCAGCTTATTTTACTTGAAAAAAAAACCAAAAATGTCATTTTTGTCATCTTTGCCTAAAAGCAATCTCAACCGATTATAATAAAGTTTATTTTATTTATTTATTTATTTTATTTTTTTTTAATATTCATATACGATAGAGAATTCTCATTTTGTATTTGATTTGTTTGGCCTAAACATTAGAAGTTGAGTATTTTAAAAATGCATAAAGCGACGAATTCGTTTAGCGACCAATGAAATGTTAGCAAAGCCACAAACAAATAATATATTTTTAAAATTTTAGTTGTTCACACGACTGCATGGGGAGGACATCACAGATAATAAATTTCGAAAAAAAAAAATATTTATAATTATTAAATTGATGATATTTTTCACCCTTTTTTATTTTAAATTAATTTAACTATTTTATTGAGTTTAAGGTCTTCTTTTTTAAAAAAAAAACAATATATTTTTTATAATTTTTTGATTTTTCAATATTTCAACACCCACAGGGTGTTAACACAGTTTTTTCTTTTATAAAAATAAAAAAAAACACTCACTATTGTAAAACTCACATCATAATTGTATTAGAAATACTAAAGATTCTATAATGGAAATATAGTTTTTTCGGCCAATAATCAAATAAATTAATGCGAATACCAAATATTGCTAATGTCCTTTTTTGTCATCGTTATCAGTACTGTTAAATTAAACAGGCACTATGACTAAAGGTCTACAATATTTTGAAGTGTTCCGCTAAGGTGAACATCAAAGAATATTAAAAAATAAATCAGCAATTGAGAAGACGCATCAACAGCCACAAGGCAACTATAAATAAAATAATTAGAACAAAATCAGCAATTACATTTTTATTTCAAAAATGCAAAAAAATTTTCATTATTATTTTTCAAATGTAATATTTTTCAATTTATATACAATAAGCAAATATCCTGAAGATGGTACTCGGTGAGTACCGAAATATCGATACAAATTTAAATAAATATAAAAAGACCTTAAGCTTTGTAACAACCATATATAAAACTTTATAGCTGAAACATTTTTTGCATTCATGCAATTAACATTAGAGGATATTCTAAAATTTATTAGCCAGGTGAAAACTTTGCTAAATTCGTGTAACTGATTCCATATATTTTTTAAGTAAATTATATGATTAACTCATGTATTTTCTAGATATTGTTATACTCATATCATCGATATTGATTGTAAGACTTAATCCTTTCTGTTTTCACAGATTTACTCTTAAGCAAACACACATGCATGCAAAAATCCCTTTTGATCAGATATACATATAAGGACTTTTGTCTGTCTTAGGGGGTGGTGAATTTGTTTCAAATTCCATTTAAGATTACTGCAATATTTCAATTAAATTTCCCTTACGAATGAATACGAGTATAACAACTTGCACTTTGTTTATACATGAAAGTTTTTTGTTTTTCTTGAAGTTGCAAAACTTTTTTTTATTAACATATTATTTGTTTTTTTGCTCATGGTCGTTTTTGTTTTCCTTTCAAGTTTCTTCCAGATATTAGTACGCAATTCAATATCGATAACTTTGTTTCAGTTTGTTGTACATCTACCATTTTTGCTTTTGTTTTTTTTTTTTTGCTTTCTTTTTGGTAAAAGCTAAAACTAACAGAAAAACTAAACAAAAATATTTAAAGTTTTATATGTGTACATGCATTTAGCATAGTTTAAAAAAATTTCTATGTATATGTGTATGAACGAGTACGTAAGAAAAAAGTTTCTTTCAGAAAAAGAATTAAAAGAAAATTTCTCTTCATTGGCCAATAATATTGATGATGTCTGATTTATTTTTACATGTTTATGTGTGTGTGTGTCTCTGCTTTTATGTAACAATTTCATACGAGTTTTCTACGTAACGACTTATATTTGTATTCAAGAGGAACTACAAATCAAATATAAAATAAAATAGAAGTTTCAAGTTTTGCCGAAAATTTTCCAAGAATTTCTTGATAAGTTAATTAATTCTGCTTCTCTTTGCTAAACAATACTCTTGTGTGCAGTTGCAAAGCATTTATGAGATGGAAAATTTTAAAATTTTTGTGGTTTGTTATTGTAACGAAAGCTTTTCTCTTTCCTTTTGAAAGTTATTTTATAAAATATCTCTTTGCCAATGTATTGTATAGAGTATTAATCATAAATTTAAATTGATCACCAAACTTTTCGAGAGAACGGCAGTGTCTATCATAATTGTGGCTTATTATTTTGTTGGACAGGAGCAATATTATTTTTGTCTCTATGTACAGCTTGATGATGTTATGTACTAATTTTAAAATAGGTTTAAAAATGTGAATTTAAAAAAAAGAGAAAAGAGTCCCAAGTCCCAAAAGTTTATTTATTTATTTATTTAAAACATATCCTGTGCAAGAAAAACTTCGAGGCTTATAGTACAGCTTAGAATTCACTTAATTGACAAGTCAGTGGTACATTTTAATATATTAAAAAGGCATTAAATAAAAAATAAATGTATGTGTATTTTATATTCGAGCCGCTATGCAATGGGAACATTGCAATATTTTCCCTTTCATAGTTTTTGCACTAGTTACAATTTGTACACTGTAATGCAAATTATTTCAAAGATAGAAGGTAATTCCTTAAAAAAATTCCGTAAATTCCGTAAAAAAATTGTCATCTAGATGCTGCATTAGAACTTTAAAGAAAAAAATGTGTGTATTTAAATACTAGAAAATACAAAAAAAAAAAACAATAAAAAAAAATAAAAAAAATATGTTAAATATAGTCTCTGTTGTATTCGATTTAGATTTAAGTTACGCTTTCGCCAAATATTTCTGCAAGCGCTTCATAAATAAAGCTCCTTCATCATCATGTCCTTTAATCACATTATTGTGTTCTCAAGGCTCACTATTCTTTTTTTCAAATCCCCATTAATTATTTCAAAAGCGAATGACCTGAAGTTACTTAATTTTTGAAAATTTCCATTCACGTGGCTTTTAGCTGGCATTATCTAAGCTTTACGAGCTTTCAATCTAAGCCCCTGAATTGTCCTCCTTTTATTTAATTTTACTTATGCAAAACATTTTATGCTGTTGTATTTTGTAGAGAGCTTTGAAAATAATTAAATAACAAAAAAACTAAGTTGAATGGCTTTTTAAATGCAGGATATATTTTCTATTTAATTTCTTTAGATCGTTTAGTACAATTGTTAAACGCCATGCAACATGTAGCTACTGCTGATTGTCTTTTTTTACTATTTCGTTGTTTGTTGCAGTGTACAATTTTGTTATACTCAAAGCAAACTAGTCGTGAATTGTTGAATGCATGACTGGCTGTGTGGAATTTAATGGAATTTATGGATAAAACAAAGTGTTGCACTAAAGAAAAAATGTCGGTTGCATGTTCGCATTTATAAGGGCATAATCTTTTATATCTTATATTAGACAGAGCCATAAATATTTTGTAAAAATTTATGGAATAAAGTAGAGTTGGTGTGAGAAATATTTTATAATTGAAGTAAGATTTTATTGGAAATTTAATAAAAGAGTTACTGTATAATTTATAAAATGATTTGTGAACAATTCTATTGTTGCATAGTGTAAGCCCAAAATTTTAAAATAATTGTTCATGGAAAATCTAATACATCTAGTTTATGTACTAATCTGGTGTTTTTTTTTTTTTTTTTTTTTTTTTTTTTTTTTTTTTATTTGAAGAAGCAAAATGTCAACTAATGCAATATGTATAAAAAATTATATAAGAATTAGTGCTATAGTTCATAAGTTGTACTATGATTGATCTATAATGTTCAGAGGCCAACAAGCATGACACTTTCTTAATCATTGCTGTACGGGAAATGTCTCGCTGGACTCGATTAAGCGGAAGTAGTTGAAAAATAATTTTTACATTTTATTGACAACAGACTAGCCGCTTTATATCATAATAAATCGGCCAAAAAAGGACAAGACTAGTAACATAAAAATTATAATATACTCATTTGAAAATACTCAATATTGAAATTAAGTATTTCAGGATTGTTAAGACAATTCAAGTTTATTAAGTATTTAAAATAATTTTTGACTGCTTTAATACGACCAACAGGCTTTTAATGTTACACATGTTGCAAGAAATATAATATACACTCATATTAAGTATAATTGTTTGTTGTGTTGTTTAATAAAAGCATTTTAAGCCTTTTATGATTATACTGTATTTGTTTGTTTTGGCATAAACGTACGAGGTTGAATGTGTTCAAACTGCTTGAAGTTCACTGACGATTTACTTTAGCGACCAATGAAATGTCGGCATATGAACAGCTAAAGCCACAGCAACCAAACATTTTGCGAAAACTCATTTAAAAATTTCAGTTTTTTCTTATCTGCTAAATATAGGAAAATATTATCAATAGCGTTGTCCTTCTTAACTTATTTTTGTTTTGATTACACTCAAATGCTTTATCATTATCTGCATCTTTTCTATAAAATATGTACTTTGATTCAAATCATTATTATTATCTTTCAAATACTCTTCATAAGTCGTACTAATATATATTTTCTTCGTAGCCATTATTTTATGATTTTTCATTTTGCTACCAGCAGATTTGAATAATTTGTATTTTTCCTCATTAACTAGGACGGGGCAGGTTGTGCAAATGTTGTCAAATAAATTTTACTGCAGTCTATCGAGTTTTTTTTTGCAATTTTTCTGTTTTTTCCATTACACAGCAATCTAGTCAATTGCCACCATAAATTCATTTCCTCATAGCGCTTAGGACAATAAGCAGGATAATGGCAGCTACTGGGTGTATAAAAACTCTCCTCTAGTTGTACCTTTAGATTAAATGCAATCATAACGTTGCGGTATTTAATGATATATCGACATATTTTTCTTTATAATAAAATATAAGAAAACGTTCAACAAAATCTATAAAATGAAACAAACTATGGGAGGACACGTATAAACATGAACTGACACATACATACGAGTATATGCTGAATATTTAAATCGTATTTTTAGGAGTATTAAAGTGTCGGTCATAGATCAAATATTCCATGCAAGCTTATGTAAAATGTTTGAAATAACTTCAGCATATATACTTTTTAATTTCATCAAATCTTATATCAAACCTAAGTCAATATGACATCCCTGAATCCTGTAATCTAAAAATACCGAGATCTGATGGAAATTCGATATTTGGAAATTGAAATGAAATCAACAGCATCTCATTATTTATGCAGGATATTAAAAAACTAAGGTATTGGCTATTTTTTTCCTTAATGATATTTTTACATATAAAAAATATTAGAACGAATTGGAAGAACAATATATTAATTTTTGCTGAAAAGTTTCCTGTATATTTAGATTGCGTCATGGAGTATTAAGAAAATAAAAATCTCAGGTATTCTATTGCTTAAGCCTAGTTGCCAAAATTACTATTGGAATATATAATGCAGTCACAAGAGATCTTTTACATCTTATCAAATATAAATATATATATATATATATATATATATATATATATATATATATATATATATATATATATATATATATATATATATATATATATATATATATATATATATATGTAAATAAATATCAGTAAAACTCAATAAGCATTAGAAATAAAGCCTAAAAAATAATAGGGACTGTAAATTTGCGAAAAAAAAAGTGATTGCTCTAATATTGTTTTAATACCTGAAAGAAATGGAACACAAAATTTTATAGTTCGACATGTTGCACCTATTTTAAAATGAAACAGATGTAATTTATTCTCCTACAAAAAAATAGAATTAAAAAATAATAAAAACAATTAAAGATAGATTTTTGGGAATTGGTGATATCAAGTTTTTAGCAAGCGGCATAAGCTCCCATAAAAATGACATGGTGTTCTTACCAAAAGAGGTCCTTTTTTAAATGTAGCAGCTTTTAGTTGCAATTGTCAATGTCAGACGTTAAATATATGATCATACATTTTTATATGCGTTGGTTCGATCCAGGTCTTAATTGTTGAAGTTGCGTACAGCAGATTTTCCATTTTTAAGCAAAAGAAACATTATATACCCCTATAATTTATTGCACAGATGTATGAATTTTGCAGATGATGAACAATTAATATTAGACTTTTAATTCAGTATTTTAGCTGCTGTCCACGCCGTTTTTTACTGCACCCATGGTTTGTCTCTTAGAAAATATAAAGAAA
The DNA here is from genome assembly GCA_963681545.1 of Germaria angustata. Classification (NCBI taxonomy): domain Eukaryota; kingdom Metazoa; phylum Arthropoda; class Insecta; order Diptera; family Tachinidae; genus Germaria; species Germaria angustata. The sequence goes on from OY813001.1 coordinate 35,453,612, forward strand.
ATAATGAATATCCAAATTATATCTTATACATTTTTTTTATTACAATAGTTGTTAATAATTTTATACTTTCTTTTTATCGATTTCATTCGGTTGATGCAATGAAATTATATAATAGTTTATTCCAGTAAAAAAATTTGATTGGTTGAAAATTCGTAAACAATCTGTTTTCTAGGCTAAAGCGCTAAAAAATTCAAAGTATTATAAATTTTCGAGTTCAAGTTTCTTTATTTTATTTCAACTTCTTTATTTTATTTTACGATACTTTTTTTTCACCTACATATTCTCTATTTGGCAGGACGTCACTCTGTGGTATCCTTGTAGATTATGTGCTGCATACTCTTAGAAGTGTTTAGTAAAATACTTTCGATTTTATTTATAAGCCTTGCTACTAATTTATCTTTAAGTATGAAAGTTATTTCGAACTTTAACATATTGACCAAATTTTGGAAAAAATACTAAGGGAAATAAGCAATTTTTTATCAAATTAACATAAATTTTATTCAACATTACAAATGTCCTTTAAATCAACAAAATTATTTTCAGTAATTTTTTTGTTTATAATAGTTGTTCATTTCAGTAAAAAATGTAAAAAAAAGAGACCAAAAATCGGTGAAAATCATGAGGATTTGGTTAAAATTTCAGTAAATAGGTAGAAGCTTATCATATAGTTAAATTAAGATTCTAAAATAATTAGATTTCTGATTGAAAATATTTATTTAATTTGAACATTAAGAAAAAAATATATATAAAACCAGGTGTATAATTTTTAACAGTCATCACTTATAAATAATTATGAAACATACTAATATGTATTACAATTATATGTGAATTTATGATAGCAATCTGAATGTTTTATAAAAAAGGACACTAAAGAAATGGTAGTGCTGTTTAGTCTAACAAATTTATAAATACTTAATATTAGAAATTTTTGTTTAGCTCTTCATATGCCAACATTTCATTGCTCGCTAAACCATCGGTCGTCAGTGAACTTTTACGAGTTTGAAAAACAAATGACATGTCGGAGTATGAACAGCTAAGTCCACAATAAACAAAACATTCTAACAAGTTTATGTTAATAATAAAAACTAATAGTCAAATTGGTCTTTGAAGTAAAATATGTGTATCTTTATGTATGTATACAGGTATTTATTTAAGTAAATTAATTCTTTAATCAAAACCTTCATTGCATATATGAAAGTTCATCATACGCTTATCTCACGTAAATTGTATTTATATATACATATATATTTTCCCCATCGATCCTATACGGAGCATAGAGTACATCATTTATGTAGTTTGAGGTTTGGTTAATCATTCTATCTTGGTTGATCACATCCTAGTATGATAATAGGGTTGTCATCTATACCAACAGACTGGCTAAGTGTAAAACACATTTTATATAGCGAAGCGTTTAGTATAAGAATAGACATCCGCTTGCAGCCGCCCCAACTGATGTCTCTCACACTTCGCCGATTTTTGACGGGTGTCCAGAACATCGTTCAGGGACCACCGCGTGGAAGTTTGTGAGTCGACTTGAGGTGAAATTAATAAGGATCACTCTGGATTTGCCAAATAGAACGAATCAGAAGTTTGGCCTTGTCATTATAGTATTGGCCCCTAATATTTACTTACATGTACTATAATAATTTGTCATTATTTATTTCAATTTCGTACAACTTTCTAAAATTATGAACTGATTTGTGTAACTAATTTGAAGTATAATTTAACTAAAATTTCATTATTTATGTGGTGGATTAAAGTAGAAATATATTTAAGTAATTTAGAAAGATTATCCCATTTATAGAAAATCACATGTATGTACATCTCAATAATTAATCTGTTAATTGTACGATAATGTATTTTTTCACTTACAACCCATTTTACTTTAAGACTTAAAAAAATTTAACTAAATTTTAAATTAAATACTATGCTGTCCACATATATGTATTTGCGATCTTCTGATCTGTTGAGAGACTTTTAACGAAATGGAAATTTAAACTGTTGACATAACACCTTAAACTAGTTCTTATTTGCTTTTTTTTCAATCATATCGCTTTTTTAAATACACCCATTAGGTTCCTGTTTGTTCCAGCAGTTTTTTTTTTTTAATTTTCATCGTGTTATATATTTGCCTGTATTTAATTATTTACAAGTCTTATTTTCCATGGTAAATAATTTCGATTATTCAGCATTTTAAAAATTGTTCTTGTGTCTTTCAAACTTATCCTTTATATATACTTTCACTTACTTTATGTATCAAGTACTTAATTCAAACACACACAAGCACACCCTCAATATTTTTTCTCGCACTTTAATATTCAGTTTTTTATTTAGCCACCATTAAAATCAATAATATTCATTTTTGTATGTATATTTTTAATAATTTTTATGCAAAACATGCTTTTGCATAAAATGATTTACAAAAAAAATCCGTTCTATGAGCTTCAAACATTTTGCTAGTGTTGCAATATTTTAGGATTAATTAAATGTGACTGTATAAGAAATCGCATGAAAATTAATAGCGGAAATATAAAGGACTACCTATAGAAGTTCCTTTTACTTATTTCTTTCTATTTTATTAAGTATTTTAACAGGTTTCCGTTTTTGCTTTTAGTATATTCTAATGTTTCCTACTCTGATTTTTTGTTATTGAAAAATCTTTAAGGCCGGGTGGATTTTCTTTTTTATTTTGTGTGTGAGGAAGCACAATTTTTTTGGTAAAGTAAAAAAATTGTACTAAAATGTGTGAATGATGTCAAAAACCTATAATAAATAATTAATTTAAAAAATATATAAATTGTTGGTTATGTTGGCGATAGATTTTTTAATTATAGTTGTCGGTTGAAAAGCAATATTAATAAACTGAAGAAAATTTTATAAAAGATTTAATTCCCACTTAATTTCGTTGGTTCTTTAGGAATACTTACAATATTTTTCTGCCTTCTTTCCATTACATAAAGAAACATTAGCTAAACAAAAGAAAATATTAAATATTTATTGAAATTATTCGAGATATTCCTCCAACTAATTCTTTAAACACATAGGCGACAGCTACATGACTGCAAATGTCGCCATGTTGTCAGCCATTTAATTACAGCGAAAAAAAACAGCAATTGTGGAAGCATATTTAAATTCTTAATAGAATAGTTTCATATTAAATAATATAAGAAATGTTGAAATTCTCATATATTTAATATTTTTATAATACTTGCAGCACTAAATATTTTCATTGTTGTTTAAGCAAATAGAAATTGGCTTTAATTAGCGATGTTGACTGTAGTAGGCCTCCGGCCGTGTAGCAGTAATGGCGTCGCAATAATCGTCGTTATATAAACGTGTGTATATTAGAGATTGTGGATATTAGTTTGCTTTTTATGTGTGTAGCGCATAGATTTTATTAAAAAAATTATTATTCTATGTGATTTAAGCTGTCTGTATGCTTGCTCTCCATTGGAACTTCCCCAACTGCTCATCATACTTGAAAAGCATGCAATCCGGTATGCTTATAGAACAATTTCTAAATACTAAAAGACTGTTTGAAAAATTCTATTATTTTCTTACAACCTTTATAAAATTATTCGCTTTGTGATTAAAATTAAAAATAAAATTATGGCTTATAGAATTTGTCACATCTCATATGAGTTGTTACTTGTGTTTTTAATAGCGGAGTTCGACTATGACACACAGAAGCTTAAGCGAATTATCGCCTACAGCTTCACTAGTCCAAACAATTTCGTACAAATATTTCGGTTATAGCCAATTTTTTGTCACAAATAACTCTTTATAAACTACACAATTCAAATATGCTAAGTTTTTACACAAAAAACAAAAAAGTCGCAAAACTTTTTACTGCTAATTTCCTGAGGCATTTAAATAATATTTTATCATTATTTGACTGACAGGGAGATTAAAATAATTGAAATTAAATGAGATTTTTTATTGATTTAAAACGTTTTGCACATTAATATCGAAATATAATAAATATACATAATATTTTTCAGTGTGGTTTACGTTTATTCATTGAACGAAGAAAACATTTACTCCGCTTATACCGAAAAAAGTTGCCCAGTCTCAGTTTTTATATGTGCGTTCTTATATAAACTTTAAATACTTAATGGTTGGATATACGTAATGTGTTATATTTTTTTATTTTCCAGTATTATATCCTTTTACACTTGAGTATATCTTACAGGAAAGCATTAAAGATATTAAAAAAACTAAAAATGTGATTACATTTGCAACATCTAGCATTTAGTATTATTTAACAAATAGTTCATTATATGTACAAACATTATTTTGAGTTCAAACCATAACTTCAATTAAAACTCTAAACTAATATTACGTAATAAAAATTACATTTAAAAAATATTTTTGTGTTGAAAGTCATTATCGTAGAGACTACAGCAAAAAAAAAGTCGAGAGATTTTGAATGGAACAAAATAAAAAGGGAACGTCTTGTAATGATATTGAACCTTGAATCCTGAACAATTGTTATGGGATTGATACTAAATGTTAGATGCGCTCAACTGCAAAAATGCAATTAAAAGCAAATTATACTCGCAATCATGCACCTCAATCCAATTTCTCTGTAATATCTCTCATACTTGGGAATTTCTACAAAATATTTGCACGACTTTTCCAGATTTACTCGTAGCTGTTAGTTACTGCGTATGAGTGAGCCACAGGTACTTTTATTTCTTTCATTATAATAAAAGCAGAAGTTGAATAAAAACTACAGCATACATTTTCGGATTTCGTGGTGAGTTAATAATTCACCGGTGCGTATGAGTAATAAACAGGGACAGTGTTCATGTAAATACATCTTTTTTCTTTTAAGCCTGATAAAAACAAACGCGATATATCATTGCAAATCAAATAATTTGCTTTGAATTAGTTGAATATTTTTAATATTATTTGACATAAATGCACATTTGTAACCGCCTTTAAAAAAGGAAGAGGTTATAAATTCGTGCGAAATTTTGTTTTCTCTTTTAATGTTTGTGAACCGATTTAAAATTTTTTTAGTGAAAGGGTTTGCTTTCAAGTTGATCCCATAATTTGTTTTCGAAAGTCGAACAGGCAATCTGCCAGTCCAAAATATTGTCTATCGCAAAATTCTCCATTTATGGAAAGATTTTCAAAAAAATTATTTTATTTAAAAGAATTTGCTCGTAGTTTGATCCTATGATTTTTTTCCAAATACGTATGTATAATTTGCCCACCCCAAAAATTTGCTATCGAATAAATACTCCTTTTAGGAACCAATTTTCAATATTAGTTTTTGTGTGAAAACATATGCCTAACAAACTCTTTCATAAAAATGTAAGTAAAAATTAAAAAATCAAAGTAGCCTCCCGAAATAATACTCATCGTATGATTCCTCCAATTGTGGAAGTATAATATAAAGTAAAAATGGATTATTTTGGATTCGAAACTAATCCATATCTGTGCTCATTTTGTATTCTGTTCGAATACTCCTTTGTATTGAAGTCGGTTTTTTAGCCACAATTAAAAATTTTCTTTTTTTTTTAAATAGATATTTTTGTATCATAGTCAACCATATCATATTTTATAGTTTTGTATCTTATATTGCGAAAAATTCATGCATCACATTTTGTAATGGATGTGATTTTTTTGGAAAATATTTATCATTATTTGAAGATCCTTCCGTCAATAATTTACTATGGACAATTTTTCCGTAGAAAAAGACAATTGATTCATATTAAACACCTCCTTTGTTGCCACAAAGAATTCACCAATTAATTATCCATCTATTTTAATTTTTTACGATAAAAAATAACAACTTTTTCATAAACGGGTAGAAATTTTTATGAACCATTTCTTCTAGTATATGAATTGCTATATAATCATTTTTTAGTTTATAAATAATAACAATCAAATTCTATATAGGAGCATTTACTTTTGGTTTCGTAGGTAAAATCTCCTTTTAATTAAAAAAGTTAATCTCTAAAAGAAAATTTCGAAATAAGCTTAAACGAAAACAACAACTAACACAAATAATAAAAAAAATTATGATTACGTCGACGAAGACAATGTATGGATGCATAAAAAACCGAAAATATATATGTATATGTATGTATATAATAACTTTTCTTACTTTTGTCTATAAATTTGTGTTTTTTATGCAAAACTTTTACTCTTGAGCTTGAGTGTACAGGAGAATAAAAAAAAACATCACCTGAAACAAAAACAAAATAGTTTTCATAATGTTGTCTTGTGCTTGTGCATATAGTCAGTACCCATATTACTAGGGACATTTGCTAGAATTTTCATTAAACATATACAGTGGAGTTAGGCTTTAACGAACAGCTTTTTCAGGATTTCAGCATTACTGGATGACACGATTTAAGTGATCGAAATTGTTGCCAGTAAAAGACAAAAATAAAAATTATATGAATAAATGTAACCATGGTATACGTCATTCACTCTTTATAAGATGTAACGCCTGTATGAAAATATGAAAGAATGCCTAAAAATAAAAATTAAATAATTATTAGTTGGTACTTATTTCTTCACTTTTTTAATAATTTAAATTTCTTTTTGTATTGAATCATTTTATAAAAATAATGCAAATTAGATAAAACCGAAAATTTTTTTTGTTTCAGTTGGACATAAAATTTTTTAAAGGGGTTTTCACATAAGTTTCAATGGCTTCTCTTAGAAAAAAATATATTCAAATTCGGGTTTGCTTTCCTAAGCATGTCTGCATAGTCGGAATTCAACTGGACGCAAGGACTTTTCCTTTATGATATGTTAGAAATTGGCACAATTTCTACCTTCAGCCAGGTGCAAGATCTTCCTTTCTATTCTGTATCCAAACCCTTATTGGCTTCGTAAAATTATACATAAATTTGGACTTATCGGAAGAAAGAAAAATCTAGTGCAGTAAGTGTTTTACTATACGAAATTTTTAAGATGAGAGTAAGTGAAATGGGTTTTCTTCGGAAGGGCTTAGAGGTTGTTTTCCTAATCTTTTTCTGGACTCGTTTAAAAATGTTGGGCTTTATTTTATTGTGAATATTTAAAATTTTCCATGGAATTTATTTCATTATAAAATAGTTCCGAAAATTTTATTTTATTTCACTTTAAAATTACCGATTATTTATTTTCTTTGAAACTTTTTTCATTATATTTTGCTGGCACTTATTTTATTTTTACTGACCCGTCTTTGCTAGGAGTCATTTCATTAGGACTTATTTCGTTCTTTGCTATTTCATGCAGCCGGTGTAACTGTTTGTGTATTTCGAGATGCGCTGTCGAAAATCGGACAAGTCGCCACCAAGTATTTATGTAATTTTTGTCTGATTGTGTAATAGGACTATAGCAAATGAAACGAAGCTCTAACTTGCACAACTTACAACTTATTGATATACTTATGTATATATATCAAATAATACCCTTGCATTAAAATTGATTTCTGGGTTATCGCTTCATTTTTTTCATATTTGTTAATATGCGTTTATGAGTAAGAATAAAACAACATTAGTTTCACCTCTTAGTTTCAAAAATTTTACAAATTTTTTACTAACAAATCTGCGTATTCAGCAACTCTCTGAAAGTCGTTGCTACAACTTATCAAATAACTGCTCTGAAATGCAAAAGTATGTACTTCTTAGCTTTTAATACACATAAACCTAAATAGTCATACACAAGCACATACACACACACACACACACACACTTTTTAGTTAGACAAAAACAACACATTATTAATAATGAATATGACAGAACGGTAGTGAACTTTTTAATTCTTATGGGAAATGAAACATAAAATACTACAGTTGTCGGATATACTTTTTATTATTATTTCTTTTTTTCATTTTCATTATACCGTTATCATTATTTCATGGAAAGTTAGTGAGCGAATACTTGATGCAACAACAACAATGCATAAAACATGATAATCGCATATTATGTCACAATAATCATACGCACATACACACATTCAGGCATCTACAAAAAGAAAATGATGATTTCAACAAAAATATAATATCATAAATACATTGATTCGTGTATGTGTTAGAAAATACCTATGAGCCTCTGTGTGTGTGTTAATGTGTGCTTAGTGTACCAGCAAGAATTTACACGTGGTTGAGCATGTCTTTGTTGAAGTAAATATGTTATTACACATTCGCAACCTCCTGTACTTTTCCTCATACATTTGCATATGAAAATAGATGCAGAAATTTAAAAATATGTAAATATTATTTTACAGTGGCAAAGCAAACAAAATTAGTTAAAACATTCTAAAGTTTTAGGAAATTCATTTAACGTGATTAATCCACGTATCAGTTTGTAATCACTTTCCAAAATACAAGGTTCTATTAAATATAAGTTTTAGTAAATATGAGACTTTAAAGTTATCTACGTACTGCTGTAATAAAAATATTAATTTAAAAAAAATTACATAAAATTGGTATGCCACACAATTTATTAGCTTATTATACAATGGCAGTAAGTCAATAAAATTTTAAATTTGTAAAGTATTATGTATTGTATATTTCTAATAGTTGTTCCTTACGTTTTATATACCCTTTACCAACTTATTATACTAAAATGCCTAAACAAATGTAATACATTTGATTTTATATGTGTACACAGTGGACTTCGTTTATAATGTGTAACAAAATATTACGTGTAACGAATATTTTATCTAGCCCCAACGTTTTTGTAAAAAATTTTGTACAAATTATTATGGTTGTAGCAAATTTTCGCTTGCAATAAACCAACTACAAAAACGTTTGTGAGTTTTATAATTACAACATATGCAACAAAATTGCAAAAGGCTTTTCATTAAACCCCCGAAATGCCAAAAACGATATTTTCCGATTTTTTTGCAACGTGATGAAAAATCTAAATAAACAAAATTTGTCAATAGATTTTTATAAAAGTCTTACAAACATATCAAAAATTAGGAAAAACTTGTATCTATTTTCAATGTTACATAGTTTTGTTTATGAGAAAAACTATATCTTCTCTTATAACGAACTAATTTGCCAGGACCCCATAAGTTAATAATAACAGATATATTTATATGCTTTGTTTGCAAAACTTAAACTTCTTGATAAAATAGTTTACTCAAATCATTTACTTATATATCGATCCCTCTAGAAGCTGTCAAAGTGACATCTTAGTAAAAAACTACTGTAAAAATGTAAATTATCAATAAGCGTGAAATACTTTCGGATCCAATAAACTGCAAAATAAAGATCGTTTTTTGCTCATACACCGTTTAATTTATAATATAAATTTGATCCATGAAAGATAAATAAATAAAATTATATTACTTAATATTAATTCACACAGACAATACCTAAAGTCTAGATCACGTGAATACTTGACTTCAATCGTGCTTCAGCTGAAGCAAACATTTTTCACAAAATTATAAAGAAATTTGTAACAAAGTGTAAAGATTATACAAATTATAGGCAATGGTTTGGCACTGATTATAATCGAAGGCTTTTATTTTTTTAATATTTTTTTTATTTTTTTAATATTTCGAACATCTTTTCTGAAACTTCCAGCATAATTTTTTAAAGAAGGGATCATGTTGCTACATTATTTGTAATGTTTAGATCTGTAAGACATCTCAGCTATTGGTGGTAATCCAAATATGCAAAGACATTTTGTGAGCGCAAACCTGCGGTCTTATTGTGGTAAACCGAATATGCAAAAATACGGTCAGAACAAGATTGGCTCTGAAATTTATATGGAACAAAAGTATTTAATGTGATGGCTAAAGATTATTGTAAGAACTACAAAAGTAATGGCAAACGTAGATACCATAAAATTTAGCAGCTGTTTTATTATTTTTTTCTGCAAAATTGTGAAAAGTTTTGACATTAAATATAGAAAAATTTATGTTTTAAGGAGTATCCCAAATTTACTACTTTAGGCAAAATTTTTATTGTGTGTCATGCTATAAATAACTCAAGTTTATGAGAATTTATTTTAATTATTTTTTAAATTAATGTAAATCAAATAGTGTAAAATATATGATCTTTGTTTAAAAAAAACAGATCCAATCATCTTCTACTTCTCAACAAGTTTGTAGCAGCCATTACAATTTTGGTTCTTATATTTCAGAAATAGGCTATTAGACAAAGTGAGTCCTTCAAGGGTAGTAGCTTCCTTATTAGTTATAAGAGGATCTAAGGTTCAATTCCTGGCAGGTTTCTGAGGGTTTCGGAAGAAAATCTAAATCTTCTTGTGTTTCTTTCTTAAAATAGCAATTATAATAACTAAATAAAATTAATCGATTACTTTAGAAGCGAATGAAATCGAAAAACAGCCTGGAAGTTTAAGTCTTATAGAGCCTATTTTAATACAACTATACATACATTTATATTTTAATTAACATTTTTCCTATTTATTATACTGAGTTCTATGGAAAATAAAAATGCTTATGGGGCGAGCTCAGAATAAAGTTATTTACTAGATAATATTAAAAGATTTATAGTGCGCTGTGATCTGCATGAATGTGTAATTATTCCAATTTTTGAACAAATATTTCTTAAAGAGCGGTGATTTTGCTTTTTGCTGTTTTAGACGGAAGATATATATATATATATATATATATATATATATATATATATATATATATATATATATATATATATATATATATATATATATATATATATAATGCTTATCATGTTTTAACTATTTTATATATATAAACCCATCTGGGGAGGGGCTACGACACCCTCGAAATAAAGGGATGCACTCTCCCCAGATTTTGTTTCTTTACATGAAAAATTTATCTCTGCGCTAAACAACCTTTAAGTTTTAAAAAAAGATTTCCTATTTAATTTCTAGTTTCCAAAGAGTCCCGAAATTTGCGAAATTCTCAATCTAAACTGCCAACAAATGCATTATCGCCAAATCTTATAATACAAAATGATAGTGTAAAATATTATTAAGATTCACTAAAAATTTTTTCCTTTCGTAAAGATTTTTTTGCTCCTCATTTTTTGTTATGCTTTTGACAGTGAAATGACCTTTTTGTTGTTCTACCTTTTGACATAAATTAAAACGAGAATTATAACAAAGACTAAACACATATACAACATGATTCAAGCACATGTTTACTTCAGAACACAAATGTAATTTATATTTTCAATTACAGAAACACACATACATACATATAAACCTTAATTGTTTTACAGTTTAGTGGTTTATGGTGATGAAAGTTTATGTAACTTAAACTCTTTTATTGTCTAGATACTTTCTATCCCTTAGCACACACACATTGACATTTTAATAATGCATTTATATAAATTATGTGGAAAAGAATATAATCGTATCTAGAAGAACAAGTGAAATAAATCATGCATTTATGATAAATACATTTTGACAAATAAAAAATAAACCTTAAGCCTCAACTCATATATTTTATTTCAAAGTCAACACTAGTCTGAACATTGTCATCATACTCGTAATTTTAAAGCACATTCGTATGGGAAGGTTTTCAGCATGAGATTACAACAGAATGTTGTTCCTTCGTCAGATAGTTGATAACAGTTGGCATGTGGTCTTACGTTTCTGTTTCCTCTTTTTTATTTGGGTGGTGGCACTTAATTGTATGATTTTTTTGTGTGCAATATCACAAGTAATTGTCTTGTAGAGTTTCTTTTAAATAGACATGCATATAATGAACTAAATATATTCCTGGAAAGCATTTGCTTTTTACAATCTAGTATATATATTTTTTTTATAGGACAATAACAAACTATTGAAACAAAAAAAAACATTTTGAAATTTAACACAATTTCAATTATTACTTGGTTTGGCTTCGGCTTTTATGTGGACATTTTATAATGAATAAACAAGTACGACATCACATTTTTGTGAAAAACATTAACATTGAACACTCTAATACTCTAATAAATTAGCTATCGTCGGAATGCGGCGAGTTTTAACAAGATAAATGTTCTATATTATTACTGCAAAGACTTTTACATTGAGAAAATGTCCTCTGTTCCCAAACATCCTGCAATATAATATGTAGTATTTTAACAGAAAATAGAAAAAATTTAGCGTGGACTTCAATGGACTTACTTGTGGCCGTTTTTTATTGTTAATTTAAAATTTTTTATACAAAATATTGGATTCAATATTTCTTTTAAAATTTCAAGTCTAAAAATATTATTATTAAGATTTGAAACGTCGAAATTGAAAAAGTTCCAGATATATGTATTATATATTTTTTTAAATCAGGCTTCCATATTGCATTCGAAATTTAAAAATAATTTTTTTGACTGAGTAATTTGATTTTGATATATGCCGATCAAAATCTCTAACATACATTAAGTGGGAAGAGGATTTTTCCATATTTTTATTCCTACTCAGTAACAAATGGCAGGCGTTTACTCTCTTTAAGGCATCAAATTTTCTGCTAGCACTTTGAATGCAATTTAAATATAATGTGAGTCCTTGTCATCTAAAGAATGGCAATAGCCTCTTTTTTTTACTGGATATGGCTAAATTAGTTACATCATAGTGCACATTATTTCCTTTAACGCTTATTCATATTCATAGTACTCAGTCTTTACCTCAATTTCTCATACGAACACGGCCAAAATTACATTATTTTTTCATACATATTTATGGAGCTTTTTTTAATTTGAATGCTTATTTTGATTGTACAAGAGCTATCATCTATCAATATGTCTTGTTGCTTCTTTTAATTTTCTTTATTTAAACAACACTATACCGAATAAAACATAATTTACTTATACATGTATATACACGAATGGAAACTTAAACTATACCCAAAAGCCATCTTCAATCTGATAATACATAATAATTCAATATGCAACATGTGTTCATGTTTCTCAGTCTAAAGATAAATTTGCGAAAATGTTTACTTAAGTTTTGTTACTAAATGACTTTATGATTTTATGTACTCTTATCCACATGAGTACATAAATTTATTCAGTTTAAGAAAATGGGTATTATATTTGACACCTTAACAAGAGATATGTTTGCTTAATGTTGGTTCCTGCAAATTAATATAAAGAAAAAATTCGTATAAATAATAAAATTAAATTCGAACGATTTCATTGAATCCGATATGCCCTGAATTCGATATCCCTTTCAAGGCTTCAGCTGACTTGGACCAAGGATAGTCATTGCTAAATCACCATGTAAGCTTCAATACAGCCAGTAAGTTCTTCAAAATTTTGTGTCAACTAAATGCAGAGGCAATTTAAAAACTTTGCTATTGGTAACTTAAATCGGTTGTCAGTTACTGGCATTGGCCCAGATATCTTGATTTGAGCAACCAAATTGCTTATCACGGTTGGGATTTCAACCATAACAACCAATTTATACCCGAAGAATTGTTGTCAACAACGGCGAGCTACTAGTTTCCCCAGCGTTCCTATGGGGAGCATAATACCTCAATAAAATTCTTGACAAAAGCTTTATTTTGTCAATTTTTGGCAAGTCTTAAGATGCCGTCAGTCTCCCTTCTAAGAATGTGGCCAATCCAGCCCCATGTGCCATGTGGCCTGTTCTTCACCAGACAATTTGATAGGGTTCTTGGTCATAATAGAGGTAGGGTTTTTCGAATATAACGATTCACTAATAGTTGATTTTATGCATGTCACAAACGGAAGCGTTCCAGGTCTCACAACTTACAGAAGCATTGATTTTATATTTGCACCGAAGATTCCAATTTTCGAACGCAAAGTTAGAGAGTATGGACCCCAATTAGACTTTAGGCGGCCAAATATTTGACGAACTTTCTTCAATCGCGTATCAATATCATCACACGATCTACCCAATATAACAGAATTTGGCTGACATCTTCTATTTTGCATGCATCAATTACAAATACGAAGTTAAGCGATTATGATTACACGGACGATATATATTTACCGGGGTTCAATTAGCCAGAAAAATTACTAATAACTCGTATGTTTCATGCAGCGTGAAGCATTGGTAGCATGTAAGACGTCCTAGCATAGTAAGACAACATACTGTCGAATTGACATGGAATGTGGCAAATTATATCGCTAATAATTGAATATTGAAGAGAACTATTGTGAATTTAGAGACTTCAGTATTTTTGCTTAGAAATATTTTTAAATATTCAATACTAAAATTAATCGGGATTGTAGCCAAAAAATATTTGAATAACTAATTTTTAAAATTTGTTAAGAGTGTTTTTAATTCTTTATTTCTTTACTCTCTAAGCCAATTTTAAACAGTTTTGAAATACTCAGCCTCATATTTTTAAGTTGTGCCATATGTTTAAAAGCATTCTAGGGCTATTTTGATTATGTATTTTGTAATATGCGTAAACGACAGAGAATTCTCATCTTGTATTTGAATGTTTTAGCATAAACATATGGGATGGAATGTTTTGAAACTGCTTAATGCTTTGAAACTGCAACCAGAGAAAAGTCGGCATATGAACAGCTAAAGCAACAATAACTATTCCATACAAAAATCAAAGTCAGCAACTCGTAAGAGCAATTATTTCAGTTAATTGCTTTCAACCACAAAGCAAAACCAGAAGTTAAGATTTTGATGTTTAAAAAATTGAGGAACTTGGAATATCCTTTCGATGTAGTAGCAAAAAGAGGCAAATATATCGATTAATTAAGCTCTATTGATACACTGAATCTTTATATCACCTGAAATTGAATATCAAGACAAAGTCGATATCTCTAAAGAAAGTGATGTGTGGAAAACATTCAATAAAGTAGGAGTATGTCGAATATTTCTGTGTTCACAAAGCTTTTCACTAAATTTTCACACAACAATTCATGCAGTTTTCATTTTCATGTACTCGTATGTTATTAATTATTTTTCATAATATCGGTCTTAAAAACGAACCATTTAATAATTATTTAGAATGGGAAATATTCTTTAATAATTCGAATTAATATGAGTGCTTTTAACGTAATACTTATATTAGCGAATAAAAATAGTTTATCATCTATTAAATTTTTTTTCTTTGCGAAGTTGAAGGCATAACAAACAAATTTGAAGAGGGAAATATTTATTTATATCACGGCAGGTTAAACTTTTGTTTCATATAAAAAAAATTTATTGGTCATATTTTTGCATGAATATGAATGTGGAATAAATCGACCCCATGGGGCTTATGTACATAAATACAGAAAACTTTTCCCATACCATTAGCTTAAATAAACAAATGTCCTTCGTTTATTCAATTTCTTTATTTTTTTTTATTTATTATACCTGGTATGCTACGGCACCTCCATTGTCAGAAAATAAATAATACTACCATTTATACATATATTAAGATTCATAATTACTATAATTATTATTAATTTTTTTAATTAAGAAACACAAACTTCAATGCCAACTGGCATGTCTGCATAAACACGTGGAGTTTACGGCAGGAGCCAAGCCTAAGGCACAGAAAACTGTAGGTTTCTCCCAGGACTTTTGTTTTCAAGGAATCCAAAACCGAAATGTCTGTAACTACTGCAGTAGATCTCTTAGAAGATATAAAGTATAATTTTTTATAAAAGTTTTTCCTCGGTCTTATCGAAGTAGTTTTCTCCTAAAGAGTTTCAGCACTCAACTTTTAGTTCTATAAATATACGATATAGATATACTCTGTTGGGGACACCCGTTCTTCTCTTATCTAATAGATCTAGTCCTTTGCTGGAAAAACAATTTTATTGCCAGACTAGTCTACAACTGTAGTTCTACATATCGGGATATACACTTAGTGGTTTCAAAACCGCTGGTCTAGCAAGGCTGTTGGCTTTTGAATATCTGTCATCTAAAAAGTTGTTTATTTAGTGAGAGGCTTGTCACTCACGCATATGGGTCATCTAAAAACTGAAAAATGCGTAGCAGTTGTTAAAAATTACCACAAAAGCGCTGGTTTAAACGTGGCCACTTTTCAATAATTACGGGGTGCTTATGATTGTCATAATTGACCTGCTGTGTAAGGAATTGGCAAGATTATTAAAGCAAATTTTAAGAGATTGGAAGAGTTGCAAGTGTGATCAGGCCTGTGTACTGCCGAAAATATTGCGACTACAATTGGGCCTATTTTGCACTTGAGTTTGCACCTCCATTCATATTAAGTCCATTTCACGCAACATTTAAATCCGGTTGAACATTCACAATACCGTAGATATGCTGATTAGGTGCTAGAGAAACACACTTTCAATGCTGATTTTTCGAAAAAAAAAAAAAAAATCTTCAGTAACGAAGCTCATTTCTCACTCCGCGGTTACGTCTACAATATTGTTGCATATGAGCCTCGGAGAATCAAGAAGTGATCATCGAAAGGCCAATGCATCCGAAAAAGGGGGTGTTTGTTGCGCATTATGGTCAGCAGGTGTCATTGGACTGTATTAGTTTGAAAAAAGCGCTGGAAGAACCATCACCATCAATTTAGAGCGCTATGGCCGTATGATATCTGATTCTTTTTGCCCTGCAATTAAAGATTGTGAATTGGATGACATGTGGTCTCAACGAGACGTTACCTCGAGTCACACAACACGACCGATTTGGTCTTTATGGCAGAACACTTAATTTAACGTTTTGGCTGCGTCAATTGGCCACCAAAATCAATCGATTTAAAGCCGTTACACTATTTTTTGAGGGGGTATGTCAAGGGCCATATCTACGTGGATAATTTAAATGCAAATGTGAGAAAGCTACCACAAAAGGATCCACTCCTGCAACTAATCCAAAAGCAGTTATTTAATTGATATTGTTCTCGTACGTCATAAAAATTTAAATAAAATTAATATATTAATTAACATATATCAAATTAATAAATGAATGGAAATCAAAATAACAGCTGGATGTGCATTTGATTTAGCTTTACTTTTGAAACCAAAAATCGGTATCCAGTATGTGGAATAATTTATAAACACTTTTAATGGGTGGTAATTGTTTCCCATTTTTAATACTCTATCCAGTTGCTTATATGTCCACCTTTTTTTAAGTCTTGAACTTAAAGTTTAGTAAATCGCACTGTAGAAGCTCTCCACATAGACATTTACATGGGAGATGTAGCATCACCGGACCTTCAAATTCACTATCAGTAAGACGAATGCAAAATTTCAAGACGGCTTCCTTCATCGTTTTCCTACAAGGAACAAACAAACAAGCAAACAAAAATACAAACAGAGACTTATTTTGTATATATTAAGTAGCAATTATTCAACAAAATAAAGGAAGTGGTTGTTGGTGCTCATAGTTGGAGATATTGCTGGTAAACAAGTTGCTGATATCAAATGGAAATGGATATATTTATCACAATATTTAACTAAGATAAACAAAAAATTAAACCACTGCCATTATAATGGATATTTTTCTTTTTTTTTTTTTTTTTGAATGTGTTAGATTTGCGGAGGGATGGCCAGTTGTTTATGGAAGTGGGAATTATAATTAATTGATATTATGTGTTAAGTACCTTTAGAGAGATTTGTATAATGATGATAAGGATAAAACAAAATTTAGTTCTATATAATATATTTATTATTAATGATGTTAAGTTGCAGAATAAATATATTATTTTGAATGACGGTTTTTGATAGCGGGAGTAAAAATTAATGAAATTACATTAGTTTACTTAATAGAGGAAAATTTACAGAGTGCTAATAATATTTATATTATTATACATTGTTATTTTCAATATTGTGGGTGGAATAACCACTGGTGAGTGTTTTATATGAAATTTATTTTGGAAACATGTTGTTTCTTTAGCTTAAGTTGCTTAATTAACTAATTAACTAACACTGATATCTGCTTTTTTCAAAATATTCTCAGATATTGGATGAAGTAAAATTCCTTTCTTTCTTCAATTTATTGTTTCCCCACCCTTGGAAAATCCTTCTTGAACATAGTCCAGCAGAAGAGTCTTACAATATTAAAAGTCAGTATGAATACAATTTTATCCTTATGTATTTTTACATTAAATATATACATGGGTATTCCTCTTAATATATTAAAATTATTCTATTCCCAAATCATAAATAACTGAAGTAAGAGATAAATAGCAAAATAAAGTTCATCATATAGTTTTGAAATTAAAAATTCTCTTTTATTTATTTTAAATATTTAAAGCCTTGTAGATATTTTGATTGTAGTTTGTGTATGGAGAGTTACGGGAACTATTATGTGTGATATACGGACTGCTGATGCCTTGCTTTAAAATCACTTCAATATGGTACTAAGATATGTCCTCTTCAAAAATAAGAGTACAAATGCATGCAAGAAGATTTCGAAAAATAACAATCGATGAAAAATTACTTTCTTTTAAAGCCCATAACGAAATATTCTTTATATGAACCTACAAAAATGGCTATATGTGCAATAAAAATAATCTGGGCTTACGATTCGTCAAATGTCTAGATGTTACATGATCATATATACCTATATACTGAAGGGCCGCGAAATGATTCAAGACTAGAGAAAATTGGCGAACGAAGAGTGCAAAACGCAGTTTAATTATATGAAGTTACTGAAAGGAAAATGTTTTAAAAAAATTAAAGTTCTTATCAAATGAAAAGTTCTTTTCTTATAAAAATGATGCACAATATATTCTTATATGCAAAATAAAAACTAAAAATAAATTGGCGGCTCTAATATAAACTATGAATATGACAGGAAAAGAAGAAAAATGAATCAGTTGGGCCAGAAATTATTAAATATTGTAATAAAACTACAGATGGACTAGATGTATTTAAAAAAAATGTTGAGCACTAGCCCCTTTTATAATATGATTGGCGATAATTTACTAAAGGTCTTATCCCTATGTTTGTATATGTCAAGCAAATTATTATTTCATGATATAAAAGAATATAATCGTAAAAAGGACATTTTATATTCAGAGAAACCAAAGTATACATTTTATAAATTTTTACAGTCTTCCTTTTGTTTGGCAATTTAAAGTCGTTTAAAAATGGCAAAATATGACGAAATAAGAAAGCAAGAACGCAGTTGGTTTTTCTGCGAAATAATAAATGCTATTTTTATGGATCATTAAATATTTAATAGTCATACCAATTAATTGGTTAAACAATTAGAGTTTCAAGAATTAACAGTTGTGGTTGCTATAGCTGTCATAGGTCGATATTTCACTGGCCACTGGGCAAAATAGTCAATGAACTGCTTATTGTCGACTTGGCTTAGCGATCAATGCAATATCAATATATGAACAGCTACAGCAGTAACAAAAGTTAATTTTTGAAACTCTAATTATTAATCGTTCTTTGATGAAAAAGTAGCAGCCATACGGCTTCTTCGCTTATTATATACGATTATTATATACGGTTTGTTATACAAATATATATATATATATATATATATATATATATATATATATATATATATATATATATATATATATATATATATATATATATATATATATAATGAATGCAAAAGGCAAATTGTTTGAAAAAATAATACTTGAAACAAAAAGTGAACGGTCATCTAGACTTTTTGATCGATCCGATTAAATGGATAATTAATATATAATGCAGTACCGCTTCAGCTTAATAGCATAACAGAACTGTCATTAATTGCAGGCGAAATTCATAAACAAAACGTCTTGATCCAACCACTCCATTATATGGCTTTTGTGTAATTTGGTGAGATCAGAGTTTCTCTTATAATAGTATAAGGACTCTTAAAATTTTTTATAACATTTTCTTTTGGCCAACGCGTAATCTAAAGTCTTCCACGACGACAAAACCGCCCACTTTAAACTCCTTTGCAGGAACACTATGACTTAAAATGAAATTTTGGGTGTATCATTGTGATTTTCTATGTTCTGAAAAGATTTTTGTTGAGTTATTTCTAATGCAACGACCTCAGATGTTGTCCCTGCTTCCAAATGTTTTGTTAATTAATCTAGGTTCCAATTAAACGTACAGAAGAGGAGTTACGGGTCGCGAATGGACACCATTGTTCTATGTTAAATAATTTTGATACCCTATCAGTATGAGCAATGACATATTGACATAAAAACTCGATTAACCCATTCCCTTTGTCCATGTAGTTGGGGAGAAGCTACAACAGTTTTCACATGTTTTATGTCATATTGGAAAAGAAAAATTTTAAGACTCCATTGATATTATGAACGTACCTCTATCTGTTACAATTTGTACAAAATATTTTTGTAGTTACATACACAGTTCCTCGGAACTTACTGATCTAAGGAGATACAGTTTAATATGATTAGCAAAACCATCCACAATAACTAAAATGTGCTTACGAACAGATATAATCCATAGCAGTGGACCAAAATGAATTGTATGAATGGGTATAGGTTCTCTTGGAATACAAATTAAGTTGTGATCATTGGAACGACAAGACGATGAATAAATTTCCCATTTAACTACGGAAGAAGTGCATTCAAAGCTGGTTACACACAGTCTTCGATATCCTCAGTTGAATCATTTTGATCCTATAATTCTGATTGGCTTCTTCCACCAGTATCTTGATATGCATTCTCATCAGTTCATCTACATCAAAATAGGTTTCCTGGAACAGTTTTCGAAGCTGGATAAGTTACATTTTTTTGGGAATTCGGTTGTACTTTGATTTAATGTGGCTCTAAGCTCTTGAAGTGTTTAGTTTCTTCTTTACTTTTTAGATAATTTATTTGAGTTTATTTCACTTCTAAAAACTTTTAGTTGGTTGTAGTTCATTTTGTATATAATTATTGAATGAATTTCAAATGGTAAAATATTGTGAAAAATTTTAAAATAAATTTTTATATCGAAATTTATAATTTGTATTTTCGGATATTCTTCCCAATTAATTGTTAAAAACAATTGGAGATACCTGCCACTTTGTATATTGCTCAACGTTATCATATATTTTATTTATATGGTGAGTTCTTACGTGTAGTAACTTTTATTCGTTTTAATTAAAAAAATAGTGATTTGAATGTATTATTCATAGTTTAGCTTTTATACGCGTATATAATTGTTGCACGTATAGGCAATATGAATAGCTGAAATATACATCAACTGATACCACAGAAGTGGACCAAACACAAGAGCGCTGATGATGAAAGTGTAGCGGCTTTCGAAAACAGCATGTTGTTCCGTTCTGCTAGTGTTTGTCAGAATGATTTACACATTTGTCTTTGTTGTAATTTGTTCTTTGATAACTATCACATGTAATTTGCCTTATAAAATATGATAAAGTTTGCTTTACTTAAATTCCTGAAGAAGAGAACCGATGGTGATCGAAATATGGAATAAAAAATAAAAATTAAATAAAACAAAAAAAAGAAGTTTTATTTAATATATGACCTAGAGCCGGAATAAAAATAAAAACAAAAATTATAGGCAATACCTTTTAAAAAGCGTATCATCTAACGTTAAAATAACATTTATGTTTTTGTGCAACACATTCAGAGAAGGGGACATGCAAGAAGGGCGTAACACATTTGGTTAGAAAAGCAAAATTTATAAGATGCAAATAGCCCAACAACCACAATAGAAATTTTACAACGAATTCGTCTGCTTAATGCATTTGAAGGAAATTAAAGCTTTAACGGGTACCTACTTTCCTATATTTTTTTCTACCTTTAGAACCCATTTGATAAAGATTTAAAAAAAGTAAAACAAAATCAAAATTTAAACAGTCCAGTTCACCTAAAATTGTTGGTTGACTGCTGTAAATGCAGTGAAATGGAAATTTAACTTACGCAGCACAAACTAATACTCGTACATTAACATTTTGATAACTACCACAACTAAAAAAAATAATAATAATAAAAACAAATGATTTATTCAGCAACTTTTAATGTTGAAGCTGCTGCTTGTGGCCACGATAAACAAGTAAAGTATACAAAATGCTAATAGATGCTATTCATTTAGAAAATAACTTTGTTGAAAACATTAAAGTACATAAACATATTCCTTTTTTTTAAGTTTGGTCAGCAGGAAAAATAGTATAATATTAAAATCAATTTCAAAAAGTTGAAACCTGTACAAACAAACAAAAAAACGATTAATTTTGAACACAAGTTTTACAAGAAAAATTTAACCTGAAACTAAAAGTTTTCAAAACTTTTATTTACTACAAGGATAGAAGAGGGTTGATATTGTATAAATTGAAAATTTTTTAATAGCAAGTTAATTAGTTGGCCTGAGCTCTTACAATTTGCATCAATAAAAATGAGCATTTCACAAAATAGAAAATTTTAAGTCTACTTGTATATTTTTGGATATTAAAAAAATAAACAATTTCTTTAAGTCGTGTAGTTTGTTTCGAATTTCATTCGCAGTGCTGTCAAAATGCATGCGATAATATTTCTTATGAAATATTTATGTACATTAAAATGTGAAAAGAGTTGTATCCTGTTCATGTTTTGAAAAACAAATTAAATATACCTGCCAAAATTGCAGCAACAAAAAAAATTTTGAATAAAATTATTTATTTTACGTACAGTAAACAATATTCCCAATGCAAAGGAAAATTTCTGCTTAAAAGTAATATAAACGAGAAATTTTACACTAAATCGGCAAATAGATAATGTAACATGTTTTCAGTCGAAAAAATTTTATATTCAATATTTTTTCACAAATTCAAACTGGCCTTTTGCTATAAAAGTTTTAAAGTTTTCTCAAATTATTTCAAATATATTTTTTTATTCCTGTAATTTGTCATATTATCCCTCAATCAATAGTTCCAGACTATATAAAATAAATATTATGGGCAAAATGCAGTATCACCTGTTAAGGTTCTAATCTGAATTGCGTTTAAAGTTCATCCCGATAACTCAGACGTTTGAGGCCATCGTCCTTCAGTAGGGACCATTAAGACTCTTTAAAATGGAACCTCGAGATTTTTCGATGTAAAGAAATCTAAATTTTCGGATTTGATTTTGTGAACAACCATGTATTACATGAGGTAAAGCTTGCTTTCTGGATCTGACCACGATTCACGATTGGAATATTACTTTTGATCTCCTGAACATATAGTCTACCTTTTGCATTCCAATCCATATATTTGTGGTACAAATCAATACCGTAGCTTGTGCGAAAAAAGAATCATAGCATTTCCTTCGCGTATTAATATTGGGACATATTTTCAAAACTAAATTTTTACATATAATTATTAACAATCTCTTCATTTAAACTTTCGTTTAACTTAATTCCCGACCAAAGTTTTCTGAAAAATTATTATAAAATTGCAAAATACTGCAAAAAATTAATAAAACATACCAAAAACTCCATATAAAGTTCGATAATAAAAAGTGGCACAGAATTAAAAACATTCTAATAAAAATGTCTCATCTTGATGCATTTTTTATAATTTAAGTTAGTTAAAAACAGCTAGATCTAGCATGAAATACATTATATTGGCAGCAGCAGCTCATATTTCTCTGGGCGTTCACAAAGGCATTTGAGGCATTTTATATAAAGTTTTGTCATCAAAAACAGAAACATTTTACGTCTTTTTGATGACCTAATTTTTTCTCATTATGTAATTGAAGGACCAATTGATAACTACCACAAATACTTAAGGTTCATAGTACGTTCTGTGACATTTTCTTCTATAATATTTTCCAACATTTGAACGTAATTACTCGTATAGTTAAACTGTTCCAGGAAAGCATTTAATTTGTGAACAACTCCCAGCCATAATGAATTGTTTGGAATAAATGAAAAAATTTATCATAAAATTTTTCCAGAAGAGAGGACAATAACAAAGTGATTATTATTTGAACATAAAATTGTACTCATAAAAGTACTGATGGTAACAAGAACAATATGAAAGATAATAATATTGTTACAGCGTGAAAGTTGAACAAAATGCTTGTATTGTCTAAATTATAAGATAAACAAAAGAGAATAATAAAAATCTAATCATAAAACTTTTTACTTTAGCAACATTCGCAGCAAAAAATTAAAATAGAGCAATAGTTGGCAAAAATGATAATAAAAAAAGGTGAACCCGTCAGCATCTGTAATAAATTTTTCCTTACACAAGCAGAATACGTCAAGAATAATAAACATACAAACAGGTGCCTCAACTAAAAATAGCACCATCATTTGCCAAAAAGAAATTTCCAAGACTTTAATTTAAACAGACAGAAATAACATTCTCAATTCTACCGGAAAACTTTTCTCCTTTGCTCTAAGTAGTCGGAGCAGCACTGGGAAATAAGCAGGCAGTTGGGCAAAGTTACTATTGTTTATTATGGACCAGACTCTAGTTTTGTAATGAAGTAAGTTTTAAGGAAAGGCAAAAAGAAGGGAATACTTTTAATTTTATAGCAATATTTTTAGATGCTTAAATTAAAACTTTAGAAGAAATATTAAAGGACCTCAAGTAATAAAGGATATTTTGACAATTCTACACTAATAAAGCATATATTTAAAAAAATTGCAAAATACTCATAAAAAAAATGTTCTTTTATTTAAGCCAAATTCCCTTAAGCTCAGATGCTTCTGTAAAATGGTACGTAGCCTTGTAGTCTGTCAATGCGGAGGCTTGACTTCCATGTACAACTCATCTACTTTGTAGTAACAAGCGACTGTATTCATTGAAATAAGTAAATGTATTTGTAACATATAATAAAGTTTCAGTCTAATGAAAACTGAATTTCAAAATTTCTCCCCAGCAAAAACTGATGCTTTCAACGAAGCTGTGTGGCTTGGGCTATGAAAATGTGAAACCTGCAGGAGGCATAATTTTCAAATAGCGGGTTACGGCTTGGAAGCATTAGATGTTGTTTCCACGAGGCGGCGCAAAGTAATGGCAGCCATTTTTACAGATGGCGCGAAATGTCACTGTGCTTTGTTGTGCTTTAAGCAAATTTTCAGTCTGTTGTTTAAATGCTGCTTGAATTTCGTTGTGGTCGTCGTGTTCTATGTGTCCGAACAATTAAGCAATTAGCTGGGTACCTATTGCAAATTACAGATATCGTAAGAAGTTGGCAACCTCTTATTGCTTGTTCGACTAAGGACATCACTGCCGTTGCCGACGACGTCCCAGAGACGTCCTCACTATTAGGCATCATATATAGGCATTGCACGAATTTAAAACCAAGATTTAAAAATATTTAACTACAAAGTGCAAACTGGTTACGAATTGCTATCTGCTGATGAAGATTTTGAGACAACAATAGTCAGGTCGAGTGATCTTACCTTATGGAGATTTGAACTGGCCGTTGGGATTGCTAAATCTAACAGCACGAGACTTTAACAAGTTTTGAAAGCTAAAATTAAAGAAGAAAGCGCCGATTTGAAACCATATGTTTTGAGAATTAAAATTAAAATTTTATTAAACAAAAATCTTAAATTCATATAAAAAATTTACGAAATTGTTTGCTTTCTATCCTAAAATTTTAAATCCTTAATTTTGTCTGCCTTTAGCTTTTTTTCAATGTATTTATACCTTCTAAAAAAATTACAATTTGTTTTATAATGTTTTAGTTGGTTTCTTTTTTTGTAATATTTGTAAATGAGTGCGTGTTAAATTCAATTAAATTATATCTTAAATAAGAAAATGTTATTATAATATTTTCATTCATAACACAACAACACAAAAGCTTTAAAACAGCAACAGTAGTGATAGCAGCAGCAGTAGCAACAGCAACAACAACGACGTAAAAAGAAAAGTCCTTCAATTTAATAACAAAATGGTTGATCAAACGAAATGAGTTATTGAAGAAAAAAAATAAATAAATTAAGGAATATAAAGAAGTTGCATGTTGTTACATAAAGTAATTATAACCAAGTAGACAGACAGCCACACAATGACAACGTTAGCATTAACAACATGAACATATAACGACAACATAAAACAGACGATGTCTAACAATCAAAGTACGCAATAAATCAATTTAACAACATTAGGTAAATGTGAATTGAAAAGATACACTTAAACCAAGAAAAAGAAGCTCATGCTTATAGTCATGATTTTAAAAATAAATGAGATAAAAATACTTTACACTTCCAATAGAATTTTCACTTGAGAATTTCCACTTGGATGCAGTGAAATTTCATCCCATTGGTATAAATTATTAGTATAACCGGTGCAACGGCATCTATTTAAAGCCTAAAGACATTTCCTGGCGGCCTGATTTTCAATTTTCAAACAAGCCACCACGAAAAAACCTCAGTAATAAGCAGTTCACTGTAAATCCTGGTATATATTACCTGGTATATATTACATTACATTACATTACATATATTACAGTGATATCAGATCGATTTCTGGTGGGATGATAATAAAAAGATAACTCGATTTCAGGTTCCGTGAGGTCCGAGGTAATGTACAAATAATACCCAAGAGAAAACCACCAAAAGACTAAAATTAAGAAACGGTTAAAAATTTTAAGTGATCAGAGGCAAAAAAATCATAAAAACATAAGTTAAACTAAAAATAAGAAAAATTAATTGCATTAAGCATAAAAGAGTATCAATCGCTGCCAGTCCTGTTCAATGATCACAGTTATGCCTTTATCACTTAAACTGTCCAACAACAACTAACACTGTGTTACATTAATGTGCAACTGACTCGACCTAAAAAAGGATCGATGTCATATTCCACGTCTTGAATTGCTTTGTAATCAAACAGCACTTTAATTTTATTACAATATTAATTTTAAAAATAAAACAATCAAATTTATTTTTGAAATTTGCCGCTTTCAAAAGTGACGCGAAAAAAATCCAAGCGGAAAATAAATATGTTCGCCGCGAACAGTGACTTTTCAATATTAAATTTTAGGCTATAAATCATACATTTCTTAAAATCCCAACTAGAAATAACATTATTATATTGGCGAAAAAGTTTAACGATATGAAGTTTGACGATATGACAATGTCGTTATGCATGACAATTGTTTTGTCATGAAAGTGTATTATCGTCTGAGAAATACATGAAATGATATGATATGAATGATAAATAATAAACATATTTTGCTATTATTTACTTCAAATAAAACAAAACAAAAATAAGATCTTCATATTTAAAAAAATTATAGGTTTTAATTTTTTGACTTTTTCTTCTTCCATGATCAAATTACAGTCGGTACATGTCAAATCAGTGTCCAATTTACTGTCTTCAAACTTCTTAAGACAATCATTCAGACAATTGAAAAAGTGTGCCAGTTTTGCTACGGTCAAGACAGTGTACGGTAAAGTACACCTTACGTAGAATAAACTAAATTTTCTTATATAAATTTTTTCTCAGTTAAGTTGTCTCTTAGTGTCTTGTTTTTGTTGTAGTAAACTGTGTGTTATGTAAAAGCACAAAGTAAAACATACGATATTCTCAAATGACTGAAACATATTATGTGCACATTAGGGTGGTACTGATCAATGAAAAACATATTAAAATGTACAGAGTTGCAAAAGATTCACGTCAGTACCTGCCCGAAGGCCTAACCTGACGGTGCACTATTGCACAAGGGTGAATAAAGCACGTTCACCACCGCCCCAGTAGCCCCCGCCAAGGGCACATGAGGAAATGCCAACTAACATGTGCCCCCAACAGGGACAACATGGTAGCAAGTTCCGTACAGGCTGCTGAACCATGTACAGACACCTTGCTAAGATGCTTGGAGCTATCTAACCTCCTACTACCCAAATGGCACGGCAGTGGAACTTTTACCCCCATCTGACCTGAGGCTTCACCTACCGTAACCATTAGAGCAGCTCTGTCGAATAGCAACAGCACCTAGAGATATATGGCCTGAAGAGAACATCCACATCATGCCACTAGCCCATGATTGAAGACACACTCATCCAGCCCATACCTCTCCCCGCGTATCTTTGGGTTTTAACCACAGCCACCACGTGATCCCCGAAGGGGCCTCACCAATAACCAGTCTAGGACACGTCCTAGGGGCTACTGGTTCCCGTGGCACCAGATAGGACTCTGGTCAGCCGCGTGTCAAAAGCACCTCCGATTTTAGGTTCCCAGCACACCTGAGGCATCGGTAACACCTCTACCCAGACTAGCGTAGCAAGCTACTTCCTTAATTACTTATATGCACGCCCGTTACCCTGGTATTCAGGGATTGGGTAGTAACATATTAAGTTTTAGGGCAATTGGCCAAAGGTCAAGGTCTGGAAAGACCAACTACCCCTCCGGACGAGCGAGCGAACCCGCTTTTACCTTTAGTTTACTTGCATGCGCGCCCGTTGCCCTGTTATTTCAGGGATTGGGTAGCAACATACAAGTTTTTAGGGGTTATCAGCAAAAAGGCCTAGGTCCGGAAACCTGATAACCCTCTACCCCAGGAGGTTCAACACCAAGCCACCAAGACAGGGTGCATTGACCGCGCCCCCTGGGGGGAATTAAAATGTACAGTAGAAAAGCAAAAGATTTTACTAAAATTTGGTGACTGCGTTTGAAACTGTAAACATATTTTCATTATTTTTATTTTTTTGTAATGCCTACAGCATTGTTAGATCTTTCTAAGATAAAATCGACATATATAAAAAATTTTACGAAAAATACTTTAGTATAAGAGATTATCACAAAATCTTCCAAAATTATTAAAATAAGGTGTGCTTAGGTCATTTTAGACAGCTTTGGTATAAACAATAATTTACTGGTGTTTCCTCTTCCAAAAATTTTGAGGTCTTTTATTATTTTACTTTGTTTTCTATAATTTTATGGAGTTTTTCGTTTAAAAAATGTAAAATCCATTTACCTTTCGAAGAGAAAATTGAGAAATTAGCTTTCCTTAATAAGAAAAAGTTTATAACGCAAGAGGACTCAATTTTGTAAGAGAGTTAAACTTCATCAAAATTTCTAGCACCATTAAAATTTCTAGCACCATTATTGCCAGTGAGCTAGAAAAGAAATAAGAAACCAATGAATTGAAAATTATTAGAAAACACATGAAAAGGCATATATAATAAATCAAAAAATTATAAAGCGCTATTTTATATATATTCACGATTATGAGCCATTGAGGGTGATTATCACTAACAAAATTTCAGTGAGCTGTACGACACCATGCTGGTGCATTAGATATTGATAATTTGAAAAATATTTGTTTATAATACAAAATACAAGTTATTGGAAATTTCCTCGCTGTCTTTCTGTCACTTTTCTTCTGTCTGTTTGGACAGCACGTAGGACTCGTCGTGTTGTTTAACTCAATCGCACTTAAGGCATAAAAGACTGCTTAAATAGCATTTGGATTCCTTTGAATTACTTATATACTAATAAAGTATGTATGTATTTGAAAAATATGATATATGGAGAAAAAAAAGTTAATCCTTTTCAAGAGTTATTAAAACCTGCTGAAGTGGCAAAGTTCATAAAATCTAGCTAAAAAAATATAAGCTTCAATGTAATTGAAGTTAAATTATGGCCGACTTTCTAACTGTTTGCTGTGGCATATTTACGAAGATGTTTGATTTTCTAGGACGAAATTTTGTCAAGAAGAACTTTTCATCAGTACTAGTAGTATTTAAGCCAGAAAAAATTAATGATAATGAAAATCAGTTTGCTTAGAGTTAAAAAATGAATGAGAAAAACAAAGAATAAATTTATTTCTGATCTTAAAATTTTTAACGTAGTTTTTCAATCTATTTTGGTTAAATTTAAATAATTTAATTCGTCTTGCTTGCTTTAGCGTATTTATCAATTCAGAGAATATTTTTTCTTTATAAAAAGTAAAGAGAGTCTTATTGCTTTTAATCTATCTATATATATAAAATAAGATGTGTGTATGTATGTATGTATGTATGTATGTAACGTAATGGCTCCAAAATGGCTGGGCTGATTTTGACAAAATTTTCCAGGAACCTTCACAATACTCGGGCGGGTGACACTGTGAAGTCTGATTTTTTAATTTCGGTCTGTGGGCGGAGGGGCGTGGCAAAATTCAATTTTCATATCGCACCACCAATGACATATACATATATTTATTTTTTGCGCTTTTTTATTTTATTTTATTTTTTAAAGCCGTTGTCATGATCTTCAAAACGAGATATCAAACTCTTAAATCGGTTATGTAGTTCCAAAAATATTTACAAAAAACCTATGTTAATAATGATTCAATATCAAAATTTTAAAACTTTCGACGTTTCATTAAAAAATCCGAGTTTTTGGTATATTTACAAAATATTTACTTCATTCGATAACACAAGATATTCCGCCCTTACTAAGGTGCAACATTGTACAATAAGTTATATATATAAAACAGGATATATATATATATATATATATATATATATATATATATATATATATATATATATATATATATATAACGTATGGACTCCAAAACTTTATGATATGTATTCCATGGAATTTTATTTAAAGGCCGTAAATATCGTTAAAAGCTCAATTTAAATCGTGTGGTAATATAACACTAATGTTTGCTTAGGGCCAGCAACGCGGACCAGGTCAGCTACTTAGATATAAAAATAAAAAAAAATCAAATAAAAAATTTTTATTTTAGAAATCGAATTCAAGCTCGACTAATTAAATTTAAATTCTTATTTATTTCTTGGTTTAGATTGAAACCATCCCGTCTTCCCTATTTTTTTAGCCCTTAGGACTTGTTTAAACAAAGTATAAAGAAACAATGTATTACTTTGCCATTATATTAAAAATTTCATATTTTAAAAATAACTTCATCTTAAATTTTTTTAACAAACATTTAAGGATCTATGCAAGAAAATTATCTGTCAAAGGAAATAATTTTATTGCTTTAAATACCACCCTAGTGTAAAGTTTAAAAACACATTAAATCCATGTTATTCGTAAAATTATACACCCCCTCATTAAACCAATCGTTTTGCTTGTCAGAATTTCAGCATGTCTGTCTATGTTCGCTCCTCGTTTCCTGCATATTTTTGTAGCATAATCCATATTAATGGAATTGTATTTCAATTTTCATCTTTTATCTCTTTACTTTAATGATTTTGCACTTTTTATTACTGAACGTTGAATGTATATAAAAGCAAACACAACTGAACACATGCGAGTACATACATCTGTTTTGTAAGAACCGAGTACTACATGTTCTTTAAGGACTTCTTTTTTTCTTAATTATGGTTGTTATAGGAGTGCTCGTATGTGTGTGAGTTCATCTATCTTTCAACCAAATTATGCAATAATTTTTTTTATTATCATTTCTTAGTCATGGTTGCTCGTTATAATTTCTTTGTTGTTGTTACAAATTGCACATATACTTACATCTATTTAATTGGATTTAGAATTTCCTAAGTCCTTAATTTTCTGTGAAATTTAAAGTGAGAAATCGCATTTGTTGAAAATTCTTGAAAAAATCAATTTGATTGGGTAAAAAATATGGATGACCTTAAAGACAATCGCCGGGACTGTCGATTTGACAACTACGTATTTTCTCTTAACTGATTAATAAAAAAAATTGCGTCTTTAACGCAGCTTAAAAAGTTAAATAAATTTATATGTCGATTTTTGTGATATTCTTCCGACGGGGTTTGTTTGAATTTGGAACGATTTTCCGTCATCCCACGTCAAATTTGGTTTATGAACAGAATTCGAGAACACTGAAAATGGCACAAAGCCGAAACCGGTCTGTTCATAAACCAAATTTGACGTGGGATGACGGAAAATCGTTCCAAATTTATATGTCTTAGAAAAACGAATTGACAATTATATTCACAGTTTCAAAAAAAAATGTTTTATTCGAAAGTTAAAAATGTATTGATTTTGATCCAATTCGCGAGTTGTATACATCTAGTTACATCGAAATTTTTGTCATCGATTTATCCAATTAATGGTTTAATCGATGGACTGACTAATTCATGGATTTTATTGAAATGTGTAGCAAATGACGTTGCATTTTTCTGTTAAATATTGGCCACTAGATTATTTTCACTGGAGATATATGAAAACACTTTTCAATACATTTAAATCGTAGGCTCGGAAATACTTTTAACAAAACTGTTGGAATATTTTTGTTGAAATACTGCCGTGATCACTCTGAAAACGCGTGCTTGTGCAATCTTGCCAGTAATGTGGCAATAATATGTCATAAGTACATAGGTTAGGTTAGGTTGATTGGAGGGGTGTGATAGCCCATGTCATATGACATACGCTTAAGCCAGTGAAGGCTTGTTGTGCGCTCCCTTTAATTATCAAACACAAACTGCCAGAGTTCTGCGGCAGGATTCGAAACTGCGACCTTCGCACTACGAGTCTAGTACACTACCTACTAGTCTACGAAGGCAAGTTCATAAGTACATAAGTACTTAATTAAATTTTAACCTTGTTCGCCCTTTATCTTAAGGAAAAAAATTATGTATTCCTGCCATCAAGCCTTCAAATAAGAAATTATTCTAAGAATTTCACTAGTTGCCATTTGCAATAATTTTGTACCCATGTTCTGTTTCATAGAATTTATCTAAATTTGTTTCAGAATTCCAATATAAATTTTGATAACAAAATCAGGTTAAATTTTCGAAAGCTTTTCTTTATATTTTGTATTCTGCTCTCTTAAATGTGCCTGATTAAAAAAAAAACAAATTACTACATTATTTCTTATTATTTATAAGCAATTAAACTTTTTTTATATTTGAAACACAATATAGAATAAGATAAACATAAAAAAGAGGTTTAATCATTTTATAGTCGTTAAAATACTTGTCTATAATTAGACACTAAAAAGATGTAAGTTTTTACTGCCAATTTAATTTAACGAGCAAAATTTAGCACATTTAATATTATTTACTTCGTTGAGAATTTTAAGTTATTTGCCATAATAGACAGAAGATGAAAAAAGCCATTTCGGTTTACTAAGTTTAAAATTTAATTTTTTTTTTTTTGTTTAATATATTTTCTGTAGTATTTTTAGACATTGGCGAAGCCTTTAATAAAGTATGGCATGCTGGACTCTAATATAAATTAAGAAGACTTATACCGGCTCAATTTTATTTTGTATTAAAATGATATCTTCCTAAAAGTTGCTTCTTTCTAAATGTTAACGAAACGTATAGTAATTTTGGCAAAAACAATACGAATATTTCTAAACATTTTCATTGCAAATATGGCAAAAATAAATAAATCAACTATAGCCGGTTATTGTTGTGCAAGCTTCTATGGAGCCAGTAGTCTAGCTTCCGATTTAAAGCAATGTGAGACTTTGCCGCATGAACAGTTCAGACCATCATGGTTTTCCATTAGAAAAATTTATTTCATTCTTTTCGGCATTTGTAAATCTTAATTTTCCTCCCAAATACATAAAAGATCCAAACACAAGCTGTCATAAGCATTTTGAATACTAATTTATCTTTATGATAAATGAAGAATTATTTTGAGAAAATCATCAATGGAAATGGTAGTCCATCACAAGCATACTTTTATTTACATACACATATAACGTATACTTTCAAAAAGTATTATTAAGCCAAATAAAATGTATAAAAGGGATAAAAATAGGTTAATTTGTTGAAGCAGAAATATTTAAGGTAAGAAAACAAAAAATGGGGTTTGTTCTTGTTTTACCTTTAATTATACTATAAACTTCTTTGGTTGAATGTGGGAAGCATACTTTCTGCTGCAAAAAAAATCGTTAAAATGAAAATGGTTTTAGAATCACATAAGTAAATGTCAAATGTGAAAAGTAAAAGGTGGGTTAATTACAGCCCAACAGCAAAATATAATAGAGAGTGTCCAATACGATTTTCAAGCCTTTACGGTTTATGGCGGTCATACTGTTGAAGCTAAATCTATCAAACTGGCTGCTATTTATTTAGTTAATGTTGCTAAATTACCATGATTTGTTAAACTGGGTATTCAGTTGAGCCAATATTCTGCACAGCGTTCTATTTTATGGCCGCCGTAATCTATTTTCGATTAAATTGTTTCATAAATAAACAAAATTGTCGAACAATACAAGTCCACATAAGACTCAAGAACGTCCAATAAATCCCAAAATAATTACTGTTTCGTATGCATTTTGAGCTGGCGGCATCATTGACTCACATTTTGTTTAGGACAATGTTGGATATTACAAACTTCTTTTGGCCTGAATTTTATGACATGGATACTAAGGACATGTGGATCATGATCATCTCATGTAGAGGTAATTTGGACTGGTCAGCGATTTGACCTGCTCGACTTTTTTTATGGGATCGCAGGGCTATGTGAATAAGTAACAAGTCACAACGGGTCTGAAGTTCAATATAACCCGTGCCACCCAGCAAAGCCGCAACAGTCATTTGAACAATGTTATATTTCACATATAATGATGTTAATTCTGCTTTCCATAAAGAAAATATGTTGAATGCAACTCAATAAAACTACAAAATTTGCCCTTGTACATTTGTATACTTAAGATGTGTTTATATGCATCAGTTGAATTTTAATTGAATGGCCGAACTTAAACTTAAAATTCTTTTTATTACAAAAATTTTTTCTTTTAAATTTTTTACTCTACTAGAATTAAAAAAAAATATATATTACGCATATTTTGTCCCCCTGCAGATTTGTATTAAACTCTAAAAAATATGCAATACTTTCAAAAAGTACGTGTCCTTTTCTAAATTTGTAAGGTATAAATTATATAACATGTTTACTTAACACTCAATTATATTTGAGGGTCATGAACTATTATTTTTTCCATTGTATTAACTATTATTAACTACTCCAATAATACTAACTACTTTAATACATGGACGTTATTTTTAACATATTCGTTTTTTTCTTCCATTGTGGGCTTGAAAGAGGCATCATTTTGCGAGGATGTTTAAACTTAGCTTCTGTTTTTATTTAAAATTAATACAAAATCTATTTTTAAGCCAAAAGCTTCGAACTTGGTTTTAGAAAATCTCTAGTTACCGCACTTTTTACACCGATTTGTCTAAGTACGAAAAATTTTATATCTATTTCGATTTCTTAACAATGTTGAAACAATCATTTCGAACGTTGTGGTATTAACGATAATATGTCATGAAGTCATGTGTTAAAATGCTCAAGATAAAATATACGAGTAAAGGTGTTGGTTTAATATAAATAATCTTATGGACTCAATTATGTGTTGCTAGAATATTCGTAATGATAATTTGTTAACCATACCATTAACATAAAATACATCTGGTTTAATCGTTTACGAACTAACAAGCCACACCTTCCTGTTGCAAGGACCTCTAAAACAAGAAATTATTTGTTAATATTATAAATCAAATGATTTGCTTATATTTTTAAAGACAGGGTAACAGCAAATTTAATTAAAAATTAATTATCCAATTATTATTTATCAAATACATTATTAAGAAAATAAATCGGTACGTTTCTTAAAATTTGCTAAGAAATAAAAATTATTAAGCCCTTTATATGAGCCTTTTTGTGTACATTAAATTCATGAACCCCCACATACATTTACTTACATTTGTAGACCGCCTGACCAAAACAAAAATCTATAATCGTTAATAGAATATTTAGCATCAATATATGATGGCTATTTGGAGGCATTTAAGGATTAATACTCACTAAAATATTGCTAAAAGAAATGAATGTTGAAACAAACATCCCAATTCAATGCATTGTTATTGTTTTAAATTTTCGTTCTGTTATAGTTGAAAATAATAAGAAACTTTAAGAGAAACAAAAAATAAGAAAATTTAGCAGCTGATGACTGGTAATAAAAATGTTTTTAACCCCTTTTAAGTTGTTTCTTACTTTCGACAGTGTGAAACAAGACCATTTAAAACCAAAATATATCATTTATCATTTCCAAATAATTTGTGTGTACGAGTATGTGTGTGTATGTTTTGCAGTCTGCTTCCTCGGAGAATAAAAGTTTAAGCTTCAGAACGAAAATATTTTGCGCTAAAGCACCATAAAAGATGAACTTGCAAGAGTTTGAAAAATTTTATATTAAAACCGCATTATTTTACGAAACACCTGTATTCTTGTGCACAACTTTTTTTGACTTAATTTACTTTGAAGCTGTTTTTCTTATTTTTGTTTTTTTTTTTTTGGTTTCTAATTTAAAAGTTGTTGTTCAAATATTAAATTAATTTTATATTATGAAGTTGACAAAGTTTTTGAAATTAAATTTTAATAGGAAATTCATATCACAGGATTATGAGCTTTACTATACGAGTACGTATTTTTAATGTTATAGTCGTCAGGATTATTACAAGTTGGCTCTTGTCATAGGATCGAATAAGCATTTTTGATTGAAAACGATGTATATGAAAATATTGAAACGAATGTGCGATTTCGACAAAAATTATTTCTGTAACATTTGTGGTTGTTCGACTTTGAGAAAGGATAACGAAATCAAAGCAAACCTGCGGTTTCTTGTCTTCGCTATGAGAGACTTCATAAAGCAGCGGAAGTTTAAATTAATTTTCAATATTCATAAAATATAGTTGCACAAATTGTCGACGAACGAACTAATTTATTTCTAAACAACGTTAGCAAAAATGTCACAATGATTTTATCGAAAAAAAAGTCTTAAAAATTTCTTATCAGTATCTCAAGCAGTTTTAAAGTCTACACATTGATCCATCAGATATATAAGTGTGCAGAAAATTAAAATTTCTACAAGGAGTGACAGTGATTTTGTACTTGTTGGAAAATTTACTTTTATGGAAAAAATGATAAAATTGCTACAATTTCCATTCTTAACATTAAAACAATTATTCTTCCTAATTTATTGGTAATTGATTGCAAAATATTGTAAATAAATAAGAAATATTTTCATGTTGAATGTGAGTTGGAGTAACCAGTGAACTAGTTGCGTTTTCCAACAATTAAGGTTTATTTAAAGCTGTGCTAAATGATTTGATTCGCCATTGGTAATTACGAAAACAAAAAACAATTGTCCGGTAATACGTTGGCAACATGGAAAATTTCTGTCGAGCAAAACGAAAGTTCATTTGAAATGAATGATATCAATAATTTATATTGAACTATATATCAAGCGTATTACAAAAAATAATGACGGTCTTACATCGGTAGGTCCAAATATAATTTTAAGTCCATTGTGATGCATTTCGGAAATAAGAAACCATTTATTTTAATTTTTCTCATGGCATCAATAGGACGGAAAGCCACAATCCATTTAACAGATATAATTAATATCACACAAATTAAATTAATTAAATTAATTTATTAAATATGGCCCGTTACACAGGTAATTGTAATTTTTTTTTTTTTTTTTTTTTTTTGAAGCGGGGTTCCTTCATTGG
The DNA here is from genome assembly GCA_963681545.1 of Germaria angustata. NCBI lineage: Eukaryota > Metazoa > Arthropoda > Insecta > Diptera > Tachinidae > Germaria > Germaria angustata. The sequence continues at coordinate 35,490,768 of OY813001.1, forward strand.
ATAATGTTGCTTACTTTTTCATCGAGGAATAGGATGACCATGAATGAATGATGAATTTTTTCCAATATTTTTTCCGTGCAATAGACAGAATATTTGTAATAATTCACAAATTCATACAAACGACGTTTTACTTTATCCACTTGATATTGAATTAGGTCTCATTAAGGATTTCATTACAACCACAATATCTTGCTTATGTATAAAAATTTGTATTTCTATTGGTCATAACAAACAAAAATTTATGGATGTTAACAACTACACAAGACGTTAAATACCCTCAAGATAAGTATTATAAATATTTTTCAAGAGAATTTTTAAAAGTTTCGCTTGCAAATGGAAACATTACTACTCCATGCAAACTGCCGTGGAACTATTTCTAAATTATAAAAGAATTCGGGCTCAGATCATGCGGTTGCATTAACTATGTAAGAATTGAAAGCAATTTCCAATGAGAAAATCTTAAGGACTCAAAGAAAAAAGTTACGATGCGCATAATTTGAATGTGAATGAATTAGAAATCACTATAATATTATTCCGAAAGTCTGACGACCCTGAAGAAATAGACCGTGAACACTCAATTAGCTGTTGTTTAAGGACATCGCTACTAACCCAAGAATCAAAATTAGTTGTATCGGTTGATATTAATTCTATGCTGCACTTAGAAAGTAAGACTTACACTCCTATGAAATTAATATGCAGTAGGAGGAAAAAAATGGTAATAGACAAGTAATGCAAATATATTGCAAGAATATATATTGTAATGCAAATATATTGCAAGAAAATCGTACTTTAAAATAAGAATATAAAATTTCTAAATGAATAGCTGAAGTAACAACCACAATTAGAGATTTAGGAGGAACCAGAGTATCTGGTATCATTTGAACATTACGATCAGTTGATTTAAAGTATCAAGTGTGAAAAACTGGGGCTTGACAGCGTTATGTCTAACACTATAATAAGATAAGTTGGACCTAATTTAATTCCCCAAATTATTAGGGGAATCCCAAGTTGATAATAAATTCCTCAGGATGAATTGAATAACTGAGGCTTGGTAAAATCTATTAAGTGGACTCAAAAAACTCTCAGATGTATGATGAGGCTCGTTGGACTATGTCATATTCCAGACAAAATGGAGAGCCAGAGACTGAGTAGCATAAAAATTTATTATCATTATGGGCGACTTAAAAAGTAGAAAACCCAGATTTATTAACGATGACTAGATGATGTACTAATATACTGTTCTGCAAGTATAATTAGCTGTTCCTTCCTCCTTCTATACTTAAAATAATTATAACATTATTAAGCTGAACTCTGAATTTTACGATGCGAGTTTGAACCAGGTAAACAAGATTTCAAGAAATTTAATTAAATTATTATAAACAAATGTTTAACAAAAAATAAATTCATTTTAAAAAATGAGTTTCAAAAATATTAGAGGTTTCTCTGTGGTGTAAACGAAATTAGAATAAAGTTGTATTTTTAAAGTTGTGGTGTGGAATTGTTTGGAATCAATGCCAATGTGTTGTTTCAAGAGGAAGATATATTGCAACTCATACATTCCTGCCAACATATTGCTCGCCAAGTGACAAACTTTTATTTCGGTTTGGCCCACTTCTCATTATTTGTTGGTTTTTTTTAATTTATCGGCAGCTTTTGACCGGATATACCTTTTTTTATCTATCCATACCTAACAAAAGGTGGTCCATCGCACGATGTTAATTATAAATTATTATGATAGATAGATCTATGGAAATTATGTGTATAACAAAATATTGGCCTAATGCTTGCCACGGCTTTGTTTGGATACTTCTGTCCGATGGTCCACATTTTCAATGACTCTGAGACATAATTGAGGGTCAATGTCGTTATTGTTCCGAATTATTTCATCCTTTAGCTCTTGAATTATTCTTGGCTTATTAACGTACACTTTTTTTAAATATCTCGAAAGAAAAAAATGCAACAGTGTCAAATGACATGATCGTGGCGGTCAATTAACATCACTGAAACGTCAGATAACGCGGCCATTGAATTTCTCGCTCAAAAGAGCCATTGTTTCATTGGCTGTGTGGCACTATATATTGTCCAAGTCTGGCTAAAAATAGTACGTTATCATCTCGCAATAGCGTACAACATTCAGAGTAACTTCTTGGCCGACTTTATTTTCGAAGAAGTACGGCCCGACGCCACCGCCAGCCCATAGTCCGCATTCAACCAATCACTCTTTGTAGATGCATCAGATTTTTACAAATCACTCGAGGGCGCTCAGTTGCTCAAATGTGGAATTCTACGGATTAATTGATGATTTTCTTTGTAAAGTCACCATTCACTTCTGTCTGTTCAATCAACCATTCGATGTATTGACTACGCTTGAAATGGTCACTAGGGTTCAGCTCTTGAGTCCATTGAACTTTGTAAGCGTGTAAATTCAAATCTTTATTCAAAATTCACATCAGTGATTTTCGTGAGATGTTCGATTGTTCGGCACGACGTCGAGTTGTGGTTGACAGCTCTTCTGCCACACTATTGCGAGCAACAGCAATGTTTTCCGCAGAACGAACTGGGCGAGCATGCACAGACCCGGTTTGCGTACAATTCTCCGGATTGTGGATACATTTGTTTGCTACACTAAGCAGATTTGGGTGCTAATCTAAAACAATAATATGTCAAATTAAGTAGGGCAAAAAACTTGACGTTCAGGTTTGGCTCACAATTGACATCGTGCACTACGGTTGGACCACTCTTTACGAGTATATATGTATGTATGTACAAAATTGTACAATATTTCAAATAAAACTACTTTTTCCCATCAAAGACTCTCAATAGGAGGACCAGCACTGTAAGTTCTCCCACTATAGAATTCCAGAAGTCGCCCACCACCTTTGGAAACCTTCAAAAAACCACATCCAATGTGTCGGTTATTTTGCATCCTAATGAGCAGGATGAGGCTTTGCACTTCATTTATCGATTTCAACCTAAAAAATAATTTTATATAATCTAAATATTCAAAAGAAAATAAAAATTACTTAAATTTTTTATCCAGTTCGGTTGAAGCTTTTATTATAAACTTTACAAAGATAATTTTGAAGCCATTATGATTCCCTCTGCTCCTCATAATGTTGGTCTCTGCATGACCGCTTCTGGAGTGCATCAACTTTGAGAATACATCCAGTCCAATATAAGAAGCTTTAGTAATAACTTATATAAGATATGCTAATACCATTGTTTATGTCCCGTCAGTTTATGCATTGGCGGAAGTGTAGTCACTATTAAATTTTTGGATAAAAAATCTAAAGTGTTTCTTTTTATGGTAAGTATCCTTTCCCCTTGCTTGCTTACAAAACCAAGTACCCCAGGTATGTTCCCTAGCAGAGGACAAAAAATTTTTCACCATGGTTTTTCGAGCTTTAAAAATTAAGTGTCTTCAATCCCCTCCTAAAAATCCATTCAAGAAACCCTTGACCCCACTCTCCCTGGAAATAAGGATAACATCATGACAAAAGGTCAGGCAGCCACCACCCTCTAAGAAAAAAGATACGAGTCAAAGAATATCAAGGTTCCTCACCAAAGTACGTAAAGGACGTGGTTTTTACGCGACAGTCCCATTATACTAGGACCAGCTACAACAGAACAATCATGTACTCAGCTGGAACAACAATAGATTAACGATACTGATACAAGGCAAAAATAACAATGCGAAAACAACTGCAACAACTCGTAAAAGATGAAAGTGCTTTGTGGAAGTCAAATGCTCCCAAGAGCAGTAATTAAAAAAAACTAAAACCTTTTCCCTACTGCTATCACATATTTGTTGGCACTTACCAATTTTTATTAAAATTAGTGTTTGAAATCGGTCTACAAATAACAAAAGTCACTTGAAATCAATTAGAGATAGAAAATGTATTATTGAATTGAAAGAATTGATCCCGATAAGAAATTGCTTTTTATCTTCTTTTTAAATATATTCTTTTATAAGAGTTCACTTAATTAATTTACAAAGTCCTTTTATCTTATTTTCGTAGTGTAAGTAGTATTTTCATCCACTGCAAGAGTTCTTTAAATTTTATGAAAAATTACTATTGATTTTTTTATTACACTTCGGCACTTAAAACTTATATAATTTATTTATTATATTTAAGAATTGTAGCTTAAAAAAATAAGAAAACTATACTTTATTTAATTAATTAAATTTTATTTAAGCAACAAAACTTTTCTGTTCCTGATTAGTTTGGATTTGGTTCGTTTTACACTCTTGCAAAAGTTTTCTACTCTAGCTGAGGTAAAAAGGAAACGGAAACGGATGAAGCAACGTCAGCAGTAAATAATATTATTTTGTATAAAATACAATAACAATACATTTAAACACCGTAACTCATAACCCAGTCTTTCTACCATATAAAATTCCTTATAAATTTGCATAGAAAATTTTTGAATTTCCCACATTTATTTTTGCTAATTTCTACTCTAATTCTTTGCCAGCTGTTGGAGCATCTATACATCAAACAAAAAAAGTTTTGTGATAAATTTTTCCAATATACGAATATTTGAAATTTGTTTGCCGTGCAAGTTATTTATTCCTACATTCCTTTTTTTTTTTTTGCTGGTTCATAGTTATTTATTTGGGTTGTTAACATATAAAGTGTCTGTGTTGATCCCCTTTACATTTTTCTATAAATGCATTTAAATTTAACTACTACAACTGCTACTGGTAGATTTACAACAAATTTAACTAAAAACTTTCCATAGGAATGCTGAGTCTGGTTTATTTGCATGCAACCCCATTTGAACTTTTCAATTCAATTCCTTTTTATACTTAATTTAAAGAGAACCCTCTACGTTAACTATTCAATATTGATGGAACCAGCAGCCTGTTTCCTCTACTTTGTAATTCCCTTTCTTGCTGTTTGTGTGCGAATAAATTTTTGTATGAAAATAGAAACGAAAATTTAATTTCCGTTTTTCTGCTGCATTTGAACTTATTTAAATCAAATTTCAACTCTTCCAACCGCTGCAATGTCTAAGTGGGAGTCAATTTATTCCTCGCTATCTCCCTCTTTCATTCAAGACCTAGTGCTACTGCTGCGCTACTGTTTAAATTTACGTACTTCAAAATAGATGCTTGAACTCTTATTTACAATGAATATAGGAGAAGGGGGAAAAAGTTTAACAATTTTGCACATAAAAATTATATTTTCAAATTTAATTTATAGTTTTTACTTAAAAAAGACTGAAAGAGCAGGGTGGTTTACTGTTCAGTAATATCACAGGTAATTTTATATATCAGGCAAAGGATGAAAGTTTTAACAGCCAATATCTGTTTTTTTTTTTCTTTTTTAGTTGTTGAATATGAGTCTAAAAATGATCTTTAAACCACAATTGACTCATGAAATGCCACTCATTTAATTTTCTTTGTGAGGTCAGTACTGACGTGGGAAACTTTTGCTATCGTGGAATCTGATATCTACGAGTGACTCTGCTACAACAGCAGAATTATCCAAAATAGTTTACATTTTGGATCATAAATAGGCTTAGGGATCAACAAATTAAACCTCTTTGATACAAATATGTAATTTAAGAGGAACTATATCCCAGTGGACAACAGTTTGTCAAAAAAGTTCTAGACAAAATGTTGACTAAAAATACTCTTATGAATTACTTCAAGAAGTCTGTAAAACCCGATTTGAAAATAATTTTTTTTTTATAAAATTCATTACTAAATTCTTCAAATCAGCAACCTAACGTAAAGAAAATCCATTTGTGAAATTTATTTCTAGTCGTATAAAGCAGGACCATATTTAAAACGAAATTATTTTCCTCGCAAGTAAATTCAAAAAAAGGAAACTTTTCCCAAAGTAATGAAGATGGTTTTCATGTCAGTAGGAGTTGAGGTTATTGGAGATTATCCGAACTCATACTGTTTCTAGATCTGGATCTTAAAATCTTAATTTGTTTTTTGCTGCGATGTTTATAAAACACAGACAACATTGCAATGGGACGTGTGGTGTTTGAAAACTTTTTTGGCATAGATATCGGCTTTTGAAATATATTTCGTTAAACTACAATGTCTTATACTGAAAACAAATATATTTCCAAATAGATGTAAATAAAATTAATTAAGATTATCTTGCAAAACACTTAGGAAACGTATATAGTTATGCGATCGAATAAAACACAGACTGCTCTACAGCAACTGTCTGAGACACAAAAAGTGGAAATGAGTGTGGGCATTTCTGGAAGGCATTTGTGGTGGTCTCCTTCAAGCACAATTTAAGATATTTTAGAGAAAATTTTGTGTCTTACAAGGAGTTAAGGACGGTTAAAGGATCTTCTTTGAATAGTTTAATGTGAGTTTTATTACAATAAAGCAGAATAAAGAACAATAAAATATTTGTTTTTTATTTGCATTGCTTTTCTCATTTATTATGAGTTTTAGTCCTGCCCATAAGGGAGACATACTTGGAAATGCAATGTTTTCCCTAAAATAGCTGCTATCTACTCATTTCTTTTTACGATTTGCTTTGTTTGTCACCAAATTAAAATTTATATAAAATTGTTGTGTATACGTCACGAATAAAACAAAAACAATCTAGAAAATTAGTATATGAAAATACTTTAATTTTAATAAAATTAAATCTTAATTACTAATAAATTTTTTTGTTCATCTCTATTTTGCAGGTGAAGTCGAACGCCTACTCAAGGAATATCGTCAAAATCAAGAATTGGTCCGCCGTATCGGTGGTCATTATTATCAAATTATATATCCGGTACAGCTGAGGCATCACGAAAAGATGGGCATTTCAACGCGCGAAGTTAGTGCACCAAAGGTACGAAATCGTTTACGTTATAAACGAAATTTAAACAATTATACAATGGTATGTTCATACTCTCACTTCCACTACAAAAATCAATCTCTCTCTCAAACTCTATCCTCTCATTTTTCATATTAAACAAACAATATTTTAATAAAAATGGTCTTTTTGAATTGATTTTCGATACTCAAAACAAAAGAGATGATAATCTGTTTAATTAAATTCGGTCGGCACAAAAAACGTTTATTTAAATTTACCAGATGCAATAAAATTTTGTTTCTTTTTTCATAAATTTTAAATGAAAAATCAGTTACGAAGAAGTGATAAGATTCTGATATATATTTTCTCATCTTACTATATGTGAATAAAAACTCTTTTAATTCAAATCTATGTTGCTTTTATACCTAAAGACATTGTACAAAAATTTTATAAATTTTTTATAAGAAATATTAATTCACTTGCTATACTCGTAATTGCTGTAACCAAAACTACAAGATCATTTGGGACTTGGCTTGTTGTTCACAGCTTTAAATTTTATATAGACCATTTGAATTCTTATTTCCAAGTCACAAGGCTTATCGAAAGTCCTTTATATATATATATATATATATATATATATATATATATATATATATATATATATATATATATATATATATATATATATATCCTTTCCCTTCTTTCTTCATTCGGAATGTCTTCATGATATTACACTTAAGGATTCCACTAAAGTAGCATCTGAGAAATTTATATGGCATTTTTATACATCGTGTGGATTCTAAATACTTTAGCGAATATAATCAGCCAATCTGTCTAAGTAACAAATTTTATTATCTAAAGTATTAAAACTCCAAACAGTCCCAACCACTTGGTAGGCAGTCATATAACAAATATGGTGGCAGTTTGCTTTCTTTTCGGATAAAAATTATTAGGAAGTTTAGATGATATAGACAGCAAACTTTTATCAAATCTCTAATCTCTAAAGAACTATTTTTTTTTTTTTTTTTTGATTCGAATATAATTTTTTTGACGATTTGTCTATCTGCTTTAAAAAAATTATAAATGATTATTTCAAACATCCGTTGTAATGAAGAGAAGTTTTTGAATTCTTTCCTACAGCTGTATTTCAAAAGTATTTTCAGAAGCTCTACAAATTGTAATATTCCAAAAACTGTTCTAAAACTATAATCAAATCACCGAATGCATAAGTATATAAACTAGCAGCTTCATATTGCTCTCATTTTCTCTAAATATGCAACAAAAATTTAATCAATTCCACATTTTAATGAACCTGACATATTAGTATCTTTATACCAACGTTTTTTCATATATAATATAGTAATTTTTTATAATCATTCATACTGAACGATCGATTCATATTGTGAGGTTTTTCACCTCTACAAAATCTTTAAGGCGCTACAGCATATACTATGCGTGTCATAATTGTAATCTAACCAGAAGTGAATAAGATTTATTAAAAAATTAAGCATTCAAAAAGCCCATTTTTTATTAAAAGCCAATTGTGGTTAAATGAGTTTTGCAAATAACATTTTTTTAATATAGTGCTTTCCATAATTATAGTAGCACAAGGATTACACTTAAGTATTTTAAATAGGAAGGACTGAAGTGAAGCATGATGCAATATTTCTTAAAATTTTCTCAACAAGTCAAAAGATTTAATAGGGGTTTTCATTGTTTTCGAAGGGAATGCATAATTTTTTTCCCATAATTTCTTACAAGCCTGACAGCAAGAACAATATTCGGTGCGGATATTTCCTATGGGGCTTTATAAATATCAACGATTTTATTACAAACCTTGATTCATTGTGTATGGAGCCACTAGTCTCGAATTTGAGCATAAAATGTTGGGCAGTCGATTGAAATAGCAAGCCACCCCTGCCCTAAATAATATTACTTAAGAATATTTGTTATCAAACAAGATCCTATGAGCTTGTAATCAGCCAATATCAGCCAATAAATAATAAACAGATTTGGTTAAAATAGCATGAACGTCTTATGGCCACTTCTTAACTTCGTATTTGAGTTCTACTTAAAGACGAAATTTAGTTTTGGGGTGCTTTTTGAATGAAACACAAATGATTTTTTAACACCCTACGTTTCTTGTTTAAAGTCTATTTAAGTTAAATACATTGACAATATAATTCCAATGATTTGTTTTTGTTTGGTACACAAACAAATGTGCGGCCATCGACAATTTATTTACATTTCACAATGATGCATACCATGAAAATGATGTAAAACTGTTTAGTATATTGCGATAATTAAAATTGTTGTATTAATCAATTGCAAAATTTTAATCTTGTTTGTTAAGCCGAAATTCATTTTTAATATTGCAACTATAAAACGACTCTGTGAAAAAACCAGGATAGAACCACTGATATTAAAAATATTTTGCAAAAATTACTAATTCTCTTATTAATGTCTATATTTTAAATTCTTACAAAACTTTAAGAATCAGCACTCTTAAGACAAAATATGCTGGTAGAAATAACGGCTCAAATGAAATCGTGTATGTTGTATAAATAAATGTCATTCCTGGCGTTTGTCCTACTTTTTTGAACAGTGTAATGCACAGTGCTATTAGCTCGAATGGAATTGGATAATTATAGAGTAAAAAGACTTAGTTTAAAAAAATTTTATTATATCTTCTATCGCAAGCAAAAGCATGGAGCCCTCCTTATACAGAAATCGGTATTTCAAAGGCATCAAGCATGACCAAAAATTATAATTACTATATTTCTTTATTTATCAAATTTGTAATTCGAGATATTCTCTAAAATAACTATTTTGATATTTTATAGTTTGTTGTTGGCTTAGCTAGGTATATGCCTGTTTTTCGTTCATGATTTGGGTAGAAGCGTACTGATGATTTGGTTAGTTCCAATGAAATGCAAGCATATACCTAGCTAAGCCAACAACAAACACTAAAATATTAAAATATATTTATTTATCGTAGCAAGGCTAAGCTAAACAACATTCAAAAAATATATAACTTATAATCTATGTGTTGTTATGACTTCAAAGTTACGTGTACATCCTGTATATCTTTTTTATACATATAGATATTGAAAATATGCTGAAGATTGTACTTTGATATTATGTGCTCTATATTCAGTCAATTTCGTAATAAACTTAGTTTTAAACATTTATTAAATATGAGAATTATGCAAAAACTCCCGAGACCTGCCCTGAAGACAAAATAAATTTGTTGCAAAATCTGCTTATGCTTTTTTATAAAATATTTACGATCGAGTCCAATGCATTAATTTTTTTTAACATTTAATGATAAATTTTTTCATAAGTTTTTGTTTACGATACAAAGCACTGTGCATATACAAGCACAGGAGAAAATAAAAACAAATTGCAAAACGAAATACATGCAAAGTTTCCTAAGTATTGCAAGGGCCTTATATACATAGACCTTTATTGTTAGCAAGCTATAAGGCAAAGCTTTGCCTGAATTTAAGTTCCCATAAGAACTGCGTGTGAAAAAAATACAAAAGCTCAGGTTGGTTAAGCTGCTGGGTTTGATGGTACACATTTCAAAAAGAAAAGTGTACGGAATTATAATATTTATTGATTATTGCAAGGATATTATGGCCTTATCGTCGACTTATTTTCGTCAAATGAAACAACAGATAATGTTAAGACAATTGCTTGCTATCGGAGTTTTTGATAATCTATATTTATTGTAGCTTGCAAATTATGTAAAGTTAATTTTTTTATTCTTTTTTTATTATAATTTTGTGCATATAAAAAAGACTTCGATATACATAATATTTATATGCCATTTAGAGACCAATTTTGGGCAGGTGCCAGACAATGCATTTTTTGTAATATATATATATATATATATATATATATATATATATATATATATATATATATATATATATAATATAATTTTCTTCCGAATAATAATACCTTTTTACCTGAAGTATATACATATCCCAAGAGCTTTGGGAAATAATAAAGTTATAAGGCCCTCATAAATAAAAAAGTTTGAATGGTTATAAAAATAAAAAGGATATATAATTAAAACCATCATTAAGACTTAGAATAATAACATTTTATACTGTTTTTTAGTAAAACATAGAAAATGATATTTGTCTAATTCAAAGTAAAAAAAGGTGAACCTATATAATTAATTTAGAAATATGGCCTTTCGGATAGAGAAAAATTTCCTAATTAATACATGAAAACTTTTAAGTTCTAAGCAGAAAAACAAAAAAAAAATAAATTGATTACCTCCTTCTCAAATGAATTCGCTTCAAAAATATTTTGAATTTTTATTAATATTTCCACCGGCAATATATATGTATTTCATTTTGTCATAGCGAAATTCTAAAATAAAATATATTTGGAACTTATAACATATTATTGTCATCATCATGATCATCATTGCCATTATCCCTGCCAATTAAGTGTTGGATATACCATTGAAATTTAATATTGATCTTGAACAAAATTTTATTAACTTTCTTTTAATTAATATAATGAAATTATGAAATTTGTAAATTACCCTAAAATTTTGCATGCTTCAATTTAAGAGCACCAATAAAATTTATCAACAAAATTTGCATGATACTTTTTATAAAATTTTCTCCCTTTAAACCTTTAATAATTTGCACAGATAAAGAATTTTTTAAAATATACCTTAAACCTAGTCACATAGTGTTAAAAAGAAATAGTTCTATATCATATTAAAAATTAATATTGTAATTAGTTTGTTTATATATATCATGATTGGTAAAATTGTCGTTTTTTTAATTCATACACACGCACATAGAATCCTTAAAAAAACACACACACATACTACTTTTTTTCCAAACAAACAAAACATTTGTTATTAACAATATTCTGCTCTAAAATGGAAGGAGCTGAAAAAAGTCTGTACCAAAGTTTTCTGCAATTAAAAAACACTTTCGATAATTATTCTTCTGGGACCAATTTGTCTCTGATTTTCAAATAACTTTTAAAATAATAAATTCTAATGATACAGAGTTGTAAAAGCATAATTATGGTGCTAATATATAGTGATGAATTATTTATATTTGGCACAGTGACTAACAAAAGTGTTTCAAGAAGATTTGTTCAACAAGAATAAATGATTTAGAAAAAATATATATAAACCCAATTTCGGCGGATGGATTGAAGGGAGTTTCAGATCAAAAAATCAATGAATTATAGTGTGCACAGTGTAACTTCGTAAGTTTCCGAAAATTACACAAATTAGTTGTGATCAGAGCATTAGATGTATATACACCTCATTATGGTAAAGATTTCTATGTATTTATACCATTATTTGGATTGATACGTCGCATTATGTAACGTGATATATCTTTTCCAAGAGAGTATAATAAACCAGTGTCAAATAGATGAGTAAATGCTAATAATTTGCATGTCAGCAGCATATTTTTATGCTCTGATCCAGACTGCTGATGAGTTGGTATAATTTCTTCTAACTTTTATATACACTGAGTAAAAAGTTTTAAGATTAGAAATCAATAGAATTTTACTATTTCGTTGTTATTGTTTAAAATGAAAGTGACGTTTAAATTACTTTACCAGAAATTGAAAATAAAATACTCTACAAAATTTTATTATATGAATAGCACTACATCTGCAGTAATTTTTTTAGTATCAGTTATAACCCCATGTGATTAATTGTGCGATATTATATTTTGATCTTTTGACAAAGTTTGATATTCTTGTGTAACACAAGATGTGGGATGTGATAAACATAGTGAAACCAATTCAATTGCTCCCATTCTCAGCATATTTCCCATGGTGTTTATCAATGATTTGCTGTAAGTGCGTAATTGAGGGAAATTGCAGACTCTTTGTTGCCACTGGGTGACAAAAATCGTTGATAGTTAAAATTTTACCAATAATAAATATTTCTATTAGATCCTTCCACGTCCTAAACAACTTTGATGTATAAATATCTGATACCAAATAATTAAAAAGTTTACAGTGTTCATGCTATTAGACATGCATACACTTCATCTAGCGATGATTAACAATGATTGCAGAAATGAAAGAGTTTTGTCCTGCTTGGCGTCCGAAATATATCCTTGTAGCGCGAATTCTACAAAAATCCTTAGAAATACATTAGTATTCCAAAATATTTTAAGAACGTTTCTTATGAATGTAAAAAATATTCTAGCAGTAGTCTCTAAATAGTAAAATTGTGGTAATCCTGGATATAAATTATTTGTTTGCCACGATTCATTCTCTAACGAAGATGTGTTATACAGTGAAATTATTTATGAATATTTCAGCAAAAACTTTAAAAACCATATTCAAAAATCAATGAATAGTATTTACATAAAAATTTCATAATTTTCTCCAAAAAAAAAAATTTGACCAAAAATGTGATAGATGTGGTCCAAGCATATACATGCAATAATTTTTAAATTAAAATCTGAAATATCATTTGTACTGTTAAAATAGTATTACTTTTCTTTTTATATATATTTTATAACGCTCAAAGTCTGTATTAAAAAACAGAAGTGAATTGCTTCCTATTCATTTTTCCTTTTTCTTCCAAAAATCCAAAAATGACAGAAATGAAAACTGCATGTAGGGCGGGGCACTTAAAGGTAAACTCATGATCTACATTGATATGAATAGCAAATATGTAAAACGCAACTTTTCAAAACCGTAATTGTGGAACCCTTAACTGATCAATATTTTCCCTCCATTACTTTTGCCTGACACTGTGATCCAGAGATTATCCCCAATAATAGATTTTAAGAAGCACAACATTCATGTTTCTTATATAAACGCTTTTAAAAAGTAATTTAGAGCAATAACGTTCAATACTGTTCAAGATGACTTAAAAATAATTAAACCTAGAAGCAAATAAATACAAATTAGTTAAAAGTTTGAAGACCATTTTCAATATACGTGTATGTCACTGTGTTGGAAGTACTTTTAACAAAAACATTGGAAGAAGCCATTTTTGCCCTCAAACACAAAAATACTATTACATGAAGCACATCAAGTGATTTTAAACACGTAAAAGTAATTTAAATGAAATTGTATTCAAATGAATTCGTTTATTCGAACGATATAAAAATCAAATAGCATCCTTGTCAGGCATATTTAAATCCTAGAGCTTAGAAATATTTTTCATCCACACTTGCAGTATTCTTTTCCCCTCATTTCTCCTCATTTTAACACATAATGTAGCGAGTATTGGAAATGAAATTAGATAATTTATGAATAAAATTAACAATTTAGCAATAAAAGCTTTTACAAAAAAATTTAATAGCTTTTAGTACGAAGCAAATTTTCAATGGTATTTTCTTGACAAAGAAATATATGTGACAAAAAAAACATAATTTATTACTTTAAGTAAATAAGTATTAGTTCAGCTCATTGAATATTTTTTCCTTTATAATTGGAACACAGATATTGTATATTAATTAAACTTTTTTCTATTTATTCAGTTTTCTTCAAAAAGAGAACCTGATGATTTATTAGCCATATGTGGCGGAAGTTTTAAAACTTCTAAAATGAATTCAGTAAATTTATGTCGCGTTGTCACCCAGGTACGTGATCATCTTATTGACCCACTTTTGTTGGATGCTTAAGCTACCGATGCTTCAAAAATATTTTCCTTGTTAATAAAACGTAGCATTATGTTTGCAATATCCTTCGCTTATTTCCCAGCAACCCTGAAATCTTTAAAAGCTTCCATGTAATAGGAAATTTTAGATATTAATGGTTGTATGTGTGTTATTTTACTTAAGATATGAAATATGTCATATATCATACGAACATCATAAGGCGGTGTGTCTAAAAGTGGTTGGAAAAGAATGTCTTTTGTTCAATTTACAATTGAACATAATGGACGTTATTCACAATACTTAGCAATGATTTATTAGCATTTATATGTTTTTTTTTTCTAGTAAAAAAATCACAAACTTTCAAGTACTTTTTTGCTTGTCTGCAGAAATAGCCACAGTTTTTGGCAGGAGTTCAGTCTCGCCACGCTCAGACTACTAGTCTAGTGCATTATCTAGTTGTCAGTCAGATTTTTTTTGGAGTTTTGTTTTGTATTCTCAATAAAAACATTTTGAAAATTCACAATTAAACAGCAAGATTATGTTTCTTGCATATGTAAAATAGTAAACTAAAGTAAATTAATGGCAAGCTTCTTAACGGCTATTGGAAAACGACAAGATTGAACTAATTTGTCCATATACATGAAGCCTCTACTTTTCCCCGTAAAAAGGCTTTATTCAAAATACCAATATTTCCACTATTTATGTTACATGATTTAATTCATTTGACTGCTGCAACTGGATTTTTAATACTCTTATCCTGTCTGACCAATTTTCAAATCTTTATTTATGGTTTCTGGTTATATCTCACACATGGCTCACATGTCATTGGTGCCTCACAAAACCTCTATAGGGCTGAAATTACAGGTCCGAAGAGGCGAATTGACATCGTCAGGACGGTTGATACCAATATACCAATTCTTTGGTAAGCTGGTTTGCAGCGGTCACCATTGATTGAAATGGCATTTCTATTGAACTCGAGTATCCTGTCAAAATCGCAGTACCGAAATCAGTAGTGTCACCCATGTAGAAGAGTAAACTGTTCATTTATGGAATAAGTATAGTGCATAACACATAAAAGTGTATCCGAAAATTTCTGCCATAAACTGTAATCATATTTATGCATCGGGTCATGAATACACTTACGCTACAGCTTTACAAATAAATTTTTTTTATTAATAATAAAAGTATCAACATTAAAGACATGAAAGAAAAATATTTTTACTCAAATTAGAAGACAACCTTAAGAAAAATACCACCATCTACTTCTTTCCACAACCAAGAGTTTGGAAATATGAAAAATTCTACACCACAAAAGGGAATATAGCAAAATTTTAAATTTTTACTTTGGTCTCTTCATCCAATATATAATGCAAAACTTTATTCCCCTAGATCCCTTAAATTATAGCCCCTTTTAGGAGAATATTAACAATAAACGAGGAGGTTTCAATTATTAAGAAAAATCATTTCATTCCGCTATAAAATAAAATAAGATAAAAAAATATATGAAACTTCTATCTAATCTAGAAGTGCACCTTTTAAACTTCCTAGGAAGTTAAGTTGACAAAGTTGTAGCCATAAACATTTCTCTATTCAGAAAAACGAACAAAAATATAATGAAGAAGGATTAATGACATTTTTCTCATTCGCCCGAAAAGGTTATTTCAATAATGAGCTTTTTTCTATTTGTTTTGATTGTAAAGGGTGATTTTTTAAGATAATTTGGATTTGGTTTTAAAAAACACATAGAATTTAGAGAAATGTACATAATATTTATTTGAGTCTATAGAACGATTTATATAATTTAATGTTTAAAGATGATTTTGTATAAATCTTGACCTGGGATACGCCTCAATGGGTTCATACGCTCTCCAACATATCGGCCGATATTTTAGGTATAAAATCTTAAAATATTGGATTCCAGTGCATCAAAAGATGCGAGCAGACATGACCCTTAACACAGTTTGTAGTTGGCTTAGCTGATTATATGACTGCATTTCATCAGCACTAACCAAATCGTCAGTACCATTTAGCTGAATCATGTGACTTAGATCATTTTCAATGATTTCATTGTAGACTTGCTTTCAATCCCATTCAATAAAGCGAAGCTCACATCTATTATATTGGAAAAATATCCTTTTTTTTAATTTTTTCGGTAAGAAAAAAAATGGTCATAATTTTTATGCAATAAGTAAATTGCCTCACTTTTACTTGCGCATTTTAAGTGCAATTAATACTATAAATAAGATATGAAGGATAATTATATTTTCAATTCATTAGTAAATAATTAGTAAAATTATTACAATTAAAAAATTTAGTTGACATTATTTATCAATTCGAATGTACATTTAATGGTAATTTGAAAGCAAAGAGAAAGTCATTCCATAAAACAGAATAAAGTATGCAATATGAAAAGAGTATGGTTTTTTGTCCTTAGAGTATTATAACTTTAACTCAATTATAATTGTCATACATAATTATCTGGCTAGCTCTCATTCAACCCAAAGTTTCTATAACTCCATTGGAATGGAAAATATAGGATAGTTACAATTCAAGTTTTATGGAGGGAGACCTTCCCACTGTGCGGTTTTCTATTTGCAAAAAGAACTTATTAAAGCAACTAATTGAAAGTAAGTTAATACAAATACTAATACAAATGCTGTAAATAGAATTTGGAAAAAAACATAGGTTAGGATAGCTTAGGTTGATTGGAGTGGTGTGATAGCCCATGTCATACGACATACATTCAAGCCAGTGAAGGCTTGTTGTGCGCTCCCTTTAGTTATCAAACACAAACTGCCAGAGTTCTGCGGCAGGATTCGAACTTGGGACCTTCGCACTACGAGTCTAGTACACTACTTACTAGTATACGAAGGTCAGTTAAAAAACATAAATGAAAAAATAATTCCAAGTGGCTATAAAAAATTTGCCTCCATAATAATACAGGGATTAAAATGATGACTTTGTTTTTGTTGGTTGTAATATTCCCCAAATAATCTCATTAATGTCGTTTATTTCAAAATCGATGAATATTTTGTGCACAAATATTTTAATAAAAAAAAAATCCTATGATTATAATCTTACTTACTCTTTAATAACTTCGAAATAATAAGGGTATTATTATATCCATTTCCTACAGAGCTCTCTGAAGCTGATGCTAAGATTACTGAAACTGTGAACTAAATTTTGCTTTTTGTTGTCAGCTTTCTTAGCAGCGGATATCATAAGGTAACGCTTAAAATGATATTATACTCTTAAGCGGCTTGGAATTTTTTGTAAGAAAAATTTTTATTTTCAAAAATTTTAGAGACTATTTCTGAAGTCGGTACACGACGTACCCTCATCATACTTTCACACACACGTCGAAACAAGATTAGCTCTTAAGCATAGAACTTTGAAAACTCTAAATATTACAGTCAGCCAGATATAATGTAGATTAATCAATTTATTTGGGAAGTACCATCTTCCCCTGCCCCTATCCAATCAGTTTTTCTCGAGACAGCATGTATTGGTCTGACTAAGCCTTGCCAATTTTATAAAGTGTCAATACTACTCGTATATTAAGCAAGATATAACATAATTAAATTTTATTTTATGTGAACAGGACCTTTCCTGCATAGTCCTACTACGTATTTGTTAGATAAAACCACTTCTGTAAGAAACCATTTTCTATGAAAAAGAAATTTTCAAAGTAAGTTTCAAAAATCGCAGTAGATAAAAAATGATCATATTATTGAATATAAAATATATTCTTTTTTAAAAGTAAAGAAATAAAATTTTATATATCTTACGAATAACTGCTTTATTTTGTTGCACACTTCTTGTCTGCCATTGTTCGTCCTCATCACGTACATATTTTCTCATAAATTAGTGTGTGTTTACATACATTTGTGTGAATGTTACAAAGGAATTTAAGCATTAGTCAGGGTTACTGGCCGGGAAGCTGTTGCATAATGGCAGGCCGGCACCCAAAAGAGGGATCTCTGCCACATAAAGCGTAGTAGTTAGTCGTATTTTTACCATTAAAGATGGTCTAGAACTAATCCTCTCTGACACATTTACCCTTATTAGCTATTGACTGTCCATATAAATATTGAACTTCGTAGACCAAAAGTTTACACTGATTCATCTTACCCACTGCGTAGTCGCGCGGACTTCTGCCTTTAAGAACGTGATCTGGCAGGTGGAAGTGAATTTTGATCTTAAGTTCTTCCATAAAAAAATTTAAGCCGCTCATTTGTCCTCGTTTAGAGCCATCACTGTAGTTAATCCAGTATTATTTCTCGGGTATCAGTGTCTCACAATTAGTTTCAGACCTGTTTTAAAGAATTCGACCAAACATATTTAATGTGTATGCATATCCTTTCAGAATTTTTTAGTGTGTCCATTGATCTGATATGCAGTCGCAAAATTCACCCATCATTTTGCCACGGTAACCATTTTATATCGTATACGATGATAGTACACTGCCTACACATCATAAGTACTTGTGACAAAAGGAACTGTTTATGCCCGTCTAAAAAAGATATAAACAGGTACTTTGCCCTATTTCTCCAAATGCACCTACCAGCAACGATAAAGGTGGAAGCAAAAAGTTTTTATTTTTATGATCAATTTCTCACCTACAACAACTTGTATACTGAATTTTAGATCCCCAGTTATGAATAGTAGAAGTGACATATAATGTTGGTGGATGACCTTCCTTTTATTAACTTCACCTACTAGGTAACCCAAAATGTGATATCAAACATATAAGCTTCAAAGGCGAATGGTTTTGTGTACACCTTGTGGACATAAGATACATAAAACTTGGCCTGCCAAACTACTGTGCACCTAGATCAGTAGGTGGATTATGAAAACTTTCTCTGCTAAGATCAACATAATATGTTAGAACGAATGATGATATTAGTTAATTGAATCCATGTTAAACATAAATAAGAAATCGATTCTGATGATGCAAAATACTTGAAGAAAAAGAAAAGATATTGAATTGGGATATACTCCACAACAAATGGCATATTCTCCAGCTAAAGCCACAACAAACAAAACATTTTGGAAAATCAAATATTCAAACTTTTCTATATGTTGAAGTACCCATAAAGCACTTTGACTCCCTGCCACAGAAATCTGTTTATTTTTATAAATAATCTTCTTTCTACCCATCTTAGGGAAACATGTGATTTCTGTTAAACGACATTTATACAGTTGTAATCCAAAATTATATGAAAAAAAAAACATTTTGTTAATTCTAACATGAACTACAAACACAATTGGAAGCATTTAACAAAGCAAATGTCCTTTATTGTTGATGGTCAGAGCAAACGAATTAAATGTTAAACAAAATTTACTATCCATTGATAATAATGTTTACACAATGTTTTGTATTTCTTTATTAATACTTTTTTAAATTCTTTTTTCACATCTTTTTATTTTTTGCTCTTTTGCGCCCTTTGAAACACAAATGTATTATTTGATAGAAACCACTTTTGCGTGCTGGTGTTAGTGAATATTTGTTCGTTTATTCTTTCTTTCGATATGAAGCCTTAAGCTAAGATTATTAAAAATGAACAAAGGAAACAATTGAAAAAAGCTTTTTTGAAGCGGAAACATAATATATGAAATACATTTGGAATTCAGAAGAGTGATGGCAAGTTTAATACTAAGAGAATTTACTCGAATTATATTGACTTTGTAAAAATAAAATGAAAAAATAACAACAGGATATATAATCGGTATTTTGACTTTGACGTACACGTTTTTTTTCCAAAAGCGATATCATTCTGTGCCCTTAGGGGATCATATCTTTAAGTGAAGATTATACGTTATAATATTGTATATTTGTTGTAAATAAAATAAAGATATCCAACCTTATTATAAATGTCGCTGTCGACAAAAGTCACGTTGATAATACAATAATCGCATTATTGATAGAAATTTAAATCCATTGTCTGTCATTTGGCATTTTAAAGCTGACCTTCTGGCGGCATTTAACACAATTCTTATTTTCGATGGTATATTTAATAACAACTTGACCAAAAACTATAAGTAGCTGCCTTTAAGCAAAAGTTGTTTGGGTAAAAAAATAAACAACAACTACTTAAAAATTCGTAATATTGAATGTGGAACTTAAAAAAAGACACTCGCTACAGAGATGCAATAAATCAAATGGTAAATACGGTGGCTTATAATAGTCATAAACTTAGATCACACTTTATTTACATGAAACTTGTATCAACAATTTTAATATTATTGGTACTCTTTATATAAGGCTTATCCTTTTCGAAAACAAAATCAGAAGCTGTTTTGGTAGCAGCAAATTTGTAATGATCTCATAATAAAGCAATGCATACGTCTACTCAATATGATAGCGCACAGTAGTTAGACCACGAATAAAGTTAGACATAAATAGAGGGCGAAGACTGGGATTTAAAAAAGTCGCATGACACCTTGTACTTCTTCTCTGGAAACAAAATTTGCTCAAGGTCTTCCGTACCTTCCACATATCCTTTTAAGAGAAATTGGGATTTAGTCTATGCTAAACAATACAAAATATACCTTTTAAAAATATTATTATTAACGCTAAGCCAAATTGGCAATTATAGCTTATCATTTACAAACTCCTGTTATTGTCTATTTAAGATAACCTTTTTTGTATACCTTTTCTACAAAAAGAAATTGAAATTGAAAGTGTAATAAAACTATGAAATTTTATTGTTTATTTTTATTCCTACAAGGATAATTAAACCTTCCTTTCCTATACCTTTTTTTTTTTTTTTTTTTTGAGAGATTATGCCGCTCTATTGACTTTTTTTTACTTCTAAGTCTTCAAAGCCTTCATCAAATTAACTATTATTCGATAAGCTCTAAGGTTTGTTATGTGATATTCAATGTACATTTAATTAATAAATAAACAAAAAGTTGCTATCAGAATATCGAATTTACAATTTATACAAAATGTTTAATCACATATTTTTAAAGGGCATATTACTCTTAACAAATGTTTTTGGTGACACAAATAAAAGATGACATTTTTTCGTTCCAATACATCAAATTTTACAGACTGTGGGCAGACGTAAATATAAGAGCCCCTTTTCTAAGGGATATTTTATCATGTTTTAGCGACAGGCATTGGAAATTTTTAACCTAACATAATGTCTTATATGTATGGTCAGTTGTTTAATAAAAATTTTCACTTAATTACTTAGAAAATAAGGTTTCTAGCAATAATTTTATCTGTTATAAAAATCACATTGCTTTCATAATCTACTTACCTTTTCTAAAATTTCCGATAAAAAATTTCACCGTGTTTGTCTGTGAAACAATGCACTGTGCAGGAACTTTGAAGTGGAAACTGGTTTTGCGATAACTTTTTCGAATAACGATTAAAGCCAAGTAATGAGGATTTTACTAGATTGTCTTTAATTTCACACCACAATTGTAGAATGTTAAAAGCACAACAAAACAAATTTACAATCATATTTTTTAGACACGTTTATTTTAATATTTTTATAGCTATTATTATTATTTAATATATAATATTAAATCATGCATATGTTTGCTCAATTCACATGTTGTAAATGATTGGTTGTAGAATATACAACTACAGGTCTAGTAAACACTATATTGCAAGATTTTTCTATTAAACTTCAAAAGGCTGAAGAAAAAGAAAAAAAAAGTTTATTAAAAGATGTATTTCCTAAATAGGATAATAACTACAACAGCAAAAAAACTGTGCAGAAAATCGATATACGTTTGAACTAGACTCCCAGGCTGTCAAAAGTGCACACCCCAGGTGTCTTTGTGTACTATTTTGCATTTCAATATCTACATTCAGTTTTGCTTTTATGCGTTTTTCCCTAATAAGGCCTTCTTGAAATAAATTGTGTAAAATTATCAATAAAGATAATAAATTTTTGATGTGAAAAGAATTTTGTTGTTTTGGCTCATACAAGCTGAAACTCCAATTAGACCAAAAATTATTCGAATGATTAAGCAAATATTTTAATAATTTTCTTAAATACTCCTCGAATTGTTTAAATATCGTTTCTGATTTTAAAACTTTTTTATAAAAAATCAAAAACTATTTATATATGTTAATTTTCCATAGAAATTTATTACATATTTTTGTGTGAAATTTTAAAATCTTAACACCTTCACATTATTCTATGCCAGGGATGGAAAATCTTTCTTTCTCACAAATAACAAACATATTTATAATTTTTCATTTTTTTTTTTAATTAGAAAATTGTATTTTAAACATATTAATAAAAATGCTTACATATTGATATTGCCATCCATCCACCTTTGCACGATGCAAATATTGGCATCTGAAATACCAACAACAATTGTAAAACTATGGAATTTACAACTCATACAAACTTGTGAATTGAGGAAATATTTTTATGCTTGTGCTGAAATGTTATACAACATTTAGACGGTTTGTTTTAATATTTGAACTAAATAAATAAATAATCTTATTCAAAGAATTTTTAGTCTTTTATGCGTTTTAACATATCAAAAGTAATTAATTACCTGCAATCATAATATAGAAAATAGTTGAAACATGTTTTATGCCGTTTGTTTTTCTGTAAATAAAAAGTTATAATAACAAATTAATGTTTATTTAAGCGATATTTGTCACTCTGTTGTTCTTTTTGTTCTCTTTTTAATTTATTTTACAGCCGGGTCAGCGGCCACGACCACACGATGATGGAGGCTTCAGTAGGGGCAGACCAAAGGTAAATATTTGTTTTACTTCTACTCCTATTCATAATCAATTGTTTAAAATGCTATTTCTGCAATAGAATTTTTTACTTTATTTTATGAAAAAATAAATGGTAATTAAAAGGCCTAATTTTATAAATGAAGTCAACGAGTAGAAATTAACAATAAGAATAAAAACGAAGAGCTTATTCTTTTAAATTATGTCAACAATTGACATTTTTATTCTTCTCCATATAAAAAATTTAAAACTTGAAATATATAAAATTATATATTTTTATCATTCATAAAAATTTTTGACAAAGCAAACGCAAAAAAAAAACAGAGGGACGCCCTTTTGTACAATAACAAATTTAGGATTTTTATGAGATGCAAAAATAAAATTTCAAAATGTTTGATATTTTGTATTTCATATTAAAGTTCTCCATGGTTATTTATATTATAAAATTATAAAAATTAAAAAAAGTTTCTGTGTTAGAAGAAACATATTTTCCCATATTCGAAAGATTTCTTGTTTCTCATTAAATAAAGAGGGGCATAATTAATGCGTTTAAATAGGTTTAATTTTATGCAATTAATTGTTGCTTCTTTTTCGGTTTTTTATAAATCTTTTTTTTTTTTCAAATGGGATTTTTTCCTCCTCTATTATTTCCTATTGCCATTTGGTCTTAAGTATAACTAATACAGCAAACTAATTGGATTAAAACTACAATCACATTGCATTCATAATTAAGAACATTAGTTTAAAATATAATTATAATAATGTATATCTGAAATAATTATATTAAGGATACTTACCTTCAATTAAATCAATTCGCACAATATATGAATAAAGAGGAGTGAGTATAAGCAATTAAATCGGGCTCCTTTTTATTAAAATGATGCATTTGTTGCCTTAGGAAGTTTTTAGGAAGAGTACATAAGAAAATGTTGGCACTATGCACCCACGACTTGGCATCGAAGTAATAAATAATAAATCGCAATCATAATATAAGGAAAACTTGTATTTTAAAAAATAATTAAACGCAACGTAAAATATATTTCAAATTATTTTAACAGTCTCAAAATGTATTCTTTTAAAATAAGAAAAAAAGCGGATATGTCTATAAATTGAAATGATTTATTTTATATTTCATTTGCAAATCTTGACGCTTTTCTGTACAAGTATTACGAGGTTTGTTCAATATATACAGTGAATTTTTGAAATTTCTCGGGCTACGTGCATTCGATTAGCGTTTTTTTTTGTGTTGACACACTTGTCTCAAACATATGTTTCTAGTTGAGTTTGCTAGTATTTAGTTTAGTTTGTTTGTGAGTGGCATAAGAGGTAGACGTGTTTTGCTTGTTCCGCTTGTGAAAAAAATGGAATGAGGTGCTTAAAAGCCCTTGAAATGTTGAGAGTGGCATATGGTGTTGTATTCCGAGCCCAAAAAAAAATTTCATCAGCGGTACGAGCTTTTCAGAGAAGGTCGATAAGATGTGAATGATGACGCTCGTCCTGAAAGCTCCATCACATCAAAAACCAATGAAAATATTAAGAAAGTAAGAAAAGTTAATGTGGAGAATCATCAAATCACTATTAGGGAAATTATATCAGTTGGCTCGCATGGGAATCGCCCAGGAAATGTTGAACGACATTAACGACGATACAGATTTACTTGAAAGGTTCATAACTGCTGATGAATCATGGGTATATGGTTATGAGATCAAAACCAAAATCCAATCGTTCCAATGGAAGAGCCAAGGAGAGCCAAAACAAAAAAAACACGCCATAAAATTTCAAGGTTTTGCTCCTTAATTGAGTTCTAGCCACATGGTCGCACGCTTAATAAGGAGTATTGTCTTGAAGTTATGTTCTGGTTGCAAGATGCAGTACGAAAAAAGCGTGCTATAAAATTAACTGATTTTTTATCATTGCTTGTTTGTAATTTTTATTACCAGATATGGCGCCGTGCAACTTTTCCTTGTTTTCAAAATTCAAGAAACCCATGGAGAACTCGAGGCCATAACGAGAAGTGAATATCAGAACTGCTTCGAGGATTGGAAAAAATGCTGGCACAAGTGTATTATGTCTAGGAAGAATTACTTTGAAAGGTCAAAATTGAATGAAGTAAGAAAGTAATAAAATATAAAAATTGTGTAATAAAAGCAAATCCTTGAACCCTGACAAAATCCAATAATGCATAAATAGTTAATATCCAACAATTTCTCACAAAGAGAGAAATGACTTCGCTTTTCTAAGAGTTTCTCGGTTAGCAGCCCTCGAAAAATTGCATAGACTTGCTCTCTGTATTATATTCTACACTAAGCTTTTAAAAGCCTGTTTACTTCATTGGCTTTTGGACAGGAGAAAACGTGCTTACCTGTTATATATAAAGAACCGGCTCAATTTTTAATTAATTTTTGCTAATTATTCTTGCCATATCACAGAGGGCAAAGTCCTTGCTCCAGGCATGTATGAGACGAATCCAATTTTGATCATACAAAAGAGAAAAAGTTATTACGTTAAACTGGCAATGCAGATATGCTATAGTAAGTGAAGATAGATGTTTAATTTTTTTTTTACGAGAACTTAATAAATTAACAAGAGTGAAATAAGTTCCAAATAAAATAAAATAAATGAAAATTTTTCCCGATGAAATAACAACAACAAAATATTTTTGTTTGGTTTTATTCCATTTAAGTACATTAACAATACCAAATAATTACAAAAAAATTAGACAATATATTAGCAAATAAATTCCAATGATTTCTTCCAAATTATATAATATTTATTTCATACAGCCACTGTAATTACCTTTCTACGTATTTGTCCTTCCTTTAGTTCAATAAAATATATTTTTCGGCTTTAAGGCTCCAAAAATATACTCTATTTAAACCGAAAAAAAGGAATGAATAATAAATTCAATGTAATAAATATGAATCAGTTTTCAGTTATTAATTAAAAATCACAAAAGGATTATTATAAATTTGTTTTAAAATTAAACCAAAGTAAGACTTGTGAGCGCAATCCACACACGTTTTCGACTGCAAGTCGTTGAATTTTAAAAATCGAATTTCATCATATACCTGATATTAAAAATATATATATTTAATTTGATAACTTGTAGTTTTTATTTCAATTTCAATGTACATACGAATTAAAAATGTTTATTTAACGGGAATTTTAATTTAAGTCCCTGATAATGCAAAGCAATTTAATTCATGAATAATTCTCTAGCTGTTTAATACGAGTACATATAATATTTACTCACACAAATGATTTAAAAATTAATTATATACACATTTATATGAAAATCCAAACAGTTCTGGTAAATACAAATATTCCGCAGTAATTACTACTATTTGCTTTAATCAATGTATTTATTATCCTGCATTCAGTCTTTGAAAAAATAATTTTTGCGATGAACATATACGGAAATGCAAAAGTATTGATATTGAATCAAAAAGAAATACAGACACATTAATTTCATGTTAATAAAACATTTTATACTTTTTTTTTAATCCATAAATTTTTATTTAATTATAAATAATTGATACTGAGTCAAATTAGAGATTTTCTACTGAAAATTGTATAATAATTTTCTTTCGAAATATCTATCTATCGGGTCTTCCAATAATTTTAAACTCTCACATTTGATAGCAGCCACATTGATACCGCTAAATCTCTTAAATTAACTGTCATTTATTTTACTTTTTTTTTTAAATTGCGACAAATTGATTTAAAGTTCAATATCACGTACAAAAAATTTTATATCAAATTGAGTGTTTTGTTTGAGCAATGTTTCATGTTCTTCTCAAATTTACGGTCACCATGATCGTTCTCAATTTCTGAATGAATGAGTAGGTCAACAAAAAAAATTTTCCATTTTTGGACGATACCAGTCCACATGAAATCCAGGATTCTCCCGAAAAAATCACTGTTAAGTACAGATTTTCATCTGGCGAGGTCATCGGTATGCCTTTAGCCAAACTATCATTGTCAACGGCGAGCGCTGCAGGTAAATGATTGTCAATATTAATTGGCCGTCCTTTTGGTTTCAGAAGAACGGTGCTATATCCCACACAGCTCATACCAGATCGAATATTCTGCACGAGCTATTTGATCGTATGATCATCTGAAGCAGAAGTGATATAAACTGGCTAACGATATGGCTTATTTTAACTCATTTATACTATAGTTTGCAAGGTTTTCTTAAGTCGACGGCCTGTGGACAAACCAAAGAGGCCCTAAAACCCAACATAAATCCTTATATCTGTCAACTTTATTCTATTTTATGCGACATAATCGTGTAAATTGCACATGTCGGATGGACGACATTTAACAAAGCCATGGATTATATTTGCACAAAGCTCTATTGTATATAAAATTAAACTAAAAACCCTCTTAAAAAAATAGCAAACTTAATTAAAAAGACTTTACATTAAACGTTGAGAAGATTAAATAATATATCATAATATAACATATATCATGATTTGAAAATTGGAACTTTTCCATAATCATTAGGAAATTTATAACCTTAAATGCTAAATCTTAAACCAATTTAAAAATTAACTTAGAGTTTCCATAGTAAGCAGTAAGTTGTAAAAAATCTCCACAATAAAGGTGGTTCGTTTTCAGCTTAAATTGGCCAAGTTGCAAGGTTATAAATAAATCTTATCGAATTTGTAAACTTACCTGTTTGCATAACATCGAAATCTAATAACTAAGTTTAAATAAAACTGTAACATTTTTATGAAAACTTATACTAACCCTCTAATACATAGAGAGGCCCTTCCCATGCCATCGATATTGTCAGATATCAAACTTCTTCAGTTACTCTTTATAATATTTAGGTCGGTACAAAGGTAATTAAACGAGCAGATAATATTTAGTTGCTAAGGAGTCATGTATATTTAATTAAAATTAGGATATTTTATTTCTTAGTACTTAATATTTTCCATATTAATATCTCTTGGTGTAAGTATTGATCTGCTTAATTTTATTCTCTGACAAGAAAGTCAGAGTATCAGTTCAAATCTGTATAAAAACAAGGCAATAAGTATTTATCATTTGAAGATTTTAGTCCTGCTAGGATCTTAGATTGTAAAACTTTGCAAATTACTGCAAACCAAGTTTTAAAATGTACAATGAATTTCGTTTAGCGGTCACACTAAAACTGCATGGTTTGTTTATCTTTAATATACAGCATAAATTTTAATTTAAATATAAATTGATTTTATTTTTTTAAAGGTTTAATAATAGTAATAAGCTACTATTATTATTGTTCTTTTCAATCTAAAATTATTTGTCATTATGGACAAGTATAACAATCTACTTAGTTCGTTATGAAAAACTTTTATAAATAAACTAATCTTATTTATTATTAAATTTTATAATTATTTTCCATATAATATTTATAATTAAAACAACAATATGCATTGAAATACGAGAAAGTACCAAAAATAAAATAATATGCAAAAACATTTTTAAGTATGTAATGCAAAAAAAACATTTAATGAAAATTTCAATTTCAAAAAATAATACTCAAGCAATATTTTAACCAAAAAAAAAACAGATATATTCGGAAAAATATAATTTTTTAACCTTAAAAAAATAATAACTTTCTTTAGCCAGACAAAAGTATTGCGCATAGCAAAACTGTGCCCAACAATCACGAATAGAGTATTCAAATGAAGACATAGCCAGCGGAGGAATATGATATCCTTAATTAATTGAACTAGCTTCAAGTCTTGTTTTTTCTTTCTGAGTATCGCAACCGCTATTCCCCTGCTTTCCCTATTAAATTATTAAATTCTTTTGCAATGATATTTTTCACGTTATATTTTTTTTCTCTAATTTATACATATAAGTACGTAGAGCATTGAATACTAATTGCGTATTAAAAGCTCACAGAGCCTCTTTTAATTTGCTAGATTTTTATATTAAAAAAATCCTATTATTACCAAAATTTCCACAAAACACACAAACCGCCAAAATATGTAAGAATATGCAACTAAAAATGTATGCCAATTTTGATGATTAGAGGAGATAATTAGGCGGTAGCTTATTACCTTTCACCAAAAAAAAACCATTCTAAAAATTCGAGCTCTGTTTTAACTCTTTTACTGTTATTCTGTTGAATGAAGATTTATGATTGAAATGATAAAGTTATATATATATATATATATATATATATATATATATATATATATATATATATATATATATATATATATATATGTATATATATATATATATATATATATATATATATATATATATATATATACATATATATATATATATATATATATATATATATATATATATATATATATATATATATATATATATATATACATATATTTATATATATATATATAAATATATATATATATATATATATATACATATATATATATATATATATATATATATATATATATATATATATATATATATATATATATATATATATATATATATATAAATATATATATATGTATATATATATATATATATATATATATATATATATATATATATATATATATATATGTATATATATATATAAAAATTCGAGCTCTGTTTTAACTCTTTTACTGTTATTCTGTTGAATGAAGATTTATGATTGAAATGATAAAGTTATATATATATATATATATATATTTGGAACGATTTTCCGTCATCCCACGTCAAATTTGGTTTATGAACAGACCGGTTTCGGCTTTGTGCCATCTTCAGTGTTCTCGAATACTAAATCGTTTTTCTCGCTGTACGTTGTCTTTTGTATGGTTCGTTTTTTCTTTCTTTGCCCCTTTGTGTTTCTCTCTCTCGTCCTTGTATGTCTATGTGTCTCTCATTCTCCCCCTCTCTCTACCTGTTACCTGTTCCTCTCATTTTTCTATATACCATGTCTGTGCTCCCTGTCTTTATAGCGCGGCGATTATTTAATAGGTGTATTATCTGTATGCAGGTAGTAATCTATGATTGTGCGTTTTTGGATTGGCCTTTTGTCTTGTACATCTGTTGTTATATTGTTCGGTTCCGTTAAATTATTGTTCTCTTTTGTGTAAAAATATTTTAATGGTTCAAATATTATGTCCGAGGCAGTGTTTATTTGTTCATTTATTATTCTCCCGTCAAAAGTTTTCTGTTTGTATATTTCCATGTTTTCTAATACGTTCAACCGCCGTCCTTTATGCTGTATGTGTAACAGTTTAACCGTTTTTCTAATATGCGCTGGTGTACATTTTTTGTTGAATATGTGGTTCGCAAAATTCGATTCTGGTGTTGTTCCTGGTTCTCTCATTTTTTTGTTGTAGTCTCTCATATGTTCCCGAAATCTGGTTTTTATCTTTCGTCCCGTTTGTCCGATGTAACTGTGTTGGCATGTGCAAGTTAATTTGTATACTCCTTGTTTATCCAGGCAGTCTGTCTCGTTTGTGCTGTCTTGGAGTATTCTACCCAAATTGTTATTTGTTCGGAATGCTGTGTTAATGTTGTGCTTTCTAAAAAATTTAGCAAGTTTGTATGTTGATGTGCCCATATATGTTAAAGTAGCCCAAGCTTTCTTTTCCTGCTCCTGTTCTTTGTTTCGTTCCCCACTTGTTTTGATATCTCTTCTGATTTTGTCTACCAATTTTTTCCTATACCCGTTGTTTTCCGCTATGCTATAAATTATTTTCAACTCCTTTCTATATGCCTCCCGCGTTAGTGGTATTCGTTCAAGTCTCGTTACTAATTGTCTAATTGCCGCGTTTTTGTGTTGTTGAGGATGGTTTGATGAATTGTGTATTATTGTGTCTGTAGCAGTTGGTTTCCTATATATTTCGTATTCGATCTTATTTAAGCTCTTGTTTGCCCGAATTGTTAAGTCTAGATAATTTATGCTATTGCCTTCTTCCACTTCCATTGTGAATTTTATGTTTTTGTGTTGTTTGTTCAGTAGATCCAGAATTTGCTCCTCTTTATTTCCTTCCAGTATACATATAATATCATCTACGTATCTCGCATAGAATGTAACCCCGAAATTGGTTTTTAGGTTCTCGACATATTTCTCTTCTAAATTTTGCATAAATATTTCCATTAGGATTGCTGATGTTGGATTACCCATTCCTAGTCCATTGGTTTGTCTATATATGTTATTGTTGAATTTGAAATAATTTTGCTCCAATGTGGCTTTTAGCGTATTTGCGAGTTGCATTGAAAACTCTACGTCTTTTGTTTTGTTGAGCAGTGTTTTATGTACAATGTTTATTGTCTCTGTTGTTGGAATTGATGGATACAAGTCTTTTATATCAAATGAGACTAGCCTAGTGTTTTCTGTTATATCCACGCTCTGTAGCCTATTAACTAATTCCGTGGTGTTGGCTATTGTGTGTTTGTTTTCTAGGTCCAAGTTGTCTTTCAGTATTGTTTTTAGGTATTTCGATAGTTTGTAGCTCGGGGCCGATTTGTAATTAATTATGGGTCTCATTGGTGTATTCGGCTTATGTATTTTCGGTAGAGCAATCATGGATGGAGCGCATGGGTTCATGAGTGTTAACGAGTACGATATGTTTGGTGTTATTATTTTGGTTGCCTTTTTGATTATTTCCCTGACTTTTGCCTGGTATTCGTCTGTAGGATCTTTCCTAATTTTCCGACATTTAGTGTCTTCTATCAACTGCTCCGTTTTGGTAATGTAATCATTTTTGCTGATTAATACCGTTGTGTTTCCTTTATCTGCTTTTGTTGTTACGACATTATTAGATTTAAGTTTTTGTCTTAAATTTCTAACAGCTTCGCATTCCCTGTTTTGACTCCTTTTAGATTTGATCTCCTTCTCTATTATGCGTTTGCAGGTATATCTGGCTTGATCCTGCTCCTCGTTTGGTAGCATCGATATTGCCACCTCTGTGTCCACAATGGTTTGCTCTATTTCCCTCCTTTTATTATTTTCTCGGATATTGTGCTTTAGCCCCTTTTTCAGTAACTGAGCTTCTTCATCATTGACTGCCATTTCAGTTAGGTTTATAAATCTAGTGTGGAAGTTGTGTTCTTTGTGTAGCTTGCAGTTTGCCGATCCTGTTAGTTTGTCGAGTTTTTTGTTTAAATTCTTGTATTTCTGTTCAATTGCTCCCGCGTTCGCTGTGTTTACTTGGTCAAATATGTCCATCAGTATGTTGGTTGGGACTCGTTCTGCTAATTGTAAGTGAATGTGTAGAAGTTCAGAGTTCGTCATTTCCTTTTTCTTATATAGGCTCTGGATTTCAAATTTTACGAAACTTCTTTCTGCTATTCTAACAGTCTTCTTACTAGCTACTGTGTTTGTCTTTAGTTGTATTTTAGCGTATTTTGGTGTGACATTCAATGCAAGGCATTGTTTGTTAAACCAAATGTTTGCTTTTATTGTACTTATTTTCAGTTGACGTAGTTTGTAAATTGTTATAAGTCCAATTGTGTCCGAGTTATAAGCCTGACAGGCATTATATATATATATTATATATATATATATATATATATATATATATATATATATATATATATATATATATATATATAAATTCTTACCAAAAAAAAAGAAAAGTTTTTTGAAAGTGAAGTTAGCCGTTCTACAAATAATGTTATATACCACAATAAAATATAAGATCTCTAATTTAAGAAAAAAGGAAAAAAGTTTGCGCAAGTTTGCGTCATTATTTATCTTTTTTTTCTATTTTTGCTCATAAGGCACTTTTTCTTAAAATTTATTGTCGTCATAAACTTTTGTGTTTTTCGATGTGAAATATAATTTAAATCACTTTTAACAACTACCAATGTGATGGATTACCCACCCTTAAAAAAGTAATTTCTTATAATTCAGTTCTTATTTCATAAATTCAAATTTACTAACTGTCTTAGCAGGAATAATTATAAGTCAACCACACGCATACACACCCATAAACTGTTTTTGTTTACCTGCGGTCTATATAAGACTTGATCGTCTCCAAGACACTTTAGAAATGTATGTACTACATACCTAATTTAAAAGCATTACAAATCAAAATTACATTTAAAAACGGTGTACATAGGTATATAAAAAATGCACCCAAGTATCAGGTTGTTAACTAAGTAAGGGGAAAATGCACTTTGAAAAATACACATATATGGCTTATTGCGCAGAATTCTTATTACAATAGTTTTGCAACATTGGGAGATAACATGGAAATGATGTTCTAAATAGGTTATTTTTCAGTAGTGATCCGTTTTTAAGCTGGAATACACAAAAAAAACACGAGAGATAAAAAAAGCCTTTTTAATCAAAGACTATTAAACTACTTCTTCCTGATACGGATGATGCCGCCCATGATGAAATACGTATGACATGATCAAAATTAGAATTTTTAATTAGTTTAATTTTTTCATGTGATGAGTATTAAATAATTTAAAATAAATATTAAAAGTGAATATGTTTTTGTTTATTTCGTTGTTTATCAAAATTAACACTAACCCAATAATAATCTGCCACTAAATTTTTTCTATCGAACTAAAGCTAAAACTATCAAAAAGTTAAACTTTTAAAACAAAAAATACGCTTAATAATTTTGGCCAGCTTTTAGGGTCAAATACTCCTCTGTGCGTTGGAAGTATTTGTATGTTACTCATACTATGTGGTGAATAACAATTGAATTACTAAAATTCGAAAAGAGTGCTCAAATTTCATAGAAATTGCCGAATATACGATATGTTTTAACAAAATAATACTGAATTCCACCATCTTGTTTAACTTTCGGAAGGAAAACTCTGTAGCACATTTGATTGGTGCTAATGCCATTACTCTTGACGATTACTCTTGAAAAGTGTTGTATAGAAACTTTCAGGTAAAAATGGGAATTTCAAGAATAGTAAACAATGTTAAAAACAACCAAATAAATTGCTCGTATTACATATGACGAATTTTGTTAATAAAAGTTCCATGTGTTTGATTTTGCCATATAAACACAAACAATTCATAAAAGTTGCAAGAAAGACAAGAGCAGACATATCACATTGTTTATATAAGTTTTCAATAATTGTGATTGTTTTTGTAATTCTCGTATAGTATTTGAAAGCTTTTATATGTATATACGAAATAAAATAATTTTAAAAGATTTTCATATCTATTACTTAGTGGTAATATATAGAAACAGCTTAGTTTTCACTTTTATAAATAAATAATTATTAAAATACTTCGAATTAACTGCAACAGACGTTCTAACATACGACCGAACATATAATGCACAGTAAAAGGCCAAGCGAACCTCTCTTAATATTAAGATTTGTTTAGTCCTACCACAACTTATTGTGGACTTAAGACCTTCGTAGACTAGTAGGTAATGTACTAGACTCGTAGTGCGAAGGTCCCAGGTTCGAATCCTGCCGCAGAACTCTGACAGTTTGCGTCTGATAATTAAAAGAGAGCGCAGAACATGCCTTCACTGGCTTAAGTGTATGTCGTATGACATGGGCTATCACACCCCTCCATTCAACCTAACCTAACCTAAGAGTGTTTTCTGACCTTTCATGCATCTATTTGTTTAATGTATTTAACAGTTTAGTCAAGAGTATACAGGTGGCCCTTTGTTACATACATGGCTGGGCCTGAATAATTCCTTAGATGAATTCGAGTGCTGGAACGCTTACTGTCCTCACATGATGTTATTTGAGCGGAGCTATGCAAGCCATATATGCCACCAATAGCACTTAACCATTCTGGAACCAAGACCCTAGTCCTATATGATAATCAAAGCAGCAGTTTCGGTTTATCGATTTTAAGACTTGTAAGGAAGAAAAATCAAGATATTCGGTAATGAAACTGCTTTCAACCATTATATTTTTTTTAATAATTGGCCGCTTTTAAACACTTTAATTTAAAGGGATGCTTATTAAAACCAATATAAAAGTTTATATATATATATATATATATATATATATATATATATATATATATATATATATATATATATATATATATATATAATTTTTAAGTTAACATTACTATCTCAAGTAAATAGCATCCCTTTTAGTCATTAAAAAGCTATATATAGAGGAAGAAATGGATACAGGTATAAAAAATTGATGCTCAGATATCGTTTTAGGCTATTATATTTCTCTATCTCACAAAGTTTAATAAAATTTTAATGCAAAAGTTGTTTCATGTTCTTTAAAAAAAAAAGATATGTGAAAGTTTTATTGAGCCTGAACGAGTATTTGAAACTTGAAAAGTTCTTTTGTTTAACATTAACTGCCAAGTGCTTTAGGCTCAGCTAATAAATTTTAAAATCTTCATGCACTCTATTTTAAATTAACTTCAAGAAAGTTGCAAGACACAAGCTTGCAGCACACTCTGCTAACTTATTTTTTTATGTATTTGTATAGGCATACTTTTTATAGAGCCCAACCAACAGACAAAGTAAGGATCTTGTGGATAACCTTATCAAGCAAGTAACTCACTTAAACATTATTACATTTTAAAACATCTAAAATTTGTGTGAAATCTTAACATTTTTGTTTAGATTCATGGGATAACTTTATCGTGTGCCAAGGAATTTCAAATCCAAGTATTTGTGTTTATGTATACAGGAGTACATTTGTGGAAAGCTTCTTGCTCTCTTAGATGGCATTTTTACTAATTAAAATGAAATTGTTATAAACTACCTGCCGTTGCCTTCAATGATAATTCTGGTCTATAAGTTTTGCGTGAATATACTTAATTTTGCGTATTGTTCTAGTTACCGCAAAAAGGAAAATTACCATTGAATTTGTATTAAAATAAATCAAAAAATCTACTGCTACAGACATTATTGTGCAAAAAACTTCATAAAACATGAATTGAGAATCTGGCTGCCTTTGTGGTGTGAAAATTGTACGATTTCTTGTTATTCCCTCTCTAAGGATTTTACAGTCTTTTGTTGCATCCTTTTACTAAAATATTTATTTGGGTCGTCCGGTTTAATTGACAGGAAATTAAGGTAAATTTTATGTTAAAGCACCAAGGAGACAACTTTATTACAAAATAATGAAGCAACAAAAATATTTGGTTGGAAAAGATAATATCTTTTATTTCAAAATCTTCTCGTTCCTCAATATTTCTAAGTGTAAACCTTGCTATAAGAAATTTTTCTAAAGAAAGAAAAATCCTCAAGCTTGAACTTTGTTGTTTATTACTTAGATGATGACAAAGTTAAATAAAAGATATAAAACAGATTTCTGTTAAATCCCCACCAGGCTTATAAAAGCAAAATTTTTCTTTTGTGACTTTTTTATACATTGTTTACATGTAAGTAAGAGAAACAGAAATCTCATCTAGATATAAATATTTTTTTATATTCTAGTAAAAAACATAAAATGCTTACATACATATAAAGATACATATTGTTAAATTTTATTTACCTAATCTAAGTTCTATTTATTATATGGCATATCTACCCCTAAACAATAGAAGAACGTTATTGAGACTTTTTAAAAATTTTGCTTTTCGAGCTAAAAGAAGGTATGACTTTTCCCCAATTTTATAATGGAAATCATGTGTTTTCTTTATAACTGCTTTTGTAATGCGTATATTGTATTGAAATTTGGTATCCTTTACTATCCTGTGAACAGGCAGTTTTAATGGGTGTATTTTACTTCACATTTCCAAGCAATTGAATGATTGAAAATGACTAGGATAATGGCAAAATAGGGTATTAAATATTACTATTCTTGATTTGAATTTATTTAATTTTTTTTATAAAAACATATTGCAGACAATTCGAAGAACATTACTTTATTATCACTTTCTTCTTACTGAAAACGGAAATGTAATAAATATTGCAATTATTAATCCGCTTTGTATTTCGATGGGCATTATTTAAATAATAAACGGAAAAAGCACCTCGTTGAATAAATAAGTTTTCTTTGATGATGATTAATATGTATCATAACCAATATTCAGTTATAAATAGATATAGAATTTCTTATTTGATTTCCTTTCTCAGTATTCGTGTATTAATAATTGTTATTTCCCAATGAAAAAAGTTAAAGTATAAATTAAGAAAAAAAAATATTTCTTTTTTTTAAGTATTAATTTTCGAGTAAATCGGCCTTACCAGCAATTTAAGATGGAAAAATCTTTGTTAAAATTTAATTAAGTGCTTTTTTCTTAAGAGTGTATGTAACCTTCCCAAAGATAGAAATTTCAATAATTGGCATATTTTAATCCTTTCAAGACTGCTATTTATAGTAGCGATGATTTTATTTGCTAAACTAGATTATATGGCTAGTGTTTGTAAAAAGTTTTATTTTTCGAAAGAATCAATAATAAGTCTACGTTCTAAATCAGCAAGAAATAGTTCAATTTTTAATTCCAACCTACACAGCAGAATAAAAAATCTGTTTTTAGAAGCCGCTACATCTACTCTTAAGCTCTTAAATGTTAATGTCATGATGACTGTATGCAAATTAACTCTACTTTTGCAAATACGAGAAAAAATTTAAACTGATTCGTTTCACTAATACACCAGATTTTCACCATGTCTATTTTTCTTAGCATTTTGAAAATAATTGAACTATACAAGTCAACTACCGATATCATTGTCAACTGTTTTTTAATCGTTATAATGTTTATTCCGTACACATTTTGGTATAGTAATTATAGTTTAAATTTTGTGTTATATCTTAAGCATAATTAATTTTTTTTATAAATTGCTTGTAAATATCATATGTAAAATAAAAACTATTTCCGCATCTTTTTATTAAAAATTCAACGATAAATAATGTGAAGAAATATAATAAGACATCTTGCGATTTAAGAGAATATTTCGGATTTTTCATTTTTAATCAACAATTTTTTTGGAATATTTAATTCACCTTTAATAATAATTAACTCAACATTACGTGCTTTTTTTCCTAAATTTAAATTATTTTTGTACTGGTAATTGTAAAAAAAACCTTAAATATACATTCTTATTAGAAATGACTAATGACTGATACAAAGATATTTCTAACTTTCCTAATGATCTGCCTATAGCACTAGTGAAATGAAAATGGACATTTGGTCAACCCTTCTTAATCGGTTTTGATGTATATTTTTCAAATATTTTATATCTAGTTTAATGAATAAACAAATTATAAATTTGGGTATAAAACTCAATAAAAATTTTGCATTTGTCTTATTTTCACTTACTTTGATTTAATCAAAATACTATGCATAGTTCGATAAATGCTTTATAATTATCTTTTATAAAAGTTTCGATTTATAGTACTTTAAAAGAGACAAAAGTTGCATTAGAAAAGTGTTGTTTAACAAAATCGATATTCATTCTAATTGTCTTTTTAAAAATGTTATTTTTAGGCGTACAGTGATTTGTTTAATCTTCGCCTTAAATACACTTTTTAAAACCAATTCAAAAACATGTTAATAACAGACGAAGTGTAGCAAGTGTCGTTCCAAAAATTTTTTTTAAGAAATCGCAAGCTCCATTAGAACTTCCAATATTCGTTAATATTGTATCATCACCTTGTCGATAAGATAAAGGAAAGTTTATATTACCAGATGAACTCGCTAAGTTTGATGCTCCAAGAATTTATTCCTTATCGCCATATTAAGTTGTAATTTGCAGCTGCTGGCACGTCCAAGCCTGGTTAAAATTTGTCATCCCAATGGTAGTAGATTCTGAACTATATTTTTTCATCTACACACTAATTCATTGAATTGTGGATATGTTAACCGGTATTTCATTGCAGTTTAGAACCAGTGTTTCTACTACTACCTTAAGAATATAGAAAAAATATCTGTTACTAAATTCGCAACTGTCTACGTTCTTATCAGGTTCTTTCTACTGAAATAACGAGCAGCGAACATGTTTCAAACTGAGTTAAGATTTCAAGTTTTCATCCCCTTCAGAATACTGTTCTATATCAAATATAAAAGTAGTTGCAACTGCTAATAATTTTTTTGCTTCAGTTTTCTCCTGTTTTCGTTCAATACTCTTTCTTTTTTATCTGCTGAATTATTATCTACATCAGCTAAGCCACCTGATCTACGTAACTCTCTCTGTTGTAAAAAAACAATCATTTAATCGTTTTCTATTCTTACACTTTCAAAGAAATCAATATGTGCAGTTTCAAATAGAATATCTAGATCTGTTTCTATCTGAATTCCTCCTTTTTCCAAAAATATAACACATTCTCTAATCTAATAATAGTCAGCTTGACTTCGTGAATATTGTGAAACAAAACAGCGAAATTTTATCGATTAGAAGGTTATTTTGAACCATTTATTGGATGGCTAGGAATTCTGATAAGAAACTACTGCACACTTCAACAGACATTATTTTATTAAATGCACCACAAATTTATATGGAACACTTTATAGAAATAAATATAAAAAAAAACATACATGAAAATGCTGTCTTGAAGAAAGCATTTTTATGCGAATGGAAGCATAACATTCCAATTGTCTTCATGACAGGTTTGAGAGATTGAGATTTATCGTATCCCACAGACAATTATTTGAAAATTTGTGAATGAAAGCATAAAAATTTCAAAATACTCGAATTTCCAAAGATGCACTGATATTTATTTATTCCTTATTTGTAGTTTTATTTTTAAATCAGATGGAGCTCAAAACTGATTGCAAAGATTATTTTCTGGACGCATTCACAGACAATTATCAGAATTATCAATTATAGCGACAGAAGCACCTGCTTATTGACTTAAATTGAGGAGGATTCCCTTAAATGTATGCTAGTTCTTTGGGTAAAAAAACCTATAAAAATACTCATTCCACGTGTATGAAATATAGCTGTTCACATTAGTATGCATTTACGTTAATTTAATTGAAAAACAGATGCTGTTAATGGCATTTTGCGAAAAATTCTAAGATTAGTCTTTCAGATATATATTATTAGTTTACTTCTATTATTTCCTTAGGACTTAATGCAAAATAGATAACAAAGAAAACACAGCGTAACATCTTACATTGTCTAATAGAATTAACGAACAAACGTCTCGCTGATTGTTTTTATTATTACTAGACTAAAGCGCAAGTCAGCACGATTTATCATTCGTAGATCAAGATGAAATATTTTATGGCTTGTGGCAATCAGACTAACACAAAGATAGAAAGACAAGCTTAGTAACAATATATCAATTTGTTACTCAGCAAAAATAATACATATTCTTTTTTAGGTCCTGAAAATTAACCTTTATGAAAACTGTTAGCAAAAGTATAAATATACAGGATATCTAAAACATATTTCAATAAAAATATCATTTAAACAAAATGAAACTTGTAGTTATAATAGAATTCTTAATTACGCCTTTGTTAATAATACATATTATGCTTTAAGCATTTAATTTTTTTTTTGCCCTTTAACAATTTCTGCATTCAATTTAACGTCAAACAAATCTTTCTTTTTTATGTATATACTTACATAAAACATCATATTGAAACAGGATGTTTATATTTTTTCTTTATTTTGCCGTAAGTAACATTCAATTCAGCAATTTTTGTTTATACATCCGTTTCCGACAATGCTTCATTTTAATATCCGTTCCACTTAAGTATAATCATCAACTAAAATACAACACCACCATATATTCATTCATACACAAAATATTTGTGTGCACACACACACACACACACACACACATAAAACACATCTATTTAGTAGAATTCTAAAAAAGGATGCATTTATATGACACCTTCATATCATTTTTTTAAGAAGCAGAATGAAAAAGAAATTTCACACTTTGTAAGTCAAAGAAAGAAAAGAAATTGTGAGGAATTTATTTTATAGATTATACAAAAACTTTTCTGCTTAAGCACTAAAAGTCTAGTTAATAGTATTATTAAACGTGATTGAGATTTTCATAGTCGTAGGTACAAATATATTGTATAGCTGGAGCTGTTCTGGGTTCCACATGAATTTAGTTCACTCGAGTTGCCATGGTATTGTTCTTGCAAACAGCAAACAAGGCAAAGGTATTTCCAAACGGATTAATTTCTAATGAAATACAGGATACAGGGTAATAATTAAATTAGGTTAGGTTAGGTCGATTGGAGGGGTATGATAGCCCATGTCATACGACATACACCTAAGCCAGTGTAGGCTTGTTTATTAATTTAATTACTTTTCTTGAAAAAAAAACATATTGAAAGAAGAATTGTATTACAGGAAACAGGATATAAATTTTAATTTTGATCAACCCCTGCTACATGGTCATTCATTGTTGTGGCAAAATATTGATAAAATGGAGAAGATGTAAATTTGGCAAAAATTGCAAGATAAAATCTTTTTTTTAAATACTTAATATTGAAATTTATTAATTCGAGATATTTTCTTGATTGAATACAATCATTATCAACCACCAGGCGTTTAGTTGCAAAATAGACTAACGTTGAGTATGATTATAATGATCGTATACAATACAAAATTTTCATATTGTATTTGATTCATTTGGCATAAACATACGAGTTAAAATGTTTTCAAACTGCTTAAACTTCAGTGACAATTAGGTTAAAGCGTCCAATGAAATATCGGCATATGAACAGTTAAGACCACAACAAACAAACAAAATGTCGCTCTCCTATTTTATAAAAAACAAATTTAGATAAATTTTTGTTTTATAAAAAGACCTAAATTTTGTTTACGAAATAAAAAAGTTATTTAAAAATGTCGAAAAAAATAGTTTAAAATAATTAAAAACAAATTTATTGTAAAGCAATATTTCGACGCCTCTTTGGGCGTCTTCTTTAGGAAATTTTTTTCACTTGAATTTTTACAACTGTTATTGTCACATTTAAAGAAATGTTCCTAAAGAAAAAGCGATATACTTCTATTAAGTTACATATTTCTCTAACTGTATTGGGTAGTTGTTTTCAACTGGTTTATTTCTAACTCTTTCGTAATTTTTCTAGCTTTATTGCTAATAGTAAAAATCCACCCTATAAAATTGCTATTTGAATTTCTAAAAAAGTTTCTGAAGTGTTTGGAAAAATAGTTAGTTATAGGTTTAGGAATTGTTGCTTATTGGTATCGGTCTATGATTCAGTTATTTTCCTGTTTAATTATATATCAAAGAAATTGAACG
Source organism: Germaria angustata (assembly GCA_963681545.1). NCBI lineage: Eukaryota > Metazoa > Arthropoda > Insecta > Diptera > Tachinidae > Germaria > Germaria angustata. The sequence goes on from OY813001.1 coordinate 35,532,950, forward strand.
CGGAATTTATATCCTGATTGAAGGAATTAAATGGTTTTCAACAGATTCCCAATGTCATCCTATTTTATAATACAAAATAAGTCACCAACATTTTCGCCATAATAGTAAAACTACTTCTTCCATAACAAAGTCATCTGTAATTAAAGGTGCAAAAGTAGCTATCAGTAGACCCTTTAAGTGCAGAGAATTGCAGCTTTTTAATTTATAAAAATATAAAGAGGGTAAATTAAAAAAATTATTTTTCTTTGATAATCTATTTATAAATAGGCAAAGGCCTCACAGATCAGAAACATTTTTTCTTCTGTTAGCCTACCTTTTGTTATTCTGTGTTTAGAGTCTTCAGGTGAGTTTAGTAAAGAGTTTGTATTATATAAAAGTCGTTTAAGTACACTGGGACTTCTAAAGGGAAGGGATTATTATACAACAAATAAGCATGCGGAATTAATTATCTATTCAAAATATTCTATAAATAAATTTCTTTTTAAAGTGTTAAACAATTGAGAAAATATTGACAAATATTTAAGAAATATATAAAAAGCCGAGATTAAATCGTTCAAACAAAATCAATATAAAAAAGAGTAAAAAATTTTTATTGAAAATATTTCAAGCCACAAAAGCTGGAAGAATTCCGGTAACTGGTTGCTTAGTGGTTTTTTTATTTGAGACCATCACAGTATAATAGTTTGAGACCATAGATTTACTTATTAAAAATTGATTTGCATTTTAAAGTGATATTTCACTTGTAATAATAACAAAAACAAGCAAAAGAAATAAATATGTTTACATATGCATATATATATTTAGTTAGCTTTTATACATGTATGTAAAAAATAGCACGCTTAAATTTTTTTATTTAAAATAAACAAATTTGTACTTCGTAGTATAGTAATAAAAAAGATATTAAAATTTGAGATCATAGAAGTGAGTACTTAAAATTAATTTCATTTTAAAATTAAGATTTTTTAGCAGACCATACATAGTGCGAAATTTAGTTTTTATCAAACTCAGTTGGAAAAACATGCTTTCGGCTGCAGCTGAACCATGGGGCAAACTTAGTAATTTTTGCACGAAATTTACAAGCTCAGCGAAACATTTTTCATTGACTCCATTTCTGTACATTGATATTTATTCCCAAAATTCAACAATATCCATATCGCTCTTTACAGCAATATTTGAAAACTTTAGTAGTCTCCATTGATGTAATATTTTTCCTCATTATTATCCGTTAAATCCGGGAATGACGACAATAACGGCTCAATTTTTATTTCTGAATAACTTAACACTTGAGGTGGTGTTATGATATTAAGATTTTTTAAGTCTTTTCATGAAAAATCAAAACATTTCGAAATTTCTTTTAATAGTTCTATATGAAAAGATTGTATATTTTTTTATTTCATATTTTTCCAAGTGTGAGAACTTATTTTGTTCAATCCATACTTCGGCTTTTCGGCCGATAAAGATGTTTTCCACGTTAAGATTGTTATTTTCGTCTAACAAATTTAAATTTTCTAATGAATTTAAACTTTTAATGAATTCAATTTTAGTAAAATTGCTCAAAATTAATTTAAAACTTGATTCAATTTGAGTATAAACGCCTGGAAGGCGAACTTCTTCTAACTGGAATTCCTTATTTAAATTATTAATCACATTTATAATATACGAAAGAAATAAAAAGTATATTTTCAAACTTGGTACACCCATTAGTTCCCCTAGTTCACAAGCTTTTATGCCGTTTACCTCAAAGAGTGTTGATATATAATATAACTGCTAGCGGGCTACTGGTAAAAAAAATATTTACATCTCCAAAAAAATATTCACATCTCCACATTAAAGAAAAAAATAACCATTTTTGGTTAGAAATAACCAAAAACGGCAGCACTGGCAGTGTATGCAAAAGTGTTTAATCGTTGTTCGTTCTTTGCTGCCAAACAATTATGTTAAGGAAACTATTGAGCATCATATTGAAATAAAAAAATTGTTACGAGATTTTTACAAGTTTAGTCAGCGCCATATCTGCTAATGCCAATCATCGACATTCTCTTCTTTTTTCACTAAGAATAACGCCGATTTTCATATGTAGCCAGTAACATCTAAGATGGTGTAGGACATGAAATTGAAATAATATTCGAACTTTTTCCCTGTCTTTGTCCGCAAAACACTAAGATAAAGTTTAAATCTAACAATTGGCAAAAGAAGGAGTTCTCTACAATTTAATTTTAAGACATCATAAGGACTTTCCAAATTCAAAAAATCCAGTTTCTTTTCTGATAGTTATAAAGATTTTATTCTCCTATATGTTGCAAACATGCATCGATTCATAGAAATTAGTAAAACGCAATGGAAGACAAATGCAAAAAAAATATGCTGGCTAAGAAATAATTGTGGAGGAGTTATATTGTAGTTACACAAACCCATGAACTGTCTTCATATAATTTCTGAGGTACTTCTTCGTATTTCTTCTTACATATTGCAAAGACTTCTTGATAATACTTCGACTTGACCGTACAAACTTGTGGAAAAATTCTCTTTGCCTCGTTAATCAAAGGAAATATTCAGCAAATTTATCCAGAGCGTTGTACGTCACTGACATCCATTGGAGTTTTCTAGAAATGTACCGCTTGTATTTTAATTCAGAGTAGACTATCAACATTAAAGTGTTTTTTGATACTTAATTCTATTATCACCATACAATTACATTTTTTTAGCGAAAACAGATCATTTGCGAGCATACAAAATGACTTTAACTTTTATAGCCATAATAAACACAAAAAATACTCTTTAGTTGAAATGTTAAAATTATGTCTGGGTCAAATATACAGAAAAAAAATTTATTGAGATTTGTTTAAGAAATAAACAAATCTTTTGAACAAACGTAAATAATTTTTGCCAGGTGATGAAATTTTTATAAAATAAATATAATCAAAAATATTGCTATTCAAATGTCATTTTGGACGCTTAAAATGGGCTCAGTCAAATTTTTTTTCAGATTTCGCTACTTAAGCCAAGGCTTATACTCTTTAATATAAAATAAAAACTTCTGTTGTATCCTACCGGGAAATGACATTTCTGACGATTTTATTTTAATAATAAACCCATTGCTTAGTTTAATAATAATGAAAAATTTCCTTCGCTAAACTTACTTTTTATGGTTTTTAATTACATTCACCGGGCTCGCACTGTTCGAGTTGTTATATGAGTAGATGGGATCTCATTATATGATTTGAAATCAGGGATACCGCTAGGCTTCTTTCTTACTCCCTTCCTATTTCTATTTTTTTCTCTTATTCTTAATATGACAGGTATTCTTTATCAAAATCTTGTATTAATCCCCGAAATGAGTTCATGCAAAGAAAATCGATTTTAATGCTCGTATGTCCACATGTGCTGTTCTATTTTTAATTGAGAGTGATATAAATGTTGATGAATCAAAGGCTCCAACTTCCAACTTCCCGCAATCTAATTCGGGAGTTCAATTATAATCCGTCATATGAAAAAAGTCATCTCCTGAGTAAAATAAGAAACTTTATCGAAAAAAAAACATTTATTACAACAGGGTCATCTCGTAAGTGCCTGCCCAGTAAATGAAAACTTTATTGGAAAATCATTTATCACAACTGATTTATTCAAATGTACTCGTATTAACAACTAAACAAATAACAAAATTCATTTCACTAAGTAAAACTGTTTTAATTCTTGGTAAATACAAATACAGAAATCAATAATTTATTATTTCCACAGTTGCAAAAACAAAAAAAGTCTATAAAAGTGGAAAAAAGCAAAATAAACAAAAGTGAGAGAAGGACTATTTTATGCTAATAATAGTGCGTCATTGTTTACGTCCACATGTGCTTGTTACTTAATTAAATTGAAAAACTCCATTACTCTAATGAATGTATTTGTTTACACACACTATCACAGAATCATACGACGGCTGGCACAGAAAAGCAATAAAAAATCTTGCAGCAATATTTTCAACACTTTTCGCATCAAATAGCATTTTGGAGGTGATTAATTTTGTACAACCAGGAGAGTTTTCATAGAAATATTACTCGTGTTCCCGAGTCTGCAATGTGCATTTTTTTATAAATCTATAAGTTTGATTTAAAATAAACTATTTTAATGGTTTTTTTCAAAGACAATAAATAGAGGCATATGCTTGCACCAAATAAAAACTTATATATTCAGTTATCACTTCGTAGAATGAAAAAATATATTAAATGAAAGTAAATATATAAACAAGTTAAGGTGATGAAAAGTGTGATGGAAAAAGTTTTACGATACTCCTTTTTTAGAAAATAATGGCTTATATTTGTCTTAGCTACAAGCAAAATTTAGCCCTTAATACCTACGTATCCTTTTTAGGATAATTATTATTCAAACAATACAAGTTTTCTAAAAGTCGAAAAACATAGTTTCTAGTTTGCGTACAATATATTGTTGAAATCTTCTCAACATTTTATGCAATTCATATATATAAGAGTAGATATATTTCAAAAAAAAAAAAATAGTAACACTGCAATAATTATACCTTACTTTGTTATCCTTTATACACAATAACCAAGAGAAAGAAAATTATATCGATTTCAAACGAACTTAATTTTTCATAAAGTCGAAAAAGTCCTTCCATATGAAATTTTTGAAAAAAATTTTGATTTTGACACTGTTGCACTGGAAAAAGAGTTTGTTATAAGAACGATTTATATTATATTATTAATTACGCTAGAATATATATATATATATATATATATATATATATATATATATATATATATATATATATATATATATATATATATATATATATATATATATATATATATATATATATATATATATATATATATATATATATATATACATATATATATATATAGTAAAATATTATATTTTATGAGACAGATACCTGAAGGATATGGAAAGCTTTGCACATCAATAATTTTATATAAATTTTATAAAAAAAATTATTAGAAATACATCGTTTGTTCTGGCTTTAGCTCTTCATATGCTGACATTTCATTGGTCGCTAAACCAAATCGTCAGTGAGAGTTTAAGCAGTTTGAAAGCATTCAACCTCGGATGTTTTTTATTTTGCAAAAGCTCTAATTGTATTAACGATTAGTTGGGGAGAATATCCCGAATAATAAATTTCAATATTAAGAATTATTAGAAATATATTTTCAATTAAAATTTACTTATGTATATAATTCCATCTTCTTCGAATTGGAGTCATTTTAAGAAATTTCCATTCAATATTTATAGTTCAAAGGATTATATAAAGTTTACTATGCCATTTTGGCAGACTTCATATATGTCAAAGATAATTGGGTTATAAAATAGGATTAACCCAGACGCACAGTAAATATAAAAAGAATATAAAAGTTTGAAAAGTGTAACGCTATAAGGAACAATAAGCGAGAAATCTAATTAACAAATACATGGAAGTTTCATACCAACAAGCTTGAATATTTGTATTAAAAATAATTGTTGTCTTTCTGCTATTCACGCTGCTTTCAACACAATAATCATTTTCCTCTACATTTCAAAAACATGCATTATAAAACTGTCAGCAAATGTTTTAAGTCGTTTCTACTAACACTACGGTGAGGTGAAACGCAGCTTCTTGGATATTTGTCCTTTTTTCCTCTGACAACCCCTCCTTCAATACTTGTACGTGTGATAGTTTACATTAGCCAATATTTAGGGCTGCTTTAATATGTCTCAAGTATGAGGTTGTTTTTTATCCTCATTTCAAATGCTTTCAGTCCTCTTACAACTATTAATTTTAAAATCAAATTTTTTGTTACGTGTAGCTGAATTATTCATGACTATCAGGCTTTCAATAATAGTTTCTTAAAAGCGATATACGAGTATGGAAGTTATCTGTGTCCTTGCAACAACCTCAAAAAATAAACGTATAAGAAATAATCTGGCGAAAGCATTTAAAACAAAGTAAATCTTCTAAGCAAATTTTTGAGACAGACTGGGCAGATCAACATCGGTTTTTGAATTGAGAAAAATGGGTGTCGGGTAGTTACACCTGAATGAGGCAACCTTCGTATGTCGATAAGTTAAATTATGTATATAATTTTTATATAAATATGCCTGCTAGCAATTGCCACTAAGAGCAAAATTTGTATTTTGTGTTTGTATTTCCACTCTTGGTGCTAATGGCATCCAACTCCAACAAATCAAACAACAACAACTAATATAAAAATTTAACCAGGCATGGAAACAAAAGAAAAGCAAGAAAGGACAAAAGCTGTATGAGATAATTTCCATTAATAAATTCTACATATTTATAGAAAATGACCAATACATCCAGTAAGAGGAGAAGCTAAACTACAAAACTACAGTGTGAAAGAAAGGAATGAAACACAAAAAAACAGTGAAATACTGAAATACGAAGTCGAACGGGTTCATTAAGTTTTATTTAAGATAAAAAGAAAACAACAACAAAAAATGTAAAAAAATTTAAACTTAGTTGTTTTTTTAACTTTAGTTGTTTAGTTGTTTATCACTTACAAGTTCAAGAAAAAAATTAAGAAATTTCCTATACGTGTACTTCCTTTCCTTCGTTAACCATGACGCCTTGACCACTCCTGTCTTCTTTTTAGGTTTTAAGGATACATTTCGTAAAGGACAAGTGTACTTTTTAATTAAATTTTTTGTTTTTCAATTTTTTACTATAACTTGCTATTTTTAAGTTGCTTTTGGAATATTTTCTTTACATTAAAACTTTCTTTTTTTTAAGTTTTCCTGAAAGCAAGTGGGTGATATGCCTTAAAGACAAAACTCAGTAATATCTCCAAATTATGTTTTAAAAGAAAATTAATAAAAAAAGTAAAAAGTAAGTTTATTTATGTCAAGCTGACATTTTACAAATGTAAAAATAAACTCACATTTTTGTATCTGTTTTGGAGTTTTGCTTCGATCTTTTATTTGCATTTTGTTGATCTTATTTTAGGTGTTCAATTTGAGCAAGTGACCCCAGCTCTAGAAGAATTTCTTTCGAAGTATCTTCCACAATATGAAATCGATTATGGCTCTCATAACACAGGACAACAAAATGGAGCCGTCTTGAAAATTCATGGTACTTATAAGTTTTCATCTGCTGATTTTGAAAATACTACTGATTTATTCTTAGAAGTTCTAGTTTTATAATTATAGGTTTATTTTACATTTGAAAAATTTATAATACATTTTGTATTCAGGGCTTAATTTTTCTTAAACACTTCTCCAAACCATTTTTAATCTTAATGAATTATTGATGTTCACGAAAGTCCTTTTCGTTTTAAGTTTTTTATCTCGGTGGATGAAGCAAGACATCTTTATTTCATTGCAGTGTTTTGCTTAGTCCTTTAAACAATAAAATGTTTTAAATCTTTTAACATTTGATATTACGTAGAAATACAATATTCACATGGGCTGCAACTGATAATTCATTACAAGGATTGTAACAAAACCTTACCGCCAGTATCGGAAGGAGACCAGTTATTGTTCCTTTCACTGACAGTTTGGATTAGCGACCAATACAATGTCGACTTATGAACATCTAAAGCCACAACAGATAATACATTTTATTCAATCAAAGTGATATTTTTTTTATCAAATATAAGTACACAATTCAATAAGTTAAGATAAATATATTACAAAATAATAATATAAACAAATATTAACAATGTATGATGCATTCGACCCATATGGTGAAATTGCAAAATTAGTCTGATTTTATTAACTAAATAAATACTTCTAGCATATAAATGAATGATAAAAACTATTATAAATGTTACTTTCAGCTTTATAAAGATTAAATGGAGCCCATTTTGGTAGTAAAGTGACTAAAATTATAATTTCTACTAATTTTCTGCATATTCAGAATGTACCAAATTTTTTTTTATATCCAATACAACCATCAACATATAAGAATGTGGCGACAAGCATCACATACGTAAGTGGACTGATGAGGAAGTGTGGCGCGCCTCTGAAAATAGTGCTGATACTCGCATAATTTGCTATGTAGAGTTACAATTTAGTTTTTCCTCGTTCATCTTGGAATGTTGCCTCACAATTAACGTTCTCTTAAACTAAATACGCCAAAAACATAAGCCCACTAATCTAGACTAGGTATGTTTGAATCAAATCGATTTTTTTAAAGAAAGTTTTACAAAAATATAATGACATGAACATATTTCAATGAAGAGATTTTTTTATTATATGGTTTGGAAATATTTGTCTGTAAATTACTCAAATACTCTTCTATGTCTAAATTAAAGAAGCTAAAGAAAGTCAGTAAGGTTTTTTTTTCTAATCAACTTTCTTAATTTAACTAAAAACTATGAACAGAACTGTGGAATACTTTTCACTATTTGGGAATGTTATATTTTTCATTTAAGCAGTAATTTCAGCCGGGCGTTTAAAATATTTTTGAGATTTCTGGGATTATGTTTTTTAAATAATTTAGTGTTTGTTGTTGGCGTAGTTGAGTGTCAGACTACATTGGAAGTTTGGAAACAAGATCAAACCGAGTAAAACACGTTTGTGAGTTACCAGAGAAAATCATTCCTAATCCATTCTACGCAAGTTTTGATCCAAACTTGAATTGATTTATATGTATATTTAAATGTAAAAATTTCTATTTTATGCTTGTACGAATTTCAGCATCATATATTTAAAATAAAATTGAATATTTAGTTCTCATAATAAAATTTTATTGATGTTGAAAGTCTCTTGGGACAGGGAGATTAGGTTGCTTTATAAAATAACAACTAATTTCAACAAAAAAAAATTCTATCCAAATTGTTTTGTTTTTTGAATATATATATATATATATATATATATATATATATATATATATATATATATATATATATATATATATATATATATATATATATATATATATATATATATATATATATATATATATATATGATGTATTAAGTTCAAACTTCTTTTACTCTTCCAACATATTGAAACCTTTCAAATAATACTTCTCTAATTTAAATAAACATTATATTTAATCTCTTTGTTTTGTTTTTCTCTAAAAATTATGCACATCTTTAATTAATATTATTCCTTTACAATACTGTTGTAAAAAATTAACATCTTATTGACAATTGTCAGGAATTGTAACTTTTATTTCATAATCAAGGGCTCCCAATACACACTTTGTTGTATTTTGTTGTGTAAATTTAAATATGGTAAAATTACTAAATGGTTGGGAAAGTGTGTGTATGTGTTTGCGTGTGTATTTTGGCCAACATAAAAACAACAAGCAATATTTACAGCATGTAATATTACTTCTTTGTTGTTTTAGAAAAGCCATCACAGCATATTTTCTAATTTGAATAAACAATTCTACAAACTTTTTTGTGTATGTGTCTATTTGTCTCCAAACCTGTGATTTGGTTTTTTTTATGTGTGTGTGTGTGTATGCATACTTGAATGGTTGTAATAGTAGTATTAGAAAAATATTTTTGGCAATATGCCTGGAATTAATTTTTTTTACACTACAACAGTTATGGCAGATTTATGTAAGTGGAGTGTGTACATTTGTGCAGTCAGATGTATATTGAGGCGGATTCTCACATGGATATGGAAATTTGCTTGTGTGCATGTGTATTTGTTAGTGTAAAAATACCCAAAAGTTCTAATCGACAATCTATAATGAGTGTAAAGCTTTATGTTTGTGTGTAATAATACACACATATATTTCCATGTATGGCCTTTTTTCTCTTTGTTTAGTAGTGATATAATCTCTTAGGGTAACGCTAATTTTCTATAGTCAAGTGCTGGTAAAACAGCAGCGATCTTAGTTTCTTCTTTGTTGGGGATTCTGTAATGGAATAAAATATGTATTAAATGTGTGTTTTCGTGGAATAAAAAATGTGTTAAGGAGCATATTATTTCTTTAACGATATATTTGGAAAATTTCTCTTATCATGCAGTAGCGTGAGTGATATGAATTGGAAAATATTCTTAAGGAATAATCATTGCTCACCAGACATCGCTTAATATAATTTTTTTGATTTCTAAAGCCTTGCATTAAAAAGATATTGTATACTGCATTAAAAAATTTTATAAAATTGTGCAGTTTTTTTTATATATATAAAAAAGTTTTTAGAACTTCTTAAATTTAAACCTGGTTCTCTGTTCGAATTTAAGAAAAATGTTAAATAACTATAATTAGTCCAATTGGACAATTTTGCATGCAACATGTAATAAAAACATGGTGATTTAGTATACTTTTACATTTCTATTAATTTTAATTAAAAGTTATTTTATGCTTTTAACTTTATTTTACGTACAGTAGCAATAACATGTACGAGTATTTAAATATATTTGTTTAATATAAATATATTATATGTAATGTGTAGAGCTCTGTGTTCTCTTCAGAATTTTGTGTAAAATGGTGTTAAAAGCCATATCAAAAAATTTGGAATGAAATAGTAACAAAACAATGTTGGGGAATTTGTACTCTCTTCATGTTAAAGAAAAAACAAATAAAAAGTACCTGCAACCAACCAGCTAATTTTTGCAACCTTTAATATAATAACAATGGTACTTCCCTTTAAGCGTATGGCCTTCTTTTTCTACCAATGGATACGTAAAAAGTTGTTTATTAGAAAAAACACAATCGAGCTTAGGCCGGTAAAAATAGTTACAGTGGCGTACAGTTTAAGACTGAAAAGATGTTTTTTTTTTTTAATTTTTACTCTGGCAGATATGCGACTTAAGCAAAAAAAAAATTTTGAAAATCCGTTGAAAAAAAATAATCGGAATATTTCGTATTCTTCTGCACATGTCCCTTTTTTTCATTTACACCCAATATGTTACCACAAGTCATAAAATAATTCATTTCTACATCATTTTGTATGTCCTTATGAGTTTTAGAAAGCCAACCAACGTCGATTTTTTTTTTTTTTTTTGATATTAAGATTCAAGAATAAAGTTATCTTAGGAATATAAAAGAATGACGCAGTGACCGAGAAAAGTTATAAGAATTTAATATTCTATGGAGTACGTCAAACAGATTAATAAGGACAAGAGCGGCAAACGTTGCGTCTCATATACCGTAGGAGTAACATTGATGTTTCATACGTAAATGATCGCGACAATATTACAATAACAATGATAAGAAGCTGTAAAAATATAATTATTTTAAGTAGTTTTGTTGTCATTAATCAAACTAAACTGTTCCATATATTATTTTCTAAGTTTTACAATAAAAACACTAATAAAAGTAAAATTTTAAACAGCAAACAACAATTTAGGAAAATTAAGGAATATTGAGAACAAACTTCGGATAACGATTTTTAAGCAAAACAAAAGAAATGTGAAATATTGTAGAATATACATAATTGAGAATCCCTATTCTTTAGCTTGTAATATTTATAAAGTATCATGAACGTAATGAGAAGCAGGACGCCAAAATGAACAAAATAACTGAAAATTTATATTAATTTCAATATGAAACTAAAAAAATCTATCACCAAATCGTTTAGTTAGGTGAAAAGTAACCGAAATCTAAAGTTTCGCAGGTAACATTTTTAGAATATAGCAAAAATAATGTAAGAAATTATGCGAAAAAATAGTAAAAGGTCTAAAAAATTTTCTAAAAACGGCAGTAGAGATATAAAAATAAGAAAATGTTATTCGTTTTGGGAAAAAACTCCAACATGTGATAAAATTTAGGGAATTCTCTTCTATAAGGAAGAGCATAGTAATAATTATATTATATAGTAGAAGAATTATTATAGATATATAGTAAAAGTAAGAATTGTTAGAGCATACATTTTTTTCTTAAAAATTAAATTAGTTTATTTTCAGCTCATTAGGTTATATATATATTTTTTTTTAAATTTTGATTAAAAGGAACACTGTTTATTTATTGTTTTCCGTTTCCTGTGGTGAACTTCGCTTCTTAGCGCACTATCTGAATCCAACCTTTTAGTGTTCACGCTGCGTTGTCTCAGTTTTCTTCATACAAATTGTGTAGGATGAAGAATTTTTGACAGCTAAATACATTTTTCCGTTTTGGTTTAGGTTTGTCTAAAAATGAGTTGGTATATGAAAACAGCTGTATATTGATTTCGTTAACTTTTTTATCATAGTCTTACTACTTGTGGTTACAAACATATAGAATTAAGAAATAGTTCTTATTTCTGCAGAAAATAAAGTAGTAATTATATATTCTCAAAAAATTAATATTAAATTTACAAATATTTATGACCGAATAATAAAAATTTTAAATCGTGAAAGCAAGCGATTTTATGAAAATGTAGTTTTAAATTATCCATATATTTTACTTTTTGGTAATTACAAAAATAATTCAAAAATAATTGGCGTCGTTAATTAACTAAAGTAATATAAAAGTAATATGGAACTTCATACAAATAAATATTACGTATACGCTAAGAGTCACTCACGCACACACTTGCTATAGGATATTTTGAATTCCGAATCAATTTCCTTGATGATACAAACGAAATCAATAGCCTTAAAATGCACAATATTTTGGAACTGATTTTCAGCAATTAATTTAATATTTTTCTTTTACAAATACATTTATGTAAACTTAATATTATTATTTAATTATGTTGTTCTCTCTCAGTAGAGTTTAACACCTTGTGTCAATTTTATTTCATAAAATTTATGGTTGTTCTTTAGTGGACAAATTGTAAATAAATATTTATAAACTAAAATTGGAATTTATACTAAAACAATGGAAGATAATAGAAGCAATATAAAACAAATTAACTTGGAATTCATGAAACTACTGTTTCAGGTTAAATTAAAGGGTTTGGCTTTATTCCCAAACTAAGTTTTCGGGTACCACATTTAATATAATTTAAGTGCTAAAAGTCTGCTGCAGAATTTTTCTAGAAACGCTTGAAATATAAAGACTTTTAAGCACATAAAAGATGTATATTTAAATTCAATATAGTGCATATTAATATTTAATATTTTATTGTTTGTTATTGGCAATTTTTAATATTTCATTGACGCTAACCAAATCATCAAAATTATATAAAGCGAACTGAAATAATAGTGGATTTCTGAAATTAGTTCTCTTTGGAAAACAGTTTTATTTTATAATTTGTGTGTAAAATTTTTCCATTTAAGGCCGTCACTGTTACTGCACAGAAAACGAATTTCCGAGAACTGTTAGTACATTTTTGGCCTCGAAGGATCAACTAGTTATAGAATTTGTTAGAAAAATTACGTCTGTACATTTATCTATAAAAACTACTCGTTCACTATATGAGAATATAGATTCTCTATTGCTCTTCTTCCCACTTATTTATCCACAGCTGCTAAACACGCTTTTGATTAGGCGTTTTAGCGCTATGACGTTTAGAAATTCTGATATGTGACCAAATATTGTGCACTATTCAACATCCTACTCTAGCTCTACTTGATTATGGTTACAGTTGATGGTGAAATAAGTATCATATTTTTTCTATTATATCCTGTGGGCTCAAACTTTTTCTTATTAAATTTACCTCCATGAATGCCCAAAATTGTAGAAAAATTTTTCGTTGTAAGTTAAACTATATAAAATATTAAATAAAAAAATGTAATATCTAAGTTGAGAAAAAAACATACTGCCACTTAATCCATCGGTACCATCCTAATGTTTAAGAATAAATTGCATTTATTTATTGTAAGTGCTTTGCTTGCCCGAGTATATTTGTACAAAATGCATATTTTTCTACGTGTGCATTATTCCAGTTGAGGTCATACGTAATCTCTCAAATTGAAAATTAAAAACGACAATTGAATTATTTTGACCAATAGAGGGCTTTAAGCAGGCTTTATTTGTAAATCCTTCTGTATTAGATTTAAAAGACTTGATAATATAATTTATTTACAACTGCAGTTGAACATTTTTATGTACAAATAATGAATACGTTTTCATCATGGATAAAATAAGTTTCGTTAATAGAAAATAATATATTAAGATTACAATTTCATAAGTTAAGGATTAAGTATTTGTTAATATATTTATTTCATATTTTATATTTTGCTTTATGATGAAAATATATTTATATTTCACTGAAATTTCTATATAAAAAAGTGATTGAATTGTATAAAAGTGTTTCTAAAGAATGTGTAAAAACTCCACATTGATGGAATTAAAGTTTTTTATGCAAATAGGTTCTATAATAGAAAATACAGTATTTGCTAGCCCTTGCAAGTTTACCATTTAGACGCCACTGCAATAGTAAATTATTTTCAGGCTTATAATTAAAATGCCTAATAATAAAAGCTTGTAATTACATTATATTTAAATCATTATAAAAGGAATTATATGTTACAAACATGTTGTCAATTGCTCCTTCTTTGATGACACTTACATTTTTCATAATTAAAGGTCTACTTGTTAATTTTTTAATACAATGTATCGTCTATTACAATATCGGCTGCAGTAGAAAAAGCTAAAAAAAACCTCTTGTGGTCTATAGATCTTGTCATTATATTGATTTTATCTATTTTGAATTATATATTGTATGCACATTTATAAGAAGCTCCTTTTTGTAATAATTGTACAATGAGAGGACATGATTGTGTTCTCAGATATTGTGCAATTAATACATTTAATAAATTTTTGTAAAGAATTGGACCTTAAACTTCATTACAAATAAACAATAATTTGAGAATTTTTATTTAATTATAAGAAATTTTTTGATGATGCTAGTGACTCAATCGTGGGATGGTTGATACGATTCTGATAAAGTCTTTGCCGCAAACGCTGAAAGTGTTTCTTTTTATGCTAATTAAATAAGTTTAAACAAAATTTGATTTTTAAAATTTAATTAAGAAGCTAAATGAACAAACATTCTGCACACTCCAGTACAACAACTAAAATTCCTTTGGCGGTATATATTTCATTTAGGATACATACTTCAAGCTTTATTTCTGTCCTACTGAAAATATAAAGCACAAATGTAAATCCCTTGCTCATGACAAGGTCCTTTCAACTGTAACCACAAGGCTTGCAGAACGATAAAAATCAAAACCCTCAGGTTTAAACTACTTTCGGTTTGGTGTTAATTATAACAAACAACTTATTCTTATTAATCAAAAAATTTAACAACTTTATTTTGCGAAATATTCGTTTCTAGTCTTAATTTTTCTCCGCTAAAAATAAACTTGAGAAAATCCTTGTTTGATTCAACAAATTGAAAAATCTCTGGTGTTTTTCTATGACCGAAATTCCAATGATCTCAAGCTTATATTATTTTGAAGCATCTCTGTGCATAATTTAGTAATTCCTCCTTTGACTGTCCCTATTTTAATTTATACAAATTAAAGCAAAAATCCAAAATACAGCGCAGCATGTGGCTGCCCTTTTTGATTTTTAAGCACAACATGAAATAATGCCATTCCCCAGCCACACGTGGTCCTTTAACTGATTTTTATTAGAAAATCAACATTCACCACATCCTGTCTGCATTTTCTGTTGTTGTTAATAAAACAGTTAAACTAATAAAACTGTCTCCTTGTAGGATTGAGCCGCCATGAGTAGATTATTTAAAAGGATATTTGTTCGAAGTCGTTAATATGTACGTGTGTATCTAATAGTCCTCCTCTTATGCTGATTTCATGCTTTAATATTTTCTGCCTTTCGTTTCATTATGCCTTCACCGTTTTCCTTTTAATTCTATCATCTATAAGAGGCTTTTATCCTAAATTCAGTTCACGTTTAGTCATGATGCTTCAGGTGCTCCACCACTCATATAAACGACCACATTAATATAATGGCTATGAGCCGATAATATCATATCCTAAATAGACTAAAGGGTGCTCCCGAATTCATATTTTAAATTTCGTATTCTATAAAATCTTTAAGTCTTGTATATCTGTAATTGTATATGCTGGTAAAAAAAATTACTTTAGCACCATGCATTTTGGAGCAGCCTTTATTCTGCTCTTTTCTAATATATCATGTACTCCTTTACCGTTTTATGCATTTGAAATAGGGACTCTGTCCACTTATGCATTTGCAATGGGTCAAAACAAATGTAAAATCAAAAAAAAAAAAAAAAAAAGATAAGCTTCAGTTTAACATTAGATGAAACTGATTTATGAAGAGATTTGTTTTAGTTTTGCAGCCGGTCTCCTATGGCTTATTTGTTGTTATGGTTGTTATTTCAAATAAGGATAAAAGATAAATATGATTGCAGATTAGTTAAACATTTGGTTGAGCATTGTCGGCAAAGGTCACTGTTTAGCTTTTAATACACAATTCACATTTTATGTAGATTTATTTATTCTGTTATTTGTGTTTGAATGTATGAGAGTTTAAAGGCAAAAATGTCCTTGTTTTTGTTACGTACCCAATAAAGGTTTTATTTAAACTTTTAAAAAGAATATGTTTGTAAGAACATGTTTGTAAGAAAATTAAGAACTTACTTTCTTTTTTGATTTTTAAAACGCAAAACAAGCTGACCTTTCGTTGACAAGGCTTAGAACAATATTAGGAAATACAAGTATATATTGATGTGTCGACTTATTTTTACTATAACGCATCATAGAAGCGTTTCAAATCATTTAAAAATATATAAAAGTTGTATAAAATCATTGCTTTGTTCCATGAAGAAATAATTCAATAACTCAGCTCAAAAGGTTTTGGGCATATTAGGAAACAAAACCTTTATATTGATCTCAGTTCATAGATCTCAGAAAATTCATCTAATTATAATATAGTCATAACAAAGTCTTTCATTATCAGTATTAAATTGGATACCCAATATCAGTTAAACCAGTAACTGATGCCAATAAATGAGCATCATATTGGCTAATGCTCGGATAACGAGTGGAGATCTCTATATTATCAACAACAGCAAGAATTGAATCAGAATCGTATACAACTAAGAGTGTTTACCAAATCAAACTCAATGCAAAAATGCTGGACGTCCCTTAATCAAATATCGTGCCAATCAAAGACAAAGATGATTCGACAAAATAGTACTTTTTTTGTCTACTACTAGAAACATTTTGCCGATACTCTGTTGCTGCTGGCTCTTGTTAGATGAAATACAAAGCCAGTTTGCCTCGCATTTACGTTTGTGATCTTTCAAAAATTCAAAAATTTAATCTAGTGGTCCTGTTCTCAAGGCTAAGTTTCGTTAGTTGAAATTGTAAAGAGAAGGAGGAAAGAATACTTTACTTACTCTGCAACTCTCCTGCAATGGAGGATTAATGCCTTCACCTACCTGGCAGTAGGTACATCAGTAGTCTTACAATTATTTAGTCAGAGAAAACTAAGTCCTCCATTGCGAGTAGCGTAAAATTTGGACGCTGATACCATTACGAAATATAGGCGGCTAAAAGCTGGGGCACATAAAATCCGTCATTCGTCATCCGTCGTTTTTTTCAAAAAATATTTAAACACCAAACTTACTTGAGTAATTTTTATGTAAATAATTATTGTAGGGTGACAAACCATTCATCATTTGAAGCTTATAATCATTGTCCTATTGGTAAGTGCACGAGCAAGTTGCACAAAAGGATGTGGAATTTTTACAAGTCTATGTAGACAACTAATTTATGGTCTGGAATAATTTTTGGTTATGAAAAACTTAAAAAATATTATAAATGAAATATATCAAAACTGATTTTATCATTAGAAATTTTAAGTACCGAAACTACTTCTACTCCTTAATGAAATGTTGATTCCTTACAAGAGTAAAGTATATAAAACATTTAAGTTACATTGAACTAAAGATTTAAAATATTTAGTAGAGTATTATTGCGGTTTTAAGTTTATTAAAATGTTTACTTTAAAAATGTTTTAATTCATTTCAAATAATTACCTTGTTGTTACATCTGGCAGTGAAAAACTTTGTGAAAAAATTAAATATCAAGTAGTGATATTTTTTGACTTTAAATTCAATAAAATGTCAGCGTCGAACTCTCAAACAGAATGGTGACCTAAAATTATGTTTGTGTCTCCTTATTCCACATTTAATGGTTCCATGCCTTATAAATTTAAAAAAAACACAAGTTTTTTGCCCTTATTGGAGCTGACAGATGTGATATAGACTCTAGCATTATCTGGCATTATCTCTCAGTAAACTTTGGCATTCGATGACGGCCCCACACCCCAAATAATTTTACTCAAGAAGTTTTTGACAACATATTTTTTGAATTAATTTTATATTCAGCTCAACCTTGTATATATTTTTGCACAAAGAAATATACAAAAATATAATTTTTAAATAATTAATTTCTAACAGGCATTAAAAATAATTTAATATTAGAATTCAAAATTAGGTTAATATTTAATTTATTTAATTACCATTATGTGTAATTAAAAAATAAAGCCTTTTTCACTATTATTTATTGTGTTTTAAATGACATGTTTTTTTAAATATAGTTTAACTTATATATGTAACGGGTATTTTATTAAGTGCGTTAGATATTAATTAATGTAATTGATTAGTTTTAGCAAAATGTGTTGTTTGTTGTGGCTTTAGCTGTTCATAGGCCGACCTTTCATTGGTCGCTAAACAAAATCGTCAGGGAACTTTAAGCAGTTTGCAACATTAAATGAAATGCCGACATATGAACAGCTTAAGCCACAACAAACAAAACAGTTTGCAAGAACTATAATTTTTTTAACAATAATTGGAGAGAATATCACGAAGCAATAAAATGCATTAAGAAGTATAAGTGATAAGTTTTAAACTATTTTTTAATGTTATTACGTATGAAATGTAATATTTCTGAAATATTCGCCTTGGCTTTGCGGGTGGCGCACATACAAAATATCAATTTTTTCACAACTCTGGAAGCATAAATCAGACTAAATTTGGCCGATAGTAAGAATAATGTTGGTTTTGAAGGTCGCTTGGGCTTGTGGCTTATGTGTCACAAGAAAACCACACAAAGAAAGTTTTAAAGTAGTCAAATCATATAATCTCGATAGCCAGATTAAACCAACTCTATGTCAGATGACAATGCCCACAAATCGCTCATGCATAATGTGGCATGAGCCATGTGCCTTTTAGCGCATATAATTTAGGCCAAAAAAAGTTAGTAACCATGTATTTACTATGCTCTCTGCTAACAGTGATGGTCTAGCCTCGTTCTCAATAAAATATGGAGCGATGACGCCGCCACACCGATCGGTAACGCAAAGTGCATTGGATGTCCTCATCAGCAAATACCATATTTTTATTGAAGTCTTTAAACAACGACTGCTACTATCCCTTGAGTGATAAAAACAGAAATAATTAATTCACAAAATTTTGTACTTTAATTGTGATTTAACTTTATTTTTATATGTATATCAAGAAATTACCATCTTTTGATTATGTGGGTCAGAATCAGATAAGTCTTACCAAGTGTATCACTTTCAAGCCATTGCATTTGATATACAGTCAACAAAAAGTTTGGGTATTCTTTACTGGCTCAGTTGGAGTTTCCAGCATTTGCAGTCATAAATGCAGAGACATCTGTTAGTTTTCTTAAAATTAATGATGTATTTGAGGAAGAGCATCATTAGAAAAATACAGAATGATTTTAATAAAACTTCATGTTGAGTTCCATGTTAAATTACCCGAGATGCATCTCAGTTAATATATAAAAAATACTTTTCAAATTAGTCCATTTTAAGGATTTACATATAAATTATCTTGTAATTTTACGATTATAATTTCACTATGATACAAAAGTGAGTGAAATAATACGCAAGGGTTTCTATTTTAGCAATTTTTGTTTGCTGGAATACAGAAAGTATGAAGAAATTTATAATTTTTCTCCACTGTTTCTTTAGGTGAAAAATAATGGTATTCGTAAAATTTTTAAATTTATTAATTTGAATTTATTTTTAAATTTTATCTGAAATTTTAAAGACTTTTGCTTGTCAAACAAAAGAAAAATTTTGAATTTTCAATAGAAAAGGGGCATAGGGTGTTTATTAAAGTTTTGAGAAAAAGAAAGACTAGACTTAAGAAAAAAAAAAAAAAACTAAGAAGACATCAATAAATCACTTCAAAATTATATCAAGTTGAAAAATGGTCTTGGTACGTGTCCCAAATTCTTTAGAGAAAATAAATAATTTCAGTTGTTATTAACTAGAATTATTAACCTGACCTAAATGAGGCGGGATATATCATGCTTTAGATTACTATAAAGGCATACTTTTTTAAATAATATTATTGTAATGAAAGATTTTTCGTTTCAGTTTTGTAATTTTTAGATTTTGCTTGACGTAAGTACATGCCGTACAACATTGAAATCATCCTTATTAGAAAATACACGTACAAAAATATGGCTGGTTACGTTACACGCCATTTCGTGTGTTATTAAAATAATATTTTGTTATTAAAAGTATTCTTTTTAAAATATATTTTCTATTTCCTGTTATATGAAAACACCCAGCCAACTGATTAAAAAGAAAATTATTTAAATCGAAATTAACCAAAAAGAGATTACAAAACTTTTTCTTTGGCATATTTGTCAACAATAAGTAATATTAATATTAAAGCATATTTTCCTTGAGGATAGAAAGGTAAATCTCAAATAGCAAAAGAAAAAGCATTAGGATTATTAGCGCGCAAAGAGCTTCTTCTGAGCACAGATATATCGCTTATTTAACAGCCAGCACCACAACTCGAAAAATTATTATTTTTTGTTGTTAAAAATGCCAGATTATTGTTCATATCGTTAAGTATTCTGTCTAAAAAAATTAAAAAAAAATATCATCTCTTTAAATTATCAACAAATTTCCAACAAGTTGCGTATATGATAAAATCTTTAAACTGGTTTTTTGCAAAATCATATTTTCTTAGTTATTACGTTATTTGAACAAATGAGCGCTTTGTATGTAATGAATTATATTTTTCTATTGTTAGTTCATGGAAAATGTATTAGTACCAGCTTTTATTTACGCTGCTACTACTTAATGCAAAATAATTCTAACATCATTTATAATTTATTAGTCAGATAAATCAAAGAAAATATATACAAACCATTGAACAGCTGAATTTAAGGCCGTAATAATTTGTTTTTATTATTCTTTAGGCATTTTTTCTGATAATATTTATTTATTAATGACAGCTTGAAATAAGTTTCGTATAAATAATGTTTCAGGATTAGCAACAAATAATTGAGACTATTTATAATCACTGATTTACCTCCTTTTTGAAATTCTCATTCCAATAAAATTTTACATTATAACTTAAAAGCCTGACAAAAAAATTGCTGATTTAATTTATATGGTATTGTTAAAGAAAGACACTTAAGTGTTCTTCAACTGAAATATTAATGATTTTTTTGTTTCTCGAATGACATTTTTTATATACCATTAAGTATATGAGGTGCATATAATAAATCAAACTTTTGTTTCAAATAATAAATTGTTTTCAAATATAACTGGTACTAAACGCCTTAAAATATGCAAATACTTAAAAAGCTCTTGAAGGAAAGTAATTACATAAGCAAATCTGTGGCTGACAGCAGTAATCAAGTATATATTAATTTAGTTATGCATTTTTTGCCAAATGTCCTTTTGATATATAAATCGACGTAAACTCTTAATTTCTCTCTTTAATTCACTTAGAAAAACCATTTACATTTTTGATAGCGACAAGTATTTTTCTTTAAGTAATTCTTTAAGTAATTCATATTTATAAATCAGTGAAAACTATTCCCGATATCCTTTTAATAAATTATTCACCAAGTTGTTGTTTGTTTATTCATAAATATCAAAATATTTTAATACTTGCACATACCCGCGACTTCGTTTGTGTGCGGAAATTAGACTATTCTAAGTAATTGAAATAATAAATAGATAAGAAATGTTTAATGTTCATTTGTGTGTATACATATATATATATACTTTTGTAGACAAAGTATGATGCTAATGAGAAACCAACATAAAGTTCATGTTCAACTTTATGAACAGAGGGCAACCAAATGAATCGCTGCCCCTTTCGGCATTTGCCAACGGGTTGTAAATGCTATTTTAGAGAAAATATGCAAACTTTTATTGGTAATTTAAAGTTCTTAAGGATAATATCACTCGAAATATCAATAAAGCAATTTAGTTTATAATTACTTTGCTTTGTATACAAATTAATATTTTAAAATAAAAATAAAACAAAAATAAAATAAAGGAATAAGGCTTTTCCCTAGGAAAAGAACAAGACACAATACTGTGAAGGACATAACTATGTTTAACGTTAATATATATGAAATACGTTAATACAGAGATTTACATTTTTTTACATCACTGTAATGCATATAGTCATATAATAGCGACAAATTTTTATAAGCAAATTTTTCTGTTATGATGAATATAACAGCATGTTTGACAAAATGATTAGAGTAAATATTAATGGCTGCTCATAACTATGATTGTAATGACCACAGATTTTTCTTGTGAAAATCGATAACTTTCAGTATTTTTATTCTGCTTCCTACACACCATGATTGCTTGGTTCTATGGCGATGATATATTCTTGCCTTTTCGTTTATTTAAATATCTTACTCTCTGATTTTTACATAAAAAACGTGGTTGATACCATCTCAAAATTTTTGGTCTGATGATTATATCAAACATGGTGTTGTGTTTGTCATAAACGTATTGCAATAGTGCTCAAAACCATATTACCATTCTTATAAGAATATTACAACAAAATTAATTTTTTTGTGTTTATGTATATTTTCACAAACTTATATAAATGTACTTATATTTATATATGCTCATGTGGTTGTTATAAAAATTTCTATAATATTCTTAGGGAATTTACAATAGTCTTCCCTTATTTCTGTCCTTATTAGATTTTTTTAATCAGACTTTAATTTCATTAATATTTTCACACCAATCTCTTTTTTTAAGATTTTGTGATATTAATAAAAATTCTTATTTTTATTTGAAATGTGTAAACTATTGTTACACAAATTGTATTTCCTGTATCGAATATCTTAGTGGTAACAATCATTCAATGATAGAAATTCATACATTTAGATACTCAAGATGAAAAATAAATGCTCAATCACCATTTTAATAAAAATGATTTTACTGTCTCAATTAAAAGTATGTATGTCAAAAATTAATTACAATACGACCGCAATAATTATTTTAAATAAGGTCTGTCGTGCACCTATTTCTTCCTTTTGGCAGAAAATATTCAATGAATCCACAATACCCCATGCAAGGAATCTACTTCTATGATATTTTGTTTATTAATAGTGTAAGATTTTTAATTATATGAAAATTGTATTATTATAACAACAATACTGAGTAATAACCTCTTATAAATAGAAAATTACATAAAAAACTAATTGAACCGCTTTGGAAGTGGAGGCAGCAAAAAATTAGTTTGGGTCAATTTTACCCAAAAATAACAAATGGGCTTAGGACTTGTTTTTTAATGTACTTTTTAAATTTTTTTGATGTAATTCTTTTTTTGTTTTTCAAATGCTGTTAATGATAAAATAAATTTTCATGTTGACGAAATATCATTAAAGGGGGATGAGAATTATGGATAAGTTTGACAACGGAATGATGAAATGCTTTAATAAGAAATTTTTATTATTAGAGTCTGCCTTAATGGCATCAAACATTATTGCTTACTTGTTTAGAATAATTAATGTGAAATAAAAGACGTGATTTAGAAGAAATTTTTATTATCAGAATATTTATGTTGCTTTAAACATTTTGGAGACTTTGGATACACAACTACATGACCACAAATGACATTGGCTGCAGTTGTCGCCATGTAGACAAATTATTTATTATAATAAAAACGACAAAATTATTATAAACAGCTGATATTTCAAATTGACATTTCAGTACACACATTTGAAGTAAAAATTGTTGAGATTTGAAATTTGTAATGCTCATATATTAATTGATACAATCAATATAACAACAAAATACTCACAATAAACACAAATCAAATCATTAACGAATAGTCGAAAAACATGAAATTCAGTGATAATATTTGACTTTCATAAAAATTTAATTACTTATTCAATATATGCACACTTATGCCACATTCCAATTAAAAAAAATAACAAAATATTGGATAGCATAGGCCGTCAGTTGCCATTATAGCCAGCTTACTTGGGCCCAATTTCCTTAATTGCGTACAGCTTAGGTCCTACCTATCCCCATATGGTATAGAACCAATCTGTCTTCTGAATAAAAAAAGTTTTCCTTTGAACTCACAGTCTGCCAGATCTCTCAATTCGGACATGATTGGTCTGTCCGTGTGAGTAAATTTCTTCAATAATAAAGCTGTATATTATCAGGGGAAGTGTTCCACAGTCTCTTAGCCCTACAAACTGTGATAACTTCTAGAGATATATTGCATAGAAGATTTTTTCTCTTTTTGTATGTACATATTAGAAAATGTCATGTTAGTATAACTATTGCCATCTGAAGTTGTTCTTGGGAATCCTAAATATATCTTATGGCCTTCAACAAAAACATTTGTGCTAGATGGATTTCGTGACCATATAGAAAGATTCTGAGGGCTACCTGGTATAAGCTTCTCAGTTTTCAATGGAACTCCAACTAGTCAGTCGATTGTTTTCTCTTGCATGCAAATCTCTCCCTGGACTATATCATTCGCGCTGATGTAACGCTGATAGCACCCAAAAAACCTTTTAGCTAAAATACCTAAACGAGCGCACTGTCAGCCTTTCTGTCAATACAAGTTCGAATGTTTAAACCAAGTATTCTCTAAAGCTCTCGACTGTTAGCTGCACTCTTAATTGCCAGTATTTCGACCTGAAGCAATCTTCATTGTTCCGCTAGCATAAAAATCCTTTTTACAACTTGGATCCGTTTGTGTACACTTGAAGCACTTTTTGCTGGCGTTAAGAAGCGATTGTCTGAGGTGTCCACCTCAGGCGCATTGCCCGCAGCCAGTCTTCTCTATGGTTCAGTATCATCTAATCTTATAACCGAGATCCTTGCATAAGAAAGAATATCACTGGTGGTGTAGTATTTGATTCGACCAAGGTAGATTCACCACAATCGCAGAGTAGGTGGAGTTCACGAAACGTCTGCATCCTAAAACAGTGAGATTATAATGACTGTGTCAAAAAGCCATTTGACACTCTTAGGCTTAATGCCCTATCTGACGTATAGAGGGCAACAACAAACCCATGCAGAATATATGAAGTCATGGAGAAATCCATATAATCAAATATATAAATTTCCGTGTTAATTATTTTTTCTTACACGGAGTGATTCAAAATGCTTCCAGTTAGTAAAAATTTTAGTTTTCTTTAAAAAATGGAACTCTTTTTTCAAATGGCTTACAAAACAAGGCTTAATTACAAAATCCTAAACTGAAATTAAAATTTTTTCCTTCCGTAATTTATTCAAAGTTATTCTTAACAAACTTTATGCTTCTTTTGATCGCTTTTTTCTCAAAACTCCCATTGTGTATGGGGAATGGTATTTTTCATTAGTGAAAAACACTGACAAAACCCACGAATTGTTCAACATTATGTGGTCCCAATATTAAACGTAATTATGCGGCACCATATTTTATGTTTTCTCTTCTTGATGAATATTCTGTGTAATTTTTTTATATCAACATTGGGGAACTCAAAAACACCTTTAAATTTAAAACTAAATCAAGGAATTGTATAAAAAAATTATTTTAATTGGATGGTTTTTGTGTTATAAATGTTGTTAATTTAATATATAAAAAAATTGTAGTAAATTTTTTTCAAATTTAGTTTTTATTTCAAAATAACCTTTTGTTTATTCACGCCTTAATAAATTCAACCTTTTTTATAAATCTTATTTCATTGGTAAAATAAAACTCTACAGATTTTAAATTTTATATACTTCTTATCACACTTTTGCTGTCATTAAAAGAGAAAATAAAACCAAATTGTAGAAATAAATTCCGCTTATTACCTTTGACATTACGCTAGAAAAATATCCTAAAAACATAAAAAACTTACCGAAATTTATATATTTATTTTCATTTCATTTGCCAAAACGCAATTTTCAAAAAAAATCCAATGAAATAATATTTAACAATTGTTTTCATGCAAATTAAACCAATTAGAAGCCGTGAGTGAGTGGTTTTATTTCTGGTGGTTTTATTATATTTTTATATAATTTCCTTATTTTGTGTTGCCTTATTCCTTGAAGGTCTCTATAATTTTACAAATGTTTTCACTTTCTCTTAAAAGCAGTTTCGCTTTCTTTTGCTGTTAAATAGGGCGTCATCTTTCATTCCCTCATTAAAAAGAAAAAAAATTTTAATAAGAAACAAACTCTGCACTAAATTTAATTCTACATTTTAAATGTGTCTTGGTCACACAAATATACACACGCATTCTAACATCATGAAATATTTATATTCCGTTTTCATTACTGCTGTAAGAACTCATTTTTCCCCATAGTCGTTGCGAGAGAAGATCAATAAGGGAAATTAAGTTTTCATGGTGTTACCATTCTGATAAAAAGAAATAATAAACGAAAAATAAAATAACTAAATATATCGTTGGCTGAAATGCAAAATCACACAAACAAAAAAAATGGAGATGGCTTTCTTGTCGAACTTTTACAATCGTATAAAAACTGGCGATCTCTAAATCAAAAAACCAAACAACTTCACAAAAATGTCAGATTTTTTTATAAATCAAAAGTTACTTGGAACTATTTCATAGAAAAATATGTAATACATTGACTCGACGTTTGATTTCAAGTTGAAAATGATTTAAAGTTAAACTCTTCCCCGAACGATAATTGTTTGATAAAGATTTGAAAGCAACTTGAAAAACATAGAATTCTCAACAAAAATTTTTTTGTTCGTAATATATTTTAAAGTTCGTAATATATTTTTTATTCACAAAGAAGATATTTTTTTTTTTTATTTTAACTTTGAATTGCTGTTGGTCCTTGAGATCGATTTTTTTAATAAATATTAATTTCAAATGCAATATATCGCTAACGCTAACAGATGTTATAGTTAAAACAACTTTTAAATATCTAAAATAAAGATTTTATTTTACGTTTTGCCTAATAAAAATAATCACTGACATCCACATACGTCTTATTGTATACTTGCAAGAGAAATAAAATAGAGTCATATGGAAAGTTTCGAAAAATTGTCATTATATTTTAAATACATATAAACAAAAGGCCTATTTAATTAACAAGGAGGCACTTTTAGAACAACAAATGCACTTTGGCTTTGTTTTCATGTAGGGCCCCATTATCAATAACATCTGACTAATTTTTTTCTTAAAATTTCTAAACTTTTTACTTCTTTTCAAGATTCAAGTTTTGAAATTTATTTTGAAATTACCAAACACATAAAGGCTTTTAAGGATGTCTTAATGTCAATATTTGGCAATGGCTTTGAATTGCGAAAATCAGCATGGTACAAACCATTATAAAATACTAGATGAACCATAAGTTCAAAATGAATTTTAGTGAAAATTCTAATGCTTTGTTTGCAAAATTAACCAAGACGGAAAAAAACATAATTAAATGTATTTTTTTAATAAGGCAAAGATTTTAACTCTATTGTTATATTTTTCTAGATTTGAACATTGTTGCTTAAACGGAAACAATAAGCACCTGCTATAGCCTCTAATGCTTAGTATCCTGGTTTTGCACATTATGGCACTAAATTGCTGATTAAGCAGCCTTTAAGGCGTATTTTTATCGATTTATTTTTATATTTATTTATACACAATGTATACACAATAAATAAATGACTTGAATAAAAACTACAAAGCATAATAAAAACAATAGGTCTGTTCATTTACAAAAAGTATTTATTTTGTTACTTGATGTTAGTGGAAGGGTTTTATTAATTGCTAATAAAAATGCACTAGAATTTAAACAGCAAAAATATTTTAAAAGTAGCTATTAGTTCACTTTTTACTTGTAAGAATTCTTCGAACAGGATGCCTTCTTAAGCGGAAAAATTCTTGGCATTTACTTCTTTGTGAATTTTCAATTTATTTTAATAAATAAATATATAAAATTAATAAATTGAAGATACTTCGACCCGGAGTGCAAACTTAGGCTTTCACTTATCCTTAGGGAAAATTAAATTTCCATTTATCATTATTTTGGCTCCGCAATAC
Source organism: Germaria angustata (assembly GCA_963681545.1). Taxonomy (NCBI): domain Eukaryota; kingdom Metazoa; phylum Arthropoda; class Insecta; order Diptera; family Tachinidae; genus Germaria; species Germaria angustata. The sequence continues at coordinate 35,561,042 of OY813001.1, forward strand.
ATGTCACTTTAAAAATTTTTTGTCGTTCTTGTCATTATTGTTACACCCAATGAATTCCAGAAATGCGTTCATTTCACTTCAGCATATTTGTGGTAGTGTAATCTTTTCGTGTTTATATTTTCTTTTATTTGAACTTACAGATCTTGACGTGTATACATTTATATGAGTATTGTTGCAGGTTTTATGGACAGTTTCATTATATTGAGTTGTTCTAACCTTTTTTCTAGGTTGAACATTTCTTTAAGTTCATATTTTCTTTTTTTCTCTTTGGGTTCAACAATTTTCATGTTTTCACGTTTCATTTTATTTCTTTTTTATTGTTTGAGACATTTTAAAGCCTATTTTTGGGGTTTTAACATAAGGCAAGAAAAGAAATAAAGCTGCTATTAAAAAAGATTTCCTTTTCCGCTCAATTGATTCTTTGCTTTTTATAAGCAAAAATAAGGTCACAAACATTTTCTTGATTATGCCATATTCTTTAGCATTTACTTTTTGTTTAATAATTTAATTTTAAACTACGAACATTCCTTAATAGTGTTGGCGTTGTTTTTAAAATGTCATTAATTTTTATTTCAATTGATGTAACTTTTGCAAAAGGTTTATAAACTATGTTTTGTCCAGTTTACCATTATTATTTTTATAACGTACGTTTTGATTGAAGTAACCATAATCTATGATTATGCTGTGTGATTGTAATTAAATTATGTTTTTATTAGAAAAATTACGTTAGGAAAGTTTTAATTAAAGTTAAGTATGTGACGAGTTTCACTCAAAAATTTTTTAATATTATGTGCCGTAGGTCTATAACAACTCCTTGCTGGAAGAGCTGACTTTTTCTTCAAAATAATTTAGTATAATAATTATATCATGGAGAAAACCCACAACATATTTTATTCAATATTCATTCAAAATAATTACCCGGTATATTCTCCAAAATAATTGTTTGAAAATTTTTTTTTGTAGGCTACGCGTTTTCAAAAATTATGGCTTAGGTGTGAAATGTAGGCGTATACATAGTTTAGCCCATAGAAAAATGTAATAAACGTCTCCCTTAATATCTTGTTACATTTTTAAATTCCACTTTAGATTGTGCCATCATTTTAATTTTTCATTATATTATTGCAAAATCTTTCAATTGAAACTCATATTGGGCGAAGAGTAAAGATAGTAATTGCTGCATTATCTATTTGGTTCCGCCATATTAAAATTCGCTTGACATCATTTAATTTTTCGTATTTTTATCACTCGATAATGGATTTTGACAAAACTGTTATTGATGTGCTTAAAGTAGACTTAGTACACATAAACAGACACTGGGAGTGGTTAAGAGGATAATAAAGAGAGAATATACATTTTATTGGAACTAATTGTTATTTTTACTTTACTTTAAGTAAGAAATTTTTATTATTAAGGCCTTAGTTGAGCTTAACTTATTGTACAAGAACACGAATCAAGAACAGCTCATCAGTGAACTGGAAGCAGAGTCAAAATATATAACTTCATTCAATTTCTTGTTTATGCCAAAAACAATCAAGTACAATACAAAATATGTAATCATAAAAGGCTTAGAATGCTTTTAAAACAACACAACAGCAAAGAAATTTTAAATGCTCAAATATTTTTTTGGATTTAATTCTGATAAATTTCAATACTAAATATGAAAGAGCAAAATCAAAAAATCTAGAAATTAATACTTAATTGCACTATAAATTGAGTCTCATTTACCATACAATCCTTATGAAGTATGTTCAGTGAGAGGAACAAATTCTGCATAATTTCGAATTTAGATGTCGGGATATATATATATATATATATATATATATATATATATATATATATATATATATATATATATATATATATATTATAAAAAGAGTGCTCACAAAAAAAGAGTATACGGGCTTTTGAAAATAGTTGCCTTTTTCAGGGTTTTTGTAATTATTTGTATATACTTTTTTTCCTCCAATGAAAACTTTATGCTTATATGTATAATTATTTGACACAACATTTTTCAAATTCCGAATAGTTTATTTTATTGCTTTTTTCAAAAATTAAAAAATTATTGTGTGTATGTAAAAAGATTTCTACTTAAAAATTTTAAAGATTATTTCTCGGGTAGAAATAAATACAGGAAGTTTAAGAAGAACTCCCCGCTTGGCTTGAATTGCAAAACGTAAGCCTAGTTGGCAAAGGCTAATGGACAGAAAACTGTAAAACATCAAAATTGTAAAAGCTTCTGTAATATTTTCAAACCCCAAAGGAGATTCATTTAAATACCTAAAGCCAAACCTGCATCGAAACACACTTGCTGAATGTATTTTTTTTTTTAGTATTATTTGGTATTATTCACTTATCCCAACATATATTTAAGCTGTAAAGCCCAATATAAATATATCTGCAAAAAAATTAAATATAATCGCATATTATCATTTTATTGATCTACAAAAGAAAGTCAACTCAAAAAATTATTTAAATAAAGGAAACTTCTCACTAATATTTGTTTTATTTCCAAAATCACCTCCATTATCGATTGGCCTCAAAAGAAGGCAATATTCTTTATTCACTTTCATCAACCATAAGGAGAGTAACTGATAATTTAAATACATTATTACAATACTACAAAAAAATTGTAAATGTAAAATTTGAAATTAAAATATAATTCCAAAATTTCCTTAATGTAGATAAAAATTTTATCAAGATTGTAAAAACTGCACTTAAATTTAATAAAAATTGGTTTTTTAAAATTGTTTAAAGCTAAATTTGTTGCATTTAACTAAAAGTTTATTAAATTTAATCATATACGAGTATTTCCTAATAATTTAGCAAATATTTGTTACACTTTAAAACTTCGTATCATAAAAATTATAAATTTTTATTATAGTAAAAAAATTTAGTTTATATAATGAATTACTTGCAAAGGTTAAGAAAATTTTGCACACTTAAGAGTTGTAAGAGCTGAAATTTTTTGTTGTATTTGCAAAAAAATTAAAGTTTTTTTAAAGTAATTTTTTAACAGCCAAATTTGTTTGCATTTAGCTAAGTTATAAATAATTCTTAGGACCTTAAAATACAAGTTGTTATAAAGGACCTTAAATTTACTTTACTGTGATTAAATTAAAACTTTCTTCTAGTATTTAATATATTTTTTTTTTTCATATTACAGTGACATTTCTTAGCTTTAAGGCGATCCTTTTATGAAACATATATAAAACTTTTATCAAAAATTTTTTTATATCAATTTGAGACTTAACTAAAGCTTGCATTGAAGCTTTAATGACGAATATCAATTAAATTTTTAAATAAAAACAACAATTTGCAATGAAACTAATATTTATTACAATGTAAAACGATAACATGTAATATAGTTTCTCAACATTATTGCAGAGATCATAATATATTTGCACAAATCATCCCTGTATTACTTATTTCAATTTTAAATCGTCACTTGAATAATTGTATGGCAATGCTTTTCTTTCCAATAGAAAATATGGGAGGAAATTATAATAAAAATCAATATGATCAGAAGTACCGCAACAATTACAAATGCTGGGTATAAAAAAACACTTTTTATATATTTATCCGTATATATAAATGTTTTTATGTATGTATATACATAAAACTTGAGAACTGCGGCCCATATTTTGTTTATTCATCGCCTATTGTCATTTAAAGTGCTGTCAAGTGAAACATTTTAATGGAAAGCGGTTTTCCATGGCTTTCACTTCTTTCTGTTTATCAATTAAATTTCAATTATTTAAATAAAGTGATATAAAAAAGGTTTTCATTACATCAACACAAATATACTTTTATACAAAAAAAAAAAAAACAAATTTTTTCAACAATAAAAATAATCAATAAAAATTTACGATTGAAAATACTCATCATGCCATTATCTTTGCTATCATTATCGATGGCCAACAAATACAGAGTAAAAAATTTCTATATTGTTCATCGTCAGTAAAGTAAGATGAAAATATAGTGAAATCTCTAACAAATTCTTAGTCATGATAATTCATTGAAACATTAAATAAATATTTGAAATATTTTACGTACTTTATTGTTCTCAAATTAAATGACTGAAATCAATTTAATAAATTTTCAAATGGATTCTTTGTCTCCCTTTAAGGACATCATTCGTATCTGTGCATTTATATGGGTGAAACTTAAATTGCCAGGCAACAGCAAAATTGCAAAAACGTAATTGAATGAACACTCGTGAAGAATTTTCAATCCGAAGAATAGAAATTAATAGCAAAAGCCTTTGTTCAGGTGACAGAGGTCACATAAATTCTGTAAAACAGTTTCATGTTGAATACCTTGCAGTTGAGTTATTTCTTCTAAAAGGATAGAAAATAATTTAAAAGATATTAATTTTAAATTTGTGGCTCTTTCAAGTGAATGAAATATTTCTTGTTAAGCGACTTGGCTATTTATTTAATTTTTTTGTTAAATTTCTGTATAAATGTTATTACGTGCAAATTAATTTTAATTTTAACTTGTTACAAAACATAATTATAACACGACTTCTCTTCTCTCTTTTCAGAAACACTTTCATCGAACCTCATTGTTAATTAAGGCTTTTAATCATAAGTTTCGTTTAGATCTGGAATTAAATTCGTAAGTGCCTTTTTGTTCTATTTTCAAATTATTTCAGTGTATAATATATATAGTCTTATTTATATAGAAATAGAATGTATGCTCTTCTGTTATACATACAAAAATAACGCTGTTAGTTATCGATTACTATCATCAATTGATATGTTTCTCAATCCTCTTGCCCACAGATGGCGGTTTTTTAAGCCTGTTAACAATTACATTCTTGTATTATATTTATTTAATAAAAATTAATAACTGCTTACGTTAGTACATGGTAATTCTTAAGAAGCGTTCAATGTCTAGTAAGACCATGTGTGCCAAAAATGAAATCTTGACTATCGAATTTTCACAGTATCCAAAAAAATAAAATATTCATCAAGTTCAATTTATGCTAAAAACTGCTACGCATAATTTGAAATAATTAATGAGAGTCGCAAAATATATTTCTGGAATATAAGTCAGTCGGGTTTTGCATAAACAACTTTATATCAAGCCACGTCAAATCTGGTAGTCTCTAAGTGCCATCACTAGTGATATTTAGTAATAAACACCAAAAATGGCATATACTTAGCCGTAACAGCCCTCCCTAGAAACCAAATTTGTCGTGGATTAATGAAAAATCTTTCACATGTAGATATAGAAGATAAAAATGTTAATAATGTTAATATATAGAATATTTTCCTAGATTCTTAAATACCATTTACTAAAATAAAAACACATAAAGTTCGAATATCTCTAATGTACTGTCCTTAAAACTGCAAAATGAGCTGCGACAAGTGCCTAGAATAATAAAACTTTAAATTTCCCTTAACACGTACATTGCGAAGAGTATAAGAGGTTTTTATAAGCAGAGAGAAGCATAACGATGTTCTGGAGAATAACACTAAGTTGAAAACTATGTTTCTAATGATAGTATCGATCATTGCCCGAGTTCAGAGTTTTATTTTAAGCGTTAAAAGGACATGAGAACTATTTTCAAACATTAATGTGTTTTTATTTAATTTATCAGAAAACCAAAGATCGAGTTTTGCTTCTTAGTATTAGTTTGATAAATTTGTTCTGATCATATGTCTTCTCACAGCTTCAACTGTTTAGCTTTGATCCTTCGTTACAGGTACAGGTCTGAAAAAGCTTCTAAAGGTGTTATTGAAAATTTGAGATTGAAATTATACGTTTGCAGAGAAATCCTTAAAAATATTGACAATTATATAGCGTACTGTGCTCTAAATGGAAAAAAATTAAGGATTGTCTCCCATGAAGTTCGAGGATATGGCAATTATGCACCTCACTCTGCAAACCCCATCATATTATCAGCTGATGAAAACGTCAAATCACTGTTGCTTATGACGTCTATTGGCTGATGCCATTTGTTCGTATATTCGTCGCTAACCTAACCTAGTTTGATTTGAAATTGGTTGCAGTATATGGGCAAGGCCCATAGTAAAATAAATTTCCTCGCAGGCACTAAAAACATTTTGTCTGATACCATTAAAGAATTCCTTATTTTCTAGAAGTTTCTTTCTTAATTTTAACCAAATTATTTCTAAAATTTAAAAAATTTTTTTGACAACGATCATATCGATAATTGTTTCTTAATTCTATGCCATAAATTTCCTTACTACCTGTATTGCAAATACTAAAGCAACGTTTTATAAGTCACTGTATTATTTACTTATTTATTTACTATTCATATCGACGTTTTGCTTTAAGTTTATAAAATAGTATAATTCAAATATTTTTTACCAGAAAAATATAATATATAATCTCAAAACGTTGGCAACATTGACAGTAAAAGTAAACAACCCTCTCGTAACGTATAAGTTATATTTTTCACATACCCAGTAATAAATATCAAGCATACGCCCTGATTAATTATTCAATACAAATTATCAGTTCAAGAGGCCACAAAACAACAAAACAATAAAAACATATTTATAAACATAATAAAACATATTTATAAAATGGAAAGTATAAACATTATTAAGCATGGGTATGTTAATTAATTAAAACTATAACTAAAATAGTTAAATTGCCATTTAGTATGGACGAATATATTTAATGCATTTACCAAAAACTCGTTTAAGTATATATTTTTTTAATCGTCATATAATAAAGGAAGTACCATGACAAACTAAAACCAATATGCATTTAGATATCTTTCGTACAAGCAATTTAATTGTTTTCGATTAATTGGTGTTGCTGGCTTTATATGCATCGCTTAACAATATCATTTCTTAAATAAATATTCTAATTTCTTGGTAATTATATCATTTTGCTCCTATACTGGCTTAAAATGTGTCTTAGTTTCCTTAATACCATTAAGACTTTATAGAAAAATAAACAAGACTGTAATTTATAACTGCATTAAAACATGCTCTACGTTCTTGTTGGTTTAAACTGTGGCAAATATAATAATATGAAGTCGAGATGATGTTTTAGGTTTGAGTAAAACCCACACACCAGTGTTACCAAATTTTGGATTATTTACTAAGCTAGACGTATTTGTATCTTATTATATTATATCTTGTAGGAAAACGAGTATTACAACGCTCCAATATATTTAAGATATAAATTGGAATTATTTTAGCGTTACTACTCATAGTAATCGCCACTGCAGTATCTACAGTATCAATAAATCTACGCTCTTGAGACGTGTATCACTGTGATTTTTGGCACCATCTGCAAAATTTATAGCCAATTTAAATTATGACATCAAGTGGTAATTTGAGAACTCAGGCGACATCATAACCCTTCAGTATTGGTTAAACTCATAGTCATAGTGATATTTTATTCGCATTTATAATAGGTTAAGTGATTTGCCTCAGGTAATATAAATATATATATAAAAATTGGCGCCATATTAAATACAGCACGTGTATAGCATAGTCAAGACAAATTTTATATTTTTTAGTGTCCAATGCTGAATGTAAAACAACATCAAACTTCTGTTATTTCAACTTTCAAATCATCTGATTTGAAAAAATGTTTCGAACAATTTCCATGCAATTAAAAATTTCATAAATAAAAATATTATTTACTTTTGTAGTTATAAGACAACTGCTGGAACGGCCTATAAAATTAATTTGCAATTAAGAACCAAATCACTTTTGTTGAATTAAAGTTTTATAAAAATGGGAAATATAATGTTATATTTGTCTTTTTTTTTAATTACACACGTACCCACAAAACGCATAAGCGCCATCAACTGGAATTAAAAGACTAACGAGCCTTCAAAAAATAAATAAATAAACACTCATAATAATACAGACTTGCCGAATATATAAATAATGATCATAAATATAAAACTTGACTTCATTTTATATTATTTTTCATAGTATTTTTATTATTATATATATATATATATATATATATATATATATATATATATATATATATATATATATATATATATATATATATATATTTTTTTTTTTTTTTTTTTTTTTTTTTTTTGTAAAAAGCAAAAAATCATTAGACCATCCACCCTTGTCTTGTTATTGCGATTTTGTCTTGTTATAACACATTCAGGACAACTTCTCACCTATAAAAAATCAAACTTTTTATGCCTACAGTTTATTAATGCTTTTGTTGTTGGTTGTTGGTTTTTTGTTATTATTCCTTCGTTGACAGTCCATAAAAAATAGCAAAAGGAAAAGGAAGGCATCGGAAAGGACGATATATTATCAAGAGAAAAATAAAACAAATTTAAAGTGTAAATTACGGCTTAAACCTAAAACATTTAAAATGCCAAAGATGCCTTGACCTTTTCGTAAAGTTAATGAACAGTATGAGAAAACCAAAAACAACCAAACAAAAAAAATAACAATAATGACAAAATAAACAAAAACAGTGCTCTTACAACAACTACTATGTTGTTATGTAATTAAAAATTAAAGCATTTAATTCATACAAATATTCAAACACATAATGCAACTAAGAACTTTCAGTATTTTTTTTTGTCGTATTTAAACCAAAGCCTTGTTATAAGGGTTTTATGATTTTATTTATTGATCTATTATTATTTTTTTGCACGCTTTGTCTTTTCAATTTCTAATGCGTATTCATTTTATAGGACTAACTAAAATTCAATAAACATTTTGGCGATATTGCAGACAATATGGTCCTTCTACTAACTTATGGACATACAAAAATTAAAATGAATAAATTTTTGAATATAAACAATCAAAAGAAAGAATATATAAAAGCGGAAGCTTTTATATATGATGCCTATGATGGAGATGCCTAATTTTATTTTATTTATTTTATTTTATTATATGTAACCTGTACAACAAGATTGAATCTTATAATTTACAGTACAGGAACTAATATTAAAAACAAATGTTTACAAGTGAATAAATGTTTCAAATATAATCACATAAAAGTTTTGGTGAAATAATACAATGAAATGACAAATTAAAAAATATATTAAAATTAAGAATTAGTTAATTAAATAGGAAATATAGTGATTTCTTAAATTGCGTTGCTTTTCTGGTTGTTTGTAGGGTATGTGGTAATTGGTTCCAGAGACGAATCGCATTTATGAAAAACTGATTCTCTGAGGCAGTAAGATAATGCATCGGAGTTATTTATTAATCTGCTTCCTCTTCTAGGTCTACCAAACTGAATTTTATCAAAAAGATAATCAGGTCTGCCAGAGTAAATTACTTTATGAAGAAGTACCAGGGTTCTCATTTTCATATAATTTTCAAGGGTAACAACAAAAATGTTTCTTGAGAAATTAGATCCATGGCTGACTCTCCCAAGACTGTAAACATATCTTATTGTGTTGTTGAATGCAACATTTAGCCATGGTGTGCTATCCGCGTCACATTTCGCAAATAGTTTACATTCATAATGCATAGCCAATAGCAGTCTTATCCTCAATGGTGTTAGGGACTGAGTAGACTACAGCGAGCGAAGCTTGACATACCCCTTGGCGACAATAGCCTTAATATGATCTGATCATGTTAGGTTGCTGTTGAAAGTTATTCCCAAATTTTTAGCAGAAGCCACTATTGTGGCTATTATATTATGATCGATAACTGGACCATTTGCTCCTTTATGAATCTCCATGAACTTAGACTTTTTAGGATTCAAGCAGAGGCCGTTTGCCATCTCCCATCGATGTATTTTGCTCAAATCATAATTGATTTTTAAATACACTCATCAATAGATAGTTCCGGACAACCAAGATATAGCTGTACATCGTCTCAAGTGGTCCAAGAATAGATCCTTGTGGTACACCTCCTTTAAGCTTCAACGGTTTGGACAATACATTATCAATATAGACAGATTGTGTTCGGTTTTCAAGAAATTTGGGGACAAGCTGACATGAACTTCTTGAAAAATTAAAGAAATTACGTAACTTCAAGTATAACTTCGGATGGTGTACCACATCAAAAGCTTTAAAATGGTCAAGCAGAATCAAAAATAATAATTTTTTGTCCTCCAATCTACATCTAAGATTTTCTGTTACTTCAGATAGAGCAGTTATGTAGCTGTACCCTAAAAGAAAACCTGATTGGCAATTATTCAGCAGCCTGTTCTTATTGATGCAGTCACTAATGTGATAAAAAAAGTAATTTATCCAGAACTTTAGACATGTAGCATGAGATAGAAACAGGTCGAAATTCTCTATTCGCCTTCGGTACAGGTACAATTTTACATGTTTCCATTTGGAAGGGAAAGTGCTCGTCATTATGATGGTATTAAAAATGTCAGTTATGTAAGGGATAAGAAAAGGCAAGATAGTTCTCAGAAACTTAGGATGAATGTTCTCATACCCAATTAATTATAATAATATTAATAATAATAATGTGAAGCGGAAACCCTAATAATCCTTGATACATTGCATGACTATAGTTCTAATACGATACGAATGTGTACATAAATAAATATATATATATATATATATATATATATATATATATATATATATATATATATATATATATATATATATATATATATATATATATATATATATATATATATATATATATATATATATATATATATATATGCAAGCCCAGGAATGCCAATTTTGATTTATAATTTTTTTAAACTAACCCTAACTTTTTTTTATTTTTTGACTATAGAATTATTGAAACAGGCATTGTTTTAAAAGTTTTGTAAATTCTTCTAAATTTGTCAAGAAAATATATAAGGTTTTCGATGGGGACAAAATTTGAGACCACATCCAAAGGTTTTAATATAAAATTCCTTTCACTGACATCATAATCAGTCTTCAAAATGTTAAGATGATTTAGTACTGGATTTTTCAAATTTAATTCCTCACAAGGTTTCCTCGGCAATATTCGTGGAGTATAGAGAAGGGGTTCGATGAGATAGAACTCGTCAGAACTCTCTTACGTCAATTTTGATGATTCCAAATTTGGTTCATCAAGAGGCAATAGGCACAGGGTTTTCATCGTAAATTTTTCCCCGGAAACGGAAAAATAGCAGTCCATACATACGTATATAATTATGTTTTATTATTTTTTTATTGAATTTTCTAGTAACTTTTTAAATTTGTATTTAGATTCTTCTCCAACATACAATTGTGTTAATATTATTTTTTCTTTAATTCACTATTTTTCCTAAATAAATACATGCGTACGTAAATAAATTTGTTAAGTAAGTGTTAGATAATTATTAGGTGATGCCTCTTAAGTAAACCATCAGTAAGATAATTTGCTGTAAAAGGTAAAATAGTAACACATTGTTAAAAAGAATATTATAATTAATACTGGAACTTCTTAATTCAGACAGTATATATAAATGGTAGGTGGTTGAAAGGCACTCCCACTGTCAACACTTTGTTATCTTATTATTATTAATCGGCTAAATTAATTAGAAGCCAATGTTTTTTTCTTGTCTTATTTGTTGTAAATACAATGTATTCTAAGCTTTCGTCGTTATATTGAGTTTTCTAGTTTTTGACTTCAACACAGAAAAATTGCGTCATTATATGGTACTTATTAAACTGATAGTTAAGCATATAAAAAGAGTTCATTATGGTATTAGATATCATTTAGGTAGATATAAAACATTTATTGTTATTAACTTAGATAGCCTGATTACTCCTCTTAAGATCTTTGCTGCTTTGCCATTCCTATAAAAATAAAATGATCTAATTTTTCACGTAAATACATACTAATTAGACAGCTATTTTCCTCAAATAATAAGAAAAAGTATAAAAAAGACATTCAACATATCAAATCGCCATTTACCCTTTCAATTAAGACGTTACAAGAAAATATTCGTTTCATTTTTTAACAGTCGTACCATTTAATAATTCATATTATTGCTACAAGTTAAGATATTTACTAAAAGAAACTAATATAATAATGTTAATTGGCTTAATAATTATTTGTTGCATTAGCTTTCTTCTCCAACATCAACTGGCCAGAATGTTTGGCATACTAACACGATTTGTTTTATTAGGACAAATAAGTAAGGACATCTTCAAGCACATTATTATTACTGCTCTCGGCCAATGTTGTTTATGACTGCGTATTATCACTATGGCTATACGTGTCACTGCTTTTTCAGTTTTCAATAAAAGTTTCTAACAAGTAAGTACGTGAAAGTAATAGAATTTCTGTAATAGCAAATTTATATTAGAATGATTATGTTCTTAAGGTTGCTTGTATTTGTGTGTATGTGTGTGAGAGAGTTTTTGTATATTGTCTAGGAGTTAATTAGAAATATCTTAACAAGTCATAGAAACAACTTTACTACAAAGGCTGACGTACACAATTTGTCCATGATGTCCTCTTCTTTGCCATCGTTTCCAGAGTAGTAACCATGGTGTGAAATCTTTTTGCCCTTAAGAAAATTAGGGCAACAAGGAAAGTAGTTAAATGTTTTGCAGATTAATATTCCCAATACACTTCGCACGTTTATAGTGAGAAGCAGGTCAGATATAAGTTTCATGGTAGTCTTATATGTGTAGTTGCTTTGACCGTTATTTAATATGCAACCAAATTGTCGGCTCTAATCCTTTGCAAACATACACATACACACCCATAAAATGAACTATACACGTTCATTTTTGCGCACAATTATTAGTGTATACTTTGAAAGGATTTACTTTGTACGTGAGGTAACGTTTATTTCATTGAAATGCCACTTCAAATCAATTTAAAACTTTATGCAGCCATCCTTCTTCATTTCAGTTTCCCTCGCCTACATGACTGTGAGTGCAAAGTATATTTATGTAATTTATATCGTTTATATGTGAGCGTATATCAATTTTAATGTGTTTGTTTTTTGTGCTAAAAATACAAAATATTACAATCAGATATTTGAATACTGCAAATCAGTTGTTTGTTTAAAGTAAAATTTATGTCTGTTGGCGAATTTTGCCCAATATCAAATTATTTGCTTATGCACATAAATTTTTTTAGGGATATTTTAAGCTTAAATAAAGTCCTTACCATATAAAAATGTTCGTACATTCCAGGATCCAAATCGTGTCCTTGTTTTCATGCTAAATGTCGTCATCGATAGATCGGATAGTTCATTTATGTTGTTTGAGGTTTCGTTAATCATTATATTTCGGATGAGTAAATGATTAGTCTACTGCATCCTAGTCTGATGATGGGGCTGCCATCTAAGCCAACAGACTGGCTGAGTGTAAAATACATTTTATATAGCGAACCGCTTAGTATAAGAACAGACGTCCGCTTGCAACCGCCCCAACTAGGAGAACAGACGTTGCAGGCGCCTCTCACAATTCGCCGATGTTTGACGGGTGTCAGGAACATCGCCCAGGGACCACCACGTGGAGGTTTGTGAGTCGACTTGAAGTGTAATTGATAAGGATCACTCTGGATTCACCAAGTAGAACCAATCAGAAGTTTTGCCTTATCATTACACCCCCTGGACCCCGTGAGGCCCTATGCTCCTTATAGGATCGATGGGAACATATATATATATATATATAAAAATGTAATAAAATATATTTTTAGAATTTTTATTTTAAATTGAATATTTATGGCCTGGTTATGAAAGAAATTTTTGTTGAAGAAGTACATATTTGAGTAGGTGCAAAAACCATATGTGTTTTTGAAAGACTGTTGCCTAAATATCCCCAAGATCCATTAGACAGACTTTTGTAATAGTACATCGTCTCAGCCGGTCTGTATAAAAATCCAATTCACATAAGATGAGGGAATATCTTAGATTTTATCAAAATTATATAAAAACTAGAAAGGCTGGTTAACAGCTTTTCCTGCGTTCTGTTTTCGATTTCATTGCTTTTCTTTAGTAGAAATTTCGTTTGTATAGAAGTTATTGTAACACCGGTTTAAAGGAACGATTTACATATTGTTTTCCCGTCTCGCGTATAGTAACCAAACATCGTTTGTCGCCGACCGCAAAATTATACTTGCAGGAAAACCACAATTACGAATTACAGTTTCCGAGTTTCATTTGACGATTGTAGTTCGCAATTGCATTATACCCGGCACCACAGATGGAAAGTATATACAATTTATGTCAATCCACTAGGAAATTCGAGAGTGTATATATATAGGAGAGTGTATATACTTAGGGACACCTATAGATAGAAGAGCCGACACAACGCTAGAAATCTGTTTGTGTCTATTGTAACGCAAATGCTTTCATAGAAAAATGTCAATTAAGTTTTTCAGGCGATATATATATATAATAGAATATATATAATTTATATACACATAAATAATAGGATATGCCGTACAAAAAAATAAAGATCTTGCAATCTAAAGACCTTGCACAATGCAAGGTGATCTTACCAATCATTGCATGCAGTGACACATATAAAATACATATATTGGTGTTTAGCGCTGTTAAACAATTCCCGGTCAATGATTTATTGAGATTGTTCACACGCTTGAAATTAATTTAAATTCTCTTTAACAATACATAGACATTTTTCAATAGTATATAGTCATACAAGTGCAGAGTAATGGAAATGTCTTACAAAGCGAACGCACAGCAAGGACTATAAATTTGTCATAAAATTATTACCTTTGATTAGGGTGTGATTTTTTTTATAATTGAAATATGATGGGCGTGCATTAAACTAAATTAATTAAATTTGTTTTAATTATGTACGTATTAAGAAGATCATTTTATAAACGAAGTCCAAGTGTTTATATAATTAATAGAGCTGTAGAAGTATTTATTATAAAATGATTGACTAAAAATCCGATTGAAGGATTGTCAGCCTTTTTGAATAAATGTACTTCGACTCAAGGTGTCTTTACTTACTTGTAAGTAAAGACACCTTGCTTCGACTATAAATAAACACAATATTTGACGTGGGATGACGGAAAATCGTTCCAAATTCAAACAAACCCCGTCGGAAGAATATCACAAAAATCAAAAAAAAAAAAACAATATGCGTACACATCAGTTTTCTTAAAAAAAAGAAATTTAAAATACCGATAATCTTTTTTAGCAAACCAAACACATTTCTCTTTAGAAAATTCAATCAAATTAAGCTAAAATGAAATATGAAATTTAAAAAAAAAAAACTGAGAATCATTTAAGTGCAATAAAATTTTAAACGCATTGTAATATTGAACTTTGGTGCAACGAATACTTATATAATTCGACACAGCAAAAAAAATACTTTTATTTGTTTTTAATTAAAGTTACGTAAGTTGACATCAAATAAGCAAAAAAAAAGAAACAAAGTTTTTAAGGGATAAGAAAAGAAAATCAATGTTTAATTAATTTTAATTAGTTAACAAACACAAACTGCGAAGCTACTTGGCTTATCTGCATACAAATCTTATATTTTAAACTACCATAAAAATTATAACACGAAAACTAAATATCGATCAGGCAATAATACCATCACCGAACATTCAAATCGAAAATATTTAGTTATTGTGACAAACGAGTTAAAAGTGCTTTTTAATATTGAAAAAAAATTTGGGAAAATAGATCAAATTTACCCTAAACAGCAAAAGATTTTTGCAGCAATGCTCCTAGAAATAATATTTTTTTAGCGGCTCGAGCTTGTAAGACTCAGGGGGTAGTGTCATGATTTAAGAATAAATCTCAGCTGTTATTGAAGTTGTATTTACTTTAATCTTTTGAAAGCCAATTTGGAACCTTTCTCTCATGAAATCTATATCTCGAGCAAACTGATCTGCCAGCAGGATAACGATCCAAGACACATAATGTTTTATTATGTCTTTTAATCACCGCACATGAGTGAGACTAACAATTCGTAGGATTATTTGGAAATTCATGTTCATCAAAAGTCGAATGTCGAAAAAAAATATAAATTTGTTGATGCTGGTGTCATTGAAAGCATCATTTTGTTGTGATCATATTTTTAGGTTAATTTTATTTTACGCTTTTTATTTTATTTAAGTATTTATTTTATGCAAGTACTTTTTATATATTTTAGTAAATGAAAAATGCATAGTCACAAGAAATCATAATTTTTGCACTACATGTAGACTGTATTTTATATCCATTAATCCGCATACGATTTATGTAAGATTAACTCTATAAAAAGCTTTCCTTTATATATATTTTCTTAATTATAAAAATCATTTAATTCCGCTAAGAATTAATTAAATTATTATATACTTATTCAGGCAAACAAATAAAAGCATCTCTATTTAAGAAAACAAGCAGCCGTTTCTACTACAAAATTTAATTAAAAAACTTTTTTTCCGAGAAAAATTATCAGCTTGTAATGAAATTATAAGGCAATTGTCTAATAATTTATTCACTGTTTTCTTTTAAAAATGCATTAGAAACTAAAATAATATTTTTCTAGTAAACTGCCCAACCTCAAACATTATAACCTTAATGGTATAATGCCCTAGACACCATGTGTATTCAGCTCATTTGTCCATCTGACACGCAAAAATAAAATAAAGCAATTATACTGAAAGGAAATAGTCCTAGACACTACAAACGCTATCAAAATAAAATGGCAAAAGTATACAAAAATCACTTAAACACAAAATTATTTATTGGATACAATAAATATTTAACGCTTTTATAAGTACGTGCAATGTAAGTTAATTTATCTCAGTAATTACGCATTTTGTTGTTTTAGAATATTTGGGCGAAATTCCCAATATTTGTTTTCGCACCAGCTTCCTCAGTGCCAGTATTTACGGAGGCCACATTGTATTGCGATAACATAATTTTATAGTCATTTCTGTCACTCAGGGGGATGGTTTAAGGAATTTCAGCTATTTACTTAATAATGTTTAGGCCCTCAATTGTGTTGGGGTGAAATTTTTGGAATAGTTACAGTTCATTATTAAAGTTAATTTATTTGTTTTTTCTCTCTTTACAGACAACTTTTATCACCGAATTTAATACAAAAGCATTATCACTCTAGCGGCTATTTAGTGGATGGCAACCGGCATGTGAGTACTTTTATAATTTTTTTTTAAAAACGACATTTGCATAAATTTTAAAAGATATAAATAAAATCTCTTAATTGACGTGATATTCCCGCAGTTGGTTTATTTCATATATTCGATTAAATTGATGTCCTTTTTTCGTTATAAGCAGCTGCCATGAATTTAATGCTGTACCCAAACTTTAAGCATTTTAAAGTTTAAAAATTTACTGAATGCTATTATTACAAATATTAGAAATTAGCAATAGTAGCTGTGTTTTCCGCCTCGTTTTTATTTAATATTTACAAGAGTATCCGTAAGGCAGTAATATTATATTTCCTTAACAAGTTGTAAATCAATTTTGCTTATTCAAGTAATTTAATGCAAAACTGTAATACACCAAAATTATTTTAGATGAATTTTAATCGCCGCGGCGCGTCGTTCAAAGCCAGTTATCACATGTGAAGTGAATTTTTTATGACTTAAAGAAAAGTTTAAAGAATTAAGATATAATAGTGTTGACATTTTAGAGTTGGCATAATTGTTTTATTTGGTAGCCGTTTTGATAACTGACAACCATCTCAATCCCAGCGCAGTTTGCCGACTTGAACCAGAGATATTATCGCTTGCAAACTCTTGATAATTTAATCAAAATAAAGGTTATATTCGTAAAAGCTTACGCTACACTGTGTCAATTTGACGGCCGTTATAATAATATATTTAAGTGCTTAGCTCGTCCAACTGTGCCTCAGTTTTGCACCACTTTAAATTATGATACAATATGCAACAGACAAGCGATAGCCGCAATACGGGGTAGCATTGAGGTGGACCCAAATCAGTCAACTTGATGTAATTTTTGCAACTAAAGTTTGCGAAAATTGAGAATTACCTTTGATCCTGCTTTACAGAAAACTCGAATAGCTTTTAAACATAAATAGCATAAGATAATGCCTAATATTAAGTCAATTTAATTTTTATTAAAAATATTCTGTTTTTGTTTCCTATAAAAGATGCATTATCTATAAAAGCCTCTTTTGGTTACCTGATGTCAAGCGTAAATTTCATCATCTCTCTATTTATACTGACAATTTTGATTTAAACTTTTATTTTCCAATTCAACAAAATATAAGACCACAAGGTTTTGAAGACATATGGCACAGAATATAAAGGCATATGGTGGCATTGTCCATTTGAATGTCATTTTGTCACTTTTCCAAATTTTGGAGATAAATGTAAAGGATTGTTTACATTGTAAGAAAAGATCCACATCGATTGTTTTTGAACAATATTGACAATTGTAGCAGTTTGATGAAATGGAATGGCACGATTTGGAACGGTTTTTAATTTCTAGATGAAAAAAGCATTTGTCATATTAAAAAGTTACTACTGAAACATCAGAATGAAAAACTGCTTTCAAGAATGTCAATAAATGGCAAAATTTGTGATCTGAAAGTAATGTAAATATGTATCATATTCAGTGATTTGAATGTAGTCTTAACATTAAAAAAGCAGGCTCGGCCGTAGACGTGGTGAACTCACAATGCGATAATTTCATTCCTTTGCTTGAGGTTTTCAATTGACCTAAGCAGCAGTGATTCAAAACATGCGGTCAAAAATAACTACTTGTAGAATATTCAAGACTATTTTACCCCTACTAAGAGACAATATGACCAAACTGGTCCTTAGCCTAGGACTGCCTTATGTTGGTTAATATTTTATTATTCAGGACCTTTACTGTTATAAGTTGGTGATACTGACTATTCCATTAGGCCTTGTGAAAAGATCTGGTTGATTTTCAGCAGTTCGAACTGCACAATTTCCATAATAAGCCTTTTGCCCTACGAATGCACTGGCAATCTCTTATTGCAGGCGTTCCTGCGGAAACTAATCTAAATTAACACTCAAAGAAGTTAGTTCTCTTTTAATTTTTCCCAGTTCGTCCTTTCCTTTTATATTCTTGTATCTGCAATAATACAGGGCTGACTGGAAAACAAAAATATTAGAAAAGCCTGTCACAGAGTTTTTTAAATATAATGGCTAATAGTTCCATATCTGTCGAACTAAGTGAGAATCTCTTTTTTTCTCTTTCGATTAAAACCATCTTAATGTAGGATAGGGGAAATAAGTAGCCCCGATAAAAACTAATTATTAATTATTCTAAAGATTACTTCTTGGATGTTGATCACCTTAAAATTAAGGGATTTCTGCAAGTGAAAACCTGAAGGTGCTGGGGGAGAAGACCTGTACCCCATACATATTAATTATTTATTAATTATCAACAAATTTTTCGATGGACCATAGTTAGTCAAAAAACTATCGCTATAAGGGCGGGTAAAAGGCTAACATATAAAAAATTCTAACAAGAGAACTATAACAGATAACGAAAAAGTTCTCTACTTGATTTTTCTTTTTCGCTTTTTTATATAAAAAATATTTTACTGTACGAATAACTCATTTATATATTTTATTAATTTTTTTTGTAGTTAAAGAAAATAACTTAAAAAATTCCAAAATGGCACCATCTTGGTACCCAATGACACTTATACAGCAAATAAACAAAATTGCATTTCGCACGCACTTTAATATCTGCTAGAAGTATAGCCATATTAAATGTCAAGGAATTTGGGAAAATGTTTTTTAGGATTTGCTTTTCACGTCAAATGATTCATATATTATACAACAAAATGGGGCAATAAACAGTAAATTCCAATTCTTGGTATGTTTTTTTTTTAATTTAGCTAGTACAGATTAGGGAGTGTAACTGCAGAGAAAGACTTTCCAGCGATAGATTTCCTATTAATTGTTTTCAATAACGAAGTACTTCATAATTTGGATATACTTGAACAAAAAATGAAATACACTCATCAAACTTTGACATCAATCTGTGATCTGTGTAACGTATATAACAAAATGTTCATTTTTCTTACAGAAATCATTTATTTAAAAATCTGGCGCCACCAGAATGAAAATATTTAACAAAAAAAAATTAAGAACTTGTGTTAATTAAAAATATCATATTTAAAATTAAGCGGCTTTTGTTATTTTTAAAATAATGACGTGTACCTGTTTTTAAGGTCAATAAAAATAATAGATAGTAATAAAATGCTTAAAATGTAACACGTCTTATATCAAAGTTCTATTTATCAAATTTAGAACAACAAAAATTCTTCTAAATACATAAAATGAGCCAAAAGTGTTTCAAATAATAACACGTCTATTGAATTTTATATCACTTTTATAATATTTCATTTTTTATTTATTATTTTAAGACGAGACTCTTTTACGTCTATGAATAATAATTTTTATAGATTTTTTTTTGCCTATAAGTAGAAAATAAATAAAAGAAATTTAAACAAGAATAAATACAAAATTGTTATTAAATTAGGCAGTGAATGGCAAAATACAAAGCGGCGTAAAATATTTACGAAATGTGTACCAATACGAACGTGTTCACTTTATTGCATTAACATTAACAGAAAGTATATGTAATTTTTTAGACAAATTTGTTCGATAAAATAAAAAACAAATGTAGAGGAAACTCACCATTTTTATAAATAACGAATTCTACTCTATTTAGGCTGCACAAATGCGCCAAGTTATGTCCTCGTGAGCAAATCATGAAATATTTTTCATATCAATATTTGCGTTCGAGCTTATCTTTTGATATATGTGAGTTGTAAATATTTGTATTTTCTCCTGTTTGATTTTGTTTTTGTAATCTTTTTTCTCATATGATTAGCAAAATTTTAACTTATTTTTACATGTCACACTCAACGATTAACACTGACATATCGCTAATTACACCTTCATTTCATTTGGATTCCAACTCACAGGCATACGCACACTTGCAGTCACTACCCTATTCCTCAGAGGATTTAGGGATGCTTGAAAACAAATTTATGATGATTGTATACGTATGTACGTGACTAGGAAGGGATTGATTTATATGTGTATACAAATACATAAAATATCTTCTATTAACGTGTGTGCGGAAAATCTCCATTTATGTGGCATTAAGCCAAAATATATTCAAAAGCCAGACATGAACAAAATGTTTTGCAAATTTAATGAGAAATTTTATTAGACGAATTCTTTTTAACGATTCGTTCTTATTAAAAAAATTCAATAAAATTTTATAATTTGACGACGTATATTTCAGGTGACAGGGAATACTTAAGTGAGAGTAATTGTGTTCTCCCTTTAATTTTTCTTAAATAAATGTATAAAATATTTAATTTTACAAATGCAGAACTAAATTAAGAACTTTATGAATACATAAGTGATACAAAATAATTTAATATTTTGCGAGTAATTGAGGTTTTCCATTTTTTCAGTATCAAAATAACGTTAAATAAGACAAACATACTTTAAGCTATAATTTTAATATATTTTTTGATCATTTATCTTTCATAAGTCTTGCCACTATGTATATTGCGGTTGATGAGTGGTCTATAATAGGGGGACTCCTTGCTGCTGGGGCGTTGGTGTGGTAGGAGGTTAGGTATCTCCATCACTTTAGCAAGGTGTCTGTATATGGTACAGCAGCCTGTAATAAATTTGCTACCATGTCGTCCTTGTCTGGGGCACATTTGGTTCCGAACCACGGAAGTGCCTCGGCAAGGGATGACGGGGATGATGGTGAACGGCTTTAACCATCCAGTGTGAAGAGTACCGTCAGGTTTTAGGTGTTATGATGGGTACTGACATTAATCTTTGATATATTTTTATATCCAAAAAAAAAGAGAGGTATCCAAAAAAATTTCACGGAAATGCAGGAAAATCGATATTTCATAATTTTTTTGCAAATGAAGTAGTTTTTTATTAATATGAAATAAGTTGATTGAATCTGAGAAGCTTACAAACTTTCCAACAGTAATAGTTTTTAAAAATTTTTGTATATGTGATGTTAATGATCGCTATTGCAAGTTGACGAAAAATTTATAAATTTTGAACAAATGGTCGATTTCTTAAACAAAAGAAAAAAAACGTTTTTTTCGGACTCTAACACAATTATAGGATTTTGTAAAAGAGATTTAACCTCCTGTCAACTTAATTTTCTGAAAAATTGGAAAAGTTTACTATTAGACACTGGGAAATCAATGTAAGTTTTCCTACTTAATCTTAGAATACTAAAAAGTTTTTTAAACGTTAAAACTAATCAGTGTTCAAAACGACCAGCATATAAATTTTGTATATACGTAGTCTCTATTTGGCATATTTTATTTATACGTATTATTTATAATTTCAATAAAAATATGTTTATAAATCAAATGTATATTTCCAATGTCCAATAAATTAATACTCAAATATTGTAAAATTTAGTACAAAAAGGGTTAATTCGACCAAAACCTATATTCGGTTTCCACAACCCTCGCATGAAATATAAATTCCCCTATCAGATATGGCGATTTTTTGCTAATCGTGGCAATTTTTAAACTTACTGGGGCATTTAAATATTTGTTTTGGTGCCATGACCACCTCTAAAATATTTGGCAATTTTGTTGGCTGTTTTTACATACCAGCTTGATGATAAATAAATTTGTGTTGCCAAATGTCAATAAAAAAAAAAGCTCCCTCCTGATTGTTTTTTTTTTTTTTTTTTTTTTTTTGTATACTTAAAGCTAGAGACGTGAATGTATATGTATGTACTCGTGCGAGTATGTGTTGGGGCAAGATGTTGTTCTATAATCATTATTAGTAATGGCGCTATAATCATTGATATACCAGACACGTTTCTCCTACTGAATGCTATTGAATTTCGATCAATTATCTGAAACTGCATTAAGATGTAATAAAACGAATAATGAAGACGTATAGACTTTGCTACGAAATTTTTTTTATATAAAAATATTTGAAAATAGATGATTTAGTGAGTAACACGGAATCAAATTATATAAATTTTCGACTAAAAACCTTAGAATATAGTGAAGTTAAATAATTATACGAGGATCCTTAAATGAGCTTAATTTGCCGATCAAAATAATAGATTTATAAAAATCTACCATTTGTGTAATTATGTCTGTAGCATTATTACTCCAACAGTTTCAATCAACTCTCATAAGAATCTGATTAGTCTTTGAAGGTTATCGTGACACAAAGATAAAGGCATTTTTAAATTTAGAAAAAAAAAATTTTTTTCATCCCTGATTTTAATACACTTTTTTTAGATTTTCAAAAGGCTTTCAGACTTAATGGAGTCTCACGTCACCGGTGTTAACGATGCTTATAAAGTAAACAAAAGAATGCTTAAAAAAATTTAATTAAGAAAGAAAATTTTATATTATACTGTAATTAATAATTTAAGAGAAGCTTTACAAAATATGAGGGTATTACTTTAGGTTAAAATTTAAGTAACGATGTTGTTGTTAAAATAATCCGTATGACTCAGCACAATGTGTCAATGTTAATGTATTTTGACACAGCCCACGTCAACTGAATGTTGTTCTGCGAAATATTTAATTTCCCATTTATAAAAATTTAGTTTTTTCCTTTTTTGAAATCTATCAGAAATGGGCCATCACAAAAAAAATATCAAGAGCGATTTTTGCCAGTAGAGAAAATTGCTTTTAAGATAAACAAGATCTCAATTATTTAACTGGGATGCAAGAAAAAACAACAAAAAAAGCCAATAAACAAATACAATAACACTTAGCATTCATTCTGAGCCGGAAATAAAATTTCGTGTTTATTTATTGACTTTTTGGATTAGACGCGAAAGGAAATTACATCATTAACCATGAATTTTGTAATTTTGTAAAAGGATAGAAAAACCCCCTCCACAAATCAAAATTTTTGAAAATATTTAATAAGCAATCTTTTATTTTATTTACAGGATATTGAACATTGTTATTATCATGGTACCGTTAAAGATTATCCAGGTGCCAGTGCGGCGTTTCATACGTGCAATGGTGTTAGTGGGGTCATACACATAGGAAATGAGACTTTTGTGATACACCCGTTCTATGGAGGTGATCTATCGGTAAGTAATTGAAGAAAATTTGCACAAATAAACAATTTTATGAATATACAGGAAACGTTGTAGTCTTTTTGAAATATATTTTTGGCGTATCTAAAATTCATTGCGGCTGAAATATCCAAAATTTAACACTTCAATATAATTAAGTAAAGTTTGTAAGAAGGAAAATTTATCTTTACAGTTGTTCGTTTATTTGTTTGTTCCTTTTTTATTAATTGTTTCTGTAATAAACAAGAATATAAATTTTCGACTTCTTTTTTATATCCCACCAATATCCAATTACTTGTACAAGACTTAAGTTAGAAGAATTAGCATTACTTTAACCTGTTGTAAGGAGCAATTTGAATGGAAAACGACTTATTAGGTTGCTAAGATTCTCCCCATTGTGTTTTTTTTTACCAAAAATTAGAAGCCTATATGGAGTGTTATTTAAACTTAAAATTATCAATTGGTATCCTTAGTAAAGTTAACTTTAAAAGGCCTGAAAAATTAATTGTAACATTGCAAATGGTGATTCCAATTTTTTTTAACCCATCGAAAGTACTGTCCTCTCCGAATTTTCTAAAAGTAACTACTCACATATTCCATTGATATTCACGCACGGAAAGCTGCCTAAGTCAATCCTACAGCTACAAAGGTTGGACTTCCGTATGTATGTAGACGAATTACTTTTTTAAAATTAATCTATATATATATATATAAAATGGGATGTGCGTATGTATATATGTATGTATGTATGTATGTATGTATGTATGTATGTATGTATGTATGTAACGTAATGGCTCCAAAACGGCTGGGCCGATTTTGACGAACCTTCAGAATACTCGGGCGGGTGACACTGTGAAGTCTGATTTTTCATTTGGGCGGAGGGACGTGGCAAAATTCAATTTTCATATTGCAGCACCAATGACATATAGGTATATTTCTTTTTTGCGCTTTTTTTACTTTTATTTTATTTTTTTAAAGCCGTTGTCATGTTCTTCAAAACGAGATATCAAACTCGTGAATCGGTTATGTAGTTCCGAAGATAATTACAAAAAATCTATGTTAATAATGATTCAATATCAAAATTTTAAAACTTTCGAAATGTTGCATTAGAAAATCGAATTTTTTTAAGTTTTTTGCGATTTTTATCTGGAAGGAGAAGTTTTTTTGATTTTATATGTTCGCAATTTTTGTTCTTTATGACAAGAGCTACAAGTTTTTACAAGAGAGCAAATCGAAATTCGGAACGGTTTGCAAGATATGAGCCCGAGAAAATGATCACTTTTTTGCGAAAATGATACCGAGGCCCCAAATTTTTGGCGGCCCATAAAGAAAAGTGCATGACTTTGGGAAAAATTGGGAGACACGGGTCTTTTTTTTAGTCTTTTATCACGTAGTGGTGTCCGTATATGGTTATTTTGCCACGACTTAAAAAATTACACACAGTGTATAATAACAATAGTATTTTATTATACATAATTATTAGTTTTATTTTTGCAAAGTTCCCGAATTTATTTTATAATATTTTGTTGTCGTTTCCCAACAAATTTTACTTCAAATTTTTCTAAAAGATTAATAACAGGGTCTTTCGAAGAATTTCATGACATTAATCTACGGTTAAAATTTATTAAACTACTATTACCTCTCCTATTAATTGATATTCTTAAGGATAATTGCTTTTTCCAATAACAAATTTAATATTTGGGTCAAACAAATTAAAGTTTAAAGCCATCAATTCCAAATATTAAACTTCCTGGAATATTAAACAATAAGTCACAAGTTTTATAATATAATATAAAGAACATTGATGTCTGTAAATCTATTTATCATCAATCATTAATTTCAAGCGATAAAATTAGTAACATATGTATGAGTGAAAAGAAATTTTGAATACTTGCAATTTCTTATTTCTTCCTAATGGTAGATAGACACACTTTATTTAATATAAATTTATTTAATTTAGCCACAAATATAAAAGTTCACATTTTTCAATACAATAAAATTACTCGTAGCTTTCAAATTGGTGCACAGAAATTAAATATGAGAAGATCCTACAAGGACTGGCCTATTCTTAATCATTAAGAAAGAGGTGAATTTGTACTAACTCTGACATTTGTACTAATTTTTTAAGCTAAATTAGTAAAAATTTGCTCGTTTTTAATAAACAACTATAAAATTCTTATGTTTCCTTCATAGCTTTCTCTTGTTTTTTAACAAACCTTAAATATTTTCGCTCTAAACTTAATTAACTTCAATTAAACCCTACACCCCTATCTAAAATCCCAATCGCGTACACAGCATTTAAAATACATAAAATATTTCGTTTATTTGAGCTGAACGCGACATTAATAAATAAAACACTGCAAGGAGTACAATGCAAAAAACAAATACTTGAAAATCTTCTAAAATAAATTCAAATACCAAATCATTACAAAACACTCACAAACACGTTCTTTCTATTACTAAAAAAATATTAGGAAAAAAATAAATAAAATCATGGTTAAGCTTTACTTCCCAGCCACCAAACCATAAATGTGAAATCTTATGATTTTATATAATTTTTTCAGTTATTGGTACACTTGTACTTCGAATCCTACAAAATTCACTCGTTGTATGGAACGAGCTTCTATTTTATTATTTTTTTATTACAACTGACATAAACATTTTAGCATTTTTCTTTTTTATTTGTAGATTTTTTAGCTAAAACACCAACTCGCACACACTCAGACGCTGGCATATATTCAATACAAATAAATATTCTATTTTTTTATCAAAGAAAATAAGCAGCGACAACAAATGAATATTAGATTTATGGTTGTTAACGTTTGTATTGATTTTCATTGCTACCTCTAGCCACGAATTTGCTCCATTTATATAAATGTTCAAATAAAATTCGAAAAAAAGAATTGCAGAAGAAACTCAATTTTAATATAAAATATTGATATTTCATCAGAAGGGCGTGCAAGTATTAAACAGAAAAGTGATTGTTTAGGAGGAGCAAAAAAAATGCAGACGATAGATAATATTTTATGCATTTGTAAAAAAGGAAAAAAATTAAATATTTTTAAATTGTGCAAAATAAATGAGGTAAAAACAAGATATCACTGAGGTTACAAGTACGATGATAAAAAAGAAATTGTTTGTATTGTGTAACTTAAGGATATTGCTGGGGCGTATACAAAGGCAAGCACGGAATAATATTAAAATTCAATTTTGTTTAAAAATAAAATTGTTATATACATTTTAAGTCATATTATCGACACAATGTATCGTTTTTCTATCACAATTTATATGTCAATGAAATGAATGTATACAATTTTTGAGTCTATAGATCTCTAATTTGAGATATAAAATAACATATAATCTGCGTATTAATAAGAACCAAAATGTTTCGGTCTCGGTATAGGATACATACATAGGACCTATAAATATACACACATACATATATATGTAAATTATGAGAATATGAGATTTAAAAAATCGAACATCTGCTTAAAGGTTAATACTAAGTAAACGATTTAAGGGTACGAACATAAAAACAGTTGTTAATTCCTATTTCGCATTTTATCCTGGCAAAAAACTTTTTTTAACATCCTACTAAGCATTTTTTGTGTGTCTTCGAAAGCACCTTGGCAGAAACCAAACGTGCAACCTACTTTTACTAGACTAGTACACAACCTAATAAGTGCAATTTTTCGGATGCTTTTAACAACTTAAATCAACTAATATTTCTTTAAGCTGCAATCCTATAGAGGAGCTAAATCAGCACATATTAAAAATATATAGATATATACGCTTTCCCGGAAATTACGTTGCATGTACCTCTTAAATAACCCTTCAGAGTTCATTACCCACTTAAAACTCTGGTCTGCTTCACTAGAAACGAAAGGCAATCCTTGTTACTCATTTAACCCAAGTTAAAACAAAACGTATAGGATAGGAAATAATTTTATTATTATTTTTTTGTATATCAAAATTATTATAGTGATCTTTACAAAACCCTCTGCATATACTTTTGCGTTGTCAATTAGAATAAAATAATTCAATGCGTATGATGAATATATTAATGAAATAAACTTTCATAGGAAATAATTTGTTAAAAAACCGTTGCATACTTTTCATATATTATTGACTTGACAGCTTGACAGCTTCTCAAAAAGTAACTTTGTTTTAAAATTAAAATCTTTTTGGCTTGAAACAACTGCAGCTGGTATCCAGCATTTGATCATATTTGTTTTTTTTTTTTTTTGTTTTTTTGCTACCACAAGTATAATTAAAAAAATTTATTTTTGGTAAATATATACATAAAAATTTCTTTTAAATGGGCAACAACCAACAATAATTTAATTTTTTGTTGGCAAATATATATTGTCGAAAGGTAGAAACCTTAAGAGTACCTAAGGATTTTAGCAAATAAAGTCGGGACATAAAGTTAAAACAAATAACTTTTTGTTTGGTCCAGCTTATCACTTCGTATTTAAATGTTATATATCTTTAAATTCTTATTAAGTACAGAATTCACTTTTTCTGTAAAATTCTGCATGACACCCATATACCATTTAAATGTCCAATGAAGTATTTAAAATATAATAATAAGATTTGTTTGGAACACAAACTAATTTCCAGCCATCTGCAAATTGTTTTACATTTAACTCTAACGCATAATTTTATGATAAGAAAAAACAAATTAAAATATATCAATATTTTTGGAAGATTTTGCGCTTTAAAAATGCTTACTTTTACTGCCACTAAATTACAATCGTTTTCTAATTTACTCATTGTTTTATATTAAACAGTTGTTCTTAGAAGATTATGTAGAATTAGAGGGTTCTTAGTGCAGGTATATTTTTATGCCATTAAAATAAGAATTTCAAATAATCACTGATAATATGAAATCATATTCGATGTGGGATGGCGAAAAATCATTGTAAATTCAAGCGAACCTTTTCGGAGGAAAAGCAAAATTTTTAGCTTAAACTGTATTTAAATGCAATTTAAATTTAAATAGCGACTAAAATAATAAATTTTTTAAATACGAAGTAATAAGCTGGACTTAAATCTATTTTAAAAGTGTTTAATATTTTAAAGTCACCAAGGTGAAATTCAACGCTTAATTTATAATTTATTATCAAATTCGGATTGCATATGAAAAATAACACAAAGCTTAATGCGCCGAACAAACATCGGACTACATGAGAGGCCAAATAAGCTCATCGATGACAGTAGTAATATGGACTCATTAAAACATCGACACAGTGTGGTGTGTTATTATTGCTTCACCATTCCCCCCACCGTCCTTTCAAAAAATATTTTTTTATATAGTTTTTGCACTACTTCATACAGTGAGATCATTTAATAAAACCCATTAAGGGATCCAAATTATGTAATCGAAATTAAACTATCATTTTTATATAATATATTTATTATCTAGTTTAATAATGATATCAGTATGACTAGTTCTTAAAAGAAATAGTTATTTTAATTTTAATTCCATTTAATAGTATTGAAAATATTTCACTTCATCTTATTTAACACCCATTAATTTGATTTGCTTGATAAATGAGACTCGCAATACTTGATTTTACCATTGACATTGTATTTAAAGTCATAAGTTCTATTCTATGTTAATGATTTTCCATTAAAATTAGTGGTTAGAACCAATTTGAATTGTATGTGAATGCAAAATTCACAAAACCTTCTCATTTTAAACCACACTGTTCAGCACTTCCAAAACGTCAACTAAGCAGAATATAATATGGTTTTTGATAACAATTTTGTAAGCATTTTTTCAATTATATTTGAAAAAAATAAATTAAATTAAATTGGTGCTCAAGGTTTAATATACTTTTACTCATACTTAATTGCAATATCCCACAAGAAAAATTGTTCACCTTTGATTTTACTAAAAGTCACTTCATAAAAGTTATAAATATATCTTTGAAAACTTATAGCGAATTTCGTTATACTTTCAATAGCAACCAAACTTATCAGTTTCATTCCGACAGTAGGGCATAATTTATATTTGCACAAAAATATATTATAATTAAGTCTTTGGAGGTGCTGTTGTCAGTAGTTGGCCCATTGCGTACAAAGCAAATTATGACTAAGAACTTTGGTTCGAACCCTGTCTAGGTCAAGTCATCAATATCATAGATTTTTCTGATATCAATTTGTGTGGCATTGTGTGACTTGTTGTAGGACTATTGAAGTGATGAAGTCATAGCTCAGGTCTCTGAAAAGTACGGATAGCGATTGATACTCTTCTATGCTACTCTATATCATGGCGCTTTCCTTCATCGCTAACGTTAGCAGAATAGAATGCAAAATGATTTTATAATAAAGTCTTAAGGAAAAAATAAAATAAAAATGGAATTTTACTTGAAACTCCTTAGATAATAAAAACTTTTAACTGTTTGTATATCAGACAATGGTTATTAGAATGTAGCAAAAGTTAAATCCTTTTACAAAATTGTTCAAATTTTTCTTCGGGCTCAGCAAAGGAAACTGATGAAAACAGTTTTAATATTTTGTATTCCTTTTGAATATTTGAATACTTTTATTGATTTTGATATTTAACAAAAGTAAAAGTATCCTTTTGTGCAATGAAAATTCAATTTTACCTTCATATTTTCAATATTCAAGAGTCTTTTTCATTTCACATTTTAAACAATTTCATACTGCAGTTTGGCGGTATGTTTTCAGTTTGAATTTTTTACCTTTGAATTTTGATACTTAAACAACAGATTTTATTATTTATTTTAATATAACTTTTTTATTTCACTTGGCTTACTTGCTTTAGCGAGAATATTCGTTTGCTTTTAGCCTTTTATTTTTTTGATGCCTTTTTGTTGGTAGTGCTGCTGATGGCGATGATGTTGAAGCGCTTGATGTGGAAGGAGCTGAAGTGGACACGTGCTGAAGTTTATTTTCAGTTTTATTTTTTTTTCTGGCGGATAAGCTAAAAAGGAGAGTGTTTTTACATTCGCGAT
This sequence comes from Germaria angustata, assembly GCA_963681545.1. Classification (NCBI taxonomy): domain Eukaryota; kingdom Metazoa; phylum Arthropoda; class Insecta; order Diptera; family Tachinidae; genus Germaria; species Germaria angustata. The sequence goes on from OY813001.1 coordinate 35,591,956, forward strand.
TTTTGTACTTACTGGGTGATTTTTTTGGAACATAAGAAATATTTTAAAATAATAATTAGATTGATTGTGTTAACTTATCGAGTTTGAGGTCTAAAAACAATATATTTATTTTTTATTTTTCAATATTTCGACACCCTGTGGGTGTCTTCTTCAGGAAAAATTTTTTAAATATTTTCAATACAAAATATTGACAATTGAGAAAAAATATTTTATAAAATTTGAAACAAAAAACAAAAGAAAAAATTTAAATATTTTCAATATTGAAAAATAAAAAATAAATATATTGTTTTTAGACCTCAAACTCGATAAATTAACACAATTAATTAAGAAAGGTCGAATAATATTATCAATTTATAATAATTAGATGCTAGAAAAGTTTGTGTGTATATTTTAAACAACCATTAGACTATTTTTCAACTCAAGTTGAGAAAATCATATTTTAAAAAATCTGAACTAACTTACAAATTTGTAGAATTTGTTTTTTGGAAACGTTTTTTTTTTAACAAACATTTATATATTTAAATTAACATAAAAATATTATTTGCTTTCAACAAATAAATAATGTTTGGACTTCTCACATGGATGCAGAGTCCAATGTACTTGGTGGACAATTTCATTAAGCATGTACTTCTGTTGTAGTAGAATGCTATTAAGGCAAAACGATTCTTTTTTATTACGGAAATTCAATGGAAATTGTTTGGTAACAATATAAATTTGTTTTTAATTGAGAGAAAAATTTTATACAAAATACTTTCTTTTAAATCTAAATATTTTCTCAATTTCCATTAATATCAACTATATCCAGACCTTTTTCTTGCAAGCTTATTGGTAAAATTACATTATTAATATTTTCTATCATACAAAATTACATCTTATGATATAATTTTGTTGGACCAAATGTTATTAAGTATTAAATTAACCATCAAGCAGATATCAAAAATCTACATATTTTTGGCTTTTCGGTTGACTTTTTAACTTCGGCGTATTTAAGGACTGACAGTAGAATTTCCAACCCACCATGTTACTCTTTAGTGAACGTTCTTTATCCATATTACAAAAGGTGGCAGAAACATTCATACATCCAAGATTTAAAGGTTTAAAATGTCTCACTAAAATATTTGTCGTAGTATTTGATATAAAATTGCTAAACACTCTTCATACATCAAAAATGTAACAAATGCAATTGTAAATAAGCACGAAATGAGTCCTTAAGGACAACTTAATTTTTTTCGCCCTTATTTGCCGTTCAAGTTCAATCTCAAGCTTCGGCGTATGCGGAACCTCATGATAGATTTTTATGACAATTTTTTTTGTGAGCTGATATAGTCCATATCGTTATTGAAGTCTTCAAGAAAAGGGTGATTAAGAACGCATACCGCAAACATATAGACAGTTATAATGTTAAATTTTTTTTCGTAGTTTTTACATAGAAAAAAAAAACACTTCCTGTACTTTAAATGCAAGGATTATAGGCCTTTCCCGCATAGTGTTTTACCCGCCCGTTACTTATTTTTAAAGTGCTGAAATTGTATACACTCTGTCAAATGAAAGCCAAATTTATTCGATACATGCAAATGTTTTTTTAACCTCTACCAAGATCAGTCATCGGAGAATTGTTATATTGAAAAAAATTTTATTTGCTTGAACAGTGAAATTGATAAAATTACTTTCGCATTAAAAAGAGAGAGATGTAGCAATAAGATGAATTTGATGACACCTTCCATATCGATAAAGTTCTCCAAAAATTATGCAAATTCGCACTACCTGTAGATCATAGTATCTTATGATTCTTTTGTGGAAACTCCTGTCTTTACAAAGCAAACCATTCAAAAATAATACTTCTTAGTTCAACACGAAAAGGAAAACATTTGACATTCCACTCATTTCTGTCTCACAATAGTTGCTTGTCTCGATCTTTTATTTTTCTTCTTTTTCTTAAGAGATGTACAATATTTCATTAGCCAATTAAATGAAAAAATAAAATCAATTTAGTACTTTGATTGTAGAAATCTAACTCCCTAATTGGAGTTTCTAATGAAATTGCGCTTGTTAAGGAATACTAAATTGTTTATATGCTATTTATAAGGGGAACAACATTTACTTTTTATTTGGAAAAGAAAACTTCATTTGATACAACAAAAATTAAATTACGCAAAAGGTATTTCTATAGTTCATTACTTCTTTAGTTGTCTTCTATAGTCATTAGGAAGAATAATGTTTGATTTTAACACAAGTCAGAAAACAGTAAAAAAAACATTAATAATAAAAACCTATAATAAAAATCCCCCTATTATTTCACATTGTTCGTAAAAGGATTTTGCCACAACACTTGTCATACACACACAAATACATACACAAAACAACCACGTTTTAAGCCACGGAAAGCAGGGTTTTTTGGTTAAATTTTGTTTTACTTGTATTTTTTGGATTAGCCATTGTATTTTTTACTTTATATATGTATGTATATACATTTGCTATATATATTTTTTGTTTTAAATACTTTGTAGAGAAGAGAAAAATTTTATGTTAATTAAAAATATTTCGGTTTAACCGAGTTTTTTTTTGTAATTTTTTTTTAGCTTTACTTTTCCCATTTTCCTTTGGGTAAAAATTTTTACTTTTACTTGGTAATTTGTCAAAGGGCTAATAAGTTGCTGGAAGAAAATTAAAAAATAAAAATTATTTCGTTTACGTCTTCTTAAGGGAGTTTTTTTCAAAGCAACCGTTTTAATTAAACCACTCGCAAGCAAATAAACAACAAACCTATTGAAGCATCTTCAACGATTAACGTTAAATGGTTTTTGTTTCCCATATCCTGCGTGGCATGTACATTAATAATTGTTATGTATCACTTATTTGTCAATCACAAATTTTGATATTTTATTTTTGTTGAAAGCCGTACAACATGACGTATGATTGATGGACATATTAACGTCCTGTAAAAAAATTTTTGTTCAAAAGAAATTTCCTTTATGTCGCTGTGTAATAAGCATACGCCTAATTTACACAAAAAGCAAGTTAACCGTGTTAAATAAAATAATATGAAAGCAAGTAATGTAAATAAAATTGTTCATGTCTTTTATTACAAATTAATTGGGAGAGATGGTGCTTTCTTTTTTTTTTTTTTTTTTTTTTTTTTTTTTTTTGTGGTGGGCCTTAGTAAAACTGATATTGGTTCTTTAGAGCGGCAGTTCTTAAATTAAAAGTGACAATAGCCAGCAATAAGATTTTAATTTCCATACAGAAGAAAAGAGATAAACTTTTAAAGATACGCAGTAGCTTTAGTTGAGGCTTTACTTCATTACCATTTGTTTTTTTTTCACTTTGAACTTCAGGATTTATATTTATGCATTTATTTAATTAGTAACAAGCAAGAGACCAGTTCAAGCACAGTTTATATTATTTTCAACTAAAATGTTAAGAAATCATAAGCTTTTAATTTTTTTAATTTCTGTTCTAATGAGGAAAATAATATATATATATATATATATATATATATATATATATATATATATATATATATATATATATATATATATATATATATATATATATATATTATTTATTTATTTATTTATTTATTTATTTTTTTTTTTTTTTTTTTCAAAAACATGTTCTAGTTTTTTGACCGTTTTATTTGAATTCATAAATGAAATTTGTTTTTCAAGCTTAAGTGTCTTTTAATTTTTAATTTTATTTATAAACAAATATCCTGAAGATGGTACTCGATGAGCAACCAAATATCTATTAAAAAATTAAAAAGACCGAAAGATTGATTAATAAAGCTTAAAAAATAAAATAAGTTTGTTAATTTATTTTTATTTCTTGGATTAATTGTTTTTTTATTAATTGTTCAGTTCTCATATCAAAATTTCATTAATATATTTTTATTTGCGTATTTATTATTATTATACTTTTTTAAAATTAATGCTATTCACTAATTTTTATTTTTTTCAGAAAAATTAATTACATATTTTTTCAAGAGAAGTTATTGTTAAACTTGCTTGTAGAAAGCTTTTATTTAAAGGTGTGACAAAACAACACAATTTCCTTTCGAAAAAAAAGATATTGAAGTAATTAATTACTAAAAGCAATTAATTGAAGTTTATTTAACTAATCAAACTTATTTGTGTCAAACTTTGGGTTTTTATTGCAAATTTTGCCAATGGCTCTTAAACTAATTTATTTCATAAAAAATAATAAAATAATAAATAATAATAATAATATAATGATGGTCGCAGGGAACATCTTAAGTGCAATACTTGTCACTGAATAATTAATGTTCGTTATGTTTAAATTTATTGTACAATATCCACGTTGGCTAATTCACTATAGAAAATTCTAGACTGTTCAGCATCTTACCAGTTAATAAAAATTCTGCAATCGCTTTGTAAACATAATTTATTTAATATTTAAATCTGCTCTGTTTTATTTTATCAAACAAATTTTACTTTTATTATTATTTTTAAATTAAATTACTTAACGCCTTTTTTAAAAATAACATGTTTTGCTCGCAATATGGTCTGGACAATCTGCGCTTTTATTTTATTGTATTTTACAAATTAATTAAATTAAATTAATAAATAAATTTCTATTTATGATTAAATTTAAAGCTGATAACCGGAAAATAGTACTCAAAGCAAAAAAATTGCTCGTTTGACAGCAATAAAATGTAATAAATAAAAGAGAAAATTTTAATAAAATCATTGTATCATCAAATCATTATCTATTTTTTAATAAAAGCTGTTGTTCACTCATTTTTGATGTTTAGTAATACAAGATAAAAAGAATTGTTAAAAGAAAGTATATTTTATATTACGCCTACAAAATTTTGTTCTTTTATTTAATTTATTTTTCTTTTTGAAATTCTGCTTAAAACTGCGTCATTTGTACGTATAAAATCATTACTTTTGGAAATTTTTTTTACAAACGACAATTGTTTGCTCTTAGGAGTCACTGACTTGTAATTGAAGATTTACGTCATGTCGATCTTTTGGTTGATTATGAATCCTCTTTAAAAACTGTGTCCTTGCAAAAGGCTACAGCACAATATGAGTAGCAAACCAAAACTACAGACAATCTATTCGAGGGAAAGGAAGACGACAAACAGCTCAACAGGTTTAATTTGTGAGGCTTGATATCGAAATCCCATTTAAATCTGGTATTTTTTTTAACGAAGCTAAAACAACAACTTTATTCCTTTAACAACTATCCCTAGCCCTCCCCTCCTTCTTCCTTATTTTCGTCAGCATTATCCTTCATTCAACAATTTAAAAAAAGAATCAATCTTATCGTCATGTACATATTTGCCATGTATGTTTGTACATATTTGTGTTCCAAAATGTATTGCAAGTTTGGATATATGAAAGTACGTTTTTATGTATTGGTCGGTATGCCAGTACTTATATACCGTTAAAACAATACACATACGTATGTATTTACATAAGGTTAAACTTACAGTTGGCTTTCAGTAAGAGTTTTATTTTGCATTTATTATAGTATGAGCAAAATGAGAAACATTCACATGGTGATTGTACAGTGGGTGACAATATTATTCTAATACTGTTTTTTCATATATTTGTATAATAATTTTTTTTTTTATATTTAAACTGCTTTTGCGCTCTGGTTTACGAAATGAGTCACAAAATACTAAGTGATTTTATTATACCTCCTGAATAATTGCTTTGGGAATTTTTTATAGATTCATTAATTTTTTTTCGAGAATTTTTTATTATTTTAAGAGAAAGCTGAGATTTTCTTGGTGTTGCATTTAGATTTTACAAAGTATATGATTTCTCAAGCATTCTTACCTAAAAAAGCCTGATCCTTTCGCACCAAAGCTAGACCAGCCATGAATGTTTTTCCTGTAACAACCCAGAAGATATATATACATAATACTTACAAAAGAAAATCTTTCATTAAATTTTTTTTTTAAATGAAACCACTTTTGAGTCTATAGGGAAAAAAATTAATAACCATCGTTTGAAAGTGCAGTAAGTTATTAGATGAATGAATTTCTTCCTCCTTTTATTTTCTGCAATGTATCAAATTTAATGCTATTGCTGTTATTGCTTTCGACCTCCTTGTGTTGTAATCACAACTGCACCACAATACACATGTAGTTGTATACATGGACACAGGACTAATACGCATCGCATTATATGAAATTATTTACATCGCATCCATATTTATTTTCTGTTAACCTTCCAAATATGAACGAGGATTACAGCCATAAGCAATAAAAAAATTATTCCAAAAATATTCATATTGATTTCCTGCAGCCAGGAGTTGTATGTATTTTCTGTTTTGCAATGACCTAAGCTTTCACTTAATTGTCTCTCACACCTTAATTGATATTGAACAACGCACACATGTACATATCTTACAGCCTTATACGACTGCCTCTCAGTGCTAAAGCAACTTTTGTACTTTTTCTCATGCATAACACAATCATAAAAAAAACAACAAAAAAAAACATTAACAAAATACATTTTAAAAACAATTTCTTTGGCATGGGCAAACAGGCAGTAAGCTTCGAAAAACGATTAAAACTTCATGATTTATCCTAATTTTTATTTTTCCTAATGATCTTCTCTGTCAAACTTACAACCCTATCTACTGTTTTGTGGATGCAACACCATTGGGCATTCATATATTTATGCAGCAAAGGGTCTGTCAAATGTAGGGACCATTAATAGTCAAGTGCTTTATTTCTTTAAGACGGTGTATGAGATACACTTGACCTCTTTGCATTTATACCATCTACATCTATCCTAAAATGGAATACCTCTAATAGGAATGCGTGACGACGTCCATTGCTGACAGTAGGGTAGCCAATTCTCTTGGGCTACTGTGCAGTATGGGGTAATTTTGTGAACATTTTCTATACCACGATGAAATTATTTTTAAGAGCAACTCTTCGTGTATGAAATAGTTAATCTGCTAATATTTTTCTGTCACTTGCAGGTTGGAAAAACTCAAAGCGATTATCTACAGACACTATATTCTCTGCACATCCTCCCATAATTTTTTTTTTTTTTTTTTTTTAGTTCCATTACGTGTAGTCGTCACTCTCTAAACTCTGATTCTGTAAAAAAGAAATCATTTTTTCTAAAGTTAAGGCTACACAATAGTTAATAAAATAGCATTTGTCCGCATTTTTAGCAGATGAATATATTTTATGATCCAATAATTTTAAGATTGAATCTTAAGGTTTTTAAAATTGTATATTTCAAATTGCTGCTTAACACTATAATAATATTTTCCTGTAGCTCGTATTGATTCCTCAAATGGTATCAAAGTTATTATATCGAAAACTCAAGATTTCGGAATATGTATATTGCTTCCCTCTGGCACTCAAGCTGGTGGAAAGGGTGTCAATCTACATTTTCAGCTTGGAAATGAAGTCACATTTCAACAGGTTGCATCTGCTCTCTTAATACTTCGGAAAGACAATCCTTATACGAGTATAAGGTAGTACCTAAAGGTGGTTATCCTAGATCTATTGCCATTGGAGTATATTTAGTGGACGGTAGTCAACTTCTTGGAAATGGCAGCAAAGTGACTTTCCAGCTCCTACAGGAGTGTGCCATTGAAACTATAAAAATTTCAATTCAACGTGGTCCAAAATTGTTATTGCAGATTAAACTTCAAAAGCTTTAAATTATTGAGTTTGATCTAGCTGAACTGTTATTAATCAAATGCAACAGGCTGTTTTGGTGAGTTCGTGTTAAAATCGCATCAGATTTTAAAAGGAAATGGTGTCTATTTTTATATACATTTAATGATAACAACAGACAGAAAATGTAAAGTTTACTACTAACAGCAGGAATTCATATTTAATTTATACAAAGGACTAAAAAAATTTTAACGTAAGGATGTTCTATGTAAAGAAAGTTTTAAACTTGCTAGTCATGATTTTATTCATTCACAAAAAAATGGTCTTCAAGCTGATAATGCTTACAATTTTACTTCCCAGATATTGATGGTCCCACTGCTAGACTAAACACTGTCTTATAGGTTTGCACACTAAAAGTTAATATTTTCCCTTTTTCAGAAGATTCTAGAATAAGGAGGGGAAAAAAGCAATTAAGTTCCTTCTCCTTTATTGTCCAGATCTATCAAATAAGAGAAAAATTCATTTTGCGAAAGCTGGAAAACTAAATTGATGCTTGTATCAACCAAAATACCGAATGTGTTGCAAGCAAAAAATATGTTATCGGTTAAAATCTTTTCAAAAATATGAATTTTATTCGCATTTTAGTGATGGTAATTTATTTCACAGAAATTGGGAAGCTTTACAACAACAAATTTGATTTTTATTCACGGTTGTTATAGAATCCAATGTTGTTAGAAATAGATTGGAAAACTATGTAAAGTTCTTTGACACGCGTATTATGAATTCCAATTTTATTAATTTAATGAACAGAAACCAAAAAAACTACGCTGTCAACATATTAGTTTTTTGGAAGTGATCAATCACTTTACTTCAATTCTGTCATAACGTGGAAACTCCATAAGAGTTAGAAACTTCTCCGGCTGCATAATTTGTGCCGGCTCGATTTATACATATTACTTAATTGCATTAGGCCACACAAATTTAGTTATTATTTCAGAAAAGTAAGCGGCATTGCTCTATATATGTGGTGGCGCCACGAAACGAACTACACGGTTTCGTGTAGTTTGCATAAGCGTCAACGTATTTATGGGCGTATGAGTTGCTTACATAGAAGCTACTTGCAGCCGTAGTGTTTAAGAGAACAATTTTTTTATACAAAAATAAGTTTAGAAAAGTAAAAGTTGAAAACAGGACAATGAATTATGGACAGTAACGGAATTTGTGTAAAAGGAAAGTTATAATAAAATGTTTTGTTTGTTGTGGCTCTAGCTGTTATTATGCCGACATTTCTCTGGTCGTTAAACCAAATCGTCAGTAAACTTTAAACAGTTTGAAAAGATTTATCCTCCTATAGTTATGCCAAAACAAACAAACACAATTGGAAATGAAGTCCTAAAACCAAACTGCAACATAAAGTAAATCTAACTTAAACTTAAGCGAAGCAAAATTATCAGTAGAAGGAAGTGCTAAAACCTAAGGTTTTTATAAAAGACCTCAAAGCTGAAGACGTTAGTCGTTGACGTTAGTAGCCTGATGCGCTTATCTCAGGCGAGCGGCTTATTGGCTTTCTTGATACCATATACGCCGGTTCTACTTGCTGCACCTTGAGCCAAAACGTGCACAATATTATTGGAGTTTTATCATCTGTTCAAAATACTAAGTCGTGCTATTTGTCATGGAGATTTCGTATGGGCCTATAATTAATATACAACAAATAATGAAAATCAAATCATTATCGATCACAAATGTATTTGAAAGCCTTTAAGGCATTTTTTTCTTATCGAAATAAATTAAATACATAATCGAAAATGTGGACAGATGATAAAGATGATTTTAAATAAAAATCATTGAATTTCAAGGCTAAAATTGATGTTTTTCAGAGGATATTGTTACATAAAACTGGCATTAAAGAACCCTATTTTGAAACAAGTACCTCAAAACTGCTGCAATATATGAAATGCATATGAACCCAACGACCAAATCAAAGCCTCTATTTCATGCAATTCAATTCCTTTTTAAAAATATAACTCTACTAGATTTTTTGTTTTGCCTGGAATAAAAGGATCAAATATATATTTAAAATAGAATCCTTAAAGGAACAAATTCCTATTCGCTTAAATCGACCAAACGATATAGAAAAAAAATTCCATTTTACTGACAACTTTATTTCCATATCATAACACTGTGCAGCACACATGTTTTAAATGTGTCTGTGTGTGCGTGCGCTGTATACGTCATTACATTTAATTTTTTGAGTTGAACATTACGCACTAGATATGAATCAATCAATCAAATTGTATTTTTAGTCCCAGCTCTCAAACAATATCGATATGGCGCTATTGTGTCTCTGCTGCTGATACATTTATTCGTATATACACATACACGTTTCGCATGCAGAAATATTGTTGCATCCTTATTGAAGTTCCACGTACGATTTGTTGTTCTGATTGGAAACAAAAACTTTTTACAAAATTCTATACAAGCCTTTGTCATTCATCCAATTGTTATTATTGTGTCATGTGAAGAGCATTCAATTGAATTTTGGTTTGATTCTGTCTCTACTTTCTATAGTGTGTGAATTTTTAATCTCAAGAGATTTAAGAAAAATATTTTTTTATCAAACAAAATGTTTTGGCTTTAAAAAAGAAATCCTTTTCGCCTTTTTCATCTCTTATCTTGTTGATTTCTTTTTTCGTACAATCAAATGTATTTGTACATGTTATGTGTATCCTGAAAGTTATTTCTTTTTTTTTCAAAATTATTTGCTAATATGTTTTTCGAATAATCATGGGTAAAAGTTTAAAATGAGATTATTTTGTAGAAAATTTTATTTAATGAATGGACTTTTGTAATCAAGGTTTGTTTATCACTTAATATGACTTTTGTTGAGGGATTTTACAATATAAAAAATTCTCTAAAATGGTTAAAACTCTTATAAATATCAATCAATTAATATCTAATATTAGTCATAATATTGACTTACAATTTAAAAAAAAATTAGAAATATATCTTAAACTATAAAGTTCTTAATTGCTAAATTATAATAAAATTTGATTTCATCCATTACAAATATTTTAAATAACAGCAAAAGTGTCAAAGCTATTGCAAAATTTCAAAGTATTTTCTATTTCGACATTTCCAAAAACATTGTCTTCTAGGTAAATTCAATTTAAAAATATCACTATAACAATCTCTTACAGGTAGTAACGCATTCCATATTCTAAATGTTCGATGTTGGAAATTTAAACGCCCTATTCCACTCTTGTTTCATCAACATCATCGTTACGTTTGGTGTCAGCACCATCGTCATAATCATACTAAGCAATTGTCATAGTCACTGTTACTAAGTTAAAACTAAGGCTATGCCATTTTTCATATAAATAGGGAAATGTAAATGTGTGCTTTTAAGAGAACAATTACAGACACACCTCTATGGAATCAAACATGTATATATATATATATATATATATATATATATATATATATATATATATATATATATATATATATATATATATATATATATATATATATATATATATATATATATATATATATATATATATATATATATATATATATATATATATATATATATATATATATATATATAAACAAAAAACTTTCCAACATTTACAACAAAGCTGTGTTAGTTAGTTTTAAATGTCACGTTGGTAATGCTGCTCTGACGTTAACAGTAGCAAGAGCACAAATACAAACACAAGCACTCATTCATACATACACAGACTCTCATGCACGAGCTTGTTTCGTTGATGTGTTACATATTTTAATTGAATTTTAATTAATTTTTGTTAAGGGAATGTCATCTGTTTACTTTGAAATAAATAAACTTGAGGGATGAAAAGGTTTTCAAAAAACTTTTAACCCTCCATTCTGTTGTTATAGAAATTAAAGCAAAACCTGTAAAACTATTTGTTAAGTTAACTTTTTCAAATGGCTGTAATATGGGATTAAACGAGGTATTTAAATTAATAGCATATATTTGTATACTATAGGAATTTGTTTTAAGATTTTATATGGAGCTTTTTATACGACAAAACATATTCTTGGGTTGGACTATGATAAAGAATTTATTTTTTAAAAACATTAAGAGAAATATTACTATAAAATCTCAGTTGAAAGGCTTATTTATTTACCCAATAGTTTTTAAAGGCAAAACAAATTCGTAACACTTGAAATCACCAGAAACTTATTACAACCCTGTAATGGCACAGTGTCGAAAACGGCAGAATAAAAACAGAAAAAAGGACATTTCTCAAAAACAATCGAAGCAAATATACATAATTAAAAAACTATTAAGAAATATTTAAAAATATTTCATCAGCTGCCATCTGTTATTTATTCGCCTGCGTAAAAACTACATGCGGCCATTTTATGGTTTCTACATTAAAAAACGCAACAGAGTAAACTAGACTTGTTGGAAGTCAATACCATTCCAGCAATGGACTTAATTCTAGTATTTTGCAGGCAAACTTCATATAACGACAAATCTAGTACAATTAATAATTCTACGGGAATTAAAATGTGACATAAAATGGTACAGCTTTTTTATTTTTGTGTCTTTTCGAGAAATATTAAGCAGAATTTCACATAGAAAAACAGGGAAGTCTTGAGTAGATTATTTGCTTGTGACCCAAATCATATTTGCAAAAAAATATAAAAGCGGAAATCAGTATTTACAGCCAATTTTAAAGCCTAGTCTATATGGTACCGGATTACTTCTTTGTTACTAATTTTTGTATTAAATTTATTACCAAACTTGATTAAAAAGTCGCAACTTTAAAGTATCATTTCCTCCTTTTCATAAATTTGCCAATAAAAATAATAAGAATAAGAATTTTATATAAAATTTTATTTTAAACAAATAATATGAATAAATAATAATTCGTATGTGTCATGATTTTAGTACAACAGCGGCTTTTAAGCCTCCCAGACATTAGTCTCTAAACAATAAACTTCCAGAACTGATATCAGGGATGGTATTTGATGTTCGATTTCTAAATAGAAAAAATTTAATGTATAATTTCTTGAAAGTCGAAGCTTGAAATTTATGTCTGTTGCTTCGCAACTTTTTAAGAGAAAATATAATAGATCATGATATGGTAGATCGAAAGAGATATAAGCATACTAGTACAGATATTTGTAAAATCCTTTCTATTTATTAAAATCATTAAACATATTGTGCTCAGGTAATTATTTCTCCCAGACTTGAAAATTATATGATTTTGATTTTAATCAAAAACGAATGTATAACACTTTATCCATATTCTTAATAGTTTTGAATCATAATTAAGTTTACAAATTTAATTTAGGTCACCTCACATGTTCGGATGCGGATATTTAGTTGGTCGCTTAACAAAATCATCAGTTGACTTTAGGCAGTTTATAAAAATTTAAACTCGTATGTTTATTCAAATCTTTCCCCAATCAAATTCAGTACGAGTATTTTTGAATTATTTTACAAAAAACAAAAGTCCCTTAATTCCATTGTAATGTGCACTTGACCAAATTAAACATTTATAAAACTGTAACAAAAACCTGAATAACACAGACAGACACAAATCAAATAAATAGCAAAATATATTACAAAAATTTATTTTAGAAAAAATTTTAAGAATACAAAAGCTCTGACAAGTTAGAATCAAAACAATATATTTTAACAAAAAAAGATCAGGAAATTATTCTAGACATTATATTTTCTTTATGTCCTTATTTATCATTATTTTTTATCTTCCATTTATAATACTCCATTATCAAGTAAATAATAGCCAAACACATGTATAGTATACATATATTCTTTTTTAATTTCCACTGTCCAAGAAATGCATTTGTCTTCTTCATTCATCCTGTTTTTTTCATACATGAACTATGAAAGAAAATTCTCAAAATATCAAATATCAGTTTGATGTTCTAAATGTTCTTGATGAACAAGGCAAACAGTTGAGAACATACAAGCTCAATCCCATATACTATATTCTTGCCACATTCATAAAAATCAAATACGGACAATAAACTTAGCCGACGCAGTATTATTTTCGTGAATAAAAGCACTAACTTTCCTCTTGAAACATCTGCTACTCTCCTTATATTTTTACGCACGAATATAATAACAGGAAAATCTCATGTGTATGACATGCGTGTTCAAAATGATAAATTGTGATAATTGGCTCTAAACTTTGTGGTAGATAATAAAAAAAACAAGCTAAGAAATATTATTTCCTAGTTTATGTGTAGTCTCTTTTCATTAGAGACTTTAAGGTTGGGAAACACAAACAATAGGAAACCAGACATGGAGAAATAATATATAATTTTTTTCTTGCAACATTGTTTGGAAATTCGTCGCTAACAGCGACACTCAGTATAAGTAACTATGCTTTTACAGTCACTGCTCCCAAGGTATACCATAACAAACGTGACCGAAGATATTTGCCAAAAATGGGAACATTATGGGCAATATGAGCGAACTATTACAAAAAATTAAAAAAATTTCCAATCCACCAGAATGGTTTAAGCCCAAAACAGTTTTATGATAATATCTGTGCTCATTTACTTTCTCGGTAAGAATTTACACCGAGGCAAGGCTAAAACTAACAAAATTAGTCCTCCCAGCTCTCGAAAATACAAAATGAATGCTTTATTGGTAATTGAAGCAGCTGCTCTTAAAAGTTTACAAAAAATTATATATTTTTAACTTCATCGTTTTAAAATATTATACAGTGTCTCCAAATGCAGTACATTTTGCACAGATTAATCCAAGATAAGGTATTATCTGAGACATGAAGTGTCATTTTCCCTATATTGAAGAAAAATTTATTATCGCATAAAATATATTTAGTTCTAATCCAAAAGGAAGTAAATAAGTGGACAAGAAATTAGTCCAAACGAGACACTTTAATATAATAATATAAAAAATAGAAACAAAAGAATAAGTAGAGGAAGCTTTGGAAGAGTAGAGTTTTTTTTAGCTGAAACGGCACTAAGGGAATATGCCCAATCATACGATACTTCATGCTGGAATTACAAAACTCGGTCATGGAAACAATGATAAACGGAGTGTCTGTATATAACATGAACTCGTACAAATTCATAGTAACAGGAAAATTATTCCACAAGAGGATTGTCCGTTACAAAAAAAATATACTTGAAATGCAAAGTGGGGTTTGCTGGCACACTGACCACAAAAGGATGCGCTTTTACTGACAAAGGAGTTGTTCTAAGAAAGGATAGTGTTTCGCTGAAAAGTTTCCTATTTCCCTTGTAGCACCTCTCGTTGAATTAACGATCAAACAGTGATAAACATATTATACTTCGTTGTTGCTCCAATGAGTTAATAGTATTGGATACATTATCATAGACTTTGAAGGATCGGTTCATATATGAGAGTTGTATTACATTTTTAGAAGGAGTTGAGGTGAAGAGATCAGAAATAGCCAAGTATACACTTGAATACTTTCTGAGTGACATGAAAAATGTGCCCAGTGGACCAAACTTCACACTCAATTTTCATACCAAGACCATCAAGATCTTCTGATCTTTGTTATTTATATCAATCGTATATGCAGATAGTGAAGCATGGTCGATCATACATTTGTGCGTTAGGATGCAATACTTATTTTAAAGAGCACTGAAATCAGCCCTATTAGAATGACTCTGTTCAGCGATTAATACAAGATCTTTATTATGACTATCATTGCAAATTTTGCTACCATCTGAAAATGTGTATAAGGATCGGAGGTATGAAAGTGGCGTTCTTTTAGAGTAATAAGACTGAAGGTAAAAGATAAAACGAAGCCTTGTGGCACCTCCAAAATTTATCTTGAACTTGTTTAATAGATCACATCTGTAACAACTCATATAGTGCAATCCGTGGCAAACCTCTATTTAAATCAAGAGAATTTATTGCCAACACCAAAAACAACAATTGTAGACAAAAGTGCCACACTCTAGAAATACATAGAGCCACCAGATACGTTCATTCTGAGCTGAAAGTATGACTGATAAAAAGCTAAAGTTTTCCGTTTTCTTCCCCTTACGAATTTTAGTATAAGTTTTAATGATATATGAAAAAAAACTTGCCCAAGGGAAAACGTTAGTTGTTGATGAGGTATGTTGCAATATCAAAAGCTTACACATGCTCCCCAATCTGATAGTCAAATTCACTTTTCCTGTCATTTGCAATCATAAAAACCATCAAAAGGTAACGAATATCTTTGTTTAATAGAGTCTGTTGTAATTTAAAATCAAGCTCATGAAGAAAAATTGTATTCATTTTGTTAAAAATGTATGCAGATTACCTATTATTTTCTCAACGGAATAGATATTTTCTTTTGAAAAATATACCAAAAAATATTTGCATTTTCTTTAAAATTATTAAATTTTGTAAACAAATTTTACTTTAGAAACAAACTTTACTGGTAATAATTTTATAAAACTTTGATGCTTCTTAATTTCTTATGTTCCTTCGTCATTCTCTCGTTACAAAACTTACCAATAAGTGAACACTATCCTACAACAACTATTGACAATTTGTAAAAAGTTTTTAGTTAAAGAACAGAGAATTTATGAAACAATTTAATATGAAGTTCATATAGAAATCTTTTCCCTTTTTACAAACAGGGAATTTTTTCTACATACTTATTTCAAAAACATTTTAAAACAAAATATTTATTCTTATTGAATTCATATTGCTCATACTTTAATGTCATTGGTTTCAGCAGAAGCATCCGCATGTCATATTTGAAGCACGTACAAAAGCAAACAAGGGTTGTGCCAATTCAGGCAACCTGGATTCATGGCGTCTTTCACGCCGCACAAAACACTTATCAGCAGGCATTATTGACGAGGTACATCCAAATGGTGCCGGTCGCTATAAACGTGATGTTCGCGAGGCCACTAAATACATAGAAACTGCCATAATTGTAGACAAGGCCATGTTTGATAAGCGTAATGGAAGCACAAGGGCAGAAGTGATACACGATGCCATACAAGTGGCAAATATTGCCGACTTGGTAAGTAGTCAATTTTTGTTTAACGTTTAAAGCACTTTAAGTTCGTCTATATTTTCTCAAAACTTAATTTTATGAAACTTAAAACAAGAAGATTCTATTTTTGTGGGATTTACATTTATGAGAAAAAATCTTTACTCTTTACTTTTGTTTTACTATTTTGAGCTTTTTTTATTTATTGTATCCTTTTTGTTTTGTTTGTTAATTTCGTCGACTGGCATCTTAAGTTACATAAAAAATGCAAAAAGCAGCACTTTTTATTTCATACTCACACCGCAGGAGGATTTAAATCTTTTAAATGCAAAACATAAATCTTTAGTTCTGCTAAACGTACGAAAGTATTGTTTTTTTAAGTTCCTTTTTCGTCCTTTAAAACTACATCAAACTTCCCAACTAACAATTGTACACATATACATACACAGAGTAAAACCCAGTTTTTCTTCATACGTAAGCCGAAGTAGTTGTTATATTGCAAGTACGTGCTGAATCAATTGGTGGGAAGGAAAAGTTATTTCTTGATCTAAATCCAAAAATAATTTTAAATCAACCTAAACTCCCTGTCCTTCTACATGTGAATAAATACTTCGTTCGAAAATTAAAACAAATAATTTTTTTCACTCGCATGAGGAGGAGCAGGTTGAATATGGTTGACACATTTATTCTTAAATTTGTATGTACTTGCATCAAAATAATATGTTTCTCGATCAGAAATTTCTATGCAAAACTATATTAAAAAAAAATAACGATACTTTTTTCCGTTAAGATGGTAAAATACAAATTATGCATTAACCAGGCTAGAAATATTTTACTGAGGATTGGGAAAATTACACTTTTTTCTGTTTATATTTTAAATGTCTTAAGAACTCCAGTCCTAAAAGTCAATTGTCGGTTGGGCCGTGCCTCTCACGAATGTCTTAAAAAAAGCTAGAGCACAGCTTGCAACCTGCTAGAGACAAGGTGATAAAGTAATGCACGCAATATATTCATGATCAATATAACAACTTCCTGCCAACAACATTCTAAATACTATAATTAAGATCATCTAAGATGCTTAAAAGCTACAAGGTGGTGCAAAAAGAATCTCATATTTTGAACTGACTGATTCCTTTGTTCTTTTATTTGGAAATTATTATTGGGATTGGCAGAGCAAAGCTATTCCGTTTTGGCAGAAAACATCGTCAATATCTGAACTCTAATCTGAATTCGATGAACGCTGCTAGTTTATCCAAACATATTGAGAATAATCTGTTATTAATCCGAAAAGCTGACAAGATTGCCTACAAATTATTGTTTCGAAAAATGCCATGACAGGCATTGGGGCAGATTAATATCCTTTTTGTCATAACAACCCTCTCTGCAGCTATATCAGAATATCCCTACCTTTTTAGCATATAAACCTATCGCCTAATAGCCCATCTTCACTGAAATGAGGCTACAGATATCGATACAGCTACTATTCAGATATATCGATTGAGATTTTTTATAATGAGATATTTGACATACTCGTACATATCAAAAAACATCTTATTTACTGGCCCTTAATCTTATAATATTAAGGAAATATCCATTTTAATATATACAGTGACCTCTCGGTAGTGTGAACTTCCAATATAATGAACTATCCAGTAATGTGAACACCTATTTTTTATATGGACGCTCTAAATAGTGAACAAAGTTTAATGGCTCTAAATAGTGAACAAAAATTTTTTCAATTTTTGTTTGTTTTCTAATTTTGGAAATCCCCCGATTGAATAAAAAACTGTAAACTATTGTACTTGCACACTTTGAGTTTTGTTGTGTTTCGTCACGCATAGAAACCTGTGTATTTATATTCCTGTGTATTTACAAAGATGTCTAAGAATAACAGAAATTTTTTAACCATTAGTGAGAAATATGAAATTCTTCAACTTTTGGAAAAAGGATCAAGTATTACAGTGTTAAATATAATGTTGGGAAATATACCATTTGATCGATGCACAATAAGAATAATAAAAATTATAAGTGTGTTAAAAATACGTATTATAGACCAGTGAAACGCAAACCTACGTATTTCAGAGCTTCCAATGATGGATAAATCTCTATACAAGTGGTTTCTTAACATGAGAAGTAAAAACCTTCCAACAAGTGGATTGATGCTGAAAGAAAAAGCGAAACAGCTTCATTCTAATTTTAATAAAAATGAACACGACTTCAATGCCAGCTAATGGTGGCTCCAAAAATTTAATATAAAACGTGAACTTAAAATTTAAGAAATCGTTAAGTTTGCAATAAATTACATTTTATGTTAAAAATTCCAAGAGCTTCAATATTTTGTAACCAAAAAACAATATAACACCACAAATTTTTACAATCGAAAATGTGAACAAATTCGATAATGTGAACTACCTTGGTTTTTATTAGTTCACATTATCGCGAGTTCACTGTATATATATATATATATATATATATATATATATATATATATATATATATATATATAATCTTTAATCTTTTATATTAAAAAGGATATTTCCTTAGCTCTTACACAATAATTAGTCCTCAAAAACACTTACACATCTAAACAAATATAAGTGTGTCAGTCATGACTGTTTCTGTTAGCATGAAGGCATAAAAGTATTTTTATATTTCTTTCAATTCTTTTATTTAGTTTTACACTCACGAAATCCTACACACTTACATTCCCTGTACAAGCCCACCATGGAGAGCCTACACACATACTAATAAGAATATACATGTTCCTAGAGTGTGTCACATACACTAACAAAGCTTTATTTGCACGTTTCATTTTCTTTATTTTTGTTATTTTTTCCTTTCTTTATGAAACAAAAAACGTATGCGAGAACAAAAATACACTTTCCACATTTGTTTGAATGGTTGGCAAGTATTTCCGGGTTTTTCCTACTACCTTGGCTTTAGTTTAGTTTAATGCTGTTGCCTACGACAAAGTTGTTCAAACAAACAAAAATATAAATATAAAAAATAAAATAGAGGAACAGGTGCATTCGTGTGTAAATACATGCGTAACAGTTCAAATGTTACAAATACCAACAAAAAGGATTTTCATTTTTTATTCTTAAATTTTAATTTTATGTTTTGTTAACAGAAAAAGAGTGAAAATAAATTTACCTTAAGTAAAGAAGCCCATTAAAAAACAAATTTCTTATATATTTTTTATATATTTATACTCTTCAAGGAGCCTCTTACCGTCCGCTTTCTTCTTGGTGTTGGTTTCTAAGAATTAAGCAAATTATAGAAGGTTTTTTGGCCTTTTAAGTTTTTGCTCTTTTTAAGCAAAGGAGCCACAGAATGTTTGGCTTCTGGGTTCTTTTACCATTTACACGTTTTATTCACTTTGTTGAGTCTATTAAGGGTTTAACTCAATTAGGTTTTTCTTACTAAATAATGTTCTTAATACTTTTGGGCCACTTAGCTTATTTAATCGTATATACGATCCAGTATTTTGGTGGTGTTGTCTAGGTATGAAGAAAAAATATTTATTTTTATAGATTTAAGGCTTACAATTAGGAGGCCAACTTTGGTTTTATGATACTTTTCTACACAACAGATTGTTGCTCATCTAAACGGCTTGCTTTTTATTGAAACTACTGCCAATAATCCACACCCATAGCACATTGCCCGCAAACCAAATTATGACTAAGACCATGCCTTCGATCCCCGTTTAGGATAAGTCCTCAACATTGTTTCCAAACTATTTAAAGTAATGGAGGCATAGCACTTGTCGGTAAACCATGTAGACAGCGATTTATACTATTCTATGTAAATGTGCACATCAGAGAGACCTTCTTCGTTGGTAATATTAACAGAATCGTTGACGAAGTAAACCAATTAATGAAACGGCTACTTATACCGCTTAAGAAATTCATTGCGTCTACTATAAAAATTATTAAAATGCGTAATATGTAGCAGGGCGGCTTTCTTCATATTTTTATTTAAGCATGGAGGACACAGGAGAGCTAGCTTTTCCCCACTACCAATTTAAAACATCCACCTATAGCTACGAGCTACTGTATGGTTGGCGAAAAAAAGGCTTCCGGTGGGCGCTGAATTGTTCTTTGTCTGCGGAGTTGCTGTTAATCGAATTACCGCATTTCGAACTTATATAAGAAATAAAATATATAAAAATCGCGGGAAGAAGTATGTTGGTTAAAGGCGGTGGAATGGGTTAGCAACTGGTTTCCTAAGGACTGTTGTTTAACAACAAAAACTACTGCTTACAAGCAGTGGAGGTTAGATAGCTTCGAGTATTCTGCAATAAACTTGTATATGATCCATGACAGTCATGTACAAAAGCACCCGTATGGTGGAATACATACGGGCGTATTGAGTTCATTCCCTGTGAAAAGCAACTTGGGATTGGAAAGTAGTCTTTTCTTTTCCAAAAAATGTAATACATTAAGTAGTCGACACTAATTGCCTCGGTGTTTCTCCTTTAAAAAGCAGGAATCTATTTGTTTGATACTTATAGGGTAATTAACTGACCTTCGTAGACTAGTAGGTAGTGTACTAGACTCGTAGTGCGAAGGTCCCAGGTTCGAATCCTGCCGCAGAACTCTGGCAGTTTGAAAGGGAGCGCACAACAAGCCTTCACTGGCTTAAGTGTATGTCGTATGACATGGGCTATCACACCCCTCCTATCAACCTAACCTAACCTAACCTATAGGGTAATTACACACGTTTTTCCTCATATATAGAATTTAAAATTTTTAACCGATTTTTAATTTTTACTATAATTGAGGTTTATATACTGCCTATGATATATATATTAGCACGGTAGCACTTATAGTTTCCAAGTTATAGTACTCTCCAAGCGGACATATCGACGATTTTAGTGAAAAACTGGTTATCGAATTCAAATGGGATTGATATGTTTTGAAAGCGTTAGACTTTCTCTTTTTGATTGGTTAACTTAACTGACTAATCTTTTTGTTGCATGTATTTGTGAAATATAAGAATATCCTTTGTTCCTAAATATCCTGCACAACGTTGTCTAGATTTCGTTATTTCAATCGGGGCTCTAAAGTTATGACTGTTTATTTACTGCTAAATACAATCTATTCATATAAACTGCTCTAATCACTACTTCAAATTTTAAATTCAGTGAGTAATGATATTTTTCAAACACTTTTTCGGCATCGACGTTCCAAATCGCACTTGTGTTGAAAATTTTTTAATTACTCTCTATAGATATAAAAATAAGTCGTTAGAAATATTAAGGCTACATTAAAAAAATAGTCATGAATATTTTAGGGTTTAAAGAAGGGGGAAAAATCTGAAAATATCTATATAAATTTTTTTATATCGCCTCAAGTTCTCACACATAAAAACAAATTTTTATATTTATTCCGTTTTTATTTTTTATACATCTCAAGCTTGTTTCTGCGGTACTTGCATGTAAAATTTTATTTTGTTATTATTTACAGTAAAATTAACAATTATCTTCCGCTCTTACGGCGATATGCTATTGATAACAAGCCTAAAGAAATTTTCCAAATAAAATATTAGTAAAGTAATCTTTTTTCTCAACGAACAATGCATTATAAATTTTTAACAGAGCATCTGCGCAGATTTGATCAATATTTTAATATAAACATAAGCTTGAATATCCTTAGGATATACGTCCTTTTATTCCTTATTGCACGACGGGAATTTTGTTAGCGAAGAAATGTTTTTCAGCTCCATTTGTTTGTGTAATAAAATAATTTTAGCATTTTTCCTTCCTCTGCCGCATTAAAAGCAGTTTAAACCGTTTAAGCATCTTAAAAAAGTTTGTTCCAATTTTCTCACGTAGTTGCACGAAAATAATTTAAAAGCTCACATGTGTGTTTAATAAACTGTTAAGCTTATCAATAAAACATTTTGCATGTATTCGCTCTAAGACTCGAAGAATACAAATAAATAAAAACGGCCATAAAAGACAGCACCATTCTAATGCGTGCGTGTCTGTAGGTTGAACAATTGTTTATGTAATTGTTTTTTTTTTTTTTGTTAAACTTGATTTTAAAATATCTGTGTACGTTTACAAATGAATGTGTGCGTGATTCAGCTCATATTAAAAAAAACAATAGCAATCACATATGCAAAGCAATCGCTCCTTCACCTGAAGTCCTATTTGTACAGAATAAAATAAATCAAAGAGAAAGTTCAAGTTTAATAAAACACATTTTTGTAAGTGCATATAAAGAGGAAAAGTGCCAAGATATAAAACAGTTCAATTTATCTATGGAAAATGAAAAATATGATATAATATTTAGGGCTGTGATTCTTCGTTGACGATTTTATGTTTGAGATAAGAGATTTTTGAAAAAAAAATTGTTTTTAAAATTCGTTAAAAAACAGTTTAACTGTTTCCAAAATGTGCATTTTTGATTATTTTTAAGAAAGGACTTAAATATCTTAAGCAAGCTTATTAGTACGTTAGTATTCGTACTTGATTTTGTAAAGAAATAACTAGTCATTAGCCGTTGTTCGAAAGTCAAAAGCTAAAAATTTAAAGTTAAATTCCGGCTTAAACAGAAAGTTCATGTGTATATCGCGCTTTGCCACAACTCTTAGATGATGATGGTTACGTATATAGGAATTAATGCTACTTAAGAAAGGCTAATGCCTTCCAAGATAGAACAAGAAATCAGAAATACACTTAAATATCCAAGAAACTGTGCAACAAGAAATTGTGTCACATCTATGCGTATGAGTAATATTGGATCATCTCTGTCTGAGTATTACTCATACAACAGTGACTTAAAAAGCTTATTTTAATTTCATTTATATTGTTACTGTCGTAATTTTATTAGTTTTCTAAGAAATCTAAAGCTGTTTATTTAAATTGCGTTATATAAAAAAGTTTAAGATGTCCTTATAGAGACTTGGCATCGTATGAATAACGATAGCCGTGTATGAGTTGTGTAAAATAATGCGACCCATTCCATAATACCTTAATGCCAAAATACCTTTCAAAAGACATGCAAGTGGCTGCAAATATTATTATAATCATATAACCTCATATACCTCTGTAATTTCTGACACAATTTAGTTTATAGACATCAACCGTTAATCTCTATTAACCTTTATAAGTGCACCAAGCTATTCGAAAGCTATTTGACTTTTTAAATGAATTTTTTTATATAGCAAAAAATTTTCGAAAATTTTAATTGTCTTGGAACTAATAAGAAAGTTAAAACTGGTTTGATATGGCAGTAATATTTTAACCACCTTAATGGTATGACAGAATTTCCAGGTATCATTACACATTTCTTTGACAAAAAGTTTGCTATAAATGTATATAACATTTGTATTGTTGGTGTAGTAAAAAATTTTATTAAGAATCAATATAAAATAAAAAAAATGTTTAAAATATTAATAGTAAAAGTACTGTGCAGAAAAAGTTATTTAGTAAAAGTATAATTTAACAGATCATTCAATGCTTAGAATAGTGTAAACATATCAGATGACTTGTTGAATGAGAGCTGTGAATAAATTTTTTGCAATGATTAGAAGCTTAAATTTTTTTTTAATTGTTGTTTTGATCATACGATGCAACTTTCTACTGCTGAAATGCGGCCGATACCGTCTTTTAATTTTTAAGAAATTAGTGTACAAAAATCTTTTCCAAGCTCTATTTCTGCAGCTGTTAATAAGGATAATTTTCTATGTGGATAGTCACTTTGTCATTTCTACATTGCTGTTCTATACTTTTTCTAGACAATAAAAAAAACTCAGATCCCTTCAATATTGTACACGCCAGACGAAGGAAGTAAATTGTATACAATCTTTCATACACGATACCACTCGTATATTAATAGAATTAAAAGACAACACAAGTTGTCTTGTTCTATAGTTGAGTATTCACCTTAAAATTTTTGATGCTTCCTGCACCTTCTTTAACAGTGCCTTCTGCAGCAGTCTATGTGACTTCTACAGTT
The DNA here is from genome assembly GCA_963681545.1 of Germaria angustata. NCBI lineage: Eukaryota > Metazoa > Arthropoda > Insecta > Diptera > Tachinidae > Germaria > Germaria angustata. The sequence goes on from OY813001.1 coordinate 35,616,540, forward strand.
GGCATGCATGATAGACAATATAACAACGGCCGCTTTTTCTAGCAATAAGGTTCTGCATCAACACATGAAAGCAGTTTATTTAAAGTCGCATATACGAATTATCAATGAAAATTTCAACAAAATAAACGAGTTCCATTAAAACGGCTTGGAAGTTTGCACAGTTAAGTGAAAGGGAACATTTTTGCGGGAGCAAAAGAAGAAAACCAATAGAAAGAAAACCATTAAAATTTATTCAGAACTACAAAGAGTATTATTCAGATTGACGTTTGAAAAATGCATTGTAATTAATATTCAGATAAATTGTTTTATTACATTTATTACATAAAATACATTACAAAGTTCTACTATATACGTATTCATATGCAGAACTAGGAGATTTATAATTATCATTTATCACAATCCTAAAATTCTATTGTGAGAAATGGGAAATAAAATCTCTTTCTTGAAAATTTCGTTGAAAGTTGACCCAAAAATAACAAAATATTATGTGTATTAGTGTAGTGTATTGTGTTTTTGAAATTCTGCTTTCATTATGTAAAAGATTATTCAGTGAAGATGAAATTTGTAGAATATATTTACCCTAAAAATTATTCTTGATAAATATTTCAAAGCTACTATTCATATATAGTTGAACACTAACTTCACATTAAATGGCTGCATATCAGGTGATTGGACTAAAAGCAAAGCTCCCAAGTTAATTCACTAATGCACTTAGTTTAAATATGAAATATATGCATATGTATGCATATAATTATAATTTTCTGTACAATTTACATATTGGTATCTGGGTACCTGTATAGGTGTTTTTTTCTTTGCACAGTACATAAAGGTTAATATGTGATCATAAATATGCATCCTATGCAAAGAGTAACATGAACATGAGCCGCATTTTATATAGTTCTTATGAATGCCTTGTTTCCGACAATGTTACCTATAGCACTTGTCTTCGAACGTGGTATGAAACATATTGTTAGTAAGTGTCACAACGGCAGTTACGCTTGCAAAGCTCTAACAACTAAAGGAATTCGCTGCGTACAACAATCCTCCTGAATGAAACTTCTCGATTCCCGTCAAGTTGATCTTGCATGGGGATCCTTTTATACTTTCTCATGTAGCAGTTCCTATTCTTTATGCATTTAGCAAATTTAGCTGATTTATTAATAAATTGTTTCAGATCGTATAACTTGTATATCATTGCAGTGTCCAAGGGAAATCGCATCTGCTTCAAATGATCATTTACACTTATTTGAGAATACAGTCTTTCCATTAATCTTTTTTTATAATAAATAAAAGGAATAAATTAGATATATTTTTATATAAAAGGAATAAACTAGATATACTTTCCGAATGCAATATTGTCGATAAAAATTGTCAGTATCGAATCACATCACAACATTCCACATATTATATGGCATTTTTCTTCTTTGGAAATAAACACTTTTGTCTTTTCTAGTTCAGGAATATATTCCATTATAATTTTGTTCTCTGGTCGTTTGAGTTTCCATAATTTTCTATTATAAAATCTGTTATCTCTTCTTAAATTCTTAACAAACATTTTGATATGTGCTGTTGCCTTGGAAGACATAAGATGTTCGATTATTTCTTCATTTAATTTTAAGTCTTACTCATAATATATTATTTTTTATTTCCCTTAGCCACTTCCGTCAGACAAATCCTTGTTATTTATAGCTTTTGCAACATCATTTAATAGTTTTTTTATATGTGTCTGTACAGGCTTTATCCATAGAATGATGTAATGTAAACTAAATAAATGCTTTGCTTTAATTTACCCTGGCCTTCTTCATCACATCGTGATGGCAAAGATTCATTAAAACATTTAGTAAGGAAAACTGCAAGTAATTTGGCCTAAAATGCAATTTTATCTTTATCTTACCCTTACGATACTAAAAGCTTAAACGTTTCGTATATTCACATGTATGTATGCAGGGAGTTGTGAGTTGTTATAAATATTTACAAGAGTTGGATAGAAGTAAGCTTAATTAACTATTCATTTTAAGTATGGGTCTATTAAGTCCTTCTCATGCAATCATTCTACCCTCAACTCTTTTTACTTCTATTGCTCTTTTGCTTCAACTATTAAACAAACTTAAGCAGCATCTTAACATTCAGCTCATGTTGCAACATCTTATAGTTAGACACACAATGTACGAGTATATGCCATATGCCGTAGATGTTTGTGTAAAATTTTGTTTTGTTTTAATTTTTTTTTTTTGGGTTTAGTTGGTTGGCCAAGCTAATAAATCATGCATGTTCGTGTCAAAACGCATTTTCTTTTCAGAAAAAATTTCAGCTCCCTTCTTCACATTCAGGGTCTTGATATTCATGGAGAAAAAAAGTTGAAATAAGTAAATTTGCCCAACAATAGCAACAATTTATTTGCCTTAGACTTCTAGTTAATCTTTCAAAGACTTAGTTCTAATACGAATAGCATGAGTAATTTCTATTTATTTTTTAACTTACTTCATCCCCCTCCTATTTCATACTTAATTTTAATTGAAATGTTCTTTTTTCGTGAAATTTTATTAAGAGGAAAATAAATTGAATTCAAATGATTATAAATAATTCAGTTGTAAAAGCATTACAAAAATTACAAAAACTCTTCGGCATAAAACGTTTTCATGTTAGAGGAAACTTGTAGCATAAGATAGTTAAGAATATTTATTTAAGTATTTGAACGTACTTATACTGTAGAACAAATTCATTAGTTGTTGTTACTATTATCTTTATATAAAATTTCTTCTATTTTTACAGTACTTTCGCACCATGAATACAAGAGTATCGGTGGTATATATTGAGACATGGGGCAAAAATCAAGCTGTCATAGATGGCAGCAAGGACATTAGTAAAGCCATATCAAATTTTAATGATTATACATCCAGAAACCTTTTCCAAGTGGAACGAGATACAACACAATTACTAACGTAAGTAGCAACATTTTAATTTGAAATAAAGACTTTAAGGGCCTTCGAAATAAGAAATGAAAATGTTGAGGTAAAACCCCAGGGATGGCACTACATACAGATAATAAAATATTTATGGATACTCTTACTTTAAGGCCTTATAAAGAGAGAGAGAGATAGAGAGAGAGATAGACAGAGGAAAAGAATCTATAAACTTTATTTGTAATGAAGACTTGTGTCTTGTTTAGCAAAAGATTCTTTAATTATATAAACCAATTTAAATCCATGAGCAGCTTTCTTGCAAATTCTATTTTTGGGAAGGGATAAAAAATTGGAGAAACGCTTGACAAAGTGTGCAGAGCATGAAGGATATTATGATGAAAAATAAAATGATTTTTTTGTACAAAATCCTCTGTTTTATTCCAAACGGCATAGGCCACCCTCGTATTACTACCATATATGTGATTATTTAACTTTTATTATGTCGCACAAGTTGAAAAGGCCAAAAAAAACTTCTTATTACAAAAATATGAAAAACTTCCAAAAATCATGGAGGCTGTTAAATAACGCCTTTTCCATTTCAAAAAGTATTCGTTAACACATCTCTTCGATTTCCCAGGAAGTTGAGTTGAAATTTAATTAATAAAATTGAAACAACCTACATCTTTCTTGAGATTTAAATAATAATTTTTTAACTGAAACAATTAGTACAATATAAAAAAATTTTACAATTTGCAAGTTCTTATACTTTTAAACTATTTTTGGTGGCAAACACAGGCTTATCCATTTTTTCGGTGTCGCAAATAAAATCATATAACACTTTTAAAACAAACTTTTATTTCATTATAAATCTTTGACCAAGTCATTTGTACGATCGTTTCTAGATTAGTAGCAGCTGTGGATCCTTTTGAGGTAGTTTTGCACCACTTTTTGCACATTTCGGTGCGGTTTCTTAGCGATGACTTGATGAATACTAGTTTTGAAATGCTCCAACATTAGGCGTAGCTTTACAAAAGGTCTCACGGCGTCAAATGCCATGATTTCGGTGACCAATTGACGTCGCCTGAACGTGAAATTACGTGTTTTGGAAAATTCCCATGCAATAAAGCCTAAATCAAGCGTGTTTTGTTTGCCATGGTACCATTTTATTAAAACTACATATCGTCCAGGATGTCATTGTAAGTTGTAAATTTACCTTCACTTGCTTACAGCATTTGGCTTTTTTGGGCTTAATTATAATTAATGTATGTTGTGTGCATAAGCCATATTTGAAATATTTCACTTATATTCTTGCAAAATAATACTAATAGTAAACTTTCCACCCAATTAAAATGTAAAGAAGAAAAACCGAGCTAAGCCTTATATCAACAACAATTAATCCGTTTAAAATATAAATTATTTTCCTGCGATAAATAACTCCAAACAAATTCTTTATGCGTCATTATAAAATAAGAAAATTGCCTTTAAAGTTTGCAAAATTAATTTAAGATACCACTTCAATCATTTTAATTGGTGTACACTGTACAGGTAACATGTGCTTTGGTAATTTAATGCCACCAAAATATATTTATACAACAAAAAATACATATTCTTTGTTGCTAATAATTCATCTTAATTATTAACAATAAAAAGAAAATTAATACCTCGCTTATCTTTTCATTGCCTATAGGATTTAACCACATGCACTTGTGTGAGTTACAAAGTAACGCCATAAAATGTTCTACATTTTATTGCCAAAAAGTTAACAAGTTGTGTCTCTAGAAAATTATCCTCATTCACATGACAGTTACATGAGTGTTTTCACAGTGGCGTTCGTTACCCTGCTCTATTACAAATTTACACAACCTCAACATGTAATTTTTTTTATTGTTATTGTTATTGTAAGTGTGTAAGTTTTTATATAAAGCAAATGATTCAATTAAAGTTAGTGTGTGTTAAACTTCGAATAACATATTGCACTTGCCTCACAATGAAGTAGAAACTAAAAACAAGTTAATGTTTTGCTAATTCCTGGATATTTCAATAGTTAATCAATTAGTTATTTTTATGAGGGCTTAATTTTTTACACAAAATACTATTAAATGATAATGAGTAAAATCTAAAATTTAGCTCCCGTCCCAATCTCAAAACAAAACTATATTGTTTGCCGTCGTCTTTCACAACGTATCTCCCTTAACTAAATAAAAAGTTTTATGCCACAAATTTCGGGCAAAAAGTTTATGACATACAGTGTGTTTCTTTAAAAACTTGAAGTCTGAAATTAGTGTGGAAAAAACTTCTTTTTGAAAAGAGTTTCCAGGATTTTTCTTAAAAATCGTTAAGAAGATTTCATTTTTAAATTAAGAAAAAAGCAATTTATTTATTAAAGTTCTAGGTTAGGTTAGGTTAGGTTGATAGGAGGGGTTTGATAGCCCATGTCATACGACATACACTTAAGCCAGTGAAAGCTTGTTGTGCGCTCCCTTTCGAACTGCCAGAGTTCTGCGGCAGGATTCGAACCTGGGACCTTCGCACTACGAGTCTAGTACACTACCTACTAGTCTACGAAGGTCAGTTTATTAAAGTTCTAAGTATATAAATTTTTTAATATAAAATAAGGCATTAATTTTAAATATTTAAAATTTTTTTTTGTATGTTATAGTGATTTGCACTATTACACCTTTTAATTATATATTATTTTTTAATATTCAGAATGAATATTAATATATTATTTAAAGTGATGTTAGTTTAAAATATTAAGATAAAATCTACCAAAGTTTTAAGTCCCTGATAATGATTAGGTATCCTGCGGTACCGAAAATTTGGAGGCCATATGAAGCTCATTGCAATGCCTAAAAAATTATTTTCATCCATCACATTCCTGCGAAGTATCAGTATTTAAGCTTCTGATAAGTAAATGAAGATTTTCCAATAGGACATAACATTTTCCCAGTTTCTCTTCTTTAAGGCAATGCACTTGTCTAGATGTTGAAGCCAGTAGAATGACTGTTTCCTTGATTTTTCATTGAAACATAATACACCCAGACCACCATAGGGAAAAGAGAGCACAATTTGGCATATTATCGATTTTATAGTTATCTAAAACGATGTCAATAAAGAGTTTTAACGATTTCTTCCGAAAGTTTATAAGTTGTTTTTTTCTAGGTCTATTAAGTGAATATTGTACAAATGGAAATTTTGATTATTTCAAGTAGCCTTTGTCAGTTTCCTTTCTTAAATTCCTATAAATATATTGATTTATGATACCACCCTAACCCACTCGTCAGCAAACTTATCGTTCTCCCCAAATCCAACACTGTTATCATTCCAGCAGAGTAAGAGATTAAGTGAATGCAATGCGCTTCTCGTTTTTGCATTTTAGGAATCCAGATCCTTGATAGCGGACAGTCTATTTATAAAATATTTTCTGAAATTATCCCTTTAATTCTTTTCGTGAGTTTCCACCTAAAACTTTCTTTAGATAAATGATGATCAGGTGAGCCAAAACTAAAAATTTCTTTATTTTCCAAAGCTATTTTTGATTACTATGCCAACTCAACAGTTTTTGGAAAAACCCTCCTTTTTAAAAATATTCGTATATCAATTATTATGAACTCAAGTTAAGCCATTATTAGAAATGGGAGAGAATTTCCTTTTCATATGTAAAACGAAACCGTACGAACAATTTATTGATTGCATGTCTTAATGTCACGGTTTGCTCCTGGCTAATAACATCGTTTCCAATAAATTAAATAAGAAATTCTTAATAGCAATATACACCCTATTTTCTTTTGCGTGTCATTATTCCTAATCAATATGATCTAGTAAATAAATGTAAAGAAACTTCTAATTGATTAAGAATGAGATAAAATTAACATTTAAATAGCGTTGTTAATAATATCATTGTTAAACATGACACAGAGGTATAAGATAAATACGATAAATTTCATTTGAACTCTCAAAAAAATATTTTTTCTGTTAACTTGAATAGAAATATATGGTATATAAGGATATCATGTCTGGACATATGTGTCCAAAAAAAATTCCCAAAGACCAGCATATATAGCGTTGTTATTAGTATTATAAATCGAAATAACAATAGCTTCTCATAATCTAACACTATTTTCATGTCTGTTGGCTTAAATTACAGCAAGAGCAAGTAAAAATGATACACACATCTGCAAATTGTGCTGGCTGTTCATATTTTGTCAAAAACAACTTTAACGACTAGTACTACAGCTTTTATGGCATTTATATAATTCCTTAATGCAATCATTTAGCAACGCGAACGTTTTCCTTTTAAGGACCTTTTTCTGCAAAGCCTTTTAGCTACATTAATGTCAGGATTTATAGGCACAACATTGCTAAATAGAACTGAAGCCACGAGCCTTTCATAAATCAAGCACCACTATATCAGAAAATTTCGCACAAGAGTATATGGATTCACATACTTAAAGAAATAGCATAGACATAAAATAAAAATCGTGTTATCCTTTTTTACGTATGAGTAGAAAAGCTAAAAACATTTTCAAAAGTATTAAATCAAATCGGATTTATTTCTAGTGACGCGTAAATGCAAAGAGTGTTTTACAAAAACTACATTGAAGCGTACAATGAATGTGTTGATGTTTGAAGAAATTTTAGATGAGGATTTGAACGAAAATTCAGAATTTCAACAAATAATTTTAAAGCTGCGAACTGGAAACATTTTGTTCAAATAAGCACGAAATTACAAACACTGAAAGGAGTTTTGCAATTTATATTCCCAACTAATAATACATTCTTAGATAATGTAAATATAGATTATGAATTATTATAAATAAACTTGTCTTTGCAAGTGTGTGGTCTTTCTCTCTAAAACAAATGTTTAAAAATTTAAACTAATACCTCAACACTTGGTGGGACATCTTCTTCAGGAAATTTAATATACAACAAGGATTGGAAAATATGCAATAAATTAAAGAAGGAAATTAATTTGTGATTTGTTTAGAAAATTTAAATTTATTAATGGCAATCGTACTTGCTAGAATATTTGAAAGTGTAGAATTAAAGGCCTTTTAATTTATTATAAATTCTACAAGAAGGAATAAATTTAAGGGGGCGTCCTCAGGCAGACTTATAGTATAAGATAAAGGAATTCCTACGAAGTTCGTGAGCCTTCATTAAATATTTTTGTGGCAAATTAAATATCACAGGTGGTGTTTAGAAAATTAAAAATAAAATACGTTTAAGCCAACCGAATATAATTTTTGTCGTTTCGGCACGACTTAAAATTTCATCAGATTTTATTTTATGTTTATTACGTTTTAATTTCCTCCATGAATGGAAATGACAGTATTCTTAAATTTATCACAAGTAATACATACATAATTATCACATACTCGTACTTTCATTTGCATTATTTGTTAGGTTTTTTTTTCTAATAAGATAGAATACCCTCGTTCAATTCCAATTTTTCTTTCTCTATATATCACAAATATCACAAAGACTCCAAATCATGAAACAAAGTAAGCGAGAGCTGCCTGTTGTACCCAACCTTCTAATGCTTTTTTCATTTGTAGAAAAAAACATATAAATACAGGTATTTAGAAAATTTCTTTTGACCTTATTACTTTTTTCAAGGCCAATTTTGCAAATAATCTAGCAAATTTCATCAAAAAATGCCTTCCTTGAATAGATTCTTTGCGTATGAGCCGCAGCCAAACATTTAAAAATAACGTATGTAATAAAATCGTAAACTATTTTTAAATAAATTTTCTGCTAAATTGGTTATTAAAATTTTTTAAGAATTTTTGATTTTTACAACATTTCATAACGTTTTACGAAAATTCATTCCGTTCATTGGCATGGAAAATAATAACAAAAAATTATAATTTATATTGAAATTTATTATTTGGGATATTCTCCCCAACTAATCGTTAAAAACAATTAGAGCTTTTTCAAAATGCATTGTTTGTTGTGGCTTTATCTCTTCATATGCCGACATTTCATTGGTTGCTAAAACCGAAACGTCAGTGAAGTTTAAGCAGTTTGAAAACATTCAACCTGGGATATTTATGCCACACAAATCAAATAATATATGAGAATATCCCAAATAATAAATTTCAATATTAAGTATTTAAAATAAAGATTTAATTTTTCATTTTGCCCGACAGAATACAATCATTTACGACCAACGGGCGTTTAATTGTATGAGTGTTAAGGGAAAAATAAAATAGACTCACGTTGAGTATATTTGTTTGTTGTGTTGTTTATATAAAAGCATTCTAAGCCTACTTTGATTATGTATTTTGTTATGATTTATATACAATATGGAATTCTCATATTGTATTTGATTTGTGTGGCATAAACATCCGAGGTTGAGCGTTTTCAAACTGCTTTTTGCAAATGATCGAAATTGTCATTTCGTCTTACGAAATGTGAAGATATATTGAGCTTTTCTATTTCCTTTAAAGGTACAATAAATTAATGGCTTAATTGAATTGATAACAGAGTTGAAATATGATATACCTTTTTTATTATCAATAAGCTTTAGCAAACGTCTGCTCCACCGCCAATAGAAAAACAATTATTAATATATAATAACTGGTCGAGCGATTTTCCAGACACATATAAACGAATGAAAATTTTAAATTTCATTGACACATTGCGTTCGTTTAAGAACTTCTACTCAGATGATTTTTTATTTCAGTTTTTAATTTCAAAAAATTTGTTTTAAAAATATATTCAAGATATCAATGATGTATTTTGTCCTCTTCGAGCATTATAAATAAATGGCAATGTGAATGTTTTAAATATAAAATATACACATATTCCTAAAATAAGTACTTTGTAATTGTCTTACAAAATTATTGTTCAGATTATACACTAAAAACTCAATTATCTTAATTGAAAAAAAACGATGAGCCCTAATTTCTCCCGAAAAAATTTTGTTCACGTTTCTTAATTGTAAAATGCCGGATGGAACAAACTATTTTATAAAATGGTTGTAGACCGAGATGAAGTTTAAGTGAAAGAGATGTGTAAAGCAAACTACCTAAAATAAATAGTTTGTAATTGTTTTATAAAACTATAGTTCACGAAATATACAACAAATTCAGTTTAGAGGCGTTGAAAAACATATTAAGCAAAAGAAAGCTTATAATAAAAATAATTCAAAACCATTGCACCCGTTAGACAGATAGACAGATTTACGTTAAAGCCAGTATATAACATCTTAATTTTTGATCTATGAATTAAATTTACTTGTATGGATAAACAAAAGTGAAACTAGCTTGTAATCATCATATAATTTTATTAGGTTAGGTTAGGTTAGGTTGATTGGAGGGGTGTGATAGCCCATGTCATAAGACATACATTTAAGCCAGTGAAGGCTTGTTGTGCGTTTCCTTTAATTATCAAACACAAACTGCCAGAGTTCTGTGGCAGGATTCGAACCTGGGCCATTCGCACTACGAGTATAGTACACTACCTACTAGTCTACGAAGGTCAGTTATAATAATAATTTATAATAATTTTATTACTACCAAGATATTTTTAGCATAAAAAAGTTTGATTTTATAAAATTTTCCATCTCTGATTCCAATTTTAAACGTACACAAGACCTAAATGTAATGAGTTTTAATAATGGAGTGTAGGAAACTTAAAATGTATGTGTCATAATGCTTTGGTCTAGCAACTGCAGTATATATTCTAAAATTGCTAGATCTACAGGCCTTATATGAAAGATTTATAACGCGATTTTCGCTATTGTAAAACAATACAAAATAAAACATTGAAATTTCTAAAAAAAAGTTTGATAAATTTTATTTATTAAAAAATCAGAACTCGGGCTTTGCAACGTGTATTTGTTTGTTAAATAATATTCGATTAAATAATATTAAAGGCTAGAAATTATTTAATGTCTATTATGTATGTCCTAGTCATGTGCAACGATAATTGTCTATTCGATATAGAAAAACAGCTTTACCCTACTACTTCATGGGATATCGTATGAACACATGTTGAATTCTTTTGAAGTTATACTTTGCAATACAAATACTTTACATTTATTGTATAAGAAATAGCTTCGCATTTTATTTTAATGCAAAAGGAAAATATTTTTGTCACTCATTTAAAACTAGTTGTTTGAATAAATACATTTATATAAAAATATATCATCTTGTATTTGGCTTTATTATGAACGCGAGAATTCCAACAATACAGTCGGGTTGTTTTCCTGTGAATTTGTCTCATTAGTTTCAATCAAACACAAGTTGATTTATGTGTACGTATGTATATCAACATCAATATGTGTATGAGAATATTAAAATTAATGAAGTTGTTGCAAAAGCTAATTAAAATTTTAATGCAACAAAAATATTTTGTATCCTTTGTACATTTATAAATAAATCATGCAACATTTTAATTACAAAAACCAAACTAAAGTTCAGTGTGTTTTTACTTTGAGTGTTACAGTTATTTGCTTTAGTTTCTCCTAAAAGCATGCAATACATCGTTCTCTTTTCCGGTTTCTCTGGGATGTCAATTCAAATATATTCGCTTTCTATCTCAACTCTTGTTCGTTTGATACGTTTTAAATTTTATCTCTAGTTATAAATTAAGTAAAAGGGTATAAACGCTATTACAGAAGTGTTAGTGCGTCAGTCATCGAGTGTGTTTGTGTTTTTGATTTTTTAATCCTTCTCCTGTCATATAAACAGAACTGTGGAAACCAACGAAATTCGCATTGCACGACGGTTTTGTAGAAAAAATTTGTTGAATGAATTATCAACTGAGTCAGGAAACATTTATTAGCATTGAAACTTTTTGGTATACGTGAACAAACATCGAAATGGGTAGCAACGAGCCTTTAAAGAGAACTGGACGCTTTTATTGGGATTCGACTCTGCAGTTGAAGGTAGTAATCGTGATATATTTTGAGGGGCGCAACTCTAGATTTTGGAAATATATTGACCTAGAGTGACCTAGAGTATAGATCTAATAAGCTGAGGGTATAGTATATCTAACGTTATATATGGGCTTCAAAGTAGGTAAAATATTTATGTAACATATGTCATTCAATAAAACCGATACTAATACTAAAGAAATATATAGTATTTATAATAACACTAGAATTTAATATACGTTCTAGTTTTTTTGGCCGTTTTATTTTAATTAATAAACTTAATTTATTTTCAAAGCTTAAGGTCTTTTTAATTTTTATTTAAATTCTTATAGAGAAAGACCTTAAGCTTTAAAAATAAATTAAGTTTATTAATTAATACTAGAATTTATTTAATAACTTTTAAAACTATTTTCCTGACAAAATCTCCCATTAACATTTTTATATTCTAGGGAAATTTAGTGTTCACTCCTTTTTGAGTTATAGAAGTAAATGATGAGCAGTACGGTTTTTATATCCTTTAAAAAATCTTGGTTACCGTAGAATTAGTTTATGATAAAAAAAATGGTTCAGAATGCTAAGCAACTCACTTGCATTTGCTCGACCGCGTACAGCAGAGGACGACGCAGTTAATATGTGACAATAATGTTGTTAACTCTAATGAATCTGTGAAGCATCGACGTAGTATGGATGCTTCTGGCTGCGCTCTTTTCATAACAATGAAATGTGTTCCAAAGAAATTAGGGAACTTGCTCCCAAAACTCACAAATATTTACAAATAACTCGTTCTTCATTAAAAGCACATCCATGTGTGCTCAATGTATCAGAAAATGACATTTCGCATTACAGAAAAGTTCGCCCTTTAGCCGATTAATTTGTGTCAAGAATCCAGTTGGTTATTAATTTCATTTTAAGTTTACATATTCAAAGGTCGTATCTTAACTCAATTATCTTCATTAATAAGACAAACAGAGATTAAATTTGCAGCTCTCATTAAAGCTAAAAGTCAGGGATTTAAGTGGAAGCTTGTTTTTTATCGTTCAATGGAATGAATTTTCTTTTGTTAGTAAGAAAACTCGATATATATATTATATTTATTTTTGAGTAAATATTCGAACTATCATAGTCGAAAATCAAAGCTTTTGAAACTAGTTCACTTTATTTTAAATAATAAATAATTCGTTAACTACTCGAATCATATTACAATCATTTGTGAAGAGGATTGTGTTGCACGGCATTACGAACTAAATACTTTAAATCATAAAATAATCAAATTATTATTTCTTTAACACAAAGGAAATACATATTTTGAACACGTCATTTAAAGAAAATAAAACTAAAAATAAATTTAAAAAAATATTGCAGATTTTGGTATTTTCATACACAAGACAAATATTTGCAACGGAAAGATCATCCAAGTTGCATTTGTAGCTTGTTGTTTGTTTTAGATCCGAGTCAAATGAGCTTTTATTGCTGCAGTTTGTAAAATAAATGTATTAAACAAATACGACAAAAATTGCCAAGTCCAACAACACATTTTTTTTAGAAGTGTTAATTGCCTGGTTCCGAAAAAAAATATGAATACGAATATTAGATTGTAAAATCCTTGTGTTTTTATTTATAAAAAGGGATGTGTGTTTAGTGCGATTTTTTTATTTGATGTTTTTCCAACTTATCCTTGGCATGTTTTTATTTTTAAATTAAATTGTCACGGATATAAATTTACATGTTGGTATGTGGTTTTATCTTTGTTATTTTAACGTAATGCGAAAATTAAGTTTGTTTTCTGTTCGTTTTTCTTTTTCTAAACTTATTCTAGCAAAGAATAGTGTGCACAAAATCAGTCAAAAAGATTCCACAGATTAGGGCTCTGTGATCCCTTTTTATAAAATGAAAGTAATAAATTATTTTAGGTTTAATTAATGTGAATTTATTAGTGTTGATCCAGATAATTAATAAATTTTTAGATTTTTTTTTATTGTCAAGTTGTATGGTAAGCATTTATTAGGATTTGAAAAATGTTCATGTGTTAGCACTTATACATTATCACTATTTATATTTCTCATATATGAGATTAAAATTTTTTTAATCTTTTTATTCTCATAAATGAACACCAAAAAACGTTTTTGATCACATACGAACGTGTTTTTTTCTAATAATCTAAATATATGTCAAAGTGAGAAAAAAAACTACAAAAAAGAAGGTTGACATATATTTGTCAATATGGTCTTTTCTGTACAGCAACTATTCGTAGATGGATTAGGGTAACTATTTTTTTTATATCAAAGCGCATTTAACTAATACCTAATAATAGTGAATTTGACCGACTTTAATAATAATATTCCCCAAAGTTCATATGCGTTTACACTACTATATGAGCAAATATGGTACCTCTTATAACTACTTCAGATATAATTTCTAAAAAATTTATGTAATATTTTGGAAGAAAAAGTAAACCAAAAGTAAATATTAAAAAAAAAATTCTATGATCTTTTCATTTATGATCAAGTACCGAAATCATTAATTATCGTATATGAATTTTCCGTCCACTTTTCAGTAACCAATATTAAAATAATCGTTTCATATGTGAATGAATAGAAATTCGGCCATAGAACATATGACAAAATGAGAACACTTACATATATAAAGGAGAAAAATGTGTTAATCTTGAATTGATTAAATTGTAGTTTCTAACTAACAGCCCTAAATGGCTGTAGTATGTGAATAAATTTTGTCACAGAATATAACGTTTTTTTTATGAAATGTTAGTTTCAGCTTAAATAGTCTGGGACCTACAAATATTTCTTCTAGCACTATTTTTACTTATTGAATCTTCAAATTAATTTAACCATAAATATTCAAATCTTAAATCTAAATTATTATTTATTTAAGCTCAGCCAGTGCCAGACAAAAAGCATTATTTTCTTCGGGTTCTTTTGTGTTGTTTTCACATCTCTTGTGTTCGGCTAAGAGCAACAGAGTGTGGCCCTTGGAATGTAAAGTGCTGCAGGCTAGTGGGTGTGGATGATACTCTAGTTTCTTTATATATGTTGTCACTTGTTTTGAAACCATTGTTTTTACCAAAGGAACGTCTAGGTTTTGATTAATTTATATAATAACTTACCAGGGAGCTGCTGTAATCAGATGCAGAATTTTATTTTGGCGCCTTTGAATTTTTTCTATATTGGATCCTGATGTGGTGCCCCACAACTGAATTCCATAGCACAATATTGGTTTTAGGATCGCATAGAGAAGAAATTTGTAATCTATGCTTAATGTAGAATTTTTTCCCATTAGCCAATTTGTTTAGGCAGCGTTTATTTTCATTTGCACCAATTTAGCGTCTATGTGCGATTTCCGTGTTAAGGACGATCAAGGTGAACGCCAAGTTATTTGCTTGTATTATTTTGCGGTATTAATTGCCCCTTAATTTGGAATGAAGGACAGGTTTGCCTTTGCAATGCAAAAGTGATATGAATACATTTTTGCAACAAATATACGTAAAATACCATGGATTATAAAAAAAGATTCCAAAAACTTTTCGCTAAAATATTTTGTGTAATTTCGAAGCTGAAATGTTACAGTTTTTGTTTTGTAGCATAATGCAAATGTTAATTAGAAAATTTAATTTCTTGTTTTTATTATTACTTACTTTAATCACAACATTCATATGCAACCACAAACGTTGTTTTTGTCTCCTGGGAAGATGTCAACGCTGTGAACGTAAACATCATCCTTTTTAATAAGAAATTTTAATGAAAATTGTGAAACGAATTTTAATACAAGTTTCTTGTTAAATGCATATTTCGTGGATGTATTTCATATTTTCATGACATTTAATTTCTGACCATATCATTTTTTTACATTTGCTGCTCTAAGCACACACACATATAAGGTTTGTTGTTCCCTTATTATTTTCATCATAAATTTGCATATAGAACTTTGCTTCTCGGTCAACTCAAGCTCAGAGGATTCTAAAATTATTCACAAGGACAAGAGGAATTTTAGAGATACAAAAAATTAGTTTTCATGTTAAAAATTATCAAATATCAAGTAAGAGTATTTGATATTTAATATCAAGTTGATATATTTGATAAATTTTTTTTAATTGCAAATTCCAAACAGAAATTGTTTTATAAATGTGCAAGATTAAATGCAATGATTAAATACGCTTAAGAGAAAAAATTATTTATGTATCACTGAGGGAAATCTTGAATTAAATCTTATTGTGTGCACGTGAGAAAATCGCAAATCCAATTCAAAATCAGTATTGTTTTATTTTTGTTTTCTCCTCATGTCCCATATTTTCTATCTTCGGCTCAAAGGACAATTTTCAAATTAATGAATTCATTTAAGCGAAATAATATTTTGTTATCCGAAGTCTATTTAATTTAAATGAAAAACAATTTATTATATTTTCCATTTTTGCTCAATCAAGCTCGGCTAAATACCATGTAGCTTATGGTGTGTCTAACATCCTTTCAGATGTCTATGGTAACTCATCAGGCTTGTATATATATATTCCCAAAAAATAATTGAAATTTTGTAATATTATACACTATGTAAGAATTCAAGGAAATAAATAAATGAAATACAAACAATTAAGGCAATTGGGGGATTCAAACGGTAGTCATAAAGTCATATGTCATAAAATAATAGCACGCAAATATATGACTGCTATGAACAACCCGTCATAACTTAGTATTCTATTTCAGAATTCGGTCAGCTGATATGAACATAAAATATTTATAAATATTTGACATCAAAGAAAAGAAATTAAAATATTTATTAAAATTTTGTTTGAAAATACCAAAAAAAGCAAAAAACTAAAATAATACACAGTTTGTGAGAAAGAGTTTTTAATAAATGTCGCTAGTTTGCTCACTAGCCGCAGAAGTGTCCACCTTGGGGTTTGGATTTGTGCACACATGTTTAACTTTTGGCTCAGATTTTTTTTCCATTATTTTATGACAAAACAATAAACATACCTCAATAAGTCTTAATATGTTATGACTTTTTTTTTTGCAGCACAAAAGCATTTTTTTTAAACCATACTAAAATATTAAGACATTATGACAATATCACTTAATAGCACACCGTTTGAATCCCCCAAATATATTGAAAAATATTCGGGTATATGAGGAAAAAAATCTTATATATACATTCATCATCTGCAGGACTTTAAATTGTGTAAAGAAAGCAAAATAAAATGAAAACAAATATTGAGTGTCTTGTTTTTATAAAAACACTCAACTATTATTTGAGAACACCTGTATAAGTATATAACCTTCATTAATTTAAAAAAAATGGTTAATAGTCTACTGATAAATCATTAAAAATTTGTGACTGCACAGGATTTATAGTTGAAATCATTTAAAGTATTCATTAGGTGTAGAGAGATGGTTGTTTTAAGACAGGACTGGAAGAAGGATCTGACATGGTCATACTCACTTTGTTATACAGCGGCGCAAAGCAAACATATAAATACTTATAATTTACCGAGAAAATACAGCTTAATAATTCCCGTATTGTATTTTCATCACATTTGCATCTGTTTGGTTCTATTATATTAAACAGAAACGAAATATATGATTTTTATCTGACACTTTATATTGAAGCTTAATTTTTTTCGGAATATGCTCCCCAACTAATTATTAAAACACTTAGAGTAAAAACTCTAAAAAAAATGTTTTCTTTGTTGTTGGCATATGAATAGCTAAAGCTACAACAAACAAGACACTTTTCTCTGATTTATATCATAAAATCTATTAAATGTGCACATGAATAACTTCTTTGTCAGACGTGTAAATTTTTTTTTAAAAGCCAATACGTAATTCGGTTTCTTGAATCAAATATCCTATCTGAACTGTTTGAAGACAATGAAATATTATTTTCTTTGCAAAAGAAAAAAATCTACTATTAACCAAATTAAAAGGGTTTTAAATTCATTGAAACGAAATGAAACTAATTTTGCCCAACCGCTCATCAAATTTAAACTCAAATTGTAGTAACAATTTACGTCAGGAAAAATCAACGCAACAATTATCAGATAATAAATACAACAAAATCAAATGGAAACTCCATACAAATTTCTAAATTAGTATTAATTATTAGTAGATTATAAGTGTACGTAAATATGTGTAAGTAGGTATGTGTGTGTGTGTGTGTATTTGTATCGCAAACCAACTGACTTACTCACCCATTTACAATTTGATAATGATTTTCCATATTTCATTCGTATTTTGTATTTACAGAGGTGAAACATTTGCTGGTGGTGAGGCTG
The DNA here is from genome assembly GCA_963681545.1 of Germaria angustata. Taxonomy (NCBI): domain Eukaryota; kingdom Metazoa; phylum Arthropoda; class Insecta; order Diptera; family Tachinidae; genus Germaria; species Germaria angustata. The sequence continues at coordinate 35,634,607 of OY813001.1, forward strand.
GCATGGCGGTCCCAGATACGGTGTGTACGCCACGTGCTGTTGGCATCAGTGTGGACATAAATGTGTACGAACCTCATTTATTGGCCGGTACAATGGCCCACATGATTGGCCACAATATTGGCATGGGCCACGATGATGGACGTAAGTTTAATTGTTGTCATCAGTGCAATTGCGATTGCAATCGTAATTGCAATGTTGTTATTGAAATCAAAATTACTTAATATTATTGCTGTTGTTGTCATTACTTATACGACTGTTGCTGCAGCTGCTCTAAACTTAATATAAGTTTGTACGTATGTACGAGTATTTTTAAGTGAATTGGATTTGATGGGAGTGGAATGGGTTTTGTGTTGTGTGTGTGTATGTGTGCGAGAAAGAGTGCATAAAGCTGATGACGATAACAACGATAATAGTTCAATCCTATAATTATTTTATAAAATTTCAATTAACTTTTTTTCCATTTACCCTTCTGTTGTTGCCTTTTATGTAATGGAACGTTATTTTTTATGCATTTAATTTCATTCCATGAAATTTTCTTATCGTTATATGGAATAGGTGAGGAATGTTTTTGTCGTGATTGGCATGGTTGCATAATGGCTCAATCCATTGTTGGCCAAGAGAATGTACAACCTTATAAATTTTCTGAATGCAGTAAAAAGGATTATATCGATGCTCTGCGTACGGGTCATGGCTTGTGTTTGCTCAACAAACCAAATGAGGTAAGTGCAACAGGGGACTTCCAATGAATCAGCCAACCAGAAAAATGATTTTATTTTCAAAGAATACATTTTTTTTACTCTGCACAATAGAAAAGGTCAACTTCATAAATTTATGAATATATTCAAATATAATTCTGTTGAGTTAGAGACAAAGTGTGTGTGTGTGTGTGTGTGATTTTGCTTTGTTTTTCAAAGGAAATTTTGATTTATTGTTTAAGTGCTCTAGCGGCAATTTTTTGCACGACTTCAAAGTGTTTTTCTATGTTTTTTATTTGTAAAATCCATTTACAATTTCTATCTGGTTTTGGCACAAGTTCATTATTTTTTATGCGTCAATGTATTTATAGGACATTTTTTAGCTCTGATTCAATTTAAAGAAATAAAATGATAAATTTCTCACTGTTTTATTCAACAATCAATTTGAATGTGTATTTTGCATAGACAGACATGCATATATTTTATGTAACAATGGAAACAGTGTTGACAACTTGTTCGTGAGTGTATTTCATGGAAAAGATTTGCTCTTGTATTCTTACTATGGAAAAATATTTGAATGTTTATCTATATTCGTTATTTTTGTAGACTCAATATTTCTTCAGAAATTAAATATGGTTGGCTTAACTTGGCTACTGTTGCAGAAAATAATTTTAAATTTCAATAATTTTGCGAAGTTCTTAACAGCCTTAGTTAGAGAATGAATCCCAATTAATAGGTTCAGGTTGCATAGCAATTTTATTCAATATATTGAGAGCTCCTTTTCACAATGGATGCTGATATAAAACCTAGAAAAAAACAGTAGCAATTTCATATTTTTTGCCAATGAAATTGATCGGAACGTTACTTTAAGGTACGGCAGATGATGGAATTATTACTCCAACGATTCGTTAAAAATAAATCGTATGAGAGAAGATATAAATTTGATGTCAACATGTGCTGTTTTTTTAAAGGAAATTGTCTAATTGAATTTTTTTCCAAATCGAATTATATACGGGTAATTTAAAATGTTTGTGGTATAGCACTACAAATTGATTTTTTAGACTTTTTTTAATTTGAGTATGTATACATTTTTCGTCTATACTTTATATGATGTATAATCCAATCGTAAACGAAGTATAGCGCACAACTTGTAGCTGTTTATCTGGAATCCTAATGAAAACTTTTTAGCATTAAGCACTTCATAACGCGTCATTATTTTAAAACAAAAAAATACTTTTGGGAAGCGGTGAAAATTTTCCTTTGAAATAACTAACAATAGTGACATTCCTTCTTGTTGCAAGAACTTTTAGAATGAAAAAAATATATTTTACTCCCAAATATGCCGAAAAATTTCTTTTTTTTTTTAAAGAAAATATTCAAATATTATATATCTATTTGGTGAAAATGAATATCGAATTCTATATGGGCTAAAAAATTCTGATAGTTTCTTATTATTAAATAATTTTTTTTTATAAACTGCTTTATTTAATACTTTATTTTGAAATTTCGAATGCGTTATTTTATTCAAACCCTTTTCCATAATGAACGTTTGAAATGGAAAGGACATATTTTTCAGGGTGTTTTACTACACTTGAAATTTCAAAATATATGTGTTCCAAAGTTAACAATATTGAACCGTAACAGCTGTTGAACGCATAAAAAAAATTTTTGTTACATATATGGAAAAAAGTGCTCATCTCTTAAATTTGGTCACTACGTCCGTCCAGCAAGTTCTCCAATATGAAGCATTTCGTTAATAACTCTTTTTTGTGCATAAAAGTTATAGTGCTCAGAACTATTGCCAAATCTATTCCACAATTAGTGAGAGTTATTAGTTCATCTTATGGCGGTTTTATTAAAACAAAATCTCTATTTGGCCTACAATCACAACTTCTTCCTCAGAGGAAGAAAGAGGACACAAAAAACGCAATTATTTGACATCTTTCGTATGAAATATATAGTCTTTATATCAAAGGACTCTTTTGTTTCATTTCTTTTAATTTTCAAATGTTTTTGCTTTATTTTTTCGCAAAAAATTTTTCTTATGATTTCAAATAAAAAAAAACAGTTCTGAAAGAAAAGAAAGAATTTAATTTTTATGAAAGAGTTTCAAATTGTTTTGTATTCTGTAGCATAAACAATGACCTCAATATAACACATACAGTCTAACACTCACACATATAAACATATCCACACATGTGCATGTACATAAATTAAAATGAATGTGTGAATATGATGAATACTTGCAGCGTTTTTCTTCTACATTTATCTTCATGGCAGGGAGTAAGAGACGACTCGTATTCATTCAGTCGTAGACAATAAGTGCTTGATATAAAATAATACAAGTCTTATGATTTTATAGTTACATATGGCACACACGTTCACATATACATATTTATACATTTATTGTAACGAGTTTGAACTGAAAAGTTCCTATTTTACTTATAATAATTTAAAAAAAATATCATTAAAATAGTGACAGAATGTTTTTTTTAAATAATGCTATAGGCTTTTTGAAAACTTTGGTAGTTCTTCTTTTGAGTAGGACAGAAATTGGCGGAAGTGCCCATTGGCTTTTATGTCTTTTGCAATATCTCTTCGTATTTGAAAATATAATTTATTTTGATAGACTTATATACATCATAGAACTGAACACTTCGACCATGTGAAATGGTTTTTTCCATTATAAAGTGAGAAGACATGTGGGTGGGTGCATGCTTACAAATTGGCGCGATTATGAATTTTGCGTTAATATTCCCAGACCTTAGAAACATGTTTTTGTTCTTATTAATTTTTTTTTTCTTTTATTAATACAAATTGTAGGTATATTTTTGATATATTTTTCTTTTCTTCAACTCGGTTTGAGTACCGAGAGCAATTTGACGCAATGTTTTTAGTCGTCATAAGCCCCACAAAAGGATATTTAATGTTTTTATTATTTGAGAGCTAGCGCTTTTCAATGAAGCTGCTGGAAGGATTTAACTTGCTGGAATCATAGTTATATATTATATTTGGCAATGGAATTTCGAATAAAAAGTTTGCCATCCATAAAATGCCAAAATGTTATTCACACATCATCACCAAAAGATATTTTCTAACGATCTTTCTAAAACAAAACTTTTTCAAACTTTTGGATTTACATAAAGAAATCTAACAATTTGTACACGAATGGATAAAAATTTTCAAAAATTACAACCGAGGTGTAGAATTAAAGAAGTATTAAGTTTTTTTTTTTTTTTTTTTTTTTTGGGAAAATATTAATATATTAACTTGCCCGAGAAATTTGAAAGGTACACCAACTGTTACTTTGAAAGCAAAGAAGCGTCCTTCCTTAAGAATTAGTAGCGTTATTTTTGATTGGTTTTTGACAAAGAGGCCTTGGTTTTCTTTGTGAACATAATGTAAACTTTAAAAACAAAGCCTTGTTTGAACTTTTTATGCAAAACGTGAAACAATATAATTTTTGGCCGTCAGTGCCATAACTTTTTGCATTAATCCAAAATTAGATTTAAAAACAGTGCAAGAGCTGTGCTCCTTATCAAGACTTAAATTTAGAGCACGTGGACTAGTCAATTTAGCCTGGAAGTTATGTTTTTCATATTGAGTCTATCATTATGCACATAATGACAGTTGAAAGGACTTTCTTTAAAAATATTTCATAGGATGCTGGAGTGTTTGCACTTTGTTATCATAGATTTTTCTAAAGGAAAGACACTGTGTGTGTTATTTTGAGTAAATTATGACTTTGACACTCTCTAGATTATTAATATGATGATTAGGAACATTTTTTCCTAAGACAGTGTCTCCAATATTTTAATATCCTGTTATATATTTAACGTTCGAAAGGTAAGAACGCTGAAATTTATAAATCCTAGAAGGCATCAACTTTTCTTTATTTGCATAACATACCGTCATGTCAACTTTTTGAACAGCTTGCAAGAGTTATCAAACGAGCATAGGCCTTCCTGCCCTTCAAAATATCTCTAGTTCGCTGTCTGTAAGCGTGAAGACTAAAACCTTCTTGTGTACCGAACTTGATTAAAAACACACCACATTTTAAAAAGAATTTTTGAGTTGCTTTCGCTCATATAAATACAAGAATTTGCATTTACAACAGCGTACCAAATTCATCTTGGGCCTATTCTAACACCTGCGCGTGTCAGCTTGGCTGCACGTGTTTGATTTAAATGTTGCTGACTGCTCTCCACATATTTCAAACAACAACAAAACACAACCATGATGACGTTATATATGTAAACGCAAGTGTGTATGCATGCAAATTTAAATCAGTGTGAGCTTTTAAATTCTGAGTATGTAGATGTGTGAGCCTATAGGCTCTTTTTTAATCCATTGTGGTAGCAGCACCAGGATATGTAGGCGTCTTATTTAATTGTGTTCATTCGCTGTAACTGTTCACATTCACATGGATGTTCGTATATGTGTACAAGCTATGATTTTTATGTTATTGTATATTTTGGCTGGCACTTGAGTTATTCTTCATCATCTCTTAAAACAACACGACAACGGAGCCGAAAAACAATCTGACAAATAGTCGCAGTCTTAAGTATTGCCAGCTTTTCTTCATATTATATTCTTTTTTCACATCAACCAAGGATGATGTCAAAACTTTTACTTGTTTTACGTTTTTTGGCCCGAGGTTTCGTTTAGGGAAGAAAGCCTGCCTGTGTTAGGCCCCAAACTAACAAAAACTAACAAGTGGAACAGCCATCGCAGAGATTTTTCACAAATGCCAAAAGTAATGTATCAAAATCAATCAATCAATTTGATTAAAGTTTGTCTATAAATAGCTGAACATAACATAAAATAAAATTATACAAAACAACAGCAACAACAAAATTATGAAAGAAAAAAGCAACAACACGTGGCATTCTACGAAGGCATCCTTCCCCATTATTAAGTGCAATACTTAAGCAATTGTGAAAAAGCCCTACATTGTTCATTCAACAACACCAATACTAGCAGCAGCTGCTGCTAGCTAGTAGTGCTTCTACACAAAACTACAGCAACAAGCAAAAGGAAAACTACAACAACTATTATATAAAACAAAAAACCAAAAATCCTTCATGATAACTTAGGCAAAATTTGCAGCAAATGGCAGCAGTTGCATTTCGCAGCTTCGACAGTTTAAACGTGCTAAGGCCAAAGGAAAAAATCCTTCAATAATAATATTGAAAATACACAGTACGCAAAATTTATTTTAACAAAATAGAGCCAGTGTAATAAACAACAATTATTTGTTTTTGTAAGTGATTGCAAAATATTTATATACATAAAAAATATGATTGAAAACAGAAAGAAATATTTTCATGAAAAATAATTAAAATTTAAAAAAATAAAACCGCGCTGCCTGTAATTATTATAAAATTTTTTTACTATAATTTTTATATTTTGTTCATACCCAACAGCAATGAAAGTGATTAAATGTGATTTTGTTAGTAAAACGCATTTATATAACAATATGTAATTAAAAATGCATTTATATACGAGTATGTATTTCTGTTGAGAGGCAACTGGCCAAGGTCAAAGTGGTTTTTTTACGTAACAACTAGTTTTCCATTTTGAATTTTAACGGAAATTCAAGAAAAAACCTTTACATTGGTGAAGGCTGACATTAAATAATTTCTATATCGTTTGATTAATAAGGGATTTTTATTTAAAAAATTTTGAAAATTTTGTTAAAATTTTTTAAAAAATTATTTTAAAACCACAAAATCTAATATGTATGTATATATCGTTATGAATACTTAGTTTTTGTTTATTATTATTTTTTTCATAGAAGACGTAAAACGCTTAGAGTTTTTAATTCATAACAGCTCTTTAACTTTTTATACCAATCAATATTAACAATGGACTAATTACAGCTTTTTGAAGATTAGGTTTAGGACGATGTATATGTTTCATTAGGAGGTTTTTTATGATTACACAGGCATAAGTGAAGCACATTTTGCAAAGTACAAGTTTAAATTTAATATTTTCTGACTAACCATTTTGAAACTAAGCAGCAACATACTAACTAATTCTACCAGTGAAATTTCGTCTCAAAAGCCTCTTAAAAATGCCAATTTCTTAACCGTTTTAAAATCAATTTAAGAAAATATGCACAAAAAATTATAGGCAAGTTATATACAAGTTAAAAGACTGATAAATGCAAAATGTCATCCCTTAAGAGCATGTATTAGTTGAGCTTTGAAATTTTTACTCTTAGTTTTCCTATTCTGAATCCAAAAAACCTTTAGAATAAAATTTAACAGTCAAAACGAGAGAAAAACAGCTTGCAACTTATAAAATTCATTTTAGCTCAAAACTAAAAAAAAAATAACAACCAAACGATTTAAATATGCGTTCAAATTACACTCTTGTATTATTTTACCACCTTTGTCCTTGATATTTGGCACAAAGTTTTTGAAAGTGCTCTTCACATAAACATTTTCTTAGCAGCATTACCCTAAAAGACTTTTGAAACTTGTTGTCATTTTAAAGAAATATAATTATATACGCCCACTTTGAAGTCAAAGAAGTGTTTACATAAATACGGTATATAATTAAATATAATTGCCGTGTGTTATTTATTTTCTTACTTTTCTCTTTTTGGAGATGAATTATTACAGCCTTAGGTAAATATTCGCGTGACCTCTTCTTAATTTTTATACACAAGGCTACAAGAAAACTATATCAAGCTCTATAGACTAAAATTCTTCATATGAAATTTTCTTTTTAATTTCTATACAAGTTTTGGAATTTCAAACTTGTTTCTAAAATTTATACGCCTGCCCCATTTAATACGGAAAGATGTTTTGTTCAAACCAAAACAGCTTCAGTTTTTTGCTCTTATTTTTTACATAAATTTAAGTATTTTGTTTCATATATAAATATTCGAATGAAGTTTTATAAAGATACAGACGAAAGACTTGTATATATTTATTTCTATTAAATACACAAGTTTCGTAGATATTAAAAGGGAAATGGTTTCCACCATTTTTACACCATGAATTTAAAGTTTAAAAATTTAACTAGGAATTGTTTTCTTATTTGATTATTTTTTTTAACTAGACGTTCTTATATACCATGAGAAATTTTATGGCATGCAAATATATTAGAAAACGGAGTACATAAGGATAGATTTATTTTTGTTGCACAGTGCAGCTAATAAATAAAAATTCATGAAATCATAAATAAAATCATTTCTTATAGTTTGTAAAGCTCATCAATCATATAAAGTCCTGTCACGTAAAGTCCTGTTTTTGAAACCATTCTACCATATATTTAGAGAAACAAAACACCGTATTGATTTTTTTCTTACACATACCACTATGGAAACTAAAATATCACAATCTGCCTTCGTAGTTATGTTTCCATTATGGATTAAGACTAGTAACTAACATTAAAAAATAAACAATTGACGGCACTCGATTAAAAGGTCCTGAACTAAAAAACAAAAAAAAAAAAAAAAAAAAAAAAAAAAAAATATATATATATATATATATATATATATATTTACTTATTTATATGTTTATATGTTATATATCTTTCAAACTACACCCACACACACTCTGGTATGTAAGCCTTATTACAAAGGCAATATCCTTATGGGTACCAGATCTATTTTCAAAAGAGGCACTGTTACAATTTAAGGCTCAGGTATGGATAAAACTTTATAATTTTTCATTTTTCTTTATGTATGTTTTAAAAATTATTTACATGGATCAACTAGGTGTATTAAATTTTCTTATTTTTAAGGGTACGAAGTCAACTATTTGTCATAATTTTTTAAAATTTTCTTCGTTTGTGAAATTTCCATTCTTTGATTATTTGATAAATTTCAGATGTTTCAAGAAACTTAACTCAAACATTATTAAAATTTATCTTTGTTACTTTTTCTTTACGTAGATCACAATTATATATTCCACATTTAATAATTTGTTATTAATTTTAATTAAGCCTTAAGCGCAGTAAAACTTTAAATGCAATTATTTGAGTTCTTAAAACTTCCGGATATTATTGGGCCTAAAAAGGCTTTGAGACAATAAATTGGAAAACAATTGGTTCCACCCGAATCTGGCTTAACCAAACTACTATAACCAATAAAAAATATTTTATTTTACTAAAATATTACAGTAATAAAAATGATTGTGATTTCAGCACAGAAAATGAGTACGGCTATGGAACTGCAAGATTCCAGTATGGCAGAAGATTATGTGGATTGCCAGCTATATGGGAGAGTATGAAATATATTATGAAGCCCTTAATATTATAAGCTAAGCTGAGAGCAAATTTTTAATAATTATTTTTATACCCTGATCGCCAATCTTTATGATGAGGCAATTAAATATTACCACTTGAATACAATTTATTTTATCTCCATTTGCTTTTTATCCAGCCACTTTTTCAAAAAAAAAACCTTCAAAAGCCCTAATATTTGCTCTACGTGCCCTTTAATATTGGCAAATGATGCTTTAACTCGATAGTACACACATTTTAAATTGGAAATAGATTTTTTTGTTTGTTTGCAAATGTAAATAACAAATAGCTTTCTTTTTGATTTTTAGCAATTGTTTTTTTTTTATATTTGGTATTTTGTCTTCCAATGTACTTGTAGAAAACAAAATAAAATTGTTTCGTTAGTGAAAACAAATAAAGAATAAAATATTTTATTTACTTTATAATCATCATTTGATAAGATGCCAAAAACAATGTATATTTACTTTAATGACGTGCAGAGATGTGGGTCAACAAATTGTATTAAAAATTTTGTTTAATTTATATTTTATGCTTTAAATCAAATACATACAAATTATCTGAAAATCTGTAGCAACTAAATAAATATCACAAATATTTTTTAAGAAGTAACTGTTTTAAATATTTATTTTCTTATTACTCCCTTCTCTGCCAATTATTAGTAAACCGAAGCTGCTAAAACAATAAATTATATACACAAAAAGAATCAATATTAAATGTAAATTTACAAGTCTTTATTTTACGAAAGACAATTTACAAATATTGTTATACTTAGTATTGCTGGTTTTTTGATATTGTTCATACGCAGTGATTGTCATTATAAAGCAAAATTTACGAACCCTAAAAGTATGCAAAAATTTATTACAAATCGCTACGTATAAGTAATATTTGAGTAATGTAGGATCAACATTGTTAGTACGGTACAGGTTGAAATATAATTGATTAGCTGTTCTTCAATTATGCAGATCCAAATAGTTTTTCCCCAGTATCTTAATAAAATTGAGATTAAAAGCACACAATGTATTTATTATTTTAAGTTAAAATTAAAGAAAGGTTAAAAATATAAGAAAGGTTTCAGCATTTAAGTTCTAAGTATGAGCTATTCATAATGTTCTTAAAGAAAAGTTTCGTAGAGTTTCATCATATGTCATATGCTGAAGCAAATAATGAACTGACATTTCGTATGGAAACATCTGTTAGTATGATGCATGTGAAGGACGGTATCATGCTAAAAAACTTACATATTTGAAGCTAGTTTGTAGCATCGTCAACTTTGATATATCAAAAAGTACTAAAATTGTGAAAAGAAAATCTGCATATTTTTTAAGGAACACCAAAATCAAAATTCTTCGATTTGGTTTGATTTGCAATCTTATGAGTTCGATGAGCTGAATGATTCGATAATTTCTCAAGGACCAAAGGATTCTTACTGAGTGATTCTTTCGTCGATTTCACAGTTTGAGTATTAGTTTTTAGATATTCACTAGTACGAATACGCATATATAACCGCATATTCGCGAAAATGAATACGTATATTTAATAATAAATTTAGAGGCACTTATCTGTGCCTCGATTTATGTGTCTGCAAAATGTAATATTTAAAATTGAAATGAAAAAACCTTCTTGTGCCGATACAATTAGCGTACATTATTATCACAAAAAATTGTCTTGAAAATTTTAGCAGACGTCCTTCGATTATTTTGAAAAACAATAAAATTTTTGCCATGAAATTACTGGATTAGATTATTATTACTGGAAGAGTACTTACACGCACTTTATAACAATAAATTTAAAAAAATCGCCTTACTGATATATATAATATCATTGAAACATACTAAAAAATAAATCACATTTGTCTTTCATAAATGGCATTATTTGATCTTTAACGAGCTTCAACATGGCGTGTGCCCAAATCACACCCCAAATTCATGTACTTCATGCACTTTGCAAAGAATGACGCAGTCTATGTAAATGACTTCGCATGAATTGGGGATAAGATTTTGATACTTTTCTGTACAAAATCAGGTAATTTAAATTAAACTCTCTACAACTTATGTTCTGTTCTAGATTAATGGTTGATTATATTTTGGATAAGGCAAATTTAAATTTTAGCAAAACATTTTAATATCATCAAAATCTCAAGATTTTTCTACACACATATGTATGTATACATTAAAAAACACCCTTACCCACTCAATTTAACATCACATAATAATTGGATAATAACAGCGAGTAATAAATATAAATACATCGTTTTACATATATAGGGGAAGAGGGAAATTGTGATACGATTTTTATTTTTTTGAGGATCCAACTTGAATATGATTCTCTTCTTTCGCAGTTGCACATAAAGTATAAAACAAATGATTTCCAAAGTATTCGTATCACTCAAGAATACTTCGATTACATCAATACTTACCTAAATTTACCAAACTCGCCGTCGTAGTTAGAAAACTCATTTCAGAAGCATATTTATCAGTGACTTTTATACACTTTTATGTATATTTTAACAGTCTACCCATAGTTGGATGTCGGGTAACCTAAACGACTCGTTACATTTTTATAAACATTGCGTTAGTTACTAACAATATGTAAACGCTTATTGACCATGTCAGTTTTATCAAATTATGCCTCCTCTCAGTTACAAAATTGTTAGGATTTGTGAAAACTTTAATGTTATATTACATAAGGTTTTTAAATTTATATTTTACAAAATATAAAGATAAAATAAATATTTCTCCTGAATGCATATATTTTTCGTACTGTTTTATTGGAATGTTTCCTTTTAGTCAGCATTTATCTGCCTCCTTTATTTTTACAAAAACAAAACCCTATAAAAATCAAGTTTCTTAATGTTTTCGTATTATAGGATATACAATTTCTTCTGGTATAATTTGATATATTTATAGCATACTGCTTTTACACTATTACACTTTCCCATATTATTTGAGTTATTGACGTAGTCTTAAAGGTAGTTTAAGCATACTTTATACTAAGCCTTGGGACTAATCAAAATTTTTCATTTTGACAATATGAAAACCTACAGAGAGAGAGGTCTTCTACATGGGTGTCCTATAGTTGATCATAATAAGAAGCTTATATTACAATATGGTTGCTATTTTCAAGTACTTTGACATATTTGTCGACTAGTTTATAGCACAGCTTAATAACAAAACCTTTTGTGAGAAAAATCTAATTTTCCTATATTTAAATTTTTCGGAATCTAAATAAAATAAAAAAAATTTTTTTTATGCAACCCCACTTTATTCAAAACCGACTACTACATTCTGTTTCTCCCTCATAAACAGGATTAGAAACTCTATTCATGTGCATGATACGAAATTATTATCAATAACGTATATTTGAAGTTTTTTCGAAAAATTCTAAAATGTTATCATATTTCAATGTAAAAACTGCAAAATAACATGCACGTTATTTGCTATTAATTTATTTATTATTAATTCATTATTCGAAGGAAACCCTAATTAAATATGTACATAAATATCTTGAAACTTTCATAGTTATATAAATCTTTATAGAAGATATAAATAAGATTTTTTTAATTTTCATAATATATTAAAACATGTTAGATATTTAGGTTTATATAAATTTATATATATATACAAACATCACGTTGACAATATTGTTGTTATTCACTAATGAGCAAAATGAGTTTAAAAAGAAGCAGACATTTACATACAAGTCGGGAAAGAATGCAGATCAACGCATTCGTAAATATACCTTTACATAAGAGTCTAATTTTGCTTTGAAATTTCATTTTTTCTGCTGAAATTTATTTTTTTAATAATGGTGCAACTTGCCAGAATGCAAATAAATATTATAGTTTTAAATTTATAAATTTTGACAATTAGAGGAGACCTCTTAGTCATGATAAATGCACAATTTGTTGGCAGTAATGTAACCATAATTAGTAGTACCAATAAACGCACAAGAATTATGTATTAACAACAATCGATGTTTTAAATATATTAAATCTCGAAATAACAAAAATGGATATAACTCACTCTCACAGTTACAGATTATAAGCAATTGTATTAGAAATATCATTTGAAAAATTAATCATTTTCTAGAGTTTTTTTTTTTTTTTTTTTTTTTTTTTTTTTTTGAGGAGTATGAAGGCTTAAAATTAAAAATATACAACTTTAAATAATCAATACTTACTTTATCTTCAGACATACTTATATAATTATAAATACACATATTATTACCTTTATATATGGTATATCATAAAAAATTGCCCAGGGGAAACAATCGAGCTGCAATTTACTTCCATAAGCGGAATGAAAAAGAGGACAAACTTTTGTTTACTTTGTCAACAACTCCATAAAGGATACTCACAAGTTTTAATTTTTGGGTTTTTATTTACTTTTGGTAACAATTGAAAATGCATTTTGTAGCCCATTAATTTTCCTGCGAACAAAGAAAGAAAAAGAGTAAACGCACACATACTGGCTCTCCAACTCAACGCAGTTAGTAGGTTCGCCTATGGAATAAATAGAAGCAGACGAGTAGCTTGTACCACTTTCCTTATGAGTTGAATGTTACTTGCAATTTATTGCCATTCTTACTGGAACATGAACTTAATTTCTTTTGTATTTTGTGTTATTTTGTACAATATATTTTTTTCATTTCCCTATAGATTGAAATGCGTCGCAATTGTGGCAATAAAATTGTTGAAGAAGATGAGGAATGTGATTGTGGCACCTTCGAGGAGTGTGCATTGGATCCGTGTTGTGACGGTATAACGTGTAAGCTGAAGTCAGAAGCACAATGTGCTGCGGGTGCATGTTGTGATCAATGCCGCGTAAGTTTATGTTTCTTGCAACTGTTTCTTTGTTTCTTGACTGTTTCCCCTTAGCTGTTGCATATTAATTAAAATTTTATTTATTTACTCACCATGGCGATATTTTATTTTATTATTTTTTTTTTTTACTTTTTCTCTCAATTTTAATTGCAAATTTTTTCGCTGTGCCTATTTTTCTGTTTGATTCCGCTTCCTGTTATTTACTTTGATGTCTGTGTGTGGGTATGCATTTCAATGTGGTTGCTTGCTTGTTGCAGCTGCGTTCCAAGGATCATATATGCCGTGACTCGCATAATGAATGTGATTTACCCGAATATTGTGATGGTGATAGCGGTGAATGTCCCATGGACGTTTTTAAGAAAAACGGCTCACCTTGTGGCCATTCCAAATCTGGAGTATCAGGTGGAGCACATAATAACTTTTTTTTCCATAAGCTCAGGATGAATAATTGACATTTTCTCTTAAAAATTTTTAAGGTTATTGCTTTCAAGGCGACTGTCCCACTTTAAATTTACAATGTGAAGCTATTTGGGGTTATGGTGGTGTTGCTGCGGATAAAGAATGCTTTGAACAGTTTAACTCAAAAGGCTCTATTAATGGCCATTGTGGAAGAGATGGCAAGGACAATTTTGTCAAGTGTGAGCCCGAGTAAGTTTTTTGCTATTAATTTGGATACAAGATATAATACAATATAGCTTATTTTAATAAAATTTATTTTGCACAGAAATGTTCAATGTGGCACGTTGCAATGCAAGGAGGGTGAACGCCAGCCTGTTAATGAGGGTGACTTGTATTCTAGAACCATTATTTCGATAAAGGGCTTGGAATATGAGTGCAAGTATGTCTCTTTTTTAAGAATAAATAATTTTTTGATTGATTTCTTTTTAAACTAAAACTATATTTCATAGAGCCACAAGTGGCCAACTGAATGCCAATGAATATCCTGACCATGGCCTTGTCAAAGATGGTACACCGTGCGGTGACAATTTGATTTGCTTAAATCAGACTTGTGTCAGTATTTTTCCACATGTAGATCAAACGAAATGTCCAACAAATAAACAGGGTCAAGAGTGTTCAGAAAGAGGGGTAAGTAAAAATATTTAATATTATGAAATATTTCTTAGTATAAAAACAATATAAACAAAAGTGACAATATAGTTGCAATAAAAACCAAATTTAAAAAGCAATAACAACCCAGTACCAGAATTTCTCATATAGCGTTAAATTTCTTAATCCCTTCTCTAACTAAAATCATATTTTTAATGTGATATTTTATTTAAATTGGCTTTTTCCAAACAAAAAATCTTTTTGCTTATTCCGAAGGTTTTTGATTTATTGTCATATACTAATAAAGCCAGTACAATTCTGGACTCTGAAACGATTTCTTAATAAACTTTAGCAGCTGTGGCATTAATATATATTTGGGATGGAATCTAGTGATTCTTTAATAATCAGATAATATTTTGGCAAGAACAATACTACACCAATGAACAAAATTGGAAGTCATTCTTAAGGAAAAACATTTTCATCCGACAACCACTTAATTTTTACCACTTCTTAGAAGCTTATTTGACAAAATCTTAAATAAAACCTTAAATAACTTTCAAAATTCTTAACAACCCTCTTCTTATTTTAGAAATATCTTCTTCTTAAAAACATTTAATTTTTATCTCTAGTAAAGGATTAAATAAATACGAGTACATATACAAACACTGATCACATGATCCAGCATAGACATATCTAAAAAAGTTGGCATAATTAAGTTCCTAATGAAACCATGTTCTTCAATATCCTCTTTGGAGTTTTATATGAAGTAAAATTGATTTAATACCAAAAAGAAGGCCAACACTAAGAAATCTTTAACAGCATATTGCAACGTTCGGATTTTTTTTATATGACTATGTTGCATCAGAAGAGGGAACTAATTTCCTTGCATTTTATTTGCTTCGACATCTTATAAGTAAATAGATATGAAAGTTGAGAACTGACAGGAATTTGTCAAGTGACCAATAACTTGGAGATAGAGACCAGTTCCTGTTCTAACACTTTCATGAAGTGGACCTATTGCTTTAACGTGTCTATATCATATGTCACTAAGCTGGTCCAAGAAAACTTGCATGGTATCGTACATAAAACACTTGTGTTGTCTATAGTTCCAGGACCTCAAGAAAACTTTTGAGGATCCATCACTTCTAGCTACTGATGACCATAAAAGAACTTAAATGTTACCATTTCTCTTCTAACGGTTAAATGAATGGTCGTCCTAAAGAATCTTGTAATAAAACTGATTTTTTGAACTCTTTATAGAACAACTAAAAATTTAAAATTTCATATCGCACATGTTTCTATCATCTAACAATCGATATGTAAGATCTTAATGTTCTTAAAGTTCAGTTTCTTTCACTGATTTCATAATATAACTTAATGAAATTTAATTATATTTTATTCGAATATATTTTTCTTTATAGAAAATTAAATTAATTGTCATTTAATTTGGTTGTGCGGAAAAAGAATTTGGCTTGATAAATGCAATTAAGATATCCCTTCATGCATATATGCTTCGTGCTTTCTCTCGAAAATCTTAACCAAAATCTACGCCTGGAAACTACAAATTATAAATATCTTCTTAAGTTTTTATTAACACAAAGTTCTTCTTAGATTTTTGGAAATCACTACAAATATTTTTAAGCCTGTTTAATTGGTAAATTGCCATGGATCCTTTTCAGTCGTAGTTACCAATCAAAATTTTCAAAACTCCGAATAGATATTTATACACCAACTAAGTGACAGATTCTAACCGTTGAATAGGTCACGATACCATCTTTTTTCACTGGTACTATTTTTACAAGTTATGGGACAAATTCCTACAGAAAAATTTGCTCGACTTTACTGTCTCTAAATTTTCATGTCCTTTTCGGAAGCGCTTTTCTCTGTTTAAACTCATGACCAAACATCAGAGACATGAGCATGATTGATGTCAAAAATGCTAATAATTTAATGACAAAAAATTATTTATGCAAAAGTGTTAACGAGAGACATCCCACCAATCCAGCTACAGCTTTATATCCACACCTACATCTGCATATCCATTAATATATGCAAATCCTTTGATACACTGATGATCAAGTATATAATAAAATGCAAAAATTGAGAACAAAAATTTGTTAAATACATTGCATAATGTATTTATTATTCATTTGTGAAATAATATAATGGAAATCAGTGATTCATTTCGCAATTTGTGCTCCCTTGGGAACATGTTAATAATTTTTAATATCATTTCAATAATTAAATTTTCAACTCTTTCTCTCATTTTCCCTTTATTTGTCCACCTTTTTTATTCCATTTTTGCTACTCAAGGTTTGTACGAATACAAATAAATGTTTTTGCGATATGGGATGGGGAGGTATTGATTGCAGTTTAATTGTTTTATTAACTACACCACTGCCAACTGAAGCCCTGCCAACACCAGAAAATACAATCAAAATGGAAAAGAAGGAAACACCGTATGGTAAGCTAAATGAATCATAAATACAATTACATTTTGCATTTCCGTACACATACAATTTAAATAATTTTCATAGTAAAAAAAAAATAATAATAGTAATATGAAATAATAATAAGAAAATGCCAATGAAAAGCTCTAGCAGAAGCGTATTAATTAAAATGAAAGAAAAGTGAAAGTAAATGGATTTTCAAATTTTCAATAATAAGTTCAACTTAATTTCCGAAACGAAATGCCTTACATTCATTACAAAACAACAAACAACAAATGACAAATGACAATGGTAATCCAGTATTGAGTTAAGAGTAAATGGACAATTACACAAATTGAATTCATTGAATTTATGAACCAGTATTTAATTAAGTTCATGAAGTATATAAATTTTAATGTTCCACTAAAAAGAATACAAACACCCAAATGATTTTGTATGTCATCTCTCTCCCAATCATACATTACAGGCTCTTCAGATCAAGATAGAATCAGCACTTTGTCCATGGTCATCATTTTAACTGTTATCGTCAAATGTGTCTTCATTAGTTTTGCAACAATGGCCGTTTGTTACAGGTAGAGTACCAAGCAAATTTAATAAACATTTTCAAAAAATAAAAAATTTATTAAAATTTCGTTTTCTATTAATTTTATAACCAAATGTTTTCTTGGCATTTGTAATAAGCCATTGGACTTTTTCATTTTTTTAAAAAAGTCTTATGTATATAAAATGCTATTTGATGTAATTGAAACAATATTTAAGAATTATTAAAAATCATTTAGTTATTTAGAACAAACAAAAAAAATCAAATCTATCAGGATGCTGAGTAAATCCTGACAAAAATGCTTGCAGTTGTTGTGATTTTTATTGTAAAATTTTACTAAAGTGAAAGTTACTGTCTCGACAAATTGAAATTGGTACATAAAAGCAACGAAAAAGCTATTAAAAATATATTTGTATTAATATCTTGTTGTATAGAATAATAGGAGTATTGGACTCCTATTTATTTGAGAATTTTTGATCTACTCGTACGCATCAAAATAACTTATGACAGTCATAATGCCTCTGATTTTGACAGTTACACTTCAGACTACATTGATATACATTATGGTATCTAAGAACTTAACTTCTGTAACAGTATTAGCGGTACATTCTGTAACTGGGTCTATGTAAGCGACTATGATTGTGGTTATGATATTGACTATGATAATGACAGCGACTATGGCTATGAATGTGCCTGTTGTTATGGTTATGACTTTTATTATGGTTTTGACTTTCACATTCATACCATACATATGACATTAACTGTGATCTTGAGTATGACAATGGACTGTGATAATAATTGAGACTAAGATTTGACAATATGTATGACCATATTTTCCACAAACGCTGTATCCTTAACAGCGGCTGCAACTGTTACTACGATGAGATTACAATTGGGACCATCAATGTAACCTTGCTAAGAACATTGCTTGCCACAATGACAGTATCTATGACTGTGATTATTTCAGTGACAGTTTATGTGACTGCAGATATGATTTTGACATGTATGACTGGTAAATATGATTGTGACTATTGATGGGGCCATGGTTGTGACAAGAATTTTGTGTGTGATTATGATTATGAACGTAATTTTTACTGTAACATTGTAAGATGCTTTCCCTTTTGCGACTTATGTGTTAATCAGATCTACGGATCTTGGCCTTTTGCCGATAATTATTAAAAGCTCGTATGTTACATGCAATCCAATATTTACCCAGATATGTTTCTGTTTCAATTGGAACCAGTAGCTCCTAGTCTGTCGTAGAATGGTAATTAGTGATACCACTTCGGTGATCAGGTGATGGTAAATCAAAATCTCTGAAATTTTTTTTGCATAAATTCGGAGATGTGGGTCAGCGTTAGTGGTGGTATTGCTACACAGTAGAAGGTGCTGGCGAAAGCGGTAGAAGTTCAGTAGCTCCAGTACCTTAAAAGAGTATTTGTTTATGGACTGTGTTGTCAGTCATCTGCTGAAATTACCACTTATATGCGGAGATGCGATCGCATATGGGGCAGTGGTTGACGCATTGAGTTTTCCCAGTGTTAAGAGGTTTATGAGGTTAGCCCAGAAGACAGGTATCCACATTATTCCATAACAGTGACTGTGACTATGAGAGTGCTTATACTGCAATTATTGTTGTTACAATGACTAATATCATTAAATAATCATAGTCTTATGATTGTGACTACGGTTCTACAACTTTTTGCTCTAATTTTCATTGCAACAGCTTCTGCGAGTATACACCTATACTCCTTAAGAAAACAAGCTACACTTCCGCTAAAGTCGCTATAATTAAGCTTAGTGAAAAACGGTATTTTGAAAAATATAACAACAAATAGCAATTTGTATTAATTAATAACATTTATTTCAATTAATTAGAAACACATTTTAATTTTATTCTTTTGCGAAATTTACTTTGCTTTATTATATTTTCTAATTAAAATAATTGTGAATACAAAAACTTGTTTTCTTTTCAATTGGGTTCAATACAAAATGTATGAGAAAAAAATTTACAAAAAAAGAATATTGTAATATATTTGCAGCTAAAAATTGTGTAAAAGCTAAATCTAAAAGGAATAACACAAAAAATCTTTGCTTGGTTTTCTGTCCTTAAAATAAAACAAAAAATTTTATAAGGTTTATCTTATAAAACAATATTAGTAAAAGGGAATCTCATGGTTTTTTGTATTTGTATTAAAAAAAATACTAAAAAGGAAAGTTCCTCCTACATACGAAAAAAACAAATATTTGTAAATTGTATGAATTTTGAATAAAAATTAAAAATGTCTCCTTTCATTTTCATGCTTACGAAACCCACCACTATAAACCTTTACACACTAATACAGCAACAGCTATGTATTCACATGTAGGTGTATAAACACACATACATATCTGTATAAAAATATTAACCAGGTACTACAACTACGTTTTGTTATAGAGTTCGTGTATGAATACAACAATTTACGAGTTCTTACTTGCATTTCAGTGTATGTATGTTTGTTCTTTGTGTGCTATAAATATTTGAATGTATGTCACAGTGCGCATACGATCGTGTGAAAGTGAGATTGTGTGTATATTTCTAATACTGGATATAATCTTTTTAAATGTCTTTTTTAAATGTTTGTTTTTTTTTTTTTTTTGTTCGAGGAAAATATTTATTAATTTATATTTGTACAGGAGTATTTATTTATTCTTAAAAATAACTGTGTTCTATAGGATGTATTATTGGAAAAAAATTTCTCATAAGTGTCCATTGATGTGAAAAATATACAATAATTATTTATTTAAGTATTCTGTGTCTAGTCCGACAATTTTTTCCTACTTTTTTTGTTTCCTTCAACGAAGTTTGTGTTGTTTTATTATAAACAATGGACTTGTCTTTCTTATAAATGTTTATTGTTATTGTTATTAATGTTATCGTATTATTATATTTGCATTAATTATATATATATATATATATATATATATATATATATATATATATATATATATATATATATATATATATATATATATATATATATATATATTGTTTTATTATTATTATTTCATTTATTATTTTTATTATTTTTTTTATTTTTATTATTATTATTATTATTATTATTATTATTATTATTATTATTATTATTATTATTATTATTATTATTATTATTTTGAAGATGCGATAGTACGCACAAAGAAATGAACTATTTAGGAATAAGACTTGTCTCCAAAATGACATATTCTGGTCATATGCTATATCAAGGATAACTAAACAGCTCAGCTGAATAATGGCAAATGTAGGTGGGCCACAACCAAGCAAGTGAAAACTTGTGATGAGGGCTAGCCTTTTTTTGCGGGTGAGCTGGGGAAATGCAATACTGCATTCATAATGGATCGTCATCCACTATGATATGTCGGGCTCTCCCATATGGGAATACCGACTAAAACCACACCTCACATTTTTGGAAGACAAGAGAAAAACGTATGTTCCTCATCGTCAACTATATCCGTTTCAAACCAAATGGTGTACTGCAATTTCGCATTCTGTGCAAATATTTCCTGAAAGAGCCGTGTCCAGAAAGCATCTTTGTCAGGTAAAATAACTCACCTCTCTATTTTTTCTCTCCATCCATTTCCGTATATTAGGGATAAATTTGGCTGTCCATCTAATGTTGCTATCTTCGCTCCATTGTACTTGCCATCTTTCAATAGTTGCCTGCCTAGCATCTGGCAGGGACCCTGTACCCGCAGCTGTAGTTCGTCTTGTGGCGAATACTCTCTTGCATGAGGGCTAGCCTTGGTATCCTTTGTTATGGAGGTAAATTTTGGGGGAGCAAATAAAACGTAGAAAAGAGCGAATAAATTATTGGTCGTAGAAAGAACAGCTGCCCTACGGGTAATATATACATACCGTAAAATGTCCGTAAGAATGGTACTGGTGATAACGGTAATGACAGCCTTTGACCTACATATAAAGGATGATTTTTAAGAGTTTCTGGACTTGATTTACAAAACACATAATATTGTATGGAATCTTTATCTAACTCTATAAAATGGTCTATATAATTCAATGTTTAAAGATAAAGGCATCGTGTTGTTGAAACCACATGTCAGCCAAGTTCAGCTCTTTTATTGCACTATAGTTCTCGCCATTTACGGTAACGTTCTGGCTTTCGTCGTCTTTGAAAAATTACGGTCTAATGATGCCACCAGTCCATAATCCACACCAAATAGTATATTTTCCGACATGAAATGCTTCCGGCTGCACTTCACACCAAAAAAGTGGACCACATGAGCTGTTCCAAATATAGAGAAGTGGGTGAAAATTAAGAAATTTGAAAATCTATTTCGTCTGCACGAGAATGAACAGGTCGTGGATGATGCTGAGCAAATTTTTTTAAGTACTCCAGATGGTCAAGATATCATGTAGAATCAAATAGAGTTATAATACCACACATGATATGACCAAGCGGCAAGCAGTCGCAAAGCATTGAAAAGATTTCTTTACTCGGTATACCTGCTTCCAAAAAAAATATTATTTTTATTATTATTATTTATTTATTATTATTATTATATTATTATTATTATTATTATTATTATTATTATTATTATTATTATTATTATTATTATTATTATTATTATTATTATTATTATTATTATTATTATTTTAGTAAGACCATTCGGCTCCAAATGGAAAATTTATAAATCAACAATCTAAGAGTTAAAAAATGGTGCTTAGATCATACTATTATGTAAAAAAAAGTTTTACTAATTATATTTGGGTAAATACAAATTATCTGCCGATTATATAATGTTAGACCCGATACTTAGATGGTTCTGTTTTGATAATCGCCAAAAAATTTGAAATGTTGGTTCATACCATTGGGTTCAAATAAAGGTGGTGATTTTAGAAGATTTTGAACTCCCTCTCTTTTCAAAATTGACTTGAACAAGAGACACTGTTGTTAGAAGCTCCTTTAAAATGAAAAAATCTCACTTGTTCTCAAATATCCTGAAAATTTACCTTCCAAATTGCTTTATTTTCTTACAGCGACTAAACTAATTTTCGAGAATTTTGAAAGCTGTAACTGGTTATTTATTTTTGAATAAATTTTTCTACATAAACTACTTGATTCAACGCAATTTATAATTCAGGACCCAAAAAATATTTGCGTGCCACATCTAAAAGTTGCAAATAAATGAAAGCAAAATAATTTTTTAACTGAATCATAATCTGAAGTCAAAGCGAAGAATTTTTTAAAATCTGTTATTTTCAATACTTTCCTTTTTCAAAATGTTCTTTTTAGCACAGCAATTTTTTTTCGAAGGCCATTTAAACTAAAAGGAAATTTATACAAGGATCATCTTGAAAACTCATTAGTCTCTAAGGTTCTCTTTCAATGACTTTATCCATTTTCCTCAAATGGCAACAACAAAATGTGCTCTATTACAGACGCTTTTTAAGGAAATTCTCGAAAAAAATAATGATGTATATTCAAATCCTTTTCAAACAGTGTACAATACCTTAACAATTATAAATTGAGAAAAAGTTCTCAGGTTTTGAAAAAGATGTTTAGACTGTTCTGTAGTATGCGACTATTTAACAAGAATTTTACACCATTCTGTATCTCCGCCGAGTATCGGAGGCAAGTTTTAAAAGTTGCTAAGGACTATATTTTTTTTATTAACACATGCGATAAATACTTAGGACCTTTATAAAAATACAGAACATTTAAATGTGCTGAAATGAGCATGCTAAACACTTAAATGTGCAGTTTACGTAAAATAAAAAATAAATTAGTAAAATTCTCTTATAAAAAATGATATTCAGTGAAAATACCGGAAATCTTTGTCGTGACTTAAACCAACATTTATTTTTTTAACTATGATTAAGCTTAAAAAATTAGTTACTAAATTTTTTTAGCTAACGGGTAATTACTGTCAAAGTTGGAAACAATTCATTCAAGCATTTATTCTAGTCCACAAACACTTTTGATGCTCTTTGACGTACACAGTTTTCCAAGTCAATTCTAAAACTTTTCTTCCCTTTATACACAGCATACTCTTATGTAACACTATTTTTCAATTTAATTTCTTATGTGTGACATTTTCATATAACAATCCAAATTTTATAACACGTCCATCTAAATTTCAGACAATAACATTAATATAAGGCTCAATATTTTTCTATATTGAATTGCTTACAATATTAAAACTTGCGCATTTCTCGGATTACCATTGTCATGACGAGCTCAGATTACGTCTATTTGTCCTATTTAACAGGATTTGTATAACAACAAAAGAAAATTTATATATAAAAACTTTGTTGTAGATGTCCTAGAATGACAAATATACAATATTTTATTAATTTATTTTTAAGCAAAATCTTTCCTAACATTAAACAATTACTTTAATATATTTTCGCATCTGTATGTCAACTACTACAACTGCTGCGGTGCCCACATACAACAACAATAATAATAACAACAACTGCAACTACCATTTCTAAAAACAAATAACTGTAAAAACTACGCAAAATTCCATTTCAATCAACATGTAAATAAATGGCTTTTAATGTTTTGCAAATAACACTAACAACAACTACAATGAAAATTCAAATCAAATAAACCTACCACGTCCAACTACAACAACTAAATAACCACTATTATTTCGAACAAATAAAAAAACATATAAAAAAACAAAATGTATGAAACACTACCACCATTGAAACAATTCAATGTGGTTCAATATTTGTAACTCTTCTATTTCTTTTCTATTCGATTCTGTTTGTTTTCTTTTCTCCTGAATAATGTAAAATGCCATTAATTTAATTAATTCTTTGGAATTTCAACAAAAAACGAATATTTGTTGTTTATTTTTTGCCAATTGGCTTAACTACATCTATTCCCATTTTATGTTAATTGAAAAAACCAAACACCCCAAAAATATGCTACATTTATTTTAAATTCAAACATTTTACTATTTACTATGCTCAAAACCCATCTCTCCACTATAACAACAATAACAATTACTACTTTTGTATAACTGAAAATGATAATGATAAAAACATTATAAAACAAACGAACAAAAATATTACAAACTCTTAAAACTCGTATAGAGAACTACCATGGCTCAAATACAGTATTTTTAGTTGGTGTACTAATGTCAGTTGTTGGGTTCGTTTTTGTAACATTCACCTTGATGGCACTGTGCTACAGGTCAGTTGTAGTACATAGAAACTTCTCCCTGTGTCTGAGGTTAGTTGAAAAGAAGTAATGAAAAACAAACAGTATTTGATGAAAAAACATAAAATTGCAATGAAAAAAATTATGATGATATAAAAAATTAGGAATTTCTTTTTTAATTACAATTCTTAAATAAAAATTAATTTTTTTAAATTTTTAGTTTCACTATTAATTTATTTTTTTGTTTGTTTTTTTTTTTCATTTTCATTAAATAGTTTAATGCATTAAAATCAAATGCCATTGCAAACAATTTTATAAGTCCTTAAGAGCATAATTATATAACATAAACATAATATTACACACTTTAGAAATTAAATTATTAATTTAAAACACACAAAACTAACACTGATTTGAGGAAATTCGCACAACGGAAGATGCAAAGCGAAAGTAACAAAACAAAACAAGAACTATTCGTTGGCACATTTTGCCAAGAACAGAAATTCTGTATAGAAGTTAATCCTAGAAATTGTGAATAACAAAATTTTCAATAATCATTAACTTATTATTTATAGATTTGCTTAATCGCGAAAAATATTTTTTAAACAAAGTCACGTGTGGTGATCTGCTTTAGGTAAGAAGCAAGCAAACGAAAGAGGTAAAAGACTAGTTCCGCATGAAGAACACAAATATGTAATTTGCATTAATAAAAAATAAGTAAAAAATTCTTGCAAATTTTGAAAAAAATTTCTCGAAAAGGATATATAAAAAAATTTTTGTGAAAGTTTAGGTTTCATTTGAAGTGGATGAAAATTGCAACAAAAAACAGTTCTAAACTTAAAATTGGGAACTCGAAATTTTTTTTATAAATATTAAATCAAGATGCATAGAAAAAATCAAAAGTTTGCTGTGGCTTTAGCTCTTCATATGCCGACATTTCATTGGTTGCTAAAACCAAATCGTCAGTGAAGTTTAAGCAGTTTGAAAACATTCAACCTCGGATGTTTATGCCACATAAATCAAACACAATATAAGAATTTCAATATTGCATATGAATTACAACAAATACATAATCATAGTAGGTTTAGAATGTTTCTATGCATTTTGCAAAAGCTCTAATTGTTTCTAACGATTAGTTGGGGTGAATATCCCAAATAATGAATTTCAATATTAAATATTAAATCAAGTTTAAAATATAATTTATAAAAATTTTGTAAAAGTAAACCTTCTCTGGCTGAAAATGGCACCATCTCAATAATTAAGGCTTTTTATCAATTGAGGTACATACACACTGGTGATTTGTACTCGTACGCAAAACATATTTTCACTCGCCAAGCAAATCAAACTTAAGAATCAACAAATAGACATTAAATGCGAGACGAATGACGCAATTGAGCAACAATAGTTTGCCAAAGGCTTTTCCAATGATTTTTCCTTTTCACTCTTACCTTAATACGTATATATTTACAAACTGTTTTATACTAAGTTGCGACTTGAAAAGTAACGAAGTAGAAATAGTTCCAGCAAACACAAGGTGGCGCATAATAATATTAGTTGACAATGTCGTAAAACAAAAGACTGGAAATTTTTTATACAAGCAAAAACAACAATTACACGTTCTTGAAGTGCTAATCGTCCCATGGATTGTTGATAATATTTTCTTTTAACCCGCTTGCGAAAATGGCAGGTCCTTATAAACTTAAAAAATTGGTATTTTCAATAAATAAGTATATTTTCAGAGGCGAAAAGGTGGTTTTACAGATTTGAAAAATTGATTTTGAATTTAATTTTTGACTCCATAGAAATTTGAAAGAGAATTAATTGATTTTTGGAAGCAATGAAAATGCCTTACCTTCTATATATTTTACTGGGTATTTTTGGTATCCAAATACATTTCAAGAGATTCTAAAACCTTTTTTAAAGCAATTTATAGCCATTTTTGAAATATAAACGTAAAGAAGTGGTTTAAACTCTACTCAACACTACATAAGCGCTGAATATAGTTAAGAGAAGAAAGTTCAAGTTTGGTCTACTCGTTCCGACATCTGTTAATAATTTGCTTGTAATTCAAAAGTAGACAAATATGAGTCTTATTCTCATTTTGCATTTTCTGGCTGTAATTATAACTTATTCGGCGCCACTCGAGTGAAGGCACACAAACAGTTTAGCCCATTTAATTAAAAAAACTAAAAACACAAGCAATAAATTTTCAATTGATTTCATTAACATTTAATTAAAAAATACTTTAATCTCTTGTTTTAAGGGTTCTATAAAGTCTTGCGTATGGATTAAAGAATTAAACTATTTTTTCATTTTAATACAATTTAATTATAAGAAGAGATTTTTCTTTTCCTTTGTAGTCGATAAATTACAAGATTGCAAATATAAAAATTAAATTTTTCGAATTTTCACTAGATAATTTATTTATTGCATTAATAGAATAGCAACATCGACTATGAATAATAGTTTTTCATTGAAATGTTGAAAAAGACCAATAACGCTTTCCTATCTGAAAAAAGTGAAATTTTTTTGATTAATTTAAGAAATTTAACTCTAATACAGCGTTAAGTTTTCATTTTTCTTCGTTTCTTCCACGGAGGGAACGTAGGGCTTCGTTCCATGATTCATTTATATCAGATGATATTTTCGTTAAAGACCTACGCCAGGTATTTTTGGGTCTTCCTTTTTATTTACTTTCATATGGGTTCCCTTCCAGCTCCATTTTAGTTACATTAAGTACTGGCTTTCTTAAGTCTAACCTATCTATTTCCACTATTTACGTTTTATTTGTATTTGCATAGGATCTTCTTTGGCCGAACTCCAGAGGTTTTTGTTTGTTATTGTGTTGGAGCAGTTTGTGCCCCATATAAAGCAGTTTTTATAAAAATTTGTGGCCGCTGCGGGACCTATTTATTGGCCAGCCATGTTTCAATTACCAATAAAAGGTTCGATTTGACACATGCATTGAAAATGCGGATCTTTGTTGTTCTCGTGATTTTTGATTCCCGCCATATACTTTTTAGTCTGTCAAATGCACTTCATGCTTTATTGAGCCTATTCGCGATGTCGTCATTAATGCCACCACCTGACGATATTTCGCTCCTTAAGCAGCAGTCAACGTATTCTATTCGTTGATTATCGATGGGATATGAGCGTCGCTGCTGTTATATAAGCACATAGCGTACGTCTTTTTTATATATATTTCTAAGCCAACTCTTCTGGCTGACTTCACTGGATCGTTTGTTTTATTGTCCATGTCCGAAAGTTTAAAGTTTTAAAGCAGCAAAACTCATGTGCACATTTTAAATCTTCAAGATGTCTATGAATACTCCACACAATATTCCTTTTCTTCTTGCACCGTTCCGCCATAAAACAGTCAAAAAATAGTAGTGATAGAGGGCAGCCCTATCCGACGTCCATATTATTGGTGAGCAATGTTAAGGATTCTTTCCTAAAAACTTTAGGTTCATTGATGAAAACTAAATTCCGTTTTTACTTTTAGAAAGAGAAAATAATTAATTGTAAGCTTTTTTTTAAGCAAAAACGCTATTAGAGTTGATGGTTAGTATATGAGAATAAAAAGCTCATATAATTTTAGAAAAAAAAACACAAATTCAAATTAAATTATCAGAATCAATTTTGTAGCGAGGATTTCTATAACGTATATGCATTAAGGTTTCCCATTTTCATTTGAGAAAAAACATTTTAAAAATTCGCTTTGCAGCCATTTGTGGTTTTCCTCTGACGTATAACAACGACAAAATACACTTCCCCTCTTTCTCTCTCACTGTCTTAATAAAAACATTAACACAAATCTTTCTATTTTTAATTTCCTTTTAAATATTTCTGTTTTTTACGAAAAAAATATTTTTTTCATGTAAAATTTATTCATACATCTACTTTCTGTTTAATTGCATAACTTTTTCCTTATTGTTTCAAAATTAATTTATTGTAATGCTGTTAAAAATCATTGTAAATTATTTGTATAAAATATCCGAAAAATACTTAATGGATAAATACTTTATTGATGGCTAATGATTTGAAATGTCCTTGTTCCTAAGTTTTTCTCTCCCTTCCTTGTTTTTTGTAGACTGTAATTAATAAAATGAAAAGAATATTAGAAAAATGTTAAAAAAAAATTTTTCCCAATCACTTTAAATGTATATTTTGTAGATTTTTTTCACTCTTGCATTTTTATTATGGTATATTTATTGATGTTGTGTTAAAAATTTCTCCTAATCCTATTGCTATTCTAACAAATGTTTTGTTTCTTAAGAAAAAGGATTATATGAAAAACTTTTTAAAAAGTTTTTAAAGAAAAATTCTAAGGGTTCGAAAATTAAAAGGAAGAAGGGAAGTTGGCGGATATTATTAATAAAAAAGGAGAAATATATTTTTCAAATAATGAAGTAGTTATAAAATTTTTAATTTCCTTAGCAAAGTCTATAAGTGCAAATCAGAAAATATGAAGAAATTTGGAGTTAAGAGAATATAATTATATTAGAATTTTTTACCTTGTAGGAAATATACAGTTTTGACACCAGAATATCAGGGTATAGCCGATCATATACAAATAATTTACTTGTCAACAATATCTCAAAAATAATAGATGGTCAGACATACATATGTAACAGAGCTCAAGCCTATAGTACAACTTGCATGATAAAATCAAAGGATATATTTTAAAGCTGATATATTTTATGCTGAATTTGAGTAAGATTTGTTAAGAAAAAATTTCCAAGTTTGATGAAAACTATAGGTGAGAAAACTTTTTATTGGCCACCCAGATCATGTGATATGCACCCATTAGATTACGAAAAATTTGTATGGAAATGTGTCAAGGCATAGAGAAGATAGATAAAAAAATTTTCTTTCTTTATATTGTTTTAATGTGAAAATTAAAAACAAAAAAAAAACACCCACTATCTTAGAGCGAAATTAGAAGGTTAAGTGAGGTTTAGAGTATTTTGAGATTTGCGAATTTAATTTCAATAATTTCTGCTAAATTAAAGAGGTCTAAATGTAGTGGGAGAAAGTTGCTCAAAACCATTATAGCTAGATTTTAAAAGTAAATGTTTAAGAAAATATAGCTCATCAATGTTTAAGATTTTCATTTTCTATGCTTTAATTTTTTTTCCTTAAAATATCTTTTATTAGACAAGTCAACACAAATGCCTGTTTACATTGGCTTAGTGCACTTAGAAACTAAACACTTTAAAATCCTCATTAAACTTTTTTAATTTTTCCACTTGAGGTTGTTTTTTTAACATTTAGTATAAAAGAATACGTTCGCCCAAACCCAATTCAATACCAACTTCATTAAACTCGATGTTTTAATTTATTTGTTTTTATGTTCTATTCTTAACAAAGAGATTTTTTTTTTTTTCAAAAAAAATGTGAAAATATCAATTATTTACAAAAAGCTAAAAGAACGTATGCCAATCTGCTCGAAAAGAAAATGAAGAGAAAAAAAACTAAAGAGTAAAACTCAATTTTTCATTACTACTTTTATGGTTGTCGTCGTCATTGTGACTGTTAGCATCTATGTAGACTCAGTATTATTTACAAACTGAACTAAACTAAACTAAACTCAACTAAAAAAAAATTATCAATATCTATATATTCAAACTCGTACTCGTACTCGTCCACCAACCACTTCAACAAATAAAAAAATGTAGTCGCAAAAATATCAATCCTACAATCAATATGTATGCTGTTTTCGTTCAATATAAATATTGGTATTTGTCTTTTGATTTAAGTTTTTTGTTACGTTCCATTTAATTTTTTTTCTTCAGTTTCTATTTTTTATCGTATCAACTGCAAATTGTGTGCTCTTGTGTTTTAGTTTTTGTTTTAATACTTAAAAAATTTAAAGTATAAGGAATAAGACAAAAATAAAATAAATATTGAAAAAAAGGATGCAATTTAGTTAGAATTTTTTTTAATGCTTGTATTAGATTCTTTACAGTTTTTTTTTTCATTTTCGTTTCTTGGGTACGGTCCGTTTGTTATTAATTAATATTGTCATTTGCATTTTTTATTATTTTTTATTTATATTAAAATTTTTTGCTAAAGGAACAAAACAAAATATAATACATAAGTGTTAAAATCTTTCATAGTTTCCTTTTATAGTGGACAATATGCAGAAATAAAACAATGTTGTCTACCGCATATAAATTTAAAGGAAAAAGTAACAAAACAATTACATCTAATATATTAAAAAATATTAGTTTTAAAACAATAAAACGATTCTATTTTGATAACAATATCATGATAGCAGCGTTACACGATATTCTAGGATAATAGGCACCTCAATCACGTTTAGAGAAAACAACGCTCAAAACAAAAACGTCAAAAGAAGCTTGAATTGCGTCATTATTAAATGAGCACCAATCTGAAATATATTTCGTGTTTTTAATTTTTTTTAATAATTTGATTTGAACATATTAACTTTTATGAAAATAATTATGATGAAATAAAACCAGAACGAATAAAAAATTTGGTGCTATTAAGTCGAAAAATTTTGCTTTAGTTACTCCCTTGGTGGTATTATGTTGAAAACCGACTGGGCTTTCTAAGGTAATTTTGTATACGGCGCAAAAAATTTTGCATTTTAAGCCTATTTCTAAATTTTCTGCATTACCCCCCTACATCAGGACTCAAATATTTTCTTTTTTCAAACATATGAAGACCGTCTTAACTCTTCAAAGCTTTTCTACATATTGGATTTATTTAACTTTTTCCCTGTTTTATTTAGTTAAAAATATTCCTCTTTCTAAGAAAAAAAATCCAAAATTTTTTTTAACTTTTTTTTTTTAAATCATACTTTATGGATCCTAAATCAGCTGTTTTATTAAAAAATTTCTTTATCACATTTTATACCAAAAGAATTAATCTAAATCAAAATATTAATATAATCAAAAGAAAAATATTTAAGATATAATTTGATCCTTTTGATTATTAGTTGATACCTTTGTTCTGCCTGTGGAAAGAAATATTTTGTGGGAGAGCGGCAAGCCCCTCTAGACTACATCTCCAGTGTGATTATGTGTTGAACCACATTAGTGCTCTGATAAATGAGTTGAAAACCTTTATGCCCCAGCCCGATATTTCGGCAGGATTTTGCAGCAGCACACTGCCTGTGTGAGATAATATTTCATCAGACAGAGCTGAGCTTCATGGTGCTTCTTCTAGTTGATCCCTACACAGATTATACAATTGGAATTTTGCCTTAACTAGCTCGTCCAAGACAACATTTTCGAGCAGATTTCTGTGCTGCTGTGCCCCTAGTAGGTATAGATGTGAATTTCCCTCTATGTCCTTCAGAGATACCCTATATTCATATACTAGATTGTATGCCGTGTGGACAGGTGATAATGATTTTTTATTACACCTTTAGTATTAGAATATATTCGGATATTATGAGCGCATATTTAGTGGCACCATACCCAATACGCTTCCCTTTTTATAGCCGATATTGCAACCCATGATAAAAAACATCATTTTGAAGTTTGAACTTAAAAATATTCCACCAGAACTATTTGCAATTTTAAACAATAACAACAACACATGCCTTGGTCATTGACAGGACCAAAAATATTACTGCGTAAAGTCAAGAGAGGTTTTTTGTTTTAGTGTGCGTAAAAATAATAAAACAATGTAAATGTTAATGTTAGTGGCAAAAAATTTTAGTATTAATCATTCGAAAGAAATGTGCTTCAAACCAAATAGACTTAAGATCTGAAAGGGTTAAAGTCCTGCTCACAAACGTATTAACGGAATTTATGATTTTTCTGTGGAGACCACGTTCTCTCCTTAGAGTGCAAGTTCTGGTATGATAGTGAAAAATTTAACTTTTTTGTATAATTCCGGAATGTAAACCTTCCATGTATCGTTTTAGGCATATCAATGGGCTTATACTTTTCAAAATTTACAGCTCTAAAATATTTAACATTTGATGTTAGAATGCTGATAAAAACACTTTCATTAAGTCAAGTAATATATTTCTTGTAACTCATGATATTAACTGTCTAACATTTCAAATAATGTTTCCTGGCAAAGACAACATTGTTTTATACGTGCAATAAAAATATAAAACATTTTCTATTAAATCAGGTAAGTTACGCCTTAATGTTCATCAATGACTTTCAATTAGTTTTTTATGAATTTCTAATTAATTTTTAATAAAAGTAATGGTCAATGACATGTATCAAATCAAATCAATGGACTGTAACCCAATGCACATATTTGAAATTAATGGAAAACCCCATATAACAGCATATATACATGGATTTGAAATAAAAATATTATATAAAATAAAATATATTTGATATTTTATTTTATGCTCGTGTCTTTGAACCAATAGAATTTTAATGATTTTGAATAACAATTTTGCAAATAAAAATCAACATGAATAAATGGAGAAAATTTATATTTAATAGAAATATCATTGTAAAAGTTATATTTAAATTGCATGGAAATTCATGTTGCCCTCCACATGCACTTTTTCTATATAAAATAAATATTAGCATCTATTAATTCATATCATATTTTATATGTGCCTTTGTTAAGAATTTCTTTTTTTCAATTAATCTGCTCAAAATAAAATCATCTTAATAAAAGTTGTTTCATTTTATCAGCGACTGTGAATGTCCATGTTTATTAATTGATGTGCGTTAATTATTTATATTTATTAATAAAATCATTATGACGTTTATAAAAAGTTCATATATACATATGTATGTGTGTATTTTTTTATTTTAACTTTAACCCAACAAATCAAGTATATTTAATGCTTTTATTGCCGCCACAATTACATGACATCAATGTGGTTAAAAGTGAGATTGTACACGCACAAACTAATAACTACAGTGCGCGTGAGAGTGATAAGGTTAAAAAGTCTTAATAGTGTTTTTGAACAGCTGCAATAGTATGTCGAGCTACTATTCTAATAAAAACATTGTTTTTATATCCTTTTTAAAAATAAATGTAATAAATTCATTATCATTTCGCCCAATGATGAAACATGTCCGTCACTCTGAAAACCAATAAAATTTAACAAAAAATAATTTTAAAAAAGTTATAAGTTCCATATGTATAACAAATTCGATGCGCAAGATTTAGTATTATCACAAATCTGTTTCAGATTTCTAGTAGTCCAACAACCACCCTTTGATCATGCATAAGCAGCATACAGTGTGCTCTAAGCGGCAATTATCGAAAACGTTTTTGGTGGCGTATTTTTTAAAAACATTCCCCATACAACTATACCAAAAAAGCACATGGACTTGATAATAATATATGAAATAAACAACGTTCCTGTTCCACTGCTGTAGCTACTATTGACTTGTTCAAAACGGCTTCAAAAAAAAAAAAAAAAAAAAAAAACAGTGCCACATATATTGGGCTTTTTAAAACCCCAAAACTTATCTTAACTTACCCTCTTTGAAGACACAATGGATACCGGTGTTTATCTCTTCCAGATGAATTCCGTTTACACAGGAATGCTAATTTCGATTCCATACAAAGACCAAAAATGCTACATGATCATACAATATAAACTCAGATCTAAGCAGAAGGGAGTTGATAGTCGGAAAGGAAAACAGATTATTCCCACACACAGTGACACCACTGGCTTTACAGTGTTTTCTTTTCGAAAAAAATTTTAAACATTTTATTAATATTAAAAAATCTGCTTTTCGGCTAATTTTAAGAAAAAAGCTCTCCTTTATAGAATTGCCTTGATCATTCCTTATAACTTTCATAATACATAATAATCCAATGCAATAGTATGTTTTCGAAAATAAAACGCCATTAGAATGCCTTATTACTTTGACGCGCTCCTGACATATTACACGCATATATTTGTGTGGCATCATTTTAAGTTTTTAAAACATAAATTTATTGATGGAATTCAACTTTTTTAAACATAACAGCTTGTTTACTTAATAAAGCACGTATTTAATAACGTTTACAACAATTAATATAAAATGTAGCTTTTTTGATTCAACGAAACAAAAGTTATTCATAAACTAATTGAAAGTCTATAAGGGATTTAATATTAAAAAAAACTTTACTTTATTTGCATTGAAAACAAAGGTAAGTCTAAACAATATTCAAAAATTGCTTGTAATAAATACAAAAAAAATCAAACCCTAGAAGAAGGCGCGGGGAGTACTTAATTAAATAAATTACGTAGGACTTAGTTGAAATATTAAAGTAATTCTTAAGCAAATAAAAAGCATATTTTTTTAAAAGCTTAATTTTATTGCGTTTAATATTAATTTTGAGTTGAATGTAGTTAGTCGATCATTATTTAACATCATTTAGCATAAACCATCAACATCTATTTAAAAAAAATGTTTCGACAGACTGAGATTCTTTGATTATTGTCCTTGTAAACAACGTCGTATGTCTACTTCTAAAGCCTCTCTTGAGTGGCAATAGTCATTGCATCTCTATACCACACTGGTACACCATCCATATCTTTTACAATTAAATATATCTGTTACCACAACATTAGCGTTGCATTGCGTGAACTACATTAAATCGAATCCTGTTCAGTTATAACAGGAAGCAGAAATAACGCCATCATATTTTTTGTAATAAAACGCATCACATTTATTTCACACATTTCTCTCTCATGAACAAAGTCTTTTTTGAGTTATGGTGGTGCTTTCTACTGAGATGAAGTATAAAAGATAATAAAAACTTTATTTAAATGAATGATTTTACTTACAAACTCATACCAAATACACATACAAAAACATTTAAATCTATTTGCATTTGTGTGTGTTTTGTTTGTGTATTATTGTATGTGCATTTTTTAATTTGCCAAAAAAATCTACAAGTACTTATAATAAATACTAAAAATATGATTAATAAAGCTTAAAAAATACATAATAACTTATCCTTATTTATATAAATAATTGTATGTATGTAAATTATAAAAAAATAAACAAATCATACTATAAACTAACACAAACTAACAACAACAGTTTATTGATCTCATACACAAATACATTGACAAAACTTATGTACATTGAAAGAAAATTATATTTATAGGAAAAAAACAATCCATTTTTCATATCGTTAACTTTCATGCAAGATCATGTAACTGATAGGAAATTTAAAAACTTTCCACAAAAAAGACAATACTGCAACCACAAATAATCTAATTTGAATGGAATCATTCACATCACACATTTTCTTTCTATTGCAAAAATTCATATGAAAGAAGTTACATGTTTTCGCTTGCAAGTGCAACGATATGTTTCATACATTTTGAAAAGCATAACGAAAATTCTCTGTTTATGAAACCCATGGAAAAATTACAGGAAACAAATTTTTTTTTTAATTTTTTAATGATGAGTAAAGGGCTGGTCTTCTGTTTAACTGTAGCTTCTTTTAAAATGCATATATAAAACTACTTTTGGCTTATGTCCTTCAATCATATTTTGCTATTATAAAAATTCTCTAAAAATTAAATACGAAGTACTTCAATATGATGAGTTAAATGCTTTTGAAAAATAAAACAAGCCACAAATTCAATTAATGAAAAACATTTCAATGAATATTTTGATCAAATTTGTAAAGAAAAAAAATTCAAAAATTTCACTCACACAAGGTGACACCACTAGGGTCACAAGTGCAATAAAACAATACACACAAAAAATTTTCTTTGTGTAGCAAAAAATTTTAAGCACTTTTTGCTCAAATTTAATATCTATGAATGAAATATAAATTATGCCAAAGGATTTCTTCTTACAAACGTGCTTTCGATGAAAGGTACTTTTTAACAGTATTATTTTAATCGAAGTTACTTTTGTGCATAAGGTACTTTTTCCATCAGACAATTTTTCCGAGATTATTTTCTTTCCCACTTACTTCTCAGCAAAAGTACTTTTTTAAGGTACTTTTGTGCACTTAATGGAAAAAAATTTTCGTTCAAAGATATTTTTTGAGTAAAGTACTAATTATCAGAAGCAGGTTTGGCCAAATATAATATTTCCCAATGGCGATTTTCTTAAAAAAAATTTTCAAAGAAATTTTTGCCAAATGTACTTTTAAGCAATGGTCCATTTGACCAACAGTGCTTTTTGCAAAATATTAAAAATAGTTCTTAACAAAAATATTTAAGTAAAGTACTTTTTACCAAAGAACATTTTTAACAAAAGTACTTTTTAAAAGGATTCTTATTACCGAACGTATTTTTAACAACTGTCAATTTTACCTAAGGTATAGTTTACGAATGGCATCTTTTATATAAGATTCTTTTTATCAATATTACCTTTTTACCAATACTACCTTACGTACTTTTACGATAAGTACCATTTTCCAAAGCTACTTTCTACTAAAGCAAGTTCTCATCAAAAGCACTTTTTGCCAGTGCCAGATTAAATTTTTATCTAAAATGCTTTTTGAAGAAATCAGTCTTTACCAAAGCCATTTTACGAAAGAAATTTTTTTCTAGAATAGCTCTGAGGATTTAAATGTACTAATTTGCAAATTTTGGATATATAATATCAATAATTTCTTTTAATCACATTTACAATGCTCTTTCTCTCCAAATTAAAAATGTCCTAAAATTTATAAATATTTTTTTATATATTACAAATTGTTAAGAAAGATCCCATTGGTCTCTATACACATATCACCAGCGCTCCAGTCAGACCATTATGAAAACTTTGACTTTCTGAAATTTTATTTTTGTCAACAGCTTAAGCTGCAGTTAAGCCAAAGTACGTGTATGTCAACTTAACCAAAACCAGCCCTCTAATCACCTTAAATCTTTAAATTTTGTTCTATTGTATGAAATTATTAGTTTTTATATGTGTTTTATAATTTGAATAACATTTCTTTATAATTTTCGCCAATATTTTATTAAAGGCTATTATGATTTTTCATTTCGTAAAATGAAAAGTATTACCTACAAGTACAATTTCTAATAATCAATCACATATTTTTATTGTTATTATTCCAAATTTATTTATTCCTCCATAAAACACAATCGATTGAAAACAATTTTAAAAAAATTGCCTCTAACAAAATTTGTCCAAACATCTTCAACATCATGGTCGCAAATAAAAAATTTTAACTTTGAATACAATCAATTAATGAATGAAAAAAAACATCCTTTTTAACCTCAATCGTTTTCAATAAAACAAAAACAACGACAACTAAAACTAAAACTAAAATTAAACCACCTTAACGAAAAAAATGCGCAAATATCAACAAACAAAAAATCATAATCATTAAAAATCAATAACGATTCATAATCAAATGTTGTCCAATACAAACAATTTAACAAACAATAAACCTCAAAAACCAAAAACAAATCTATAATTAAAATAAATTAAAAATCCGCTAATTAACAAACTAATAATCATTGAAATACTGGACGAATCATTGATAAACCAGGCGCAAGACCACCACCCTTAAATACGATCCACCCTACACAAAAAAGCCAATGACAAAGTCCTATGGAGCTGGAGTCACTGCCCCCAATCATCATTCAGTAGAAGAGGTTTCACCAGACGGTTCCAATAAACTAGTTTATGCCAACCAACCAGGTTTCAGGTAATTGCTTAACTACTTCCACAAATATCCTTACGAATTCATTATATATAATTAAATATTGTATTTATTTCCTGTCAGCCGTGATAAAAGTATTCACAGCCGCCGTTACACAGGCAGCGATGATGACCAAACGCATTCAGGTAATTTGCTTTTTCCCATTCATTTGCATATTTTAATTAAATTAAGCAAATCGTACGTACGTGTGTTGTATTCATGGATATTATGCATTAGATGAATATTTATTTAAACATCTTAGAAAAAAACAAACAAATTAACATTATATAAATACTTGTTGATTAAAACTCTACTCTTCTATCACTTTTTGAGATTCTTCTGTGTATTATTACTAATAACTTTTAATAGAGTTAAACTTTGTTGGCGTTCAATGTTTTATGATCTTAATTTTAATTTTATTTCTCTATCAACTTTATATTTCCAGTGAAATAGTTCTATTTTTCAATTGATTTTATTTTAATTTTTTTAATTCATTAAGCCCCAAGCAATAATCCATTATTATTTCTTAATTTGTAACAAACAAATTTTTATTTTTATTTATTAACAAATTAATTGTCTATTTATTGTAATTAATATTTTATTTAATCTAATTTGCTGTTGAATAATATTTGTAGTCTTAGTTTAGTATTATTTTTTTTACTTTAATAAATAAATGGTTAGAATAGTGTTTAATTAAAAATATTTAGCAATATAATAATAAGTTCATAAATATATTAAAATATATTTTTTACAAATGAATAATGATAAGTTTTAAGCCGCTCGTTTTTTTTTTTTTTGTTTCCTTCTAAAAGCGTTTTCTTCTCTTAAGGCAAATGTAACTTTTTCTGCCCTTTCAAATAGGGTTAGAAAAAAGAGCGTGTCATACTTTAAGAAATTAGAAATTTATTTATGTAATTTCAAATCGGTTGAGAAATATAAAAATTACACGTGTAAATAGTGATAAGGCTGGAGATACGGTATGACACTGCAGTTTTCTCAAATCTTTCATATATTCCACAAGGTCTCAGGCTATGATATCAATAATACTTGGCTATTGAAGGGCATTTTTGCAGGACCAATCTTTTACAATTACAAACCCTGAGCTTGTGTCCGACAGATATTCATAGCTGCTATAGTCGTGATTTAAAAAAAAGAGAGACCTATTCCCCTTCACATTTCTTCCTCCACACAGTGTTGAGCTAACTATTACAATAAAAACTCAAGAAATATTTTTTTGGTTTTAGCTTCAACTTATTAAGAATAACCTTAAGGTTTTATGCTTAGTCAGAGAATTAAGCTATTGAGTCGTCTGAGAACACAGTGTCTGGTAAATGGCTCCTCTTACCTGTATTGATTAATAACTCCATCTCCGGGTACAAATTAACAGTTAGTTTTTTAGGTGCATGCTCTTTAATCCTTCGCCCAATCACAGATATGATGAAATCATCGGCGTGACAACTTGTACAAATATCTCGGTTAATAAGTTGATTCAATATTTCGTCGTTGAACGGCGCTCATAATTGACGCACAAAAACGCATCCTTGCAGGCAACCTCTAGTTACTCTAATTACCCAGCATTCTTTCCATAGACTAAGCATAAAAAGCTTACAAGTCAGAATCTTTATCGTAAACTTTGTTTTAAATTTTTAGGACTCCTTTCAAATGCAGGACGTTTTCAGTTGCATCAAAAAATTCGTGAATGTCTTTAAAAAGCCAAATGTCTTCTTAAGATGAAATAGTGTTGCTCAATAAATCCTTTATAAGCCAAAAAATCAGAACAGTGTCTGAAGCTTGGCCGAAGTTATACTAAATAAGAGTAGATGTTGAAGATGGCACTTTCAAACCTTAAATTGCATTTTTCGAAGTTTAGTTTTTTTATTTTTTTTTATTTTTTTAATATCACTATGTTGCATCAAAATACATATCAGTGCATAGATGATTAAATTAAAAGCTCATAAGCTGATAAATCAGTCTTTTGTAAATTGTGAGAGCGTAACTGAAATAAATCCACACAAAATCAATTTTAAAAAGAACTAAACCGGCATTGCAAACGCATATAGAGCCAACTCGATGTTGCAAACGCATGTAAACAAAAGTGGACGTTGCAAACGCATCATGTATTAGTCTGTAAATAAAACGATAAAGTGGTATAAATGAAACTTGGTATCTGTGTTTGCTAATTTGTTTTTTTAAGCAAATAAAAACAATCTGCAGAATGCCAATGAAGGATCAAATAGAATAAATATCACTCGACGTTGTCAATGTGTGTAATCGCTTGTATTCTATGTTATAAATTAATACAATTGTTCATCATTATCTCTTGTTTATGAAAATTTTTGAATATTTATGAACTTATTAATCATTGCAAAAAAGATTTAGAATTTTTCATATATTCCATCAATATTTGTTGAATGTTGTATAAGTGTATTTATTAATTAAGAAGGAATGAAATTAGAATTGTGTTGTAGAAAAGTATTATTGCAAATTAATGACATCTCTTACAGGAACAAACGACTTCTTTTAATAAGACGAAACATATTATTGCATAATGAAAGTCCTTCCTTTTGCAAATTAATTCATTAACGCCATTGGCAGCCGTACTTCAAACAAAATATGTTAAGGAATAATCATTCACACCCAAGAGATAAAACTGATACTTCTTAGTTGAGGGTTTGAACCAGAAAAATTAGTTCTTTTCATATCGTTAATTACAGAAAAGGGACGAAACTAAGACCGTTTGTGAGTTTCATAAAAGAAAAAGTTTAGAAAGTGATATAAAAAATTTATTTGTTATAAAAAACGCAACAAAAAATTCAATGAAATAAATTTCTTAATTATCCTTTTTGTTAAACAAATTAATTTAAATTGATCCCAAGCTAGATTTATATTTAGTTTAAATTAAAAAAAATATATTACTAAAAAGCTGGAATTTATAAATTTTTTCCAGACACAAAATTGGCGTTATAGCCTTTACTTTTCTTTTGAAGTTTTAATTCCGTGTCATTGAAATATAAAGAAAAGCAACAGTTCTCAACTCACAATAAGACAAGAGGAAAATCTTTGATAATTTTCTTATTAAATTTCTGAGGGCTCCATTTTAAAAAATTTCAATTGATGGATTGAAAATTTTATGATTTTAGCACCATTAACATATTTGCACTTTTTAATAGAAACTTTATTTCTTTTTCATGTTTTTTAATAATGTTAATTGCTCCGTCTTTATATGTTAATTCATCATATATTTGAACGTCAACAAAGTAACAATAACAAAAGACCAAACAGCAAATAAAACTGATTGTTATTTTAACACTATATTAAACTAAAATCAATATGAAAAAATAAAAAATAAAATAAAATCCAAAAACTAAAGCAAACAATAGAAAAAATCATTGAAAACATTTACCTCTCCCACTCTTCTTCACAGAAAAAGGTATTTTAAAGAAACACGGTTACGGTCTTGTACATGGTGTACACGATGATGGCCAATCCGATAATTTAGAATTAATAACGCAGGACGGTACTCTGGCATCATCGAGTGGTGCTGCAGTATCGGAAGTTGAACGCACTTTAAAATCACTCAACGGTTATCATGAAGATATTTTGGAAGCGCTGCGCAATGCGGCCTCACACCGGGGCACAGGCACTGGCAACACACCCGTTGGCAGTGGCAGCCTCAGTGAGGAAATGTTACGAAAAACGCTACAAGAGTGCGCTTCAGCTCAGCTGGGCTATACAACGGAGCCTTACAAACGTTCGAGTGGTTCAAAGAATAGTTCTCGAGAGAATATATGCGATCAGGGGCCACCACATCCCCTGCTGGTTGAAACATCTAGCATGGGTGGTCCTCACGGTGGACCCATAATGCATCATCACCGCTCACAGCATCAGTTGCATCAGCCACTGATGCAACAGCAAGCGCCAGCCGATGAGGAGGATGCCCCTGCCACCGGGCCCTTGCGCATACGTAATCTTGAGGATCTTATAAGACAACTCGAACATCATTCGTCGAGACATATGAGCCCCAGTGGCTCCGAGGACATACGAATTTCTGAAACAGAAGGCGACCGTCATTATAGATTAGATAGTTCTGCTGCTTGTAGTGAATCCTCTCAAGGGTTAGTAAAATAAATTACAAAAACAAACAAAAACAAATAAGTATAATGAGTATAATTGTGCTTGCTGCATCATAATTTACTTAAATATTGTGTTGGGGCTGTATAGTAGGTGTCTATTTTTTTGGCATAGAAACTAATAATACTAAAAATACTCAAAACTTAATAAGAACGCTTTCAAATGTTATTAATAATAATTAAATGGTATTAAACTAGGAATTGATTGAATTCATG
Organism: Germaria angustata; assembly: GCA_963681545.1. Classification (NCBI taxonomy): domain Eukaryota; kingdom Metazoa; phylum Arthropoda; class Insecta; order Diptera; family Tachinidae; genus Germaria; species Germaria angustata. Next base: position 35,677,502 of record OY813001.1, read on the forward strand.
GATTGAGTTTTAAGAATCTAAACAATTAGAGCTATACATTTATTTTTAAAAAGTTGTGCAACCCGCTTTTAAAAAAAAATATTAAACACAAAAAATTTAAAACGCTAAAATATCCCTTAACATTGATAGAATTCAGAATCCATACATAACTTAAACAACAACAATTGAATATGAACAAATTTTTTGAAAATTTTTTACAGACTATCATTATGGCGTGGAATATCTAGTGTGATGAAGGTAACCCCATCCTAATAAAAGAAAATATATAAACAATTATTTAAATGAAAGTATACGAAAAGTAGTCAAATGGGTAAATTTTAGTTTAAAAAATCTCATAAAATTGATTATAATTTTGAATGATTTTTGGTCTGATAAACAAATTTACACAAGCAAAAAAAACTTATCATACATATCATTAAATAGATCCTAAGATTTGTATATCACTCTGTGCCATCTCTTCATATTTGTATTATTCGGTTAGTGTTGCTCCTTAAAACGTAGGTAAAGTACACTTTTAAAGTTTATCTAATTTAATTTTTTGAGTGTAGGCTGGTGTAGCAAGGGTGGTAGACAGAATTCTAGCAGATTCCCTTCATTATTATACAACGGAAAATCTGCTTCAGCAGAGTACCCACTGGCAAATCAAGTAGAGCTTACAATGGAGCACAATATACATTACAGATTTATATCTACAGTATTATGGACATCTTCGCTCCAGCTATTTGCCTTCCAGTTGTTATGGGACAGTGCTCTGTAATCTCCTTTACCATTATATCGTGGCAGCTGCAACAGAAGCCTTTGTGTTCAACTCCTAATATTTGTTCTTAATTACAAGGGCAGCTATTTTTTATTTAGTCCCTTTGTGATACCCGTGATAGTTAGAGAAAGCAAAATTAAATCAGAAGAAAGCGGCAATCCCATGACGATTAGTCCAGTACACCGATTACTCTTCCATGAGGGCAAAAGTAAAATTGCATCACATTTCGCTAGCTCATCAGACTTAGAGTACCTTCGGACGCCTCAGTTTTCTGGGATCCATACGATGCTTACATAAAACTACTCATATGCCTTGCGTAGAGATGGTAGAGCTGCTTTTGACTTCATATGTAGGTCTCTAGGACTATTTTTGCGGTACGTTGTCAGCACAAAAGTTGACTGCGGTGCTCGACATAACATTCACTTTTTTATGCGCTCCCTTGAAAGACATTATCTCTGCTTGGTAAGCTCTACAGTAAATCGTTGCGAAAATATAAATTTTCTAAAGCAACTACTTTTTACACTCTAGGCATTAATAGCCTTTATGATTGGTAGGTATACTACCACCCGGTTGTTAATCCTGATCTTCCAAACATAGTTTCTTGGTTGTCAGATGATAATTTTAGCTATTTTGACATGTAAAATGAGATTCCTGAATGCATATCCAGTACCAGTCAAAAAATATGTCAAAAGTTTACGTCAATACATGTCATAAGACCTAATCTGATCGTGCTCTTTGTGCTGGGTGAAGAAAGCCGTTCACTACCGTTCCTGTCGTCGCTACCAGAGGCACACATGCGGTGAGGATCTACGTGCGACCTTGATAGCTTTGACATGGTAGCAAAAACATGTACACACATCTTACTAAAGTTCTGGAGCTATCTAACCTCCCGCCACCCCAACGGTCCAGCAGTAAGAATTTCCCCTACCATGAACCACTCACCAACCGCAACCGCCAGGTCAGCTATATGGCCTGAAGAGAGTATCTATAAGAGGATCACTAGCACCATATTGCAGACACACTCATCCCGCTTATCTTTGGGTTTAAACTAATGCCATCACGTGATCCCTGAAAAGGCCTGACCAATAACCAGTCTGGGACAAGTTCTAGGGACCTCTGGTTCCCAAACAGCCATACTTATATGAACTCCCGTTACCTTGTTATTTCAGGAATTGGCTAGCAACATACAAGTTTGTAGGGGTTATCAGCAAAATGGCCTAAGCGTAGATAACCCTATACCCGAGGAAGCACAACACGAAGCCACCAAGACAGGATATATAATCCGTGACCCCGGTGAGGTTCCATTCAGCAGTTGGTCTTGCCCCTCTTTGCCCGCAATACATATAAGTATGTGACGTTTCTATTCAAATGCCCCACTCAAATTGTATTTTGAGTGTCCACTATTCATTTGTTATTAATATACGGATGCGTTCCTTGATTTTTAACAGTATTTAGTTCTTAGTATTGGTCAATTGCTTGACACAGTATATCTGAAGTATTCATAATCTCTCGGTTCTTACCTGTTGGCTTTTATTTTAGTTAATTTTCGTTACGCCTACGTACAAGATATTTGTAGCATTTTGTATTCAGTCAATTTTTGACGCTCTTTTGCATTTGCTTAACAGGATCTATTATCCTGCAAGCAATTTGGCAGCATTTTCTTTGGTTTCAGTGCTGAGATAGCCAACTCCTGTAAACGGTTATTTAAGGAATTCGACAGTGCCACTGAACGAGTTTTCAAGACTTGTAAAAATTTCTGGTTGGCTTTCAAGAGCCCAAATTTCGGAATTCCGAACGATTGAGTAGGGTGTAGTTAATCCACTGTGCATATGTTTGGACCTAATTTATTGTTCCTTCTTTTGGAATCACGTATTAGTTCTCTAATTTATCAATCTGACTTAATGTCAGTATTTTTATTCTTACAGCAGTTCCTCTTCTGTTCATTTTTGTGCCTTTTAATGACAAAAATTATTAGTTGCTAATACAGATAACTTGGACTCTATCAGTTTGTCTAATGCAATTATCGAAAAAACACATATCGAAAAACACTTAACAGTTATTTAAAGAATATACCTTGAAAATATTTTCCAAAAGCCTTAGAATTTCTTTAGATTACATGCAATATATCTTGATACTACTGGCCTTAATAAAAATTAAAAATAAAATTATTAATTTAACTTTTTGGCGCAAAACACTATTTTGTTCTCAAAAGAACAAAGTTTTGAAATCACTCACCGTCAGTGAATATTTTGTAATTTTCTTAAAAACATCTAAGGGATCATGGCAATTATGAAAAATATGTATTTATTATTATTATTATTAATATTATCCTTATTCCTATTTTTATTTACTTATGTTGATTAAAATGCAATTTTTTTCACCGACTTTGATATCATGTAAATACTGTCCGGCATGTGGCATGTGGCACCGTCTTGTTGATAACACCTGTCTGCCAGGTCCAGCTCTTCTATTTTGGGCAAAAAAATTTTTAATCATTCCTGCCTTCGTCATCTTTCAAAAAGTACGGCCCGATGATGCCACCGACATATAATCCATATCAAGCAGTGCATTTTTCGGTATGCATTGGCAGTTCTTGCAATACTTTTGGCTGCTCTTCACACCAAATACGGCAATTTTCCTTGTTCACATATCCATTCAAGCAGAATGGAATAGTTTTCCGATAAAAAGGTGGACTATGCACTTTCTTAACCAATAATCTGCAAGCGTTGTTCCTTTGTAACTGATTTATGGTTAAATGATAGACCAAACTGAACATGTTTAAAAGCAACATATTTCACGAAAACAGTTGAGCCAAAAAGAAAGTGGGTTAAAAATCACCATTTATATTTGGCGCTTCTTTCTTCCAAATTAAAAAATTTAAAAACTCCGAGAAAAGTCAGTTTAATTAAATTTTAACTGATACCATTTCTTTAGAATACTTGCACAAATAATTGAAATTTATTTTTGATATTTATTAAACTTATTCGGGATATTCTTCCTGCAATTCTCATATTGTATTTGCAAGTTTTTATGAAAACATCTGAAGCTGAACGTCTCTTAGACACCAAATTTGAAGTCTTATGACTAAAAACGTCAATATATAAAAAAATTTGATTTATTTTATTTTATTTTATTAAATATTTTTTATTGATTTATTGCTATTATTTTTTAAGCACTATTGTAATTTTAAAGTAAAATTGCTTATACTATTAAGTACTCAACAAGATCTTTTGAAAAATAAATATCAGAGATAATTTTTATTAAATTATTTCTGCTCGAAAACAGAAAATTAAAAAGCATATGATAACAATCTGTTTCAAAATGATAAGAAAACAGTTTTTGCACATATTCCCCGATATATTCTTTTACCAGGATATGTTAGAAAACCAATTTTATTTAAATTAATGGGACATTTTAGTTGTTTATTTAATATGAATTTTATTACATACAAATTAAATGTAAAAAAAATGTGACAGCAACATTAATCTAATCGCTAGACTATCAATTTGTAGTACTAAAACTAAATATTGGCTTCAAAAAATAGGCACCTAATTTAAAAGAACAAATTGCTCCGAAACTTTATTTTTAGAAGCTCCCCCACGCACCATTGCAATGTAATTAATTCTAATAAAATTGTATTTCCTTTTCTTTTCTTTATTTATTTCACAATTCACCCACATCACTATTAAATACTTTTTAGATCTAATCAACAATTAGCACAATCGCAAAAAACTGCAACAATACATCCGTCTTACAGCAGTCGTTGTCGACCGCGTGCCGATGAAGAGTCACGTTTCTCCTATGGAAGGTACAGACATCCCACTACAACCAATAGACATCCATCACATCAGTCACATTCACCTCATGCTTTTGGCCATCATGCACATCACTCGCATGCCCATGGTCATGCTACACACGGCCCACACTCATCGCATCATTCATCGCACACACACTTACATCAGGACGACGATGGCATCTATGAGAGTGCCGATCATCATGATCGACAAATGGTAGATTCGCGTCTTGACCCACGCGAAGTTCCCGATAGTGAGAGGTATGTATATTCAATGCTTTCAATTTAATTACAATTTGTTGTTAATAGCAACAAAACAAGAAGAAAAAAATTAGAAAAGTATCCCTTGTAGACCATAGTTGTACTCATCATTTGATAAAATATTTAAAGTTTATAATTTCTTCATAAAACCCCCTTCAACCTTAAAAAAATCAATAACAGTTTAATTAAAATTGGAGAGTATCTCTTAAATTTTTTTGTTGCTGTGTTCTTTTTGTTTCTAAACCATATCTCGTCTTTCTACTCTTCATTTGCGCTAATATAAGCTTTAAGTTGCTTTACACGTATGTAATGTATGTATGTGTGTGACAATTAAAACAATAATTTGTACAACTCTTTTTCACATTTATTTTCATATGAAAAAAATCATGTTCATAAATGTAATAAATCGGCCATCATCTTGTTTTTTATCACTCAACACCATGAACATTTTGTGGCATGTACATCGCAAATGATCGTGAACTCAACACATCAAAAACTGCGCTTTGCATGTGGCGCAAACTCAACATTAAACATCAATCAATCACAACATTTTATCAAACATCATTTATTTTGTATTCGTATTGTTGGAAATTCGCCGTTCTTCGTGTTATTTCGTTTTATTTGTTTCGATGCGTTTGTACGTCTTGGTTTGTTCGATAATTCTTAAATTTTTTCTGTGCCACACCCACCCATTGTGGTGCCGTTAAATTTTCTTTCGTTTTTTCTTATTGTTTTTGAATTTTTTTCTACTTTCAATCAACTTGTTTCGTAATTACCGTATTATTCTTTCGCTGTTTCCGTTTCTCTGTCATTATTTTTTTTTGTTTTGGTGTTTGAACGTTTTTTATTTGGTTATTCGTATGTTCAATTTTGTGTTTTTGTTATTCCGTGTACCGTTGTTCCTGTTATGATTATTATTTTCTAGTGATGACTTTATTCAAGCTCAACAACAGTTAGCCCGATGGGCGAGTGAGGATGTGGTATCCGTCGTGGTAATGGAACAGCCTCTAGCCGCTACAACATCGGATTCCCAACAATCCAGCGGCGGGGGCGGACACATGTCGGGAGCGGCATCAACGAATACCGTTATCCACCACCAGCATCCGCACCAGCACCACGGCGATCATCCATCCTCGGCACAGGCCACATCAACCACAACGGTGTCCACAGCGGCGGTGGCGGCGGCGGCGACAGCGGGTTCAATCAATGCTCATATGAATATAGGGCCCGTTCCAAATGGCATCGCTGTAAATCAGAGGGACTACTACCCTTCACCACCCTCCACGGAGACGGAAAGCAGTGGAAGTGTTATCCAGCCGCTCAACCGCCGCTACACTATACAGGGCGATACAAGTCAACAGCAGCTGCAATTGCATCAGCTACACCAACATCAGCATCAGTCCCATCAGCAGCAGCAACAGCAGCAGCTTCAAATGCAAGGCGACACCACCACCAGCAGCAGCAACAACAGCCAATGCGGCCAAATCATGGAGAATGGACGTTATCCGGAATATAAGCACTGATAGTATAATATTAACTCCATCCCAATAAACACTACCATTAGTAGCATGATCACCACTTCCACGAACGCCATCACTACCACATCAATTGCGAACTTCAGCTGCAACAATAACACTAACATCACCGCTATGCCAACAACAAGCCTTTCACAACAACACTCACCCCATTGTTATGCCCATCAGCTGCAAGCGTATCATTAAATCAAAAGACTACAACAATATAATAGTCGTTTGTAACTATGAACTTGCCACTACATCAACCACTCCTAAGCACAGTGGAACAAAAAAAATTTATGAAACACATGCACTGTGCGATATAGTTTAAAGATTTTTGTTTTAACACTGTGTGTTTTTAGATCTCTCAAACTACACGGAGATGTTTTGGAAACCATCTACTGCTCGCGTCCCCTCAATGTCACTATCTGTCCTAAATAAATCCCCACATCTCTGCATCATTATAATTTTGTATGAAAAAAGACAAAAATCACCAAATTATAGATTCATTTTTATATTCTAAATTTAAATTAATTATGCATAAAAGAAAAGAAAACAAAAGAGAGATACCGAATATTAACTAAGCCAACTGAAAATAAAAGAATTAAAGAAAAATTTAAAAATATATTGTGATTTTATACAAAGTAGTCGATATTTTAGATTTAAATTAAAACAAAAATGCAACAAGAATATTAGAACAAATTTAACGAATTCATAACTGGCAAAAACATTAAAAATACAATGATTTTTTGATAAAGACAGAAATTAATGAATTGAAATATTAACGACACACATACACACATTCAAGAAAATCAAACACCTCCCCACAATTAATTTAGGTTAGAAAATAAATAAATAAATGAATTGCAAATTATAAAAAATACTTAATTAGTAAATAATGTAAATATTAGTTATAAAATACAGCAACACTTAAATAATTTGTATAGAAAAAATAAGCAGTCAACAACTGATTTTCTATTGATATTATAACCAATTGATTATAAATCGATTCCTGCATAGTCTTAGTAAAATCCTGAATTTATCCTTCTAAATTTGCTTTTCATTATAATTTTATTTTGATTTGGAAGGAAAAGCAGATAAAACCAATTATTTGCAAGTGATTCCAAATGAAACTAATAGTTATTTTCCGGTCCATAAAGAAGTGAAAAACAATGCAACAGTTTCAGACCACTTGTTGTCTTTTCCTCTTTTTTTTATTCTATGAAAAACTAATTTTGATTCGCTTATAGAAATTTGGATTTTCATATTTGAAATTGTCCTTGAGGTAAAGTTTTTTTATGTCTTTCCTTAAAAAATTTTCTCCATATATTTTAACTGAATACTGGTTCAGATTAAGTGAAGATCTGAGTGAGTATAATATTTGTAGTACGGGCGTCCTTGAGGAGCAATTTGTATAGAGGTTAGAATAACGTACGTATACCATATTTGAAACACATTTTTTTCTAGTCTTCCCAAGTTTTTTATGAGTATATATGTGTCAATCTCAAGTTATTCACTGCTAAATTTATCCAAAAAACAAAATTGATTTCAGCCATTAAGTATATATTTACACGATTTTGAGCACTTTATTAGCACGGCTTTCACGAATATTTTGACATTTATAAAGTAATTTTATTCGACAAAATCGAGACACCATAGTTTTTAATTTTCCAAGAATATTTTATTAATTTAATTTTTCAACAGCACACAATTTTTGTACCAACTTCGCTCATCATATTCATCGAAAAACTTCAAAATAAGCCCAAGCAATAAATTTGATTTACTAATTACCATCAGCACGAAAGTGTATATCATTCAACCGTGTCATACTTTAAATGCACCACTTTTAACTCTAACTTGTACGCAAAAGCTGACTGCAAGCCTTTTATTAACATGAAAAGTTAATGCGCAAACGTGTATTAGCGGCTTCGAAAGGTATGCAAATTTTTTACTCTTTCGTAAAAAGTCTAACAATTCCACTTTGAATATCGTAAGCCGTTTTTTCCCCAAAAAGAAAATTTTCGTTTTTCGTTTGATTAATGAGCTTGAAACTACTTTCAATTAAATGCTTTTGGAAAATTAAAAAAATCCTTATACAAATTACCTTCTGAAGAATAAAATTTATTTACAACTATCAATATAAATGTCGTCAGGCATTCACAAGCATGTTCACACTTTTAATTCATTTAATTTTTTAAGTTTCTTAATATGACGTTATAGGCGGTTTTACCTGAGAATAATTGATTAGTCGTTTAAAACTTTTAATTTTCTCCCAACCAATACGTATGATCAATGAAATTAAATATTACTCATACGCACTGCGTTACAATAGTGTAATTGAATATGCAGACATGCATGAAACAATTTCTTCTACAATTTATTGAGCAATAAATAATATTTAAAAAAATTATCAAAGTAACAACTTTATCGAGCTTACAAGAGAACAAAAAAAAGCTGCTTGCCCCCTTTTTTAAAATGTATTAATTTTTTTATACACTTTGTGCACAAAGACAAATAAGTAAACGAAAATAAAACAAAAATAAAAGATTTTTTTTTTTTTAAATGATAGTCCAGAAACGAACTTGAGTGCAAAACATGTTACATATTTGCATGTCCTATGTGCAACATATTTTGAATTGAACATGTTCACGTTTGCAATATGTCTTTTTATAGTAGGAAATTCCAAATATATCAGAAACAAAAAGCTATAAGACATAAAAAGAAATTACTTTTTGTGAGTAGGATTTTCTACAAAATCTTAGCACAGGTTTGACAATGCAAATAACTTCGTTCTCTGTATCTCTTCATAGAACTGGTAGCTAATTTAAATACGCTGAGAAAAGTAGTCTTTTTATATACAAATATTGCAAAGAAAACAATACTATATTAAATAATGATAAGTTCTTAGTCAGCGAAAACTTATTAAAGTGAGAAAAAAGTGCTAAAACTAACATATATTCATCTATAAACTTAAAGAAAATTATATTTTTCAAAATCTAGAACCCAACTTCATATTAAGTTGTATAAGTAATAAAAAACATTCTCTAAAATTAACCCCCTTAGAAAGCAAAAATCTATACCTTAGAAGTAAAAAAATAGCATTTCTGTTATGATGGATGGCTTACACCTGACCATTTTACTTCATAATGCATACGATAATCATTCCATTATATAATTTGTTTTTCCTTCACCAACAAAAATTTATTGCGAAGCTTTCGGTAGAACTTAACTTTATATTGAAGCAGATTTTCTCATATGTCTTTCTTAAACTCAAGTATTCTTTTGGACGACTTGCTTAGAAGCGGAAATGAAATGAGGTTCGTATAGTCTAAAATTATTTTAAAATTTAATGTTTTATTGTTTGTTATTGGCTTAGCTAGGTATATGCCTGCATTCCATTGGTGCTAACCAAATCATCAGTAACCTTTTAGCCAAATCATGATTGAAAAGCATTCAAGCTCGTATACTTATGCCACAGACTACAAATACTATATGAGAATTACAAACAGAACTCAATCATATTTTCCTATTTGTAGTCAACAAAAACACATTAGAATAATAGCTTTAGAAAGAAAAATATGATTGCGCCACAGACTAATAATACTATATGTATTTGAAGTCTGTGGCATAAGTATACGAGCTTGAATGCTTTTCAGTCATGATTTGGTTAGCGCCAATGGAATGCAGGCATATACCTAGCTAAGCCAACAACAAACAATAAAATATTAAAATAGTTATTTTCGAGAATATCTCGAATAACAAATTTGATAAATATTATTTTAAAATCTTTTTGGTTATAGAATTACATACTCTATATCTACTGATTCATCACTAATGATTTCGAAAATACAAAAATCGCTTTACAAAGACCTTAGTAAAACTATATATACTTTTTTTCTAAAAGTTTTTTAATCTTCAGACTTTTTCATCCATATCTTACGAACATGCTAAGCTTATCTAGTTTTACGAAACATGGTTTTGACACTGTAATTTTGTTCACCAAAAATAGAAACCAATTATACAGCATATTAAAAAATTAATGATTGCTTACACTTCAGTCAATAAGGCACAAATTAAGGTCTAGGCAATCTAACAGGACAGTTGGTAATGAAAAAATTTTATTTCGTATACTTTGGAAATGCTGTATGAAATCCATACCTGGTCTTCACTTATTATGTTAATAAAGTCTACAGAACTAGAGTTTAGTTTTATCTCTAAAGATGCATAATTACAGTGCATTTGTTAAAAAATATTTTCCAATTTTACATAAAATTTATTTAATGCGAAACTCTTTTTTATATTGTTTTCATATGTATTAGTAAAATTTACGTCCGATACATACAAATTTATTATTTACTATTTATTCTAAGAGGGGGCCAGACTCACAAACCTCCACGTGGTGATCCCCAGGCGATGTTCCTGACACCCGTCAGCCCCTATACTCCTTATAGGATCGGTAAGAACATATATATTTATTCTAAGAAAAACAATGCTAAATAGAAGACGGTGAGCGATAATACTTTTTTTCGCCGAGGCTCTATAGCAAACCTTGTTGTATATTAAGGACGAGTTCTGATCTTTTTGGCAGAATAAATTAATAGAAAAATCTTTAGTAAATGACATGATTTTATTAAATGAAATTATTATTATTATATATTTAGTCTTCATCGAAGAAACAATTAAGCACCTGCTTTCATTTCCGCTTTTCCAACTATGTATATCAGTTTGGTTTTTTTTTTTTTTTTTGTATGAAGATTACTAGACTACTTAGTAGCCAGAAGGTTACAGTTTCGATTTCCATCGTAGACTCGGGATGTTTCTGCTTTCTGTCCCGTTTACTGTCTATTTTCAAATCAAATTTCGATATCTATCCCATATATCACTCAAAAAACTTGAGGAAATGATGCCCTTTGAACTTAGTAGTTTTACTTCATTTACTTTTCTATACATTGATTTTTGTGCAATGCTGCCTTTAGGAAACTCTTGGATTTAAACCCAGAGCTTAACTCTAAAATTGGCATTTGACAGTTTTAAAATATAATTTTACACTAGTAACAAAAGAACACTGGATAAGTTAACAACTGGATAAATTCAATTATGTATCAACTATAAAATTTCCCATAAAAAAATTAAAAAAAAAATCAATTAAAATTTATACCGAAAAAAATACCAAAAATAAAGTTTCACTTAAACCTGTAGATAAAATTATCAATTAAATCTATTCAATAGTACTTGTGTGTATATATGTAAAAAAGTTTACTTCTCTACTCTACCATAGATAGACACGTAACTAAATAAAATAAAATAATTCAAATTATTTCGAATTACCAAAGACTGTAAATATGTTACAAAAATAGAAATCAAAGCCAGACTTGGCATCCATTATAAGGATGTCCATCATGCGAAAAAAGATTAAACCAAAAAGATCCAGATTAATAATTATAAAAAAAGTAAATAAATCAAATACACAACCAGGGGCTTGATATGTAAATAATGAAAAGGAAATAAAATCAGACAAGAATATATTCATTGGAAATATATTCAAATGCTCAAGAGAAACTACACAGAAAATTTTAAATAAAATTATTTAAAATTAATAATTAAGTGAACTTTTTAAGTCAACAAAAATAAAACAGGTATTAAATAGTTAATAAAAAACAAGCACATAGAACAAATGAAAAAAAAAATATGGAAAAAAATTGTGGAAAGAAATTTAAAAATTTTATACAAAAGTTTAATAAAAAAAATTTAATTATTAATCACACACATTGAAAAAGCCGATTAAACTCTTATTAAAAGAGTTGTTTTTATGTTAATGAGCAAATACAATATTATAAAAAATATTAATTTACAAATCATAGTTTAAGTGAAAAAATCATAAAAATTTAAATTAACATTAAAAAAAGAATGTCAATTTACAAACAAAAAACTTAATAATAATGTTAATGATAATATTAATAAAATCCAAATGAAAATAAAATAATTAACAGCACACCAACACATTCATAAATTATTGATAGACACAAAAACTGCTCGTACTCTATTTATAAAATACAAACCCTCACACACATACACTACCTTATATACTGACATGCATATGAAAGTATGCCAAGCATCAAAGTGAAAGGTTCACTACTGTTTCCTTTACCTAAACATGAGAAAGAAAAAAGTTTTCTCAGAGCTGGTTGCCTTAGCATTTTATTAAGGCCAAGGATCGCACCAGGCCTCAAGAAGTCTTATAGCAATGAGATCATTCTATCGATTTCTAAAATATTCTGTTTTAATTTTCTACAATTCCCAGATTTAATTTACACTATTTAATGTTGTTTTAAAGTTTTAGAAACCCAATTTTCCCTGCTTTAGCAAATTTCAATATTATGGAACTGAGAACAATTAATGAAATATGTAAAAAATTAGCACTTTAAGAAACCTTAATTAAATTTTCATAAGTTGCACAAAAAATTATTATTAAAGTTTTAATTAGTAGTTTTGCAGAGAATAAGAAAAATATCCTATTTATCAAATTTTCTAATTATAGCTGTTTCATATAGTTCCGGTGTATTGAAAGATGATGTACATTGTTTCTTATCCTGGATTTTTTAAGGCATATTACTGCTTTTCACTTGTAATAAAGAAATATTTAATTCTAGGATGTTTGGTAAGCTTTTCATCACTAAGTACACCTCTTGTTTTGCCCCAGACCAAATAAGTCCAACTAAAAGAAAAACTGAACTTTATTTATATTTTATTTAAAACAGTCAAGAAAATTTGTAGTGCTATTCAACGAAATCCGTATATTATAATCAATCATTGGCAGTCATTGCAAACACAAGCATCCAACACAGCAGAAATTACGGTAGTTTGATGAAGATGATGAAAGGGTTACGTTTCCAAATGAATTTGGATTTTTTTCGAACTGAGCATTAGGTTTTTGACCTTAAAATATAACAAACAAAAATTATATAATGGAATATATGATATTTTAAAAATCTAGAGGCGATTATACCACATATACATCAATCTTTACCACAATATTTCTGATGATTGTATATCGCAATATACGAGAGTTAAAAGCTCCCAATGCCATGTGTTGAGGTTACAACTGATTTGACAACACAATAATGAAATAACGACGATCTCCTGTTTGCTTTAGTATCAACATTTCCTTATATATACGAAATGTACTCGTAGCTAACCGAGAAATCTCCAGCATGTCCAACAACCAACGATCTGTTCTATACTTCAAGCTACAGCACGATACGATTTGATCCTTTGCATCAACTCCTGCTTTATTATGGTTGTAATTAAATACTTTTTTTAAGGTATATGTGAAGCATTAGGTATAGCTGCTTTACATAATTCATCTATTGCAGTTATATGTGGCATGATAATATTTGTTTAGTGTTCTATTGATAAGAGTATATCCTTCCTTTTTTAAACAGAGCATAGTTTTCTCCATATCACATCAATGTTTTCAGCATTTAAAGCTCCTATGATTTTTATAAGGAAAATAATACAAATGCTTAGTTTAAGCCAATGGAATGAATAGGATTGTGAATTTTCACTAAACTTTAATTTTTATGAAGAAAAAAAATCTACGAAGAATATTTTGTGATCCAGACAGACCAAAATGTCGATCTAAAATATTTTGTAGTAAAGAGGCCCTTAGTTTATCAATTGATTTCAACAAATTTGATTTACAGAATTCATAACCATCATTTTTTTTTATTTCATATAGCTGCAAGAAAACATATTGTACATCCAAGTTTAATTTGGTCTGGCCAAGTAGTACATTCATAGAATTAAAGATTTTTTTTTTAGAAATCTACATTCACGTATACGAGAACATGCGATTTCAATTTTTTACTACTATTGCCCAAATTAAAAATTTATTTATCCCAGTCTATTGATACACTGGACTATCGATACCATGTAGCCTGTGTGGTGCACTTGTGTTGCTTCTTAATTGAAATATGTTTCAACGATTTCTATTCACTTGTTGCGGAATATTTTAAATATCTATTTCAGAATATTAACGTGAAAATTCTTATCGAATGTTAACAGGCACTTTGCTACCTTCCCTAATCTTCATTCGAACTTGAAGAAGCCCATATGGATTTTTTACTTTATTCTTCTTTACGACTTAAGTTATCATTGCTATTTGAACTGATCGAAAAATAAATATGTGTTCATAAATTTTTCGATTAGTTGGTTGGTTGACTTAATTTTTTATGAATATAAAAAATTTTGCAGTTAAAATTAAAAACAGCTAAAGTTCTTATTGCAACCACAATAAATCATTTGTTAATTGTTATCACTAAATTGTAGAAAATTCATTTTTTATGCTAGACTTAGAAATTGCACATCAAGAGGTTTTAAAAATATTCAAAAAAAAAAACGTAGAAGGTCTTTTTAAGTGCTTCAATTTTTCAGTATTCCACGAATATTTTGATTTTAAAAATTCATTAAATTTTTTATATGAAAGTGTATGCTTCATTTTAATCATGTGTGATTAGACAAGAAAAACTACCTTGATGAAAATAATATTAAATAATTTAATATCTTATTTTCTTAATATCCAGTAAAAGTATTCAATATTGGCTAGGGCTAGTCTATGGCCAATGCACTAAGTCTCAAGGGAAACTGATTAAATAGGAGCCAAGAGACTGTTACATCCCATACAAACTAATATTTATTTATCATAAATATGGCTACATAAAATGTGGCTAAATTCAGCATTGTATTCAAATTTTGTATGCTCCAGTGAGATCCAAGAGGTGAAGGCTTTTTCCTATACCGATTTAGAAAATAATCTTTTAGAAGTTTGGAATGAAAAGCTTTGAGCAAAAAACTATAACCGACTTAAGAATTTAATATACGTTGTCTATTGAGATCTTTGCAGCTGGTACTAATAAAGCTGACAGATTAATGTAAATATAGTTTAAATCTAAAATAAATGGAAAAAGTTAATGGTTTTAGCAATTTTTGTATCGGCCTCAAGGATTTCCGTAGGAAACGCATATTGATATTTTTATTGTTCTATGAATACAAACATTGTTTCCTGGAAACGTATGTGTTGATTTACAGAGAGTATCAAGCCCACTCCGATTTCTCGTCAGTGTAATATATAACCACAACTTCCACTTATTTTTATAGATCTATAGTTTTCAATTTAAGAATCGTTGCAACAAAATCTCTACAAATATTGCTCTCTTATTTTCAGAGAAATCATTGAGGCATTAAAGATTTTGATCTTATCTTTTCGTTTTAAAATGCATGGCTGTGAAGAATATCTAACATAAAATTATTTTCTGTTCAAACAGATCCTTGCTAGAATTTTTGTATGTTTACTACAACTAAAATAGATGCGCTTGCAATTTTCTATGGAAATTTCTTCTAAAAATTGTATCCAAGATATGATCACCCTACATTTGTTGATGTCTATTGTTTGTAGGATGATCCTTAAAATCCTGTAAAATCTTTTCTAACAAGTTGGATATAAAGTCAATGGATTTGTGAGATCTATTCAGAAGCTGCACCAGAATGCCTGATTATTTCATTAGAATTGAAGAGTGCAAGTTTCAGTTTCTCAATATATTGTGCTGTTTTGGCTGGTTTCAGGTTTTTCCATAATACCGTCTTATATATTAGTATTTCGTAAATTATGCCTCTTGACATCTCCTTATCCTTATCTTGACATCTCCTTATCGAACTAAGACAGCTTTTTTATTGAGTCCTAGTATACAAAAAGTTCCTGTACAGCCCAGGGAGTAGAAGCTTCTTTGAGATAGCATCTATGAATGCCAAGAACCGTCTATGTAAGCGTGTATGTAAGCATACCCAAATCACTTATTGGACAACAGGTCAGAGTAAGCTTTGTGGCTGAACACCCAATTTGGAGGTGGCTTGCTTAGTGAGCAAATTTAACAAATAGATCTAATCCAGCCAATGACATCTCCCATGCTAAGCCCGCATCAGTACTTAAGTTTAACTTACCGAAACAGCGTCAGGGAGCTCTTGTTGCCGGTAGTTTTTCATCTTTGAAAATAATTAAATCATAAAATACAGAATCAAGATTTTGATATAATGATTAATATCAAGTTAAGCCACAATTCAAAATCTCCAATTTTACATTACATTCGCTTTGATCATAGTTGACCCATCATCTTGACACTTGTTTTATTGAATCATACATAAAAGAATGCATACATTTACAAACACACTCACAATCATCGTATTTACTGTAAATTACACAATATAAATGTTGAAATAATAATAATAATAAAAAATAAAGAAATGAATTAATGAATTAATGAACAATAAAAAGAATCACTGAATAGAGCAACATGCAACACAATTGTATTGAAATTTACTAAGAAAATAAATTTGAAAAATTATTGATAAAACACATGCCTACACAAAAATACACACACAACTACTATTACTACTACAACAATACGATACAAAGCAAAAATAGAAAACTCAACAGCTAAAATGGTATTGAAAGTAATGCATTAAATAATTTAAAGTAAATTTGAGTTATACAGCAACAAAAAAATAAAATATACTAACGCAACATAAGCAAAAAAATAATAAAATTCTTTATCAAACAAACAACAATAAAAATACAAACTACATTGAAAATAGTTGTTAATATAACATAAATACCAAAAAATAAGCTAAAAAAGGTATTATCAAAAATATAGGCAAATAAAGGTAATAATTAAAGCAAAATCCACAATAATGAATAAAAATAGTTTTTATTTTTAATAATGTGCAGGAGGTAACTAACAACAAATGAATTTACTACAAATACATTTATTGAATAATTAATATTAAAATCGTAAAAAAACCAAAACAAAAAATAAAACCAAACAAACACATTAAAATAATTAATTAAATAAAACTAAATAGTAAATTTCACAAAACCAGCAAATTTAAATAAATAAACAATTTAAATGAAAACATAATAAAACTAACAACCAGGACAGACTAACGCATTCTTTAAATAAACAACATTCATTTCAAATTCAGCCACATAACGCATATTATACAAAAGCATGTTATAAATGATATGCACTATAATTATTGTTATTGTATTTTGCTTTTTTTTTAATTAGCAAAAGTTCAATTTTTTTTTCTAAGCAAACAAAAAACCACATTATTATTTCTAGTATATTTATATATGTATTTATAAAATAATTTTAAAAAAATTTCGTCAAAAAAATTCCATCATACGTGTTTTTAAATATCTAAATTAAATATTTTTTTATGTTTGATAAATATAATTTTAAAACAATAAGGACATCTTAACAGGCTAAAAATTGTGGAATTTCCAATCCAATATATATATATATATATATATATATATATATATATATATATATATATAATAAAGCTTACATCAACGGACAGTCCTCCCGTAGAGAGTCCATATGTTTTGGAACTTCTCGTCAGAGTTTTCAAACACTTTTTTGTGTATTGCGCTGAACTCAGAGCAAACAACTGCTCCACATCATCGATTTTGACTTGATTTTAATTTTTATTTTTTATGGTTTATAAGGTCGTCGGGATATTATAAGCCGCAACGAATATGGAAACCGCCAAAGTTCAAAAAGGCTAATATTTGTTTAATGTAATCGTTTGCCAAAAATAATAAATTTGAATTTACTTGATTAATTTACTTGTGATTAATTTATTATTTATAAAAAGTTTTCAGAAAGGGAAAAAGTCGTTATAAAATTAAATCGCCAAGATATAAAAAATTGCTAAGATTCAGAATGTTAAGATTTTATTTAATTTATTTATTTTTTTTATTTTTAATTATTTCAAAATCGCCGAAAGTAAAAATGAAACGCTGAAGTCAAAATTTAAAAATTTATTTTAAGCCAAGACTAATTTTAAAAATTGCTGAAAATGTTTAATATTCAATGGATTATTTAAAATATTTGTTATCATGTTTTCATAAAGTCATACAAAAATCCATAGTCGCCAAAAGTGGAACAACTGAAAAATTTAAATAAGCTAAACTTTATTTCAATCCCATCTCAAAGCGAAAATTATTCAAAATCAATAGTTTGAATTACTGTTATAATTTTGTAAAAGTTTTCAGAAACAATTTAGAAAAAACGTAACAAAAGAATATAAAATCGAAGAAGTTAAAAAAGTTAGTTTTTATTTCAAGCATTCGTCAGAGTTGAAAATTTTCTGAAATCATAAAATTTTATTAAGTTTTCATTATAATTAGTTTCTACATTACTTATAAAATTTTTCTAAAAATAATTTTAAGGCTCATCAGAAATGATCACCAATGTCAGGATAGTATGGCTTTTTTAATAAAAAATGACTTGGTTAAAACATAAAAATCGACAAATTGATTGAAAATTAATATATAATATTTTTTATAATTATAAAATTTAGATATTCATACTTTCTTGTAAATATAAAAAGCAATGCTAAAACATAGAATTTTGTAAAGCAAGAACACTCGCCGCCACCGTTTTCGCTAGAGGACTACTTTCATCCTTAACACTCATGTGCAGTTTCAGAAGCTATTTCCCACATACGCCGAACGGTGACACATATTTTTAACACACGGGAGGTTCGTGGTCTTAAAGGAAGCACATACCTTAATATGTCCATCAATGCACCTTCACAGTCAGTGGAAGGATATTGGTGGTACTCAGAGAAAATCTATTGGAAATCACTTTTTTCTAATAAAAATGTTTAATTGCTAAGTCTCTGCTATGCAACTCATTTCCATGTTAATTAAAGCTGCAAGCAAGAAAATTAAAGCAAGATTAATTTCACTCCCACACTTTCCACAATCTTTAAATTGTAGCGTGATAATTTTAATACGAAAAATTGCCACATATGCTGAGAAGCGATTATGTCTTATCATTTGCTATATATAACTTTCCTCACTATATAACAAACAGCTTTGAGAAGGATAAGTACAGTACTTTGCTTATGTATTAAGAGCAGTGCACAAATTATCAAATGCATGAGGCAACATCTTATGAAATCCCAAAAACTTCAGTCCATTTTTCACAAAACCTTATTAATCAAATAATTGTGTATGTCGTGACCTCTAGTCATACGAAAACTTAAAATACTCTTCTTCGAAAACTAGAAACCTTTTAAAAGAATATTAAGTACTTTATATGTTATTTCTGGTATCATGAAATCTTAATTGAGAGATTATGAAAAAATAATCTTAAGCAATGGAACAATTAAATTTCTGTACTTTCGCAAGCATCCCATTTACCAAAGAATGCATGTAATCATACCGAGGATATCACCTTCTTCTTCGTCATTGAATATTTGTTTTCAGATTGACTTACAAGACCCAGACAGTCATATAAAAACTTTATATAGGAATGGATCAAGAATTTTGACTGTGTAGAATATGTAACAAGAATGTTTATTTTAAAAATGTACTAAATCTTCAAAAATATATTATTTGTTGTGGCCGATTTAACTATGAATGTTTATACATGAACCTACGAATACAATAAGATATTCCATCATAAATAAAAATTACAAAGTATTTATTAATAGAAGGCTTGTAATATCTTAATCGATTAGAATATATATTTTTTCTGATATTTATCATTTAAAATTTATATATGCATAAGACTATTCCTTTTTTTCTAAAGTAAATTTCGAAGCTAGCAAAAAATGCTTAGAATAGAACACACATTTTGATTTGATATTTACAAGGTTTACACAAAATCCAGACAAATAGACAGACAGCCACTTGTGTAAATAACAATATGCATAAATAAATAATAAATAATAACAATAACAATAAAAGCAAATAAAATGACACTTGTGTTAACACATATCTAAAAATAAATTTACTAAATAGTTAATTGAATTAATTTATAAACATGCAGTTATACAAAGAAATAATATATAAAAAATATATAAAAATCCTAATGAATTTATCATACACTACAAAACAAACATAAAAGCATGCATTTTATACATACACACACACAAACACACATATGAAAACAAAAATGCATTTAGTTTGTACATGTTTGTATGTAAGAATCTCAACACAGTACATACACCTATATACACGTGAAATGAGATAACAAATAGTAAATTCAAAAATAAAAAATACACCTAAAATAAAAAGCAACAAAAAGACGAAAAACAAAACAAACGTGTCTGTGTCTGTTAGTATATCTATATGAACTGGTTTTAAAATTAACATACATATTCTAAAGCAAAATAAATAAACTAAATTACATATTGAAAATTCAAACAAAAATATCTTCTTTCTTTCTGAAATAGTTAAAACCTAAATGAAATACAACATAATACCACAGCAAATACACAAATAATAATAAACAACAACAAATCCTTATACATTTGCGTACATAGTAAATATATTCTATTGCAAACGGAAATAAATTTGAAACAAATAACTTTTGCAACAATAATAAACGAACTAAATGAAGATAGCATATTTAACCGGAAACGGAATCAGTTCATGCATTGAAGTATGCGTGTATATTGTTAATGTAGTTGTATTTAATAAATAAAATGTACGTGTACTATATATGTGGTAAATTAATTAATATTAATAATAGCAACAGCAAAAGTATAAAAGCATGAGAAATACAAATACAAAATAACTTTATAATATTAAAAAAAACAACAAATCCAAATTCTAAAATTACTTTAAGCTCTACTTTGTAAAGAAATAAACGTATACTAACACAAAAACAAATAAATTAAAGAGAACACAGAGATAAGTTAAATGTAAATAAAAGTTTTATAGCAACAACAAAAACACTAACCCATTCAACTCTCACATCTTTCATTACTCATATTTACCTTAAGAGTGCAACACTCTTTTAAATCCTCTCCCATAATAAACAAAACAAAGCGAAACGAACCAAGCCGAACCCAACCATTACTCGCAATACACCACTTTCTAAATGAATATTCACCCACAAACACTCACACTAATTCATCAGCCACTATAAATCAACACTTATCTCTTGATATAAATAAAACGACAAAAAATATTTATAAATAAAAGAACATGAATACATTAAAAATAAAAAGAACTGCATACTGTTGTGACTTTATTATGATTAAAAAAGATAAATTAAAAATATATTGATTGAAAATGAATTAAAAGAAAAAACCAAAAGTAATAAATAATAAATGTGTTTGCAAAAAAGTTCTTAAACTAAAAATATGAAGAAAAACAAGAGAACACACTTTAGTTTTAGTCATACAAAACAAAAATTAACCAATTGCATTAATTTTAGTTAAATTAATTATTATAAAAAAGCAAACGTAATATAAGCGTAACAAAAAAACATCTAATTGGTTATAAAAATTGAAAAGAAAACAATTGATACTAATTGAAAAAAGTAATGAAATTTTTTTGAAAAAAAAACCAAAACAAATGAAAAATACACTTGAAAAAAGAAAAAAAATTTTAAAAATCCCGGTGTTTTATTTTTATATAATAATAAACTAATTTTTCAAATCAAATCGAATTCTTAAGTGGCCCATACACTAAAAAATATAATGCTACAATTTTCCACACTGTGCAATTATATTTGGTGTGTGTATGTTACAGTGGAAAGTGGAACAAAAATACTGGTTTTTTATTCAGCAACCAAAAAAAGCGCAATAAAATGTGCAAAGTATTGGCCACATTGTACAACACTCACGTCGCCTAAAACTTTTATTTTATTGTGTAAGTTATGTAGAACTTTGATCGACAAAAAATTCATACATACTTTTGAAAGTTGCATTATATATAATTTTTCTTACATTCGTATATATATATATATATATATATATATATATATATATATATATATATATATATATATATACATATATATATATATATATATATATATATATATATATATATATATATATATATATATATATATATAATATATTCTAGTTAAGAATATTGTACCACGTACAGACTATTGCAGGAAAAAATGGGATATACACGTGCGAGGTACTAATTGTACTGAAAAGTTTCCCTTACTCCAAATTTTTTAATATGAAACAGATTTAATTTTCTTTTTCGCTAGATGAGGTAATTTATCAATATCAATATGAAAAAAAAGCAAAAGCTCTTAATAGCATTCACCGGTAATGGATTACTCTATTCAAAATAATAGACGTCATTGACACCATGACCTTGTTGGGAGACAGACCCATTTTCGTCTCATTTGTTGCAGTTTTTCTGAAGAAATCCACTGGCTTAATTGTTCCTCGGTATCTAGTGCATTGCGATGGATTCAGTTTCTGGTCCAAAAAATATAACAACTGCAGCAGGACTCGGTTTCTCAATATAGTCGAGTATGAACAATGATTGCATCCATCACGCAGATAGCGTTTTCATATAAAAATATTCATGAGAAATGTGATGTACACGCTTGCTTGAGATGGAAACAGTCTAACGTACTTTCATTTTCTCATCGTGCAATATTGTATCATAGGTTTTTATGACTGATTCTTGGCATGACGACACCTTTTGGCCGTTGGTTGTGCTGGAGCGACCGCAACAGAATTCTGTAAATCACTTTCACCAATGAAATAAATGATGCAGAGTTTCCACAATATACATCGAGCCATTCTCTGGTTCCGTAAAAAAAAACACAAACTTTGTTTAATAATTCACCTTTTCCATTTTCATTACAACAACAGGGTTTTCTGCTTTCAATTGCTGTCAAAAACAAATAATTAATAGGAGAAGTGTTGCATTGAAAGTTACTGCACTAGAAATACAAAAGGTTATGAAGCTATCAAACTGCCCTCGTAATTATTGATTTTATAATGCAGACTTTATCATATTCTCACTTATTTCGTATAACATTTTTTTCCACTAATCAAACATGAGCTTAACCCTCTTGTTGCAATCCTTTTTCTCAGTAACTTTTTCATTACTAATGAGTATTTAAATCCTTTTTATTTATTAGAGGGTAAATGTCTCTGCTATTTTTAAGAAAATAAATGCCATTAGATATCTCACACTGATTTTATGTTAAACTTAAATTAATTAAAATATTAAATGTCTTTAATTTTTAAATGTGGACCACCATCAGTGGAATAAATCATATATTTATTGAACAGTATTGAACTTTTGTTCTCAAATAAAAAATTTCAGTACGTAATAAAACTTGAGAGAGTGCTGTATTCAACGCAGCTTGAAATTAGCATACAAATGTCAGCAGTTTTTTTGATACTGCAATTTTCGTTATATAAATATCAGACGTTTCGGTTTGAAAAATGTGCCCATATTTTAATATATGGAGTGGAGCAAGTCTGAACTCAATTATTGGCATTTATCTATATATATAAAATTGGATGTGTGTATGTATGTATGTTACGTAAAGGCTCCAAAACGGCTGGGCCGAGGGCGGAGGGGCGTGGCAAAATCCAATAATTCATAAAATGAGAACGGCCTGCCGATTTTAACGAAATTTTCAGGAAACCTTCAGAATATTCGGGCGGGTGACACTGTGAAGTCTGATTTTTGATTTTCGATCTGTGGGCGGCGGGGCGTAAAACTTTTTGTCAGTTGTTCGTATTTTCGAGGAGAAGGTTTTTGTGGAAGAAAATTTTGGAAAATCCCTTCGGAAAATTGGAAAAATCGAAAATCGAGTTTCTGTATGAAATTTTGTTTAAAATTATTCCTTAATGGCTTTTCACATGAAAAAATAGAAAATTTGTCTGAAGGCTTAAAATTGGGGCGAGGCGAAGTTCGCCTGGTCCGCTAGTTTATGTATATTAATTTGCTGGGAGAACATCATGTAATATTATTATGAAAAAAATTTCAAAAGGTATTGAATATACATTTACGTGTATATAGTTGTAATAATTTAACACAAACATCATTTCTTTTTCATCAGTATTTCGAAATGCCATCAAACTGTATGTTTCATTACACTGAAATTGGTAAGCATTATTTTTTTTAATATTCAGAACTTAAAAGAAATTACTCATTTGAAAACATTACTCAGCCTTTCATATTATAGCCAATAATTTAGCGAGTAAAACTAATACTGAAATCTATATAATTACAGGCTGCGGCTAAGTGATACAAAGTTGTAAAATCTGAGTTTAAGATGAAAACGAAAGTCTAAAAGTGACTTCTCCAATGAAGGTGATTTATTATTTATAGAACCACAACAACAGTGAACGTAAATTTTCTTTGCATTAAAACTCACAGCTGCGTACATCTAAACATTCATACTGAATTTAATACTTTTAGTAAAACTCCCCACCATTTCAATATTCTACACCCAGCACTTAATTTAGCCATTTCATGCCGTATGAAATCACAATCTTAAATCATGCTTCTCACTTTTAGATTCTAGTCAACAGTTTTTATAGTTTATTAATCTTGCTAAATATTTTTTTTAAATCTAATTTTAATATTTCAGTACCGCTAACGTCAGACACAGATGAAAAATAACGAAATAAGTTTTATTTAAATCATATGCTTTTTTACTTCTACTCAGATATTTTTTATTGATTTTTATTGAAAGCTTTTTTCTCTATTAAAATAATTTTTTTTCTTAAAGAAAAGTATACTACGAGCAATAAAATTTGCCAGCTAAAAGCAACTATGTAAATCATAAACAGTTTAAATTTTCAAAAAAAAAAATTTGGACGTACGGCTCCATATATGTTTAATATATGGTCCCTACAATGGCCAAAAATCGATTGCGCAAAATTCCTTTTTCACATCAACTAAGTTCATATCGCATTGCATACGAGCTGAGAATTTTTATTTCCATACCAGAAATTTTAAAAGACTTGCGCCTTTAGATATACGCCGATTTGAAGTACCCAGTTGAGGGTACATTTACACTCTCCAGAAAAGTACTATTTGCAAATTCGATAGTTGGTCACGTTATGGACGATATATTGAAATGTAATTTCTTATGTATCAAGAAACTGAATATAATCTTATGCATCGCCATATGTCCATTATTTAAATTCTGAAATTTGCATCTACTTTTAGCTGGTAATTTTATTTAAAAACTTTTAATGAAATATAACTATTTGAAATCATTTACTTAAAATTATTTAAATATATATGTTTTCTTCTTCTCTTCCATTCATTCCAGATACTATCGCTAAACATTTTGTACAAATCGAAATGATTAACAAACTAAATTAATTTTATAAATATGTATTTACATACATATAAGTCTTTGATTGTGTTAGTATTTAATTAAAATTTCTTTCAATTATTTTGGCCAAAAAAATTATATATTTTTAGCCGCTCAGGTACGCTTTAAACTGATAAAGACACTTAATTCCATGTCAGGTTGATTAAACACAATTAAGCAAATAAATTTGGTGAAATAAATATACAAAATCGAAGTAATCTTATCACTTTGGCGCGTACCTTCTTTATAAAATTTATTGCTGTTAAGTTTTCGTATAAAAAAGAATGTATATTTAATTATAACACTTTTTTTCTAATAACTAATTTATTATTAATATCTAATTAATAACACTAATTGTAAATATTGATCACTAAAATTGTTGTCACAAACTAAAACTCTTTTAACCCTTGGGTGCTGAAATTCTAAATCCTTTTTAAATAGTAATCGTATTATATCATTATCCTAATTATAGTATAATTAATATTTAAATATATCAATTTTGTAAAACTAATTAATTATAAAGTTGTTAGATTAAAAAAACGTTAAATAAAATAAGAACTCAACTTTTATGGTATAAAACCACGTGTGTATTAAAAATTTTGATCTAAAAAAATGAAACTTTTTTTAAACCAAAAAAAACAAACAATTATAAAATTGTTAGAATTAAATAAATTATATTAATTCTTAAGGAAAATAAATAATATTTAACAAATAAACAAAGTTGTTTTAGTTTCTTAAAACTTTACTAAATGGAACCATATTTCATTTTGGTGTATGGGAACAGAGATTTCGTAAGCCCTACTTGCCCGGGAATCCAACTCTCCAAAGAAAATATGTTTCTTTTTTATCTCGTAAATCTTTATATCTCGTAAATTAGTAAAACGTAACCGCTTCTTAGGTACAAATATTTCCTCAGTTCATTTACTCCTCCATATAAACCCATTTTCTAAGGCTAAACTATGGCTTGATTCAATAAAAATTATTTTTATATATAAAAAACCAAAATATATTCATATATTTCAAAATACATATTTATTTTCTAAAATATTTGTGCCTTTTAGCTTTTGAAAAATATTTTTTTCAAAAACAAAAAAGCGATCGATTCCTTATTAGAAAATTTATTTATATTTATTATTTGTTCAGGACGAAATTCTACTCCATACGTTTGATATTTCCTCAGTGCTTATGCCAGCTCATTTAAAGATTTATTACCATATATTTGACTTTATAAATGTTATTAAATTTTTTATTTAATTAATTTAATTTAATTAAAAGCTAAAACTTTCTGTTGTGTTTTAATTCAAGCTTAAAATGTTTTATGCTCTTCTAGGAACTCATTATTATTTATGGGAATGTTTTGACGTGCATAAGCATGTTGAAGCTTTTTAAAATATGAGCTGTTATAAGCACACGTAACGTGCCAGATATTTATTAGCAATTAAAAAACAATCAAATCAAAACATATATAAAAATCAATAAATGGCAGGATAACATCACTCGCCTCCGACCATCACACTCGCATTAATATTATCTAGGACTTAGGAGTTTATTTAAGCCCAAAGTGTCCGAGTTGCTGTAATAAAATTTTCTAAAATGGCTACTCACATTTGCAGTATTCTGGTATAGTAGTCAGATTGTCGCTAGTTTGACTCCTGTCAAGGATATTTAGCTGCTTCCGCAGACTAGCTAAATGGCCAAGTAGCTTACGTTTGTTTATTTAAGAAATGTTTTCAAATGGTGATAAAATATAAAAAATTAAGTAGTCAAAATAATAATAATTAATTTTGAACTAACAAATAAAAAATTTTTATTATAAGATGGTATGGGTAAATTAAAATATCGCAAGGACACCATTTTGATTATTTTAAAATAATTTTTTCTTTTCAAATCATGTATCTTTCATTTTAAGTTTTTCAATATTTATTCCATTTGTTTTTTATATTCATATTTTTCGATTAGAAACTTTTTTTTTAATATTTTGAAGTTTTGATGTGCAAAAGAAGTCCTTATAGTGTGCAGGAGTTTTTTTTTCATACAAAAACTGAATATAATTAAAGCTTATTCTTTATAGCAGTTGATTTCTTAACCAAATCCAATTCGTCCACTAAAGCTTTAGAAAGCATAAAAGCTTTAAATTTTATTTCACTAGTTCCCCTCAGCATCCTTTTAGTACACATTAAAGCTTAAAATATGCCCATGTTTCCTTTAAATGTGTCTTCCATTCTGGAAACAAATAAAAAAAAAATAATCAAACCAAAAGATTGTTTTAATTTGCAGCAGATATCATCACCTTTTTAGTAAAGCTTTAATAATATATCAAAAATATTTTAAAGCGTTTTAATATCCTTTTCGAATTCTCCAACAAAAATACCACAGTTCCAACCAAATAACCTGCGGCCAAAACAAACCAACCAAATTGAAAATGCTCAAGACTCAAAGGTCGTGATACTTCCAGTCTGGGTTCGCGCATAAACAAAACTCCTGAGTAATAACCATCCCGTATGGACTCCAAAATCCATTTGTCTATTAAGCCCGCCGCATTAGATCTTAAAATAAAACGATTTAGAGGCCTTCCAAACTGTGAATGTGGTGGCACTAAAAATCCAAGAGGCATTGTAGTTAGACACTCCCTGACTTTGTGGCTAATGGGTTGCAACAGATGAGTTTGTTGATTAAAGGCGAACTGTATTCGATCCTCTAGAGCTGTATACGAGTGATTGTACTTCAAAGCAATTATGTCATTAAGCAAATCAGTAGAATTTCGAGCTTGCAATAGTACGGCGAAATCTTTGGGTAAATCTCGATTATTTACAATAGCGGGTATTTCATAATCAATTGCATCTATTTTAATACGCCTTTCTATCAACTCGGCCAAGGTGTTGATCGAAGGCTCAAATGTTACTCCCGAAAAGAAACTGGTGAGAAAAGCCAGGTATAAATTTGAAAAAATAAAACCCATAAAGGCTATAAGACTTAACCAGCAGGCATTAAACCATTTTAAGTCTTTATAACAGCATGATGAAGAGGTGGGCAAATACATCATCAATCGCCAAACTTCTAGGAAAATTTCACCCATATCTATTGCGTCTCTTGGGGATCGCTTATGAAACTTAAAGAAGCAACCAAATAATTTAGCCACACTTAAAGCAAACCAAGTGACTAAAAAGCTAAGCCACACGTTGGTGTCAAAGGGCAATATAAAAAATTTATATTTTGAAAGTTCATCTGGAAAGGGCACCACTACACATCTCTGTATCATGCGCAAAGGATAACTAAGAAGAACACTCTTGTAAGGTACATAGGGATTGAGGCTCAAATCAATTTCATCATTGTCTATTCGGTGTATGATTTCCAAGATATTGTAACTTTTATTTCTACCTAAATACAGCAAGTCCATGTCAGCATTATATTCCCTGAGAAAAGCCTGAAATAGAAGAGCTGCATAGCCAAGTAAGCGATCTTTGTACTTTACTAAGCTATTAACGCTTTCAAACACTCTCGGTGGATCGAATAGGGCTGCTGTTCGGATCTTAAATTTATGCAAATTCCGAAATTTATCCATAAATAACGCTGATTTGCTATACTGAGTCATATTGATAACTTTCGTTGGCAGAAAATGATTGTAATTGTAAATTTCGAAATGGTGCTGGTAAATATTTTCATTGTCCACAAGTATTAAGGCGTTAGTAAAACCTTTTTTCCAACACCATTCAAAGTGCTGACGTAATTTTAAGCGTGAATTTCTTCTGTTATTCCGCGTTGTTATGAAGACACCTCTCACATGTCCCTGTATACCCCGAAAAGCATCGTTCATATAATTCCATAATGCCTTGCGTTCTAAGGAAGCAACTGCTATAAAAAAGACCTCCTTATTTAGACCCAGTTCATGATTGAAATTAATTTCTCCATAATTCCGTGTTATCACCAATTTTGGCTTATTATCTTGTTCCAGGACCCGTATGTACGGCTCTATTTCATATGGTTGTCCAAACAGTGATACCGTAAGAATTTCGGATTTACTTTGTGCTGCCTTTATGATGGCATTTAATTCTTGCAGTTGCCAATTTTCTGTAGCAAGAGTAGTAATATTTAGGAATTGTAATAAGAAGTTCATTGTTACACTTGAAAGCTTAAAATGAAACTAAAAGAACTTGGATGTTTAGGGGCAATGTTAAAAAATGCTCTCATATATTGCACAGTGGGCTAGAAATATAAAATGTAGAAAAATAATATGTATTAATTACAAATCAGCAATCAATCGAATTTGGCGCTTTGTTTATTTATTTATTTATTTATTGTCGAATTAACTTATAATTAAAATTATAAGGTAATATAAGCGGCGCTTTGTAAAAATCATAATTTTACTAAACAAATACTAGAAATAAATAAACGTCTGTTATTGGTATGAAAAAAAATCCCAAAATTCAGTAAATTTCTGGTATTTTTCATACTAATCTTAAGCGCTCAGTAACCAATTGTGACCATATAGGATTACTAAAAACTAATATTCCATAAATTGCTATAAAATCTTAGATGTTAATTGTCAAATTATGCATAACAATAGGCATTTGCTGAATAAATATTATTAAGACCTCTCGTGGTAGTCCTCTACATTTCATCTTATTACCAGACACTGTGGCAAAACTCCATGAATAGATCTATGAATTGCTATTTCATCCAACATATTTACAGATCAAGCCCTTTGAGAAAACTAGGTGTTTCTGAATGGCTGAATGGCTTTATGATCAGAGATTTGTATCAAATGAAGAGGTAACATTCAAACAAATTCCTACTTTTATGAGCTTGAAATATCCTATTATTGAGAAGGAATAATAAAACTAAAAAATAGATGGGCTATATATATCAACCTTAAATGAAAATAATGTTGAGAAATAAAAGTTTTTTTTTTTTTTGCTTAAAAATTTATTTTATCCAAAAATTCACCGAAAAATCAAACTGCCTTTACCTCTATTATTCCTATAATTAGCTTTACATGGCAACGTGCTACACAGGAGATAAATATGCTACTGAAAGATTGTAGGGATGTAGTAAAAGCTTCCAAAAATTTTTTAATTTAGACAAGCAAATCTAAAGATCTTTGTTTTGATATCTGTTCATTAAATTAAACGAATTCATTAGTGTAATGAAAAATTAGATTTTTTGTTATTTGGCAAAAAATAGTTTATGTTATACAGCAAAGCTCGTTATAACGAATTTCATTTTAACGAAAATCTAATATTTACGAATAGTATAATTTTAATATCAACCAGCTTTTATAACAAATTAAAAGAAAAATTTTATAAAATAAACATGTTTTCCGGTTTCGAACCTTGTACTATTATTTTCCAATACATTGGACTAATACCAAAAATACTCCCTGTACCGTGAACCACTTATGTAAAATAATTTATTTATTTAAAATGATTATTTACAATAGTTTTTTCTGTAGACATGCCAGAGCAAAACTGCATGTGGAAATATTCCATATTTTGTAAATTACCAACAGCGTCGAAGACACTTGAACTTTAGCAAGGAAAAGGATCTTTAATCTGTAGGTCAAAGGTTTGAAATTATGCATAATTTAAAAAGACATGATATGTCATATCAAAGATTCAGGATTTAAAAAGTCCGTAAAAAATATTGCATTAAATTGTAGAGGGGCGTAATTTAACTTGCAAATGAAATTCATCTCTGCTCGCGGAAAAAAAATTTAAATGCTGGTAAATAAATTGCGCATCTAAAATGTGAAAAGACAAAAAGAGTCAAAAATTTAGTACCGACACAAAAATTTTACACAAATACAATTAAAAAAAGACAACGGGAGGTAACAAGTTTTTCGGTATAACGAACGGCTGTGACATTATAACGCTCGCCATACCAAGCTTTGCTGTATTATGAGGAGATAAACACAACTGGGAACCAACTTACAAGTGACAATTGTTACGAAACTTTTTTTATATGAAAACAAGAATCACAATTATAAATTTAGCAATAATACAAATTTATTACAAAAATATGCAAATATGTACTTTTTTTAAACTTTTAGTATTAAAAATGTGAATTTATTACCTTCTCGACTATTATCAGATATCGAACTTCCAATATATAGCGGCAATTCGAAGCTCTATAAAGCTTCACAGAAAACTTCCAAGGCTGTATATGTGTGTATAGATATAAATATTTGTGTGTATGTATGAGAATGTCACTTTTCACTTTCCGGAATATGAAAACGACTATTAAATATAAAGTCTAGAGACATTTATGTATGGCTCGATTTACAGAACTTCAAAATGAAATATTCATTATTCTTTTACATCAAAACTCTTGTCTGCGTGTATTATAATTTATATTAACGTATATATGTAATTCGAATATTTTGAGAACCGATGCAAAATATTAATTTCTATTGTTAATGTTAATGGATTATAAGTAAATACCGAGGACGATGATTTTATTATTATCATTCAAGTTTGATGGTAAAAGAGCAGTCGTTTTAAGGCAGAGCATCAGTAGCAAATTTTCTTTGAGTTTTGATTGTTATTTCAATATGAGATAAAGAAAAAACATTTAGCAGTTTTAATCTTATTTGTAAAAGAAGTCTTTATATGGTTTTATTATTTCACGTTCAAAATATACTTATTAAATATAATTTTTTTTGCCACATATTCGACAAATATTCGTCTAAGTAATGCGAATATGAATATGAATATGAATATGAATATGAATATGAATATGAATATGAATATGAATATGAATATGAATATGAATATGAATATGAATATGAATATGAATATGAATATGAATATGAATATGAATATGAATATGAATATGAATATGAATATGAATATGAATATGAATATGAATATGAATATGAATATGAATATGAATATGAATATGAATATGAATATGAATATGAATATGAATATGAATATGAATATGAATATGAACATGAATTTTCATTAAAATCAACTGATTTCATCATATCAGTAATTTTGGAAAAACCCGTTATTTTATTTTCTTAAGTCCGGTCAAAACTGATAATAAAATTCGGTCTTACATAAACTGAAATTTCAAATTTATTTAAGGATGCCTTCATAGTTATTAATATTTTGGCCTGCTTTTACAAATATTTAAAAATTATTAAATTAGAAAATTAAAAATAAAAAATTATGGAAATTAAAGTAAAAAAATAGTAAAAACCTAAATTTTTTTATTTTCTATGCCAAAGTTCAAAAACTAACAAGCGTTAAAAAAAATATAAAGAAACAGTATGAAAAAAGTGCGGCTGTCGTTGATAGATGGCGGCTTCTTTTTAAGCTTAGTGGCATAAATTTAGCAGATCATTAGCAGAAAAAATTTTTTTGTTCCACTATAGGGTTTTTTTTTATTATATGTATAAATATATAAAAAGAAGGCGAGAAGAAGCTAATAATGATAGCAATTCAGAACCGAATAGTTCATTTTGTTTAGATCTGAGACTTACAAAAAAAAAGATTTAAAATAGTGTCACTAGATCTCATCCTATATCGCGGTATTGTTAAAGTATTTAATCTCTTTGAAATCGAATACTGAGCTTTGACTTGGGAACCACACAAATGACTAAGATTGGATAAGTTGCCTTTGCTTTCCATTTATCAACACAGCGATCCTCTGTTACTTTCATATAAATGTTTTTTAAAAAAGAGACATTTGTTGCTCGAAAATGTATGGATAAATGATTTTAACAGTTAAGAATTTGTGGGTCGAAAAGGGATGGCAACCAAACATCAGCAACTAAGTTGCTGGCAACTAAAAATTTTTGCTTGCCAGTAGTTTCTTGAAATATAAAGTTTCGGATGCCTGTTTACATCGACATTTCTATATTTTACAACTAGAAATGCAACTGAAGTTCATTTTTCATCCCCAACAAGGAAGGCCATTAATTAATAAAGACAAATATTTGTTACATGTGTAAAGATTTTATACTTTCCATAATCACAGTTGATTTAAATTGAAAAATCAATGTATTTAAAGACTCCTTATTTTCTTATTAAAGTAAGTGCAACTCAAATTATTAGTTTGATCTAAATGTAAATAAAACACATGCACTAAATCAAATGAATGCAATGGAAAATGATTTCATTACTATCAAAATATCAGCGTAAGTAAATGTACGTCCATAATAGCAATTGCATTTGTTTATTCAAATACCTTCCACATTCATGAATGAATAGGATCCAATGTTATTCCCAGCACGTGATGCGGCAACATTCATGCGCATGTTTGTTATTTTGTACACAAAATACTTGCTGGTACAATGCACCCAAAGGAAAACCAATATGTTTTAACACATGAAATATACATGCAACAAACACACGAAAGCCAGGTTGCACACAAACAAGTCAGTCGTCCGTCATTATTTGTGTTTGGCGCCTAAATCTCAAAACAAAAATCCTTGTTGAAATGAACGGCATTAAAAGCGCACACACAAACACGAACACACTGAACTCATCTAGGCTTGTGAATGTGCTCATGTATGTGAGTCTCTATGGCAAAGTAAAAGCAAAAGTATATTAGAAGAAGGAGGCATAGTCACACATAATAACGGAACTTAAGTTTTCGAGACAATTTGATTTTTGTGTTAGTTGCATTGCAACCATTTGTGCGTGTAAAAGCTTTTCGCAAAACAAAAACGGTTAAATTGAAATACATAAAAATTAAAAAAATACAATTCTTAATTGTAGTAAAACAAAGAAAATTTATATATCCAAACAATTATATGTTTAATTAATATTTAATTATATTAAATAGAAATTGTATCTTAAACTCAAAATGTTTATTTTTAAACGTCCTCTATTGCTAATTTGGTGGTAAGTTTAGAAGAATGATTTGGTCCTGACGGATTATCTGTGATATTTGCCATATAAAATAATTTTTTTTTTATTTTTGTCTTTAATGATGTGAACTTCCGCTGATTATCTAAACTACTGTATGAGGTGAAAATGTGTTAAACAAATTTTGAAAAAAAATTTTTAATATTTAAGACAAATTACAACTGAAGGATAATGCGAATGCAAAACTTGAAATTTTCAAAAGTTTCCAATACATTTATCAATTTCACAGTTTCTCATTTATTTCTCATTTAATAAATATATAAATTTTACAATATATTAAAAAAATCATATTCAAAACGAAAAATATTATATTAAAAATATTTGTATAACGGCCTTCGATGGAAAATTATTTTAATCAATGTTTGGTCAAAGTGTTTAGCAATGAAATTTAAAACTTTTAAGCCCACTTTTAATAAAATGCAACACATTGTAAAACTTTAATAACAAAATATACTGAATTATAAAAAATCTACACTATACTTTGGAAGTGAAATAAAAAGAATGAAAAGGAACTAAATTTTTTTCGAATCATCAATAATGACTTATTAGTTTAGAACTTAACAATCACTATATTATAGACTTAAACTTATTCAGCAAACCTGCCAAATTCCATTCGGCTTAAGAATATTTTTTCGAAGTTCACATCAATAACCACATCCTTCCTTTTACGTCCACGTCTTTGATTTAGGGGCAATGAATACCTTAATAAAAATTAAAAAAAAGACTAAATCTCAACTTTTAAAGTTTTACATTTATGGAAATTTTATAAACAATAGACGGTTTTGTTATTAAATAACTACCAATATGTCATCAATTGTTGGAGTTTGTTAAGTGTTGATAATACGGTTGATCTTTGCAGACCATATCCCTGGTGCGAATTAATAGATTTCAATGACGTTGAAAGCAATTGAAATTATTTTTATGTTAAATTTCATTCACGGTTAGGTTCCATTAAGCTGATAACTAATAAATTGCTCAAAAACATAAATATATATTTTTTTTTAATTTTCGAAACTCGCCACAATCCACATTCACATGTTATCTAAGTGAAACCAAAATATTCAGAGTGCCGCAAGTTTTGTTAGCATCAGTGTAACCGTTCGAAAGATATGAGAAAGTCAAATACTTTTATCTAAATACGAATATATACACATTCACATATACTGAAAATATTTATGTCTAAAATGTTTACAACACTAAGATCTGATGGAAGATCAATTTTCGAAAATCGTGTTGAATTTATTACTTCCATTTTTTGATGTGTGAAAACTTAAAAAAAATTTATAAGATCTTCGTGCAACTAAGAAACAAATATTACAAAAACTTGCTAAAATCTGTGCCAATCAGGAATAAATGTTTAAGTCGATTTAATCTCAAAACGAGCAAAAAGCATTATTATGATTAGCCACTTCAAAACGCTGATCAACATCAAGTACTCCCCAAACAAATTCCAAACATCTGGCTCCAATTTTTCAATTTCTTCTTGTCCCTTTTTATGAACAACTAGCTGACCCCGTCCGCGTTGCTGGCCCTAAGCAAACATTAGTGTTATATTACCACACGATTTAAATTGAGCTTTTAACAAAATTTACGGCCTTTAAATAAAAATCCATTGAATACCTATCATAAAGTTTTGGAGTCCATACGTTACATGTATATATCCTGTTTTATATGTATAGATCTTTAACTTATTGTACAATGTTGCACCTTAGTAAGCGCGGAATATCTTGTGTTATCGAATGATGTAAATATTTTGTAAATAAACCGAAAACTCGGATTTTTTTAATGCAACATTTTGAAAGTTTTAAAATTTTGATATTGAATCATTATTAACATAGATTTTTTGTAAATATCTTCGGAACTACATAGCCGATTTAAGAGTTTGATATCTCGTGTTGAAGAACATGACAACGGCTTAAAAAAAACAGTAAAATATAATGTCATTGGTGGTGCAATATGAAAATTAGATTTTGCCGCGCTCCTCCGCCCACAGACCGAAAATCAAAAATCAGATTTCACAGTGTCACCCGCCCGAGTATTCTGAAGGTTCCCTGAAAATTTCGTCAAAATCGGCCCAGCCGTTTTGGAGCCATTACATTACATACATACATACATACATACATACATACATACATACATACACACATCCTATTTTATATATATATAGAAGATAGAAGATTTCATTGGGAACAACAACTCTTCAAATTGCATATGATAGTTTGTAGAATAATTTTTGCTAATATGAGACAATACAGAACGTATATTATAGCGTTAAAGAACGACATTTTTAAATGATCTTAAAAATTACAAAATGCTCCCTTGTAAAACCAAAATATTAGACTTAAGCACTTTTTCCTTATTGGCACATTTATATATTGTACTTATTGGTATTATGAATGCAATTAAAATGCAATTGAAATTAATTAATTTCATGTGAAATTTTTAATTCGCTCTCTGAAATAATAATATTCACCATCTTATTACCGAGTTATGAAATAATTATTTTATTTGCAAAGTACATACATAATCGTATTAGTTGTTCAACATTTTAGTAGTCAAAATTTCTAAAAAATATTTATTATTTTTATTATTACAAATTATTAGTTAATAAATTAGTTAATAAATTGGATAAATTTGTCCTTGAAATAATAATAACAAAAATATACTGAATGAAGGGTAACTGTTCAAATGACGGAAGTATTTATATATCGAAAGTTTTTATACACATATGTATGTTTGGATTGTACAAATTAAAATATTTTTTATATTTACATATATATTTTCGAACCTGCCAAAATCATTTCTGTTCGTATACCGATATTTCATAGGTCGCCAAATCAACATATTTTCTTTAGAACTTCTTGCGCACTTTATTATGTATTTTGATATAGTTGTGTTATTTAGTTACATTTTCCATTATGTGCAGAAATTATAAGCTTTCAACAAAAGTTTACATTTCTAACTTTAATCAAAACCACAATATCCAGAATCAACAGAGATATTTGTAATAAAAAAATAATATTTTGATAATATCCTTTTAAAGTGATTTAAGTGTAGGAAGATGCCCATATTATATACAATTTTTTTTTTAATTAAACATAACAATGGCTTATAAAATTATCTTATGGTATGTGCCTCAAGCAAATTAAGATC
Source organism: Germaria angustata (assembly GCA_963681545.1). Classification (NCBI taxonomy): domain Eukaryota; kingdom Metazoa; phylum Arthropoda; class Insecta; order Diptera; family Tachinidae; genus Germaria; species Germaria angustata. The sequence continues at coordinate 35,715,031 of OY813001.1, forward strand.
CTAATTCTAATTGATTGTAAATTAAAGACATAATAGTTATTGATGTCTATATGACAGTTGCATTGAAAATAATATTTCTTTGCATGTATATTGTATTAAAAATCTTCATTTCAATAAAGCCAGTAGTGGATAATAGATACAATTAAAATTTCACACAACACATACACTTGTACTCTAACAAGGAGACTTTTAAGCCAAACCATGCATCATTGTAGTGCATGTAAGTCTATAAAGCTAAATCCATAAGATTGCTTGAGTGAAAACGTCATCATTAGAGACTATGGCTGGGGTAATGAACAACATCACCAAAACAACATTCACCTACAAGTATGCAACACATTCTAGTTTCCTTTCTTCCACATGCTTTTATTGTAACCAGTTTTCATGCATCATTTTTTTTTTTTTTTTTTTGTACAAGTTGTGATAGTTTTTTTTTATTTTTCTTTCAATACGTTCGTTTTTTAAGCCAAGTAAATCAAGAGATTGTTTTTTGCAAATATTGCAAAATTGCTTAAGCTGTCACACTACTACATAACAAACAGTTTAGGTTAAGTGCAATGGTAACAGCAAGAAAAAAACTGCAAAATTCAAGTGCAATATCCATCCATAACAACTGCTATAATAAAATAAAATAAACAATCTGTATGAAATAGATACATGCACACCATTATCTTTAATATAAATGTATGCGTATGATATGCATGTACGTATATCCGTTACAATTAGATAAGTCTCTGCGTGAAACAGAGTGAGAGCAATTAAATGACACTCAGACTTTTCGTTGCAAATTTTGAACTCATCAAATGTGGAGATGTTAAAACCATATTTGGTTTCAATTAAATAGGGAATATTTATCCACTAAATATCCGGTTAATTAGCCATATACAACACATATCAAGTAAAAATATTAACAATGATATAAAGTTGTTCGTAAGGACACAGATAATGATGAGCAATTTTATCCTGATGTTCAGCAATATTAAATGCTCAACTGGCCTGAACTTAATGGTCTAATCTATCTATAACTGAAAATGTAGATATAAAGTTTTCAATTTATACAAGACTCAAGTGATGATATACATGATTTACTCATGAGCATTTATGAAGGTATATATCGGGCTACACATATATACGAGTAACTAAAATGTTAGGGCCATGAAATCAACCCCAACGTTGGGTATGGATGCTCTTTTGAACCTTGCACCGCTCAATTTGGCTATACACGAGAAGGCAGCTATAAGGGCAATCGCTATCCACGGGAAAGAGAACCTTAGGGCGGGCAGCCTTACTGATCATCTGGCTATCCTCAGGGGAATCTGGAATATAATTGATATGTCTCAGGCATACTGTTATACTGTTATACTGTTTCGACAGGAAAGAATAGTGCGCAAACGAAAGATGGCTAAGAGATGGATCACAAATGTGGTACACGGACGGTTCAAAAACGCTCCAAGGAGTTGGGGCGGGAATAGTGGGACCTAGTGCATTCAAGTCTATAACATTGAGCAGGGATACGACAATTTTCCAGGCGGAGCTTTACGCGATACTGGAAACTGTGGGGATCTTATCCGAGAGAGGACACAGGTGAATACGGGTTACGATATTTTCGGACAGCCAATCGGTTCTTAAGGTCCTGAGCGGCTGCACGTACAGATCCAGATTATTACTGGAATGCCACAGCAGGCTCAATGACTTGGCGACTCAAAATCAGATTACTCTGATATGGGTACCAGGACATCAGGGGCATGCCGGGAATGAGATGGCGGACATCTGTGCAAAAAGAGGGGTTGAGGGGAACTTCAGTGGACTTACCCCCTATTTTGGGTTTAACAAAAGTCTCCTTAAGGGGGAGATTTCGAAATGGACATCGTCCAGGATTGCACAACATTGGAATGACATCAATGGGTTAGGTCACTCCAAAAAATTCCTACGCTTTTACGTTGGGAGGGCGTTCACAGGCCATTACACCTGCAAACCCCACCTATACAGAATGGGCTTATCTGACACGGACATTTGCAGATTTTGCGGTGAGGAAGAGGAGTCGATGGAACACTTGATAGCAAATTGTGGGGCATTGTGCCACTGAAGACACAGGACTCTACGTGCATATATGCTGAGTGAAGAGGATCTGCTAATGCCCCCATTGAAGGAGCGATCCTATTTACGAACGTATTGGACGGCTAGGGACAGGGGAAGCACAATAGATCAACAATGGTCGCAGTGCAAAATGGCCATCCTGGGCCAAACCCCCATTACATTACATTACATTACATTACAACTAAAATGTTCTCTTATTTACTTTGGAACTACATAACATGGTTTGCTTAAGAATATTGCACTCTGGGTTCAAATGTGTCAAAAGTGGCTCTTAATTAAAATTTTGAAATTTACAAAGTTTCAATCATAAAGTCTCATATTAGAAGAAAGAAGATAAAATTCTATATCACTATGAAAGTTTTTACCGAACAACGTTTTGTATTTACTATGCAGTAAACTATAACATTCGAAAAGTCATTGCTGCTTTTCATAAAAATTTTTAAAAATGTTCATAGAAAAAAGTGATTATGATTTTTAATTTAATACCCAAAACTCTAATTCCACGTATTTGAGCATACAAAATTAAGATAATGCTTAATAAAATATACATAGGAATATTCATAATATTTTCGGAATTAAGCTCCGAAATCGGGGTATTTTTATAAGTGATGGACCAGAAGTAAACTTGAGCTTAACAAACAAGTTTCTTTTTTTTAATGTGGAATCAAATTAACAATATAAACAATTTGGGTTTTTATTCCGAGTTTGTAGGTATTTAATATTTTGCATAAAAAATTTTGTTGTTGAAAATTCAATATTAAAAAAAATTTTGTTTTTGTTGCACACTGGGTTCGATTGATACTAAAGTTGCTATTAATTAACGAAAGGGTATGATTGATGTGATAATAATAATTTTAGATAAACAATATCCGAATTAATATTATAAAATTTCTTGCAACAATTTTTATATAAATATTGTTTTATTGTAATAATCGGTATTATCATATTTATCGTGTTATATATATCAAAACCATTACCACCGAAATTATTAAATCATGATCATCATTATCACTATTAGCATTGTCATCATGTTGTTTTTATTCTAAATTTTTGGATATTATTAGTATGTCTAGTTCTGACTTTGATAAATTTTCTTGTTTTCATATTTGCTCGATATCAAGTCAGATTAGTAGAAATCTATACAAAGTAAAGTAAATTTATTCCACTCCACCCGGCTGGACTTACCAGTATAAGAAAATTTCTCTTTATAAATTTTAAAATCCTTCTTCCTTTGTTACTGAATTGAAAATCTTACTTGTGGTGCCGCATGCATAATATTTTTGTGTAGAATTTATGTCTTTAATTGCCTTATATAATTTTAACTACATATTATTTCGTGATAAGCTTTTATGAAATTTTCTCCTGCCAAAATTTATGTACTGAGAGAGATTTTTTCTTTCATCATCCACTCTAAACTTTTCGAAATTTAAAACAATTTTTTTTATTTAAATTTTTAAGGACCTACTAAATCTTATTGATTAAGGATTAGAATTTTTGCTGAGCTAAACTTTTTTTTCAAATTTCATCGATCTCTTGACCGTAAGTGATGAAATTTCACTCATTCATTCATTTCTATTATGAAGTAAATTAATATACAGCAGCAATAACGAAATATTAGAGAACTTAAACGTTTACAAAAAAAAATTATTTATATTTTTATTGCAGGCAAAAGTTCTTTTCTTCCTTAAGCCGAATTTTTAAGTGCAAGCTCAACTAAGTCAATAATTTCAATCCAACATATATAAAAAATTTCCCAACTTAAAATCTCTTAAACAAATTACATGGAATATTTCTTAAGCAGAGAATAATTTTTTAACTCTTAAATATCTAAAGCTGAAGCTTTTTCTGTAAAAATTCAATGTCTTAACTCTTTCATTATTTCTAGTAATCACTTTTTTTCGGTTAAATTTAGTTTCTTCTTTAACAATTTTACTGAAACTACAATAATTACATGAGTTTATTAGATTGATAGAGAGATGAAATATTTTGTAATGATATTTTTTTAAACTTTTTTTATAAATTTTAATTCAATGCCACTTTGGACTCATTTGAATCTTATACACGACGATTTACAACGCATACACTAAGTTGTGGGGAAATATTCTAATTTTTGGAAATTCTTAACTTAGGCAGTTCCATAGAATATTTAACAATTTAACAATACTTTTATCTATGTTATTTTATATAATTAATTTATTTCTACTTGGTTGTAAGTCTTATTATCATATAAATCATTTAACCTAGAATATTGTGGAATAAATATGAGTTACACTGTACTTCCCTTACAGAGATAATTTCTGGTATTTCTTATATATTTAATAAATTTATTACGAACTTTTATCCATGTCTCTTTCTTCAAGTAAATTGTTTGATGTGTTCAATAGGGGAAAAAGATAAAAAGCTTAATAAATTTATTTAAGTTTATACACATTTTTATATTTTTTAGTTTCCTTTATTTCAACGAAGCTGATATGAAGGCCAAAACTCAAATATTAAATTTAATATCCTTAATATTTTTTGGACTAACACTTACTTAATTTGAACAAAAAGATTATTTCCAGCTAAGCCAGCATTAGAAAAGAAGAAAGTTTCAATTGCTTTTAATATCATGATATCATGGAGACTTATCTGGGGTGCGATTATAAAAGTCGCTCATTACCAATCGAATATGGACGGATCAGTTGGTCCATTAAAAAACTGCTAAAGCTTTTGAATGCATTTCAAGTGATTTAAAATAAAAAACTTAGCATTTGAGTGTTCAAACTTTTCCTAAATTTCATATTAGCAAATTGGCCCTGAAATGTCAGATTGCAACTGTAAAATTGATCATAATTCACTAACAAATTTGAACTATTCTCCGTTCGATATGAGTTATCCTAGCGCTTATAAGGTCAAGCTGTTTTTCTATTGTCTCATTATTGATCTGCAATTAGAAATACCATTTGTGTTTACTGAATTTCTAACTGTGTCACTAATTTAATACACGAAATGATTTTTCAGGGTTTCCTTGGATCATCAGCAAATACATTTTTATTTTAAACACACTTCATAGCCAACTTCTTCATGGTCACATTTGTTTCGTTACAACTCAGCTGCACTATAAATTATAAACTTTTACTGATAAAAAAAACACAAATTCAAAATAAAAGTCCAAAGTATCAAAATATAATATTTCTTAATTATTTAGTCAAATATTTTCTTTCATTTTATTAACGAGCTTTTGTTCTTTTTATAAGAAACAAATTTACTTAAGCTATTTTTTAAGCTAATTGGGCCTATATTTTATAATGTAATAAAAACAACGTTTTTTTACATTTTCTTCCCAACGTTTCGTCAATTAATTTTTGACTTCTTCAGGGGAATCTAAATTAAAAATTAAATAAATTTAAAAATAACTAGTTTATCTTTCATTATAGTTTAACAACAACTTGTTATAAAATATAGGCCCAATTAGCTTAAAAAATTGCTTAACACAGAATACCATAAACATTGGCCAAACATTATATTACCCTAAAAATTTACTTAATTTCAATATTTTGAATCCTCTTTGGGCGTCTTTAGAAAAAATAAATTATTTTTTTTCCCCTGAAAAAGTTGGCCAAAAAGGCGTTGAAATATTGAAATGAAATATAAAAAAAAATTATAAAAAGACCTAAACCTCGTTTACAAAATTAATGATAATGATAAGATCGAAAATATAGTGTTATTTAGTCAGATATTTCCTATACCCAGATATTTTTACATTAAAAAATCGTTAAATCTTTGGTAACTTCATACATTTATTTAGTAAATCTTGAAGTAAGAGTCCAAAGTTTCATACCTTAGTGATGAAAACCAAAATTTTTTTAAATTTTTAGTTACCGATTCTTAATCTGAAACTTTTACTGACATTCAAAAGATAAAAGAAATGTTCACTCGTTTTGAAATTAGGGCTTTAAGCTTAACAATTCTGTTACAACAATTTTGTTATAAAAAGTAAAATTTATATGTGTTGCATGTGTAATGCATATAAAGAAATTTTATTATAGAATTCAGCTGCAGCATATAACATTTATAAAAATCAAATTCCTTATAATACTACAAATACATATGTATATAACGTCGACATATATAAACAAAAACATGCACAACCATTTTTCTGGCCACAGTATAATTCAAATAGCTTCGGGTTAAATATGTACACGCTAAGTGTAGCTGCACTCATTTGTATAAGAAAAATTCTTGTGCCTCTTTAGGAAACGGAAAAGTCAAAATACGATTACACGTTGTATTACTCTTAATATCATAATACGTAGTTGTATGGTAGTCTTATGGTGTATTTATGTAAAAACTTAATTTATATATTGATGCTGTACGTATGAATGCATGTATTTAGCATAAGATGTATAATATTTTACGCATAAAATAATATTCGAATGTTTTGACATTGACGTTCGTTTAGCTATGGGCAAACATTTCTCACTACTTTTACATAAAATTTCCCCAAATGTAGTTGAAATTATAGTGAATACATGAGGGGAGAAAATGTCAGGAGGATTTTTTCTAGGCAGGCTGTATGTATTTTGGAAAGATCTTACAAGTGTGTGTTTTTCATGTCTTTTTTCATACTGTAGGAAAACTTTATATATCGAATATTTGCTAACGACAAGTCACAGATCTAGAGTAGATAGAAATATTTTCATTAAAACTACCAACTTGGTGACAATTTCAATACAAAGAACTTCCAACTCAATTAAAAGATCCAGGGCTAATGATCCAAAAGCAGTGTTAATTTTCACACAGACTTGTCATTGCCTGATCACTTTTTTCAATTGGCAAAATCTGAAATAATGTTTAAGATGTTATAAGAAGACAGTTTTTTATGAAAGTACCTTAAATTCTTCTCTTGGCAAATAATACATGAACATCATCCATATTATATAATTTTATTTTTTTTTGTTCATAAAATTTGTTATATGTTGTGTGACACTATTAGAAATTTATATATTTAGATAAAACCAAATAAAAATTTTTATAAACAATTGATTTGAAGAGTATCCTGCATAATTTTAATAAATTTTTGTTCATATATTAGAATTTTATTTTATTAATGTTTTTTTTTTCGATTGAACGAAGAATCTTGCAGTGACAAGCCCATATTAAAAGAATCGGAAATGATCCCAATTTGCACTTCTTTCAGACTATAGTCATTTTAAAATTTTTGTTGCTAAAATATTACAAACACAGATATGATAAATTTGAGCAAAAAAAAAATAAATACAAATAAATCTTTTTTATCATCTAAATTTCATATTTTTGTAGAATTTTTCGGAAAAAAATATTTTTCTTTTGATATACGCCTTCAGCAAAATCATCAAAGAAAAATAATCTCCTGACTTTACGTTCGATAATTTTTTAATGGACTTAAAACGTGTAGCTGCTACAACTCTTTTTTTTTAATTTACTGAAAAAAAATTTTCAGCATTATCATTTTTGTTAGTAGAAATAGATTAAAATGATATCTAAGACTAAGTGGAGGTTTTACCAAAAAATGCAACGTAGTCATAGTAAAGTAAAGTGATGAGAGAAGGGAATTTCTCAACACTTTTTGTACATATATGCAAAAATATGAAATATTCCTTAACTTATTCTGTATCCAAAAATGTTGATAAGGGCAGTTAGAATTTTAAAACTTCAATTTCGTTTTTTATTTCGATTTTTATCCAGATATGTCTTTGTTGCACTAAATGAGTGATATATTTGCCTGCATTTTTGTTAATAGTCTTACTTTCCTTTTTTTGCTTTGCTCACTGATGTTTTTCACCATTTGTGGATGCATATATTATATCGTGTAGTTCCTATAAGGAACATAGGGCATCAACAAAGTTCTTCCAATCATCCCTTTCATTTGCAATATGTTTTATTTCGATCCAGCTGCGTCCTGAAATTGTTATTTCGGTATCTAGCTATCTGCTCCAAATATGTGCAGGATTTCCAATGTATCGTTGACTTTTGCGATTCCAGTCGATGGCCATTCTAAGCGTATGGCCAATGCAGCTCTACTTATGTCTACGTATCTCCATCTGAATAGGTATTTGGTGGGTGTTATTCCAAGGATTAATGTTGCATATTTTTTCAGGCGAGAATATACATTGAATTCTATGATGACATATGTTTACAAATACTTGGTTGCAAGTGATTTGTTTGGGTGCAGCACTCAAAGAAACGCTGCCATACAGCAATATCGACTTAACGTTTGAATTAAAGATTCTGAGTTTGGTGTTGGTAGAGAGATGAGTGGATCGCCATTTGTGGGCCCATTAACAAAATTATTTTTTCTCTGAGAATCCATTAAACAAATAGTTTTCATTTTCACCAGTATGAGAAAGAAACATATAAAATAGTTTTCAATCATGGTATATGAAAATTCCTGTACTATAAAATACCTTCAAACTAAGTGGGGGTTATTCAACACCAAATGTGAATAATTTAACAAAAAAGTTACTGAACAAGATCGAGATCATACAAATTAATACCTGCTCGTAATTGTTGTACATCATTAAAACATTAAACATATATGTGAGATTGTTCAAATATGCCGTTTACTGTTGCCAAAAACTGACTGGATGGGGGTAAATAGGGAAGCAACCAATCAGAATTTTTTTCTATTAGTAAAGTAATCTTAGTCCAACAGAAGTAAAATGGGAGCAGCAGATAAGGGATTACCTCTCATAAGGTTTCATTTAATGACCAATAAATGAAAAAAACGAAAATGACCAAACAAATTTCTGATAAAATCTTTTTAACAAGAAATGTAAGCAAATCAAGTAGTAGTTCCTTAATATATGAAATAACTGGAATATTATTATTTAAAAGCGAATGCAAATCAAATTTATAGGCTTTGGCTGGCTTCAAGGATTTCAGTAGTTAATGTGTATGAGAGTGCTTTGATTATTTGAAATTCTTAGAGCCTATTTTTGGTATCGGCTGACTTTTTATCAACAAGTATTTATTATTTTAATTTATCTTTTCGTCCATTGTCCCCTTCTACAGCCGGTCATGTTAAGAAAAATATCAAATTCAACCCAAGATAAGTAGAAGTATTATGTAGTAAAAACAAGTTGAAATTCATTGACCGACATCTCATGAAAAAATTAGAAAAGATTTCCTTTCTACATAGAAATCTAATTTACACCTTCTAGGCATTATCAACAACTAAACATTTTTAATGACCTTATTATCCTTAGCTTTTGTTTAAGTATTTATTTATATAGTATTTTTAAATGAGGTGCAGTTACTGAAATTTTCTATTGAATTGCAGGCAGATTCATTATTTTACTGAACTGAAAATAAAACAAATTTATAACAGCAAAAAAATGTAAATGCAATGCATTTCATACAATTTCTTTTTAACATTTGTTTGTATAAAGACGTTATTGTTAGCAGATCATCATCTCTTCTTATCTTAAAAATAAATCATTTATATCTATTCCCCAGCAATATTTTTTTAAAATTGTAAAATTACCTCTTTGACTACATATTGAAATTTGTTCGCTCAATTCGTACACGAGTTATTTTGTAAAAATAAATTTTTTTAAAGGGGTCAACATAATAAATTAATTAAGAACAAGATTGAATAATAAATAAAACAACTTTATTAAATCTTCGTTAAAACTAAATATTTAAAATTCATATACTAAATTAATCTTTACGTGATCTTATCTTCATTTAAAGCGGTACATACAAGCAAATTTATATTTAATTTTTATTGTACATAAGAATAAAATTGTAATGTATAGGAGTTTGTACTGTATTCCGTATTTTTTGTTTTTTTTTTTTTTTTTTTTGCAAAAATTGTACTTGAGTTCGTGGTTAATGGGTCGTATACTTGATTATTTCAACAATCAACGTTGAACGAAATATCACTCATACGTCTGCATACTTCAAACGTGTTGAATTGTGTTCAAGCATTTGTTTAATGATTTGAATTTAGTTTCGTTTTTTCTTAAATTACATCTAGTAGAATAACTAGAATAACGCGAATAATTTTGAAGAGTATTAAAATCGAATATTTAAAAAAATTAAATTTTATACATAAATTACTAAAATAATTTCTTAAACTTTTTGTATTCAAATTAACCACCTGGAATCCTTAGATTCTTACAAATAGATTTTAACTTAATATATTGCGCTAAACATTACTTTTATAGCACTGAGAAGGATTTTTAAGACTTTGCGGATCGTAGGACTCTACGGTGAGCACAATGTTCAGCTATTTTGTAGTTTAGCTCCACCGCAGCTGTAGCGATGCTTTTTCTCAGGTTCTGGACCGTCCATAAATTCTCTCCTTGGCACTTACATAATTATTGCACTTCAATTGTTAAAATTTTTAACTGTCTACGTCAAAATATATCATATACCAGTAAAAAAGACCTTCCAAGAAAGTCATGAAAATATTTTGATAATGATCAAGATATTGTAATGGGATATAGTAAGCCCTAGCGAAAAACACTTTTAAGCAGATGTTTTCTTTTAAGTAGATACATTATATACGCTTCAAATCGTTAAATTTGATACCACTCAAACTAAAAACAAATAGGCCAAAAAACTCATTACCGGTCACGTAGATGAAATGAACCTTCATTTGGCAAAGAAATCTTTAATAAGCAGATAATGGATATAATTTAAAAAATAAATTGCCTCATACTGGGAAAATTTCAAAACTTAAAAGCATACTGCACAGCTACAATCACTTAAAATCTATTTTCAAAGAACTACGATTCCTTTCTAACTAAATCTTAAACATACACGCCATGACGTTAATAAAAAATAGTGGGGTAGGGTAACATCGGTCTTGAAACACCAAAACTTCCCTACTCTAGTTATAATATAAGATCATATAATATGCAACAATAATATAACATACAACAATAACGTCAAGCCAAATATAGATATTGGATTGTTAAAAAGTATACTCTATAAAAATATTTGGGGTCTGCTCGCCAGCACATACAGCACATTTTTTATAAAAAATTTGACTTGAATGTAAATGTTAAAAAAGTCAAAAACTTATTAATTACTTAATATTATAAAAAAAGGGTTTTTAATTTATTCTAGAACATTTTGTCGACAATCAGTCTACTTATTTATCTCACGATAGTGCAAGCGTGGTCATTAAACTAGAATATTTCAAAAGAAATTATATTAAACAATTATCAAATCAGAAAATATATATTTAAATTTATTACATTAAATAGTTATTTAGTAAATAAAATTACTTCAAAAATATTGACAATAAGCAAACCAGACTGAAACAAAGAAATGTTTCTTCATCTTTTATAATTAAAAGTAAATATGATAATATTTATATTTGTCTTGCTTTATTCTTCATGATGGTGTTAAGTGTAAAAGTAAAATTTAACGAACCACAACGTATTTATTTAAACATAATTTTTTCAGGTAAAATAGTTTCTAAAATTCTAGGTTATTGTGAATATCCTGTCAACTTAACGCTTTCTTGTTTCATTCTATAGAATAAAATAAAACAAAAAAATGTTTTGTTACGCAAAATAGTTTTGTCAAGTATTTAATAACACATTTTGAAAAAGAACATGCAACAATGCATCATGGCCTCAGTGTAAAAAGATTTTCTTAATTTTTATGAATTAGAAATGTTTCTCATTGTTTTCTTTTTAATTCATCTCAACACATATTTTTTTAATAAGAGAAGAAGCATATAACAATATACAACAAAAAAAAACAAAAACAAATTTTGTAGCGACCGATTCTGGTAGGGAAGTTCAAACTCTACCCCATCTAAAAACAGGTAGGAAATATTATAATCCTTGCAATTAATTTAAATATTATACTCAGCAGTTTTATATGAAAAACTTTATCCTGGATGGATCTTTTTTGACCCTTTTTTGAGAACGGGTAAAAAGCTTTGTCAAATCGGCGATGAAGCAGTCAAAATGTTGTATAAAAACATTTCTCATAAAACTTTACTATAGGTCAACAAGTACGCCAAAGTTGGACATTTTGAAATTTGAATGACAGAAATAAATTAAAACCTATAACGTGTTTAGGGTAAATTTAACGCCTACATTTAAGGTATAAAATGTGTTCAGCAATTTTTTTGAACATTTTTGTACAGCATCCTATACCCTCTTACATTATATTTTAACCTTATAAGTTCTCGATGTATGGGATTCCGCTTTTTCGAGAAAATCACTCGCCTTATGCATCGAAATGGCAAGCTAAGATCTATCATAGCATTAGAATCTAGACATTTTGAAAAACAAAATTTGATTTTATTGTACAGTGTAACTTGCTATTGAAATAGAAACAAGTAACACATGTCAGCGTTTGCTTCCTTCAGTGCTTTAAGAATGTATTCACATAACAAAATTTTAAATATGTTTGCCAGGTGCTAAATTTACTATAAATCGGACAATCGAAAAATATTCTAGCATTAACACAAATAAATCGCTCAAAACAGCATTGGCGTAAAAGGTGTAAGAGATTGCTATAAAATCCCATGATACAAGATATCAGAGGATAATAATATTTAAAGTATAATGACAAGGATGTATTTAGAAGAATGGGACACAGATCATTTGTGTACCTGCTCTCCATAAGAGGCGCTCACGACTTCACTTTGTAAACACTTGATTCTTTCATCAACGGTAAAATTTCATTCTTGTAGAAGGGTCTAGCTGTTGCGCTTAACACTTATCTACTGTAATGTTTCACGATATCACTCACTTTTAAGAATCTCTCTAGCCTTACATGATGTAAGGGTTTGAGCGGTAAAATATTAACATATTTGATAAATCGTATAAAGGAGATTTGTAAAATGACATTTATGAGGATGAAAAGCATTTATTTCATTCTCATAAATGAGCACCAAAATATTTTCTTGAAAACTGTTTTTTTTATGAGATACACATGCCACCACAAACAAAAATTTTGTTATGGATATATGACAGTAAATAAATTATTTCATTAATGACTCCAAAAAAATTAAAATGAAGGAGGTTATATGTTCTCCAATATGTGCTTTTTTTGTATGTGCAGAGATTATTTAGCCGTTTGAGCACCGCCTTTAAAAATAATTTTTTGTATATAAAAGAACAGAGGGGATTTTATTTTAACCAATAAGTAACAAGGCCGAGAGGAATGGTAATAAAAATTAATACCTCAATGAAAAAATTTGAAATTGTTCTCAAGGAATAACATTTCCACTTCTTTCAAAGGACCCGTTGGAACATTTTTTTTTTACTTCTTATCATCCAACTATCAAAATTTTATTGCAAGTTAGCAATTACTTCTACAAGTTAATAAAAATTATTTTAAAAAACTTTTTATATAAGAAAATATATATTTCTTTAAATCCAAATAAAAAGATTATTTTTCTTCAAGTAATTATGACAAAATCACTCTCACATAAGAAAAACGACATTGTGGCTACTGGAGAATTTTTATGCCTTACAGATAAAAAAAGTTTATTGTCAGTGAAAAATAAATTTGCCTCCATTCAACAAAAAAATGTTACAAAATACATTTTCTCTACATAAAAAATAGATTTTCCAAGTCGGTGAATATAAATTGACAAAGATAACATTCTGCAATGACTTCTTGAAACTGATTCAAGTTTGCATTTGTTCCGAGCTCTAATCTCAGCATTTTCTTGGTTTGTTTTAAAGGTCTCTTCTTAAGGAGATCTAATCATTAATGTATATGTGGTTGACTATAATAGTGAGAGTCCTCAAATCTGATATTCTTCAGAGGTGATCCACAAATCTCTTAAAAGTTTAAAATAATCTTTTAACAAGAAAAGTCATTCGACATTGATTGCTTTATCCTTTCAAAGTTATTCAATGTGGTTTATAACATGTGCATCCCAAAAAACGTTTGCTATGACTTTAGTGGCTGAAAAATCCACCTTCTCCTTATTTGGTGCCGATTCACACCAAAAAAACCCGCTGTTTTGATTGCCGTTTGGTCTTTACTATGTTATAGTAAATTTACGTCTGCCTACAGTTACAAAACGGAGAAAAAACTCGTCCATACTGCAATCGAACACCGCCAAACACTCCTGCGAAGCCATTACATGATTGCATTTGTAGTCGATTGCGAGCAAACACGGCACCCATATTAAGAAAAAAATTTTCATATCCAATTGATCATTTAAAATTGATGGCTTTCACAACCTCTGGCACTTTCCATCTCTGATCGGCCATGAATTTTATCAATGGCTTCAGGTGTAGTGACCTCAACTGGGCGCCCGGAAAATTCGGTATCTTCCGTACTTGTGCGGCCACAAGGAAATTCGATAAACCAATTTTTTACAATTGAAATTGATGGTGCAGAGTTTCCATAGTCTTTAGGTTTAGGTGATGATTTTTTCAAAAATTCAAAGAGTCATGGAATTATTGAGTCACTATCGTATTTAATCAGATTGATAAAAAATACAAGTTGCCTTGCGATTATAGGGACAGGCAAGTGTACGAATGATAAAAGATTTATTTTATTTCACATCGAACATTATAAACATGAAGAGAAGAGGAGATAATATGAAATATTATTAGAAGTGCATAAAAAGAAATAAGTATGAAGACAGGCTTACGAACGAACGCTACGAACTTATAAGCTTCAAAACTTTAAAGCTGAACACTCACACATATGAATTATTTTACACTCATGAAGGAGAAATAAGTGGGCATTTATACACTCTGCTTCCAAAGCTTTCAAGCACTTTGTTAATTCTTCCTTCCCTCGATTCTTTTACTTTTTCTTTCCACAGACAGTGAGCAATAATTTATTTGGACCCAAGTCCAATAAATGCTTCCCTTTTGGCCAATCCAGTCCTAATTGAACGACCTTAAGTTAAATGGTTTTCTATTTTTTCAATTCAACTGACAATTTTGCTTAAGAATTTTTCTTAAATTTTGGAAGCATTTCATACATAAGGTCACGCGCATATTTTATTCTTAATATCTAAAAAAATATTATATAATATTAGAAAATGATAACAGGACAACACATACAAATACATTTCCAGTATAGGGATTATCCTTATTATCCTTTGTGAAAATTCGAGTGGGTTAAGATAAATTTAGTCAAGTACTATTGTTGATGCTGGTGTTGCACATTTTCAACTACCAAAATGTCTTACGAGTCTCTTGAGACTTTTAAGTTTCGTTTTTGCAGTTGCTCTTCATTTTATTAATTTTTTTTTTACTTCAGAATCATTTTGTCTGCTTTTTTCTTCGATTTCCATGTGACTTTTTTCTATTTGTGGTGATTGTTAAGAAGTGCTTGTAATGACGGTAAATGAGATCAAGTCTTTTAGTTGAAACTAGTATTGACACAAATACATGTCCGTTGGTGCCAATGTCTGACTTTAACTTTTCTTATTTGTGTATACGTTTGCGTGGCATTGTGTGAGTTTCTGCAAACACTTTTATGTTTATGATATTGAATCTGTGGTCATGTACAGCAAGTGACAAAATAATGTTTTTACTCCATTACTTTTTCCGGAAACCCCTGGGGGGGGGGGCGAACTGTAATTAGTTACAGTATTTTTTTTCTTATATCCAAAGACATTTCTTTAAAAATGAAATCGAATTTAATTAATCAGCTTCAAGGAAGTAAGAGCAAATAATATTTTCCTTTTCTGTTTGCAGTCTTATGCTGTTATTTGGAATACTAAAGTATCACTGTCAAGGTATTCCCATGACATCTTGGAACATATTTGATAAGGATTGGCCTAAAAACAGTACAGTACACACTTATGAAGACTTTCGTAGAAACAAGTAAGTAGAGGAATACAATTAACAGATTATGCGCAAAGTACTTATTTTTCAAACACTAATAAAAAAAAATATTAAATTATATTTTAGAATGGAGTTCAAATTAGCAATGAGCGTAGGGACTAATACGGAAATAGTCTGGTATACACGGAATTAATTTGGCATTATATAATTTAGCTAGTATAAATGTATTTACTACTTATTTGCCTCAAATTAGATTCCAAATAAATAATGTATATATGACGGCGACCCAATTGTGTGTCACAAAAATGCTATTGGTCTTTTGTTCTGTCCATAAATTATATCATTTGGTGCACTTTTAACGAAAAAGATTTAGCAAACTTTTTAGAAAAGAGCACTTAAGCCTATTAAAGTCTTAGACAATTTTTTTTGGACCTCTACTCCTGCAATGCATTGTGTTGGAAGTAGGAAAATATGTGTTTAGAAAGAGGATGGAGAGAGTATTTTCTGTAAACATTCGATCAGAACTTTTCAATATTTGCAAGTGACATGAATAGGAGGTTATTCCACATCGACGACAAATGTATGTGCTCCTAATGATAAACGAAGGGTTTGTAAAGAAAAAGTTCACTTATTTCCTCAGAGTATATTACATTTTATCGATAGAACAGTAAAACATATTGCATATAGCATCGATGTTCCACTGTGTCAATATAGTTAACTATGGTTCTGTTACCGATAAGATCCTTTGTACTATCCTGTCAGCGGTGAAACAAGCTCAAAAAAGTATTCGAGACATCGTTTTATACATTAGAGCTGTATACAATTTCGAGACGGATAAAGATTCTACAAATATATAAGGATGTAAGAGACACTTGCAATATGAAAAATATGCTATATCATTTAGACATCACACTATATACCCCACATCTACAGATGGAGCAGAATATTCGGTCATAAATTTGTGCGTAAATATATTACGAGTATTGAAATTAGTTCTATTTGCATGACCACACTCTCGGACAGCACCAATCTACGTTGGATTGGTCTATTCCAAAGTGAATATGAATAACAAATGCCACTGTCAGTGCAGCTGCTTCTAGTCTCTGCACCTGCACTCCAAAGAGATAGTATCCAGTTATCACAAATACTAAGGTTAATATTCGTCTCCTATACTTTTGCTGATATTTATTACCAATATATACTTTTTTCCCATTCCTGCGAATAAATTTATGTTTCCCAGAGGTCAGAGAGGAACTACATGGGTTCCTCAGTTATATAATTCCTCAAGATTCTTGTGTGTAATAAGATTCTAGTGATTATAATGCTAAACTACTCCACCATCTTAGTAGGGGATGATTATGCACGAGAACTTTAAAACGACCATCGTGAGGATGTTCAACGCTCTACAACTTACCATCCTCGTCCTATATTTTGCAATGACAGGACATATTTCCCCACAACATTGGGGTGTAATACACTAATCTCTGGGTAAATTTAATTATGAAGGTCCTAAAAGCAATCCAGTGCAGGTTATATTTACTATGGCAAGTTTCTGAACCTTCTGTAAGAACTCAAGATATCTTCTCTTTTACAGAGAAGACCTCCGAATAAGAGAATAAAAAAGCTCTAACATTTTAAGTCTAGCGAGCGGTCTTAAGAGTTAAACCCAAAATATTGGCAATAAATTATATTAACAATTGCCTTCCTTAATCAATCAAGATTAAAACTCAGCCTTGAGGCCAGGATAACACACAGCACAGTACGAGGACATTCACGTGAAGCTTTTATGACCCTAAATCGTTTAAGTTTCTTTTATAACTAATGAGAATTTACTACAGACTTCTTGTAGGCGTACTAACTGGACAATGTTGTTCAACATCGTATGCTGTCAAAATGGGTGAGATGTTCGATAAACCTGTTGGAGTTACAGGATCACCTACTGTGTCATTGTCTAGCTCTATAACACATAATATATTGAATTATTGGTACTCATATTTTCCGAACTTGAACTTGTATCGAGAACCGGACTGTGTAGACTGCTAAGATTAGTTAAATCTGCAAAGTAATCGCTCGAAATAGGCACCATGAACTGGAATTCTGTACATATAAGGCTGCTGTCATCTGCTGGTATCGCCAAGGCTGACTTACAGCCCATTCGATATCTTTTAATCTAGCCTAAACTAACGTAAGATATCTGAAAAGCAATGGGTCTTAATGGCGTAGTATAAATATAAGGCATTAATATAAAATGAAGAGTAAAACTCACTAAAAATCTGTATAGTGTATAGTATAAAACCTACCAAAAATCTAGTTTAAGACTTAGTACAAATACTATTATAAGACTTAGTATTAAACAAAGTATAAGGTGAAGTTTAAGTTTATATATGCATGACGTAGTAAATATTTAAATATAAAAAATCTTAAAAATGAAAAAATCAGAAAAGCTACTATACGATTACCTGCTTTATTCCATACTTCATGTGTCTTTCCTCATGCATTTTCAAAAGGAAATTCTATTTTCACACATATATTTTTCTAGTTCAGCCAAAGAGTCTAAAGGAAAGCATCCGCCAAAAATTATTCCAGAGTTTAAAGATTCTCGCATTTATGAATCTTTTTCAATCGTATCAGATAGAAAAAGTCATAAAATGCACCACAGATTACGCTCGAAACGGTTCAACGATTTTTCAACAACGACGCTTGCTGCCACATCTTATCATTCCAATTTTTACAATGTTACGTCCGATGCAATCGTAATGCGTAAAAGAACAGCTTCGGCTGATATGTTGAGCCGTAATATATCCATCATATTGGAAAATTTATTAAAAAGCTACGAACAATCACAGTTGCCAACACATGGACAAGGTGGGTAAAAATATTCATGCGAAATTTCATTTCTAATTGAAGCTTTTCAAAAACGACAAAAATAAACTTTTTCTAAATCATCGGAGAGGTGAAATGATTAAAATATTTATAATTAAAAATTTATTCAAAGGAGTTCCCACAGTTGTGCGCACCAATATTTTGATTCGCAGCATGGGCCCAGTATCGGAGCTCGATATGGACTATTCAATGGACTGCTATTTTCGGCAGTACTGGCGAGATAAACGTTTAAGCTTTCAGGGGCCCATAAAGAGCTTATCATTAAGTATAAAAGTGAGAAATAGAATAATTTCAATACATTTGTATAAGAAAGTTTCCATATTTTGCAATTACAGATGCTAGACAAAATATGGCGACCGGACACTTACTTTTACAACGGCAAACATTCTCACATACACACCATTACAGTGCCGAATAAGCTGTTGCGCTTAGATCAGGATGGTGGTATCTTATATTCTATGCGGTAAATATGAAGAAAAATATCATTTCAATATCTATTCTGAACTGTACCATTCCAGTCTGACCATTAAGGCCACCTGTCCCATGGAATTAATCAACTTTCCCATGGACCATCAATCATGCCCCTTAATTATTGGCAGTTGTAAGTATTAAAAGCTTGTAGAATTTTAAATAAAAATCAAAATGTTGTTGCATTAAATAGATGGTTACACCGGTCGCCAGTTAGTTTATGAGTGGAAGGGTGGTGATGAAGCTGTTTCTTTTGTGCCGGGTATGACTTTAAACCAATTCGACTTGATAAGTATGAGGAGCCGTAATATAACTTATACGAGAAGAGAGGGTGAATTCTCGACACTTCATGTGGCATTTAATCTTAAAAGACACACTGGCTATTTTCTGATACAAGTATGTAATTTTTTTTAGTTGATTCTTTTGTAAAAATCATAAAACAGAGGTCATTTAAATGTTTATAAGCCGATATCTTTAATAAAACATATTAACAAAAATACACAAGCAAAAAGAATGCTAATATAAGCTTGCAGGATAAATAACATTCAAGTTGGGGATAATATCCAAAAAGAATAAATTTTCAATATAAAGTATTTAAAATACAATGTGACTCTATAAGAAATAGAATAAGAAATAAAAGAAATATGTTGGAAAGCAAAGATGTATACAATAGTAGAAGACATTATAATCTAAAATGTATACCCCATATTTGTAAAGAAATCGAAATTAGATGTAAACTCGAGGGATGTAAGATGTTTAGTAAGTCTCATAGCACATCGAAGGCATCGAATATACTACGGAGGTATAAGAATATTATATTGCAGCCGTGCAACGTGTAACACGGTACTATAAGACTATAGTATAAGATAAAGACCTAAGACATATTATTGGAATTCTAAAAAGTAGTGGTGGCGTGGTGTGGTGGTTAAAGTGCTTGCCTACAAAACCGAGTACCCCAGTTTCGCTCCCTGGTAGCGGACAAAAATTTTTCACCATGATTTTTCAAGTTTTAAAAATGCAGTGACTTCAGCCTCCTCCTAAAAATCCATCCAATGAGCCCCCTGACCAACCCCTCTCCCTGGAAAAGAGGATAACATCATTACAAACAAAGGTCAGGCAAAAAGATAGAAATTAAAGATTAGCAAGACACAAGGTCTATAAATGGATATATAAGAAAAAAAATTATTTAAGTAAAAGATGAAAATACATTAAAATATTGAAATTATATAAAAGATAGTAGGAAAGCCGGTGTAATTAAGGATCACCAACAATAATTAAATTGTTCATCAAGGAGTAATAGTTGTTGCACAGCTGGTATGTGCTATAATTTTATAAGATCTAAAAAATAATTGTTTGCTACTCACTAGACTTGATTACAAACTACCAAAAATTATTCTTCAACGTTCAAAACGCAATCGATACAACAATTTTTACACTTTTGCAAATATTAATATTTTTTAAACCGTCTTTGCCAGCCAATGTCGTCAGAAAATACATCAAGAAGAATATGATACAGAGGATCATGGAAGAACTTTTCTTTAAATAAAATTAATAAAATAATATTGACACTCTTAAATTAATTATAGCATAAACATACACACACTAATTAAGTCTTGTCATAATATTGCAAAGTATTTTCACATGTTAATAAAATTAAATTAAACAAAAATATTATGACCTGCCAAAATTTTGATTCAAACATAATTTTAGGTTTACGTTCCATGCATTCTCATTGTGGTCTTGTCGTGGGTCTCTTTTTGGATTCATCGCGAAGCAACCAGCGATCGTGTTGGCTTATGTGTCACAGCTGTTCTAACTCTCTCAACTATTAGTCTTGATTCTCGCATTGATTTGCCAAAAGTTAAATATGCCACCGCTCTTGATTGGTTCCTGCTTATGTGTTTTCTCTATTGTATTGCTACCCTGTTAGAATTTGCTGGAGTGCATTATTTCACAAAAGTAGGAAGTGGTGAAATACCAGCATTTAGTGAAGATGAATGGGAAGATATGGAAGAGGAACAATTGGATTATGATGATGCTGAGCAAGAATTGCCTTCGATGCGTGAGAGTAATGAGTCATTGGTGGCCGAAATGTCGCAAAATTCCGATTGTGCTCAAAATTTGCCTCAGGGAGGCTTTCGCAAGCGCAACGCTATGATCTGTCCCATATATGATGATGATCCAACGCACATCTTTCAGTGTCCCTCTTCACATGCCTCGACTATGGAGAGAACAACACAAACAGATGCACCAGTCATAACGAAAGCCAAACAAGTGTGGTTGTGCTTTATAGGAGATGTTAAGTTTCGCAAGGATCGCGAGAGAGAGGCAGCTAATAATAAAAAAGGTAAAATGGAAATGGATTCGAAAGAAAATGTATTTAAAAGTAATTACTTCTACTCTAGGACTTCGATATGTTAACAGCGTCAGTTTAATTGATCGCATTTCACGAATTGCCTTCCCCATGTCATTTGCTCTTTTTAATCTCATATACTGGTTGGCATATGGCATGTTTAAGAAGGACTTCGCTTGGGCCAATCATAAAGGTTGAAAACCCGACTTACACGTGGGCAAGGAAAATTTTTTATTTATATATAAATGTATGCTTATATATATACAAATATACTACACATATCACTCCCATGAATATATCTTATATATATGCTCTGATAAGCATAATAAATACATAATCCAAATTTGTATGCTTTTGTTACTCAAATAAATCCATTGTTTTTTGCTATTGTTGTTAAGAATAAATAAACAAAAATAAATAAATCTTTAACAACTATTTAACAAACTCTTTTTGATTGCTTATCCCAAGCAGGCATCTGAATTGAAAGGAATCCATGTGGTTCGTATATGTGTGAGTAAATGTTAAATGTGGCATATAGAGACAAAGCATACTTGACACCTTTTTTGCAACAACGAGAAATCCTTTGCCAGATCCCTTTATGTATAATTTACATAAGAAATAACGAGAAGTGTGTAGCATATTTACGTGCAAACAAAAAGAACAAAATACAGTACAAAATCAGGCGTTCTACATTTATTACCTTGACATTAGGCAAATAAATGCAAATATTTAGCTTTACTATTTAATTTTTGTTTTTTCTTTCTAATATTGACAAGGATGTAATTCGCTGTCTTCATTGTTCTATTTGATAAAATTTAATATTCTACCGTTTAATGTAACGCAAATTAAAAAGGGCAACGACTTAATATTAACAGATTTCCCTGTCTGTATTATTTTTAAATATTTATGTTATAAACTTATTTGTTATTTGTATGAGATCGCTTAAAGCATATGACTACTCAATAGGGGTGCTTTAGTTCTTTAAAAGTTGCGTTCTAACTTGTGTTTTTCTTTTTTAAACATATTTGTTGAATTTTAGACTAAAACAGACGCGGTAAAATGCTTTCAATGCGCCACCAAAAGTACTAGATGGTATATGACAAACGCTTAGTTTTTCATTGTTTGCTATAAAAAATATTCTGAACCAATAACTTCATTAAACAGAAAATATCAAACAACATTTTCATCAGCAGCGTGCATTAATAATAAAGATTATTATACGTTGAAAAATTATTAATTGAAAAACTGAACTATAAAAATATTAGAAATCCGTGCAATTGCAATTATTTTATATTAATTGTGGACAGACCTTTTTGGTCCGCCTTGAAATAATTGTTGCTTATAAGCCACTTGAGATTATTTCTCACCTCTATTATCGATGGTTCGTGATTTCAATTTAACTAAATTCTTTTTTATTTTGTTATTGCCACTAAGTGTTGCATACGCAGAGTATATACAGTAGAGTATATAACAACTCAAACCACAACAAACAACAAAAAGTAATAATATTTATAATATTTATACCGCGTTAATAGTAATGGCCGGCTATCAAAGCCGGCACAGCCTTTTTCTTTCGTAATACTAACACGCAATACTTTGCAACTGCTTAACACTTGGTCGCATCAGAACGTTAAAAAAAACTGTACACAGCACCATCCACGACATGTTCATTTTCGTGCAGGCGAACCGGATTTTCATATTTCAGAAAATTATAGCGACCTGATAGCATCTGAGTGAATTAATAATTTATATTCACAAGTTGCCTATTCACACAATTTTCTATATTTGGAACGAGTCATGTGGTCCACCTAAATTTTATGTAGGTATTCCATCTTTTCTACCAACAATCTCTACCATTTGTGATACACACTTTTGGATTCTGATCTGTTGTTTCGTCTCCACGTTACATTCTTCGTAATTGTATACGTAAGTCAAATGCTGTCATTCCCGATGTCACCACTGCCACGCTTACTGACACCATACGCTTTCATTCAACCAAATCTCACTTCCGTATAGAAGGACACTCTTGCTAGCCTTTATTGGAAGCTTTCGCTTGCTTGGCCGGAGCTGCTCTGTTATCTTGAATCTGAATGGTATACGTAAACTTGGAATCATTGTTATAATACTAATAATAATAATGAAAACAATAACAATAATAAAACAAAAAAATTTTTATTTTATGGTGGCCTTAGCATTTTGGTAATCATGGTTTTAATGATAATTTATCTCACAATATGCAATGCTTAATTCCCGCCATAATATATTTTTCATTTTCAGTTTATATTGAAAAACTTAAGAGATTTTATCTTAATGTTAGAAAACAGCCTTAACTTCAAGTAATTTCCGACAAATTAAAAGTCCTTTCAAAGGTTTAAATTTAAAATAAATAATTCTATAGTATTAAATTATTCAAGATGCTCAATAAAAAAATGCCCAGAAAAGATTCGCAAATATAAGACTTTAATTTTTAATTTAGTTCTTCCTCCTTCTGAGATGAAAAGGTGTATTTGAGCAAAATCCTGGTGGTAAAAGATTGGGAAAGCGTATACTCCCCATACAATATAATGATTAATTATTTTACACCTGTAGAACTAAAATAGCGAAAATCTCTAAAATTGACACATGCTACTTTGAAAATAAGGTGTATTTTCAGGCAAAAGTATGAAAATATTCGATACAAAGTAATTAATATTTATTCTAAATCTGGAGAACTACAGCAGCGTCTCCATCAAAAATTTAAGGCAAGCAACTATTGGAACAAGATGTGAAATTGAGCCTTGCGGTGTAGGACGATGAAAACGGGTAGTTCTCTTACACTACAATAGCGAAAAAAGTGTGTGTTCGAGCACAAGCGTGGAAGTACAGACGGAGGAAGATGGATACCCCATCAACAAGTTTAATGTACTCGTAAGAATGTTACTGAAAGAAGGAATTATATTTTCATACAAAAGCCTATAAGTATGGTAGGGAGAAAAGGGTGCCGGATATATGGTAGCTATTAATTATCCTATATATTAGAGCTAGAAAATTGAGTCGACAAATTTTTCGAGGTCTACTTTGAATATAAAATTTAAAGTCAGACAGAAATCTTGTTGGATAGAAGAGGGGATAAACTTACATGAAGGTAGATTAGAAAAAATGTATCCCTTATATTTTTCTTTCTATTGCTAAACTTTTCATACGTAATAAACAGCGAATCTACTGAAAGACATACGTGCTAAATAAAATAGAATTTCTCTTCAAGACCTGCATTACCACGAAATCAGAGAGGGTTAAGGAATTGCCGTACCGCAAAGCTTTCGAGTTCGTTTTCATTTCATTTCATTTTTCCTTACATTCTTTTGTAAATTAATCACTAGATGGAGCCTACAATTTTAATAAGTGACCGACTTGTCAAAACGAAAAATGCTTAAAAATGAATTTCCATTTAACTACGTCAAATTTATCAAAAATGTGCGCGTACAATGTCAGCATTATAAACAAACGTAATTCTCTTTAAAAGTCTTCCCTCTCTCACAGCATCCTGTGGAAAATTAGTTCTCTGAGTTCGAAATTGAAAAGGAAAAACAAAAGCTTTTTGTTGGTTAGAAACGGTTGACTATTAAGCACGTTTAGATTAGTTGGAACGCAAAAATGTATGGATACAGAGATTGTAAAAGAAAAACACACACATAAACACCATACAGATTTAACAACAAGAAAAAATTTAAAAAGTAAGAAAGGAGCACAAGAAGCATTTTATATAAATTAAATGTCAAATATATAGACATAAAAAAAATTAAGTGAAGTTAAAGTGAGAGTGAATGTAAATGAAATTGAAAGTTTATGAAGACAGAAAAATTTATCTCTATGCAAAATGCAACAAAGCAAATGAATAACTGAAAGAAACAAGCAAATTTAAAAAAAAAAGATTTATATAATCATATATTTTAAACAGTACATATCGACATAAACATTCTGACACCATTTTCAATGAATTAAAAGAAAAACAAAATTTGTTTCCTGTTGGCAGAATATCATATCCGGTGGCTGATTTCCTAATACCTTAAGAGATTATAAAACAAAAACAACAAAAGCAAGCGAAAATTTTCTAAAAGTTTATTTTTTACGAGGTTATCTGTGTTTGACCAAATTACATGACATTTGCATTAAGTGTTTGCAGCACAAACATTCGCACTAGCACAGACATACACAGTAGCAATCGCTTAAAATCGTTGCAATAAACGAACTGAACAACAGCATCTCTCTGCCATAAATACAATAACAGCATTGAATGGATAAAGGGAAATACTTTCAGCAAAAAGTTTTTTTGTGGCTGCTTGTCTTTTATATCATTATGCAGTTTTGTGTGTGCAGAAAAAAATTTACGAAATTTAGCAAATGTTTTTAGGTTTTTCCAAGAATTTGTTTATTTGGATGAGTGCAAATTCATTTCAAAGTTACAATATTAAAAATGCTACAGAATAAAACCATCTTGATTCATGAAATCAGTAGTTATTAAGGATTTATATTGATAGCAAGCACTGAATTAGGTGATAGGCCATTTATACAATGCTGTGGTGATCTTGAAACATCTTATCCTTTTAATCGTTCCCATTAAATGTGATTAGAGCTTTTTCGCATGTCATAATGGCATATTGTATAAATACTTTTAGAGATCTATATCTTATAAATAATAACATATATAAAAAAGCTAGGAGAATATACAATATACAGTTCGAATATAAGAAAGAAGTTTAACTTGAATAGCACTAACTGCCCTCTACTATTTTATTTATTAATAAATATCATATCCGTTCGAATATAAGAAAGAAGTTTAACTTGAATAGCACTAACTGCCCTCTACTATTTTATTTATTAATAAAATCTTAAATTAAACGTTTTATCAAACACTATTACTCAACTATATTGAAGCATCTCATCTAACTAAGGAAGGAGTGATGAGTCAAAGATTTTTCGAAAACACAGCTCATTTGTTAATGTATTTTATATTCCTTGACTAGACTAAAATGGCAATCTTCGTAACGTTTTTAAATAAGAAAGAATCGACTTAATGTGACTATTCAACGTAAACAGAGAAAACTTAATTTATTCCCAGTTAGCAATCCTAGTTCCCGGCAGATTTTCTTTCCCGAAAATGGAAAATCTACTTTCGTTGCTTGTCTAGAAACACAGGAGTTTCCTAAAAAAAATCAAAAATATAAAGTGGATTTAATATTGTTTCATGTTCTAAACATTTTATTAAGAAAAGAAAATAAATATTATAATATCAGGTCACTCAGGGGTTATGTGTCTAATACTAAATATTGAATTAAAATAAAATCGGGTAATTCAGAAATAAATAGTATTTTATTTATAAAAATATTAAAACATATTAAAATCATTTATTTTTATTTACCTCATCAGTTACATAGAAATTATAGCATAGTTTTTGGCAAGTAAATATATGCGTATGATTAATATTTATTATTGATTTGATATGATAATTATTCGTGTTATTGAAAAACAAACTTAATTACTCTCTCCATTGTACTCTATTTATGAAATGAGAATCATAAAAGCAATAGCAAAATAAAACGTTTACTGCTCTTTTTGAGTTTTGGAATGATATATATGATACTGATCATCCAGTTAGATTCTTATAGTGAAAGTCTGTCATGTCGTAAGTCTTATTTAAAGGTACAATTAGTCTTTACTTTCTGTTCTGTTCTGAATCAGCTGATTGTTTTCTGTTAAATGGAGAATGTGTGTATATGATTAGTTTTTACTTTGCCGTTCTGTTCCGTTCCGGACTATTCTGCTGAAAACTGAATTTTACTTAGAGTTCTAAGTGACAGCAAGAAACAGCTGCTTGTTTCAGTGAACCAAGCCGATCGGGCCAAACAATTTTACAATTAGTAATAAGAATTTATTGGAATAAATTTGTTTAAAGTAAATAAATATTCATATTTATTTCATATTGTTTAAAAACATATAAAATAAATTGTTTTAATTAATATTTGGTTTAATTAATATTGATCTACAGATCTATATTTTGATTGTTGATAGCGCCTTCATTGCAAAAATAATTTGCCAGTTGATCTCTCAAATGGACAGCAGTATCTGAAGACCTACGTAGCTGTGTTGTAATTGATCTTAGTGGACTACCATTTGCACCAATTTCCGCACGCCATTCTCCTTCATGTACAGTGCCATTTGCTTCACGGTCTATAAAATTTGCTGGACAATACCAGCGTTTCTGGTCGTTTAGCATAATGAAGTTGTGCAAAGCTATGCATGATAATACAATGGCCTCACAGTTGTCAGGTGACCATTCTGGAGTAGTTAAAAGTACTCTCCAACGGGCAGCTAAAATACCAAAGGTATTTTCTATTACCCTTCGCGCCCGGGACAAGCGGTAATTAAAAATTCTTCTCTATCTGTTCAGCTGATTTCCGGGATACGGTCTCATTAAATTTGTCCTTAGTGGAAAAGCTGCATCTCCCACAAAAGGATGAGGAAACGAGGCGGAAGATAATAATGATAATGGCTTCGGTCGTGGCACAGGGACTGTTTTGTTCACGATTGATTGTCCAAAAGGACATGTACGAAAAATTCCTTCAAATAGAAAATCAACATTCGTTAGTTAGTTTTTGAATTCTTATACAAACTTTTGTATAAGAATTCTTATACAAATATTTGTTTCTAAATTACCACCATCACTTTGACAGCCATAGCTTCCTACGCTTGCAGCGATGAATGTGCAATTAGCATCACAAGCACCCATCGGTACAATGCTAAAAAATTTCTTGTAATTGAAGAACATTGATCCTGAATTCGGAAGACATTTCAAAGCTATGTGCTTGCCATCAATTGCTCCCACTCAATTTGGAATATCCCATTTATGTTGGAATTCTTTTTCGATATCAACGTATTGAGCGGTTGTCGGTTTACTTACATAAATAGGAGATAGCAAATGCCACAATACATCACACGTCTCCAGTATGATGTTTTACCCAATTTATGGCTCCAAGCAATCGACTGAATGGAACCTCCATGTCCTAAATACCTGTAAGACATACATATGTGCTTATGTAATTAAATTTTATTTGATGTTGTTGTTGTTGTCCAGACTTTCTTAGAGAACTCTTAGCTATTGATAACAATAGCTCATACACATTCTTAGTCATTCGGGTATGAAGAAAGAAATGTTCATCAATATCCTTCATTTTTTTAAAAACTTTTCGATGATAGCCAGATGATGACCAATCCCTATAGATAGGTCGGGCGTACCATCTTCGGTGGCGTTGAGTTTTCGTCATTTTTATATTGTTGTACATTTTGCACAAGTTTAAAAAGCTTGTTGCAACAAACACGTCATCAATATCCGAATCTGAGTAGCTATTGTCCATTTTGCACGTTTATATTTATTATAATTTACTTTAAATTACTTTACAATTGCGCGCGGTTTTAATTTTATTCTTTGTTGTCAGAAACAGCTGATACGTTTTTACGGAACTTCTAACTACAAAAATTTAAAAGCAGAACGGCACAGAACGGAACAGAAAGTAAAAGTCAAGACTAATGAGGCCTTAAGGCTGATCAGTATATTTATTGTTAAGGATTAAATCAATCTCTCCAAATTTATAAGTAAATGTTATTGCACAACTATTATTATCTTGAAAATATTGCCAAAACATGTCACAGGAGCTACAATCAATGTGCAAGGAATCCACTTGTCAAACTTTTTACAAAAACTTACAAAAATATTTATTTGAGGACTTTGCTATTTGACTTCACCATCAGCTGGTCTGTGTAAAGACCTCATTGGCAGGTTTTGATACGTTCCGTGCCAAGAAGTTGCAAATTTTCACAATATTTTAATATTCTTTGTCAAAATTGTTTAATTGCCCAAATGTTTATTTCTAACTAATATTTATTGATGCAAGAACTAAAGCTCTAGATGTCGGTAAAAAAAAACTTCTTAAAACTACACAAATTACAGAATTACAAAACTTTATATGTATATCTTCAAATTTCATTGTCTTAAAATGACAGATTTTATGCTTATTTTATCAATGAATATGTGGTGAAAAGAATGGAAGAAGCCAGCCACAAAATTAAATTTTAACATCAATATACATTTCAAGAGCACATCAAAGAACTAAATAAATTTATAATGTGTGACATTCATTAACACGATATACATTGTCTAAGCGCTTTCGTTGATGTTCGTCATTTTACACACATTAAACTCATTGCATCCTCTTTGCATCTGTGCCCGTGCACATAAATAGTGTGGCGCACATTGATGTTCTCAGAAGCAAATTCAATGAATTTTAAAAATACTCTGCGCTTACAAAATGGGTCAAATATATATGTTTTTATGGCAAAGACGTTCACGAAGTAGCAAACGTGTAAACAAGAAATTTTCTTAATATTCTTGTGACGAAGCAGCTGAAGGTATTGCAAAACGTACAAGAACATGTAGAGTATAATTTTTTTACATAAAGCTGGGGCGAGAATCTTATTTATCCTTGCAACAAAGTTAATAATCTTGAGATGCTATAAAACTTTGTGATTTGACATGTATCAAATCTCGTATATGTTTTGTTGGGCAGAACTTTACCCAGAACGAAATCAAACGAATTTCAATTAAAAAATGTGATTCAAATGTGATTCTCCTCATATGTGGATATGATCAGCATAAACTAAGTTCTGTGCGTCCGTCTGTCATGTAAACACTACAGAAAGAGTTTTAGCACAATTCGATATGAAGGTATTTTGGAATGAATAATACAGTTTATTTTTTTTTTTTTGGAGCAGCATCCGGGATATGGATTCTACTCACTCAATGTATTCTTTTGGAAATAGCAAAAAAAGATTATACGGACAGGGTATAGAAGGAGTAGAGTCTGTAAACATTCGATTCGAAAGATTCTACACTGAAGGTAGCAAGAAAGACGCCTGAAGAGGGATTGTTTCACATACAAATAACAAATTCATAGTGCGAACCAGTTGCACATCAACCATGAATAGATGCGCTCTTAATGAAGAGCGAGTTACTTGTAAGTAAGGGCAGATCTTGTTCAATTGCATCAGTCTGTATTCCATTAGATAAACAATAAATTAGAGAAACACATCCTATTCTGTAGCGATGCTCAAGTGAGTTATTAGAGCTGCCTACACTACTGTACCACCCCATATATTAGAGTTGTATTCCATATTTGGTCAGATAAATGTGGTAAAAAGGCCGAGAATATAAAAGGGATCAAAGTGTCTCTTGCGTCGTCTTGCAAAACCAATTCATTTAAATCCCTCCTTGTTAATATGAGAAATGTGCTCCTGGATTTTCGTATTAATAATTTCAAGGCCTCCTTATTCCACAGAGCTTGTATTACCCATAATTACAGCTAGAGCAGCATGTTTCAGAAAACTAAATTTTTGTTATAAGGCCCATCAGAGAATATGCAATATCTAACTGAAATGAAGCACCCTTAAATACGCTGGCACTTTCATTTATATCCTTACTGCTTTCTTTCTCGGCGTCCTTAATTCAAATGTTTATAAGACTGTGTATGTTTCATTGTTCATAAATTTATAAAATTATACTATACATGTTATAGGAAAACAAAAAAAGCAAATTATTATTATTTTTGTTATTGTAATGGCGGCAGCTGCTGCTGATGATACAGCCTTAAGTGTGTGTTTACCAAGCAACTGCTTTTTTTGTTATTTCGGGCTGATGCTCATTTTATTTTCAGTCTGTTTTTTTATATGTCTTCTTATAGATATTTATAAATTGCAATACAAACAAGTTATTTTCGTCTTAATTTTACAAATACATGCACGTGCTTATCTGCTTTAGTATGTATATGGCCAAATATTGTTTTACATGATTTATGCATGCAACATTGTATAAATAGGTGCGGCAGTAATGTTACAAGAATATGACACATGCACAAATACAGATAAGTTTAACATTTACGCGGATATCTGCTATTTTACCCGACACTGGCTTAAGTCAAAGCGTCTACTAACGCCCGCTTGTCCTATATTCGAAAAGTCTAATTCTCTATGACTGGCGTATAATTCAGGCTGAATTTTACCAATTAAGGCCTCACAAAAAAAGTATTATCTAACGGAGTCAAATCGTATGATCTCACTGATCAGTTTACATCACCTCTACGTGAGATGAACGCGATTTAAAATTGTTCGTGCAAAAATGTCCCAGAGTCCTCTTGATACTACATGCCGTTGATGTCTATATCAACCAATTCAGGTCAACAGAATTTGCTAATCATCGACCTATAGCACTCGCTATTGATTGATTGGTGATGGCCTGGTCAAAGTCGTTTTCAAAGAAATATGGATCACTGAGGAGAGCAGGTGTTGCGGAACCCTATATCCATCTACGCTGATTTGGCAAAACGGATTTAGTAAATAGCAGCCTATTTGCCGTATAGCTTCAACTGTCGAAGCTTGAAAGTCTCTATTGAAAGACCTGATAACAGACACACCAATTTTACCGCGAACAATAAAAACATAAACCGGAAATGACAGGCATAAACACTTGTGCGAAAAAGCACACCACCACAACTTGATAATAAAATAACGAATACTAAAACGCAAAAATTTATACAAAATGCTTTTTGTAATAGTGTGCGCTCATCTTAATATTATTGTTATACTCGTACTCGTACATTATCGAACGTGTATGTGTATTTGTGTGTATGTGTGTGTGTTACTTTTTAGTTTTCGTAAGAAAGCTTAAAAGTAATTATATACTTAACTGAAGGTTTTCGCATCTTTTTGTATTTGCGCATTTGTAAATAGTTAGAAAAATGTCTTAAAATGTGCAACTAATACGTATTCACTGCAAGAAACAACAGCAAAAATATGATTGTAATTAAAAAACAATTTCAAGTTAAGACTTTTTCGTTATAACCAGATATGACAAATAATATATTTTCCCACAGACTAATACCTAAAAAGTATCGAAATAATCTAAATATTACTAATACATTAAAGTGAAAAAGGATTCTAATATATCAGTTCGTATTTTTTGCGACCCAAGGATTGTCAAAATACATAGAGTTTTTATCCTTCGCTTCGTGATGCTTCTTTATATTGAAATTTAATCCTTTCCGTAAAAGAGTATTTATGTATAATTTAAGCTGAAAAATTAATGCATTATGGCCGCTAGATTTAAATAATCTTTTTTTGAAAAACATATCATACATATGCTCCTTTAACAAAACTTCAAAGTTCTTTTAGTTTTCAATAAGAAAGTATTATCCAATATCTTCTGTATAAAGGCAGGAAATCAAAAACATACCTCAAACTAAGCCGAATTTGCACTAAAAAGGATCTATATATTTATATATATGGCTTTTCAATTGAGCTTCTCTTAAATGCAACATAATTATACCTCAAAAACATAAATTTTTTAAAGTATTCCTCAATATCCTCTTTATACTTCTATGTATAAAGGAAATTCAGAGTTATATGTGAAGTTAAACCGAAGTTATAACTTCAATATGAAAGGTAACACTTTGAAGTCTTCAATCACATTTTTTTAAATGTCACCATTTTTTTATATACACTCATGTTGCATTAGAAGAGCGATAGTGTTTGCGTTCTAAATTGATTGCTACAATAAGAATCATATGTTCTTATAATATAATCTTAATCTTAATCTTAATATTTTTATGAAAAAAGCTGAAAGGCTAGATTAGCTTTTCATAGCACGTATGTATGTATGTGATAATTTCTTGGAAAAAATAACAAGTTGTAGTAAGTTTTGCAATGAAATGTTATATTTGTTTAAAAACAACAGTTCGCCTAAAAGTGTGCTATCAAAAATATATGGTGCAGATCATAATATTCTTCGATCACACAACTTCGTATAACTCCTTCATATCTCTATCGAATTTTACGTATTCACATATTCTGGAAAGCTGTTTTGCACAAAAAAAATATATATACGATCGTACCCAGCAAACAAGTTACAGTGTAAATAATAGAAAACTTTTTGCTAAAAATTGGATTTTTTTAACAATAATGGATAATAATTAAGCCATTCATCAACGGATTTTCAAAGTTCTTTCCTAGTTTGAATGTTAAGATTGGAACGCTTAGGAATATCAAGCTCACGACAACGAAGCTGTGTGGTTTAAAAAATTAATTTTAATGAATAAGTCTCTTATGCAAATACAAAAGAACCACAAACGACGATAAGAAAGTAGAATTTTCATATAAAAATCCTTGTCTATATTTCGCGTAGCACAGCGTAGGTTTCGTTAAGATGTATTCTCCAGGGGAAGATTATTTGTGTACCCAAGGAAATAAAATTATTCCGTATATTACACTAAATAATTTGTAAAAAATGTGTATTGTTTATTGTTTACGTAGACGGGTACATGTATTTATTTATGTTAACCAAATCATTAGTACTCTTAGCCGAATCATGTTTGGAAAGTATCCAAATTCATACATATACTTATGCAAAACCCACAACAACTATATGAGAATTTTATATAATTCAATCACTCTTTTGCACTCGTGAATTACAAAACATATAGTTTTAATAGTTTAAGATAACTTTTTTTATAAATACAATATAAGAGAGTCGAAAAGTATGATTGCACTTCATGGAACTATTATATAGTTTTGAATTCCTTTCAAACATGATTGGGCTAAAGTGGGTTAATGATTTCTCTAGCGTCAATAAAATCCAGGCATACACACACTTAAGCCACCAAAAGCAAACAAGAAGTGTAGAATAGCTGATGTTAACCTCGAGGAACTATGAATAATAATTTATTTCTCAATTCACAAGTCGGTTGGTATAACAATTTTACAAATGTTGCTGATATTTTCTAAACTAACATTCTTATTATTGTTATTTTTGTTTTATGAAAATTTTATTTTTACAAGATCATGACAATTTTTCTGCTCTATTAAAATAATTTTTTATTAAATCAAATTAATTATTTCTTAATAGTTACTCATGAACATATAATTTCTTCCCATATTTATTTTAGACTATTATTTTAACATAAAAAAACAAATTATGACTATTTGCAAGATGGTATCCCACTTCAAAAATAACCCTTTTCAGAGTAGTAAATATTTTTTTTATAATTCTAGATATAAAGTTATTTCCTTGCAGAAAAAAGGCATAAAAATGTACTTTTCGGAAAATAAAACAAATCGGTGAAAGTAATAATCATGTGAAAAAATCACTGATATGACGCTAAATTTTCCTACTTCCGAATCAGTATCTCTGCAAGTTTATCAGTTTTTCTGAACTTTTCTTTTATTAGCAACATTTACCAACTGGTAAAATTTTCAAATACTTGGCTTTAAACTATATAACAAGTTGTTTGGCATGAGAAAAAAAATGTACAAATAAAATAATCAAATATCAATACGACAACATTTTTGTTATACCCTTTACTCCATTTACCAAAGGCACACCTGCTTCTTATATAAATATTTAAATCAAACTCGTGCAAATATATATTTTTTCTAATGACAAGAAAAAAATATTCCATAGAACAGTTTTACCAAGAAAACAAAAAGTTGAATAAACTTTTTGTCTTAACGCCATACAATGGCTTAATACATGTAAATAGATGAAAGCGAATGTGGTTAATGAAGGCAGCATAATACTCGTAATATCTGTTATAGTACGTTAAAAAATAAACACTTTATTTATCTTATTTGCAGTAATAAAAACAATAGGCAGAGAAAGAAACGAAATCAAATTCATCTTTAAAAAGGAACAACACTATCAGCTGGAGCAGCAGCAGCATCTATTAACGATGGCAAAAATTTACTATTTGAATAGCGAGTAACTTTTTTATATGAATATAAATATAAAACATTAGCAAAATGCTTAGAACTGTTGGCATTCAAGTGGCCTACAGTTTAGTAATAGTAATAGTCATGGTGTTTTATGTGACACCCGTCAAGTGCAAACGAAGGGAAATGATGGCCGGCCGTTTAGAGAATGTTACACAAACAATATCGAAGATACTAAAAGGTTACGATATACGATTAAGGCCGAATTTTGGAGGTGACATGCATATATTTTTAAATGATTTTTTTTTCTTTTGTATAAAATTGATTTCTTTTATTTTACTTTCCAACAGCTGATCCATTGCATGTTGGCATGGACTTGACAATTGCAAGCTTTGATGCGATATCAGAAGTTAATATGGTGAGTTTAATAAAAAGATTAAAACTATTTTTTCTGCATATGTTTATTTCTCATATAGTGCATAATCATATAGTGTTAATAGAATTTTCTTTTGTGTCTCACATATTGATTGCAATAATATTTATGCAGTGTATGTCTACAGAGTTTTGCTTGCCAGAAATTTTGTTTTTTTTATATTTTTAAGACTGTAATCTTGCAATTAACACATAATAAAAAAGCCAATAGGAAAGTTATATATTGAATTTAAGGAATATATTAAAATCTTATCCGAATCGTGTGAGCATAGCTCTAATATTACCTTTCAGTATACACCTATATTATGTCCGCGATGAAGACATCTTATGCAGGCTCTTAATGCACAAAAGGTTATGATTAAAATTTTGATCAATGCAGTTGCAGTCTTTGCGGATAGTTTTAAAGTGGATCGATCACAAAACCGCATCGTAAATATTTTCTGTAGATCTTGGGCTTACGCTTTCACTTAGGTTACCCAAGATCTCTACCGTGTTTCATATACTCTATGTGCCCAAAGTCATCTAGGGTGATAGGACTATATATCTTCTAACCTTTGGGAGAGGTACATTCACACTCTTGGTTTTATATCAGAAAATTTAGAATCCCCCTATAACGACAAAGAGAAAATAGTGGACTTTTCAGTATTGCATTAATAACACCCCGTCTCTGCAAGATCGCAAACTTGGCATCTAGTCAAACTATTCCTTCTGGATCTATATTGTCTCAAGATAGTGCCACTGGCTTGTTTTTTCTCTGCCTTTTTCTTTACATTATAAAAAATATTTAAACGAAAGTTGCATTTAAAAGTAAGACAGCATTGACTGACGCCATACGATGTGGCACTCAAGACAAAATTTTATTTGCATAACTCTTACAGAGCATATGGCAATAAATGGCAACTTAACTACGCAACATGACAGTAATCGGCAAAGTTTTCCAACCAAGTAACGCTGTAAAAATTTCAGTGACGGAGAAAAATTAATTCTTTTAGTATGTGAAAATGCGAAAACATACTAAAATATGAAAAAAGCCTTTGTTTTTTTTTTCTTTGTGTAAATTCTTCTTCCTGGTGTTTAGAATTTGAAATGTAGACTAGGTTAGATTGAAAAAAGGAGGAAATTTATCTCAGATGGAAAAACGTAACCCCATGAAGGCAGTAACCCAATGCTCATCCTTAAATCCCTTTGAAGTACATTATGTCTGGTATGATGTCCTCCGCGAGAAATCGGGATCTTGCCGGCCCAAAAGTTCGGCAATGAGGGAGGAAGGATTACACTACCTTAGTGTCTTTCCTACAAGCCATGAATTTGTCCTCCTCTACAACGCCAATATGCTTATAAGTTCGAATGTCCAGTTAAAACTCGAATCAACTCATTTAACTGGGACTTCCTCAGACTTAACAATCTCTTTGTTTTATCTTAGTATGTATCTACTTTTAAGACTTTGTCTGCATGACGCACAGTTTCGCTATTGAGGAGTGTCGTCAAACTTTTTCTCTTGGGTACGCAACCAAGAGAGACATATCCTGTTAAGTGCCACGTAATCCTTAATCGTATTCTTACAATCCAAGATGGTCCCAGTACTTAACCCCTCAGGCTCACTTGCCATATTTTCCGATTGGTTGTCCGTGAAAATGTTGACCTACATATGCCTCATATTACACCACTATATTCTTATGGACCGGGTTGTGATCAGGCAGGTAGTACTAATTTTTAGCCTCTGATTCTCTCCCCTACTTTGGAACCATTCGTGCAGCAATATGACACATAAAATGTAATGCAACCATAATTTCGACTGTTTCTGGCTCTCGTTTTTTAAAATTTCTTTTCTTGGCCACCTAAAAAAAAATCTATTACTGCATAACTTTTACCTAACAGTTTAAACATAAGCATTATATTGTTGAAATTCATTCATCCGGATATTTTCTTCAATTAATCGTTTGAACAATTAAAGTTTCTAAAATTTAATTCATTCGCAACCCCTCAGGCTCACTTGCCATATTTTCCGATTTGTTGTCCGTAAAAATGTTGACCTACATATGCCTAATTTTACTCCACTATATTCTTATGGATCGCGTTGTGATCAGGCAGGTAGTACTAAACTGTTCATAACTGATTGACGTTTAATGAGTGCCAGACTTATCTATTATAACCACTTTTAAAATAGATTTTATTGCAAGCAATCAATCAATCACTTTATATAAAAATTTAGCTTGATAAAATTGTTCCTGTCGATGTCAGTCAATCTTGTAGCAAAAAATTGGAAAATCTAAAAGCTAAACTTGAATAAATATTAATTCCATCATCTCCGATAAAGCTTTCATAGAAATTAATACACATTTATCAGCATAAGACTATAAGCCCTGTTAACTACAAAGGACAACATTTAAAAACGTGTCATAGGTTATAAAAAGAAAACAGAGTGATATGACGTAGAAAAATTTCCAGGGATTTATACATTTATACATTTTATGTAAGTAAGTTAATTTTTGATATTTATATATTTATACCAAACAAATATGTGTCTATATACAGTCGTATTGAGATCAATGACCGCCTCTTATAAGACAAACAAAGGTTCTTAAGTACTATTTTGGAATAATTTCAAAGCTTTTCACTTTTCTTTAATAATAAAATCCGTTGAAATGAATAGCCACATAAACGGAACACATTCTTTTTGCAGAAGTTAAAAATTACTTGACATACTCGTATACATCGCTTAAAAGCAAAAATTATTTATTTACGGCTGACGAAACACCATTAAGTATTGGGAAAATTTAATCGCAAACTCGTACATGCAATCGATAAAACCTCAGCTTACTAAATTAATTTTAGCTTACAATCCGGACAAATTTATTATATTTTTCCATTTTTCATTTTCGGTCCAAAGAACAATTTTAAAGTTCATTTAAAGGAAACATATTTTTTATCTAGATTCCGTTTAAGCAAATGCTTCGCTTAAGCGAAAAGCAACTGCTCAAATTTTCCTATTTTTATTCCAAATAAACTGTACACATATACGAGTATACATATGTACATGTGTATATAGTATAAATAAAAAATTTTATTATTATATCCTTTTTTAATATAAATGCTTATTTAATCGTTGATTTCATTTGCATTATAACTTACCTTTTTATATAATTTACTTTTGTTCATATAAGTGCCTTTAACCTTTGTTCATATAAGTTCCTCTAACTTAAATTAAAGAAAAGTTTGTAACATGATAGAAAATATACAAAATTACTTAGAAGCAAATAAAACAACTTTTTCGCTCTCCTGAAATTAAAAAAAATGCACTTAAGCTTCTTATCGAAAAACCCACAGATATTATTTAAAAACAAAAATAAGAAAAGAACAAAAATGCATTGCAAATGTCACATAACAGCCTTATGAATCTCTATTTTATATGGGGTTGTAAGCTACAAATGCAGTACATTTAAATTCAACAAACATTTGCATTGGCTTTCGGCTAACAAGGAGTGAATAAAAATTTCAGACGCTTACGTGATTTTATAAATTTACTAATAGAAGCATTAACTCCACTTTCATTTATAAAGTGAAACAAAGGCCAAAATATAAGAAACAGTTAGAGTTTATACTGAGACTTGTCCTTTTTTATATTATTGAAGTACCCAAAATACCATTTTTTTGAAGAGGTCTTAAAACTATAAACTACTATTTTGATAAAACTAATATTAGATTATAGAACTTGTCCGACAAAACTATGGAAAACAATGTATTAATATAAAAATAGTAATATATAAAAGTTATGTAATGTGATTATTGATACAAATAGTGCCTTCTCCCGCCACGATAGAAAGAAATTATATTTTACATTCCAAAAATCTCCAGATTTTTTCAATAAAATATTGCACACATTTTTGCTTCTCAATGGAGTCAATTTCATATTTAATTCACTGCGTATGATTAATATTTAAATCCACTCACGTGTCATACGTAGCGATTTATTTATTTAAAAAACGTTGCATACTTTTGTGATATGATTCGGTTATGAGCAATTCAAAGTGTAGAGATTTACTCGGTTGTAGAAACTGTAAAAAAGCGGGCAATCGTAGATAACGCATATAATATTTATTTCGAACTTTTTACAGACTTTATTTGAAACCGATAGAACTTTTTTGTTAAAGAACTTTTAATTTTTTAACGACAATTTTCCTGATGTTTGTCAGTTGAATACAATACTCTCGGCATCACAAATTGTAATAGATAATAAGCAACGGTTTTTTAAGCCCATTATATCAGTTAATAAAACATCTTGCTAGAAATATATAAGAGCATGGCAACGACACTTGCGATAAGGTCGACATATACATATATTTTTAACTTCGTGAGCAAGCAAAAAAGTGAATTTACTAATTTAATATCGAACTTCACAGATCAAAGTGCAAGCAGATGTTGCCGTTCTGAAATCCTTGGAAACTATTTCAATTTCTTTTTGAGGACTTTAAAGATTCTATTTCAATATGTATTTCATATAAATTTATATATGGCTATCGCTTCCATTGAACCAAAATTCAATAATAATATCAATTGTCGCAGTATTTACTAAAATCAATTGACTCGTACGATCAATAATCGTCTTTTTTAGTATTTTGAAATATTCTTGTCATATTTAATTTAAGATTAAGTAAATTTTAGAAACATGATCAGAACAATATTCGTTCGAAAGTTCTCAAAAACAATGGTAGTTCTCACAATAATTTCGAATGTTTTTCAGTGCTGTTTATTTCGTCCGGCACTCTTTGTTTAAATTTGGAGCGATTTTGTCCACAATGACGGAATCCCACGCCAAATTTGTTTTGTAACCTGACCGGTTTTAGTATTCTTTTTTTTTTTGCTGCTTCGACTGCCGCAAACTACATAAAATTACAATAGGAAGCTCCCATTCATTCGTCCCCTTGTGGTATTTGTTCCAATTGGAAGGGGTGCAGAGAAGAAGAGAGAATCACAAGGTCAATTTCTTACGTTGAATATTGGTACATTTGTACCTTCTGTGCGGTTTATTTTTCTATTTTATATTTTCTATGCTCCATCTATTGCAGGTACTACGAAAGGATCAAATCATGAAACCAAGTAAGCGGAAACTGCTTGTTAAGCCCAACCTAACCTAAAAATCATAGATGTAATGAATGAGATCAGTATGAAAAAGAAATGGAAACTTGCGTGCCCGTGATGACTTATTCCTGAAATAACACGCTACAACTAATGAAATAGTTTAGTCCCTTCAGGTCTACAGTCATCAATTCAGAAAGTCTAACATGCGACTGATTCCCCAAATTCATCCTGCGTTGCATCTGCATTGAAGGGCAAATACACAGAAAACAAACAAACTTATCTCTTATTCTACCCTAATCGGTTTTGCAAAAATCATGCTACGTAAAATCTATTCGTCTGATATGGTTCAGTAACAGTTTCTACCATGTCTCTCTATTGTCTGTAAATTTAGTAATTTTCACCTCAGATCCATTTTGACCACATCAGCTTCAGATCCTGCAATTGTGTACGTTCAGCCACCTAATTTGCCCCAAATTGCTGATGTGGCCCTCAGTCTGCCATTTTCAAGACAATAGAGGGATACCACAAAGAAAGTCAAAGTCAAACAAAGTCGATCAGTGATGTGCCCCGTGCCCTCCAACACTGATAAAGGTGATGTTTGCATATCTCATTATATCCATTTAGGGACGTTTGATATTCTTGCGGCATGTCAGATGTTGTATTTACCTTCTTTATTGCCATATGTTAATCAGTAAATTAAAGATATTGTTTATTGAGAGACTTGAAAATTCTTCTTAAATTGCGCTTGATATTAGCAAGAAATTCCAGGATTGCATTCAATGGACAACCAAATTTTTGTTTTCTTTTTCTAATGAATTCGAATGAGTAGTACAAGGTGTAGTCCACTTGACTTAATAACACAGAAATGGAACGTTTAGGATGCCAAAAATATTTGCAAGTTAAGGAAAACATTTTTCCATAAACTTTTCCTGTAAAAATTTTTAAATTAAAATTTTGTGTTTAAAAAAATTGATTTTCGTTCTATATTTGCAACGTATTTGTATTGATTTTTCTAATTCCAGGATTATACAATAACAATGTACTTAAATCAATATTGGCGTGATGAACGTTTGGCATTTAATGCTTACGGCCCATATTACGATGACGATGCTGACGATGACGGTGTCAATGATGTTTTAACGTTGTCGGGAGATTTTGCTGAAAAGATTTGGGTGCCAGATACGTTTTTCGCCAATGACAAAAACAGGTGGGGAAAATGAGCTGTTGGTGTTCTATGAATGGATTTACTAAAATAGAATTGGAACGAAATTAATTTACTTTTAATAAATTCTACTATTGAGGTTTCATCAAAAACTAATGACTTTGTGAATTAAATACTGATACAAACAAAATTTAGAATTTTTAGTTTTTTAAACAAAAATATTTCTTTTATATATTAAGTTTTTTACATGATGTTACGGAACGAAACAAACTGGTACGTTTGGGCGGTGATGGCTCGGTAACGTACGGTATGCGTTTTACCACAACTTTAGCCTGCATGATGGATTTGCATTACTATCCACTGGATTCACAAAATTGCACCGTAGAAATTGAAAGTTGTAAGTGGAAGTTTCATAAAAATTAATACCAGGGATATGTTTAATAAATTTCTTGAATATTTACTTTCGTAGACGGCTACACTGTCAGCGATGTGGTCATGTACTGGAAGCCAACACCGGTGCGAGGTGTAGAAGATGCTGAGCTGCCACAATTCACTATAATTGGCTATGAGACCAATGACCGGAAAGAACGCTTAGCCACTGGCGTGTATCAACGTTTATCTCTTTCGTTTAAGCTTCAGCGTAATATTGGCTATTTTATTTTTCAAACATATCTGCCGAGCATTTTAATTGTGATGCTATCTTGGGTTTCATTTTGGATTAATCACGAAGCAACTAGTGCTCGTGTTGCATTAGGTAAGGATTTCAAGTCATTAATTAGAAGGATTCAAGGGAAATCTTAGCAATAACTAATAACCAATTTTGCACTTTCAATTTCTCCTCTCCTCAGGTATCACCACTGTTCTTACTATGACTACCATTAGTACTGGTGTACGGAGTTCCTTACCAAGGATATCATATGTCAAAGCCATAGATATTTATCTGGTCATGTGTTTTGTGTTCGTGTTTGCTGCCCTCTTAGAATATGCAGCTGTCAATTACACCTATTGGGGTAAAAGGGCCAAAAAGAAAGTGAAAAAGGGCAAAGATGGGGATAATAAAAAATCAGGTATACATACATCTAACTATGTACATGAAACAAAGTTTATACAAAGTTATTGCTTGCATATTAATCCAAAGGGAGAACTGACAAATCAGAGACCTGTTCAACTGCCGAAGACATTATTGAATTACAAGATGTGCGCATGAGTCCTATACCATCATTGCGCAAGGGTAATTATAATACAACTTTAAATCAAATGGGTACCGAAACTTTGGACTTGGCTAAATTTCCACCGAGCTTTAGAATTGCCCGTAACTATGGTACCACAAGTCGTTCAAATTTACGCTACAGGGGACAAAGGGGTTCGTTTAAAAAGTTCATGACAATCATTGCGAATAAGTTTAATTTCTTTTGTTTCTTTCGTTTAGGTAATAAGCCCCGTGTCTTGCATGCCTTAAAGAAGGGCGCTTCTGCTATTAAAGCCACCATACCAAAAATCAAGGATGTCAATATTATTGACAAATACTCACGTATGGTATTTCCTGTGAGCTTTTTAGCCTTCAATTTGGGCTATTGGCTTTTTTATATTTTAGAATGATAGCAAATTATGACACTTCACACTTCCAAATAGAGGTCAGCTTTATGAGGTAGTAAACAACAACAATAATAAATTTTGCATAA
Source organism: Germaria angustata (assembly GCA_963681545.1). NCBI lineage: Eukaryota > Metazoa > Arthropoda > Insecta > Diptera > Tachinidae > Germaria > Germaria angustata. Next base: position 35,758,732 of record OY813001.1, read on the forward strand.
AAAAGCCTCACCTCAGTCCACTCCTAAGAAATCTATATAGTGTGTAGTGTTGATGGGATAAAAAGAATTGTCACAGAAAGAAAATATAAATATTTATAATATACAATTGAAACTAAAAATTTGAAATAGAACCTGAAAGACAAAATCAAAGGAATCAAAAATGATCGTTTTAGACCAACTTGAGTTGACGAAATAAATTATTTTCATCAGCTGGTTTTTCTACTTCCTTGAATCTTTTATTTTAATGCAGTTTCCCAGCAAATACAACAATATTAAGGCAACAGGCATCTTGATGTTAGAAATCGATCCAAAAAAATCCTTTTCGAGACTTTTTTTAAACTTATAATCTTTAATTAATTTAATATTTTAGAATTATCCAAAAGTATGCAAAACGATTAAAATCTACTAAAAATAGTTGATTTTTTTGGAAACTATGAGATCGCATTTCTAAAAGATGGCTCAGGATTAATATTTTGTATAAGTTTTATCCAAACGAAATTTTCTTTTCAGTAAATATTATTATTTTGCTCAAAAGCACAGCTTGTAGCTGTGAGATGTGAAAAACTAAATCAAAATTGTATTCCTTTGCACAGTTTGAATTCAAATCGTAATTTGTAGAAAAATACACATAAAAATTTCCTTTTGATTGGATTGGTTCCTTTTAAGGAACCAAGGAGCATAGGGACGTAAAAAAAATGTTAGTTTAAAAAGTTTCTACATAATGATTTTAGTCGCTTCAATTCTAGTCTTTCCTTTGCAAACGAAATTAATAGGGATTTGTAATTCTAAAATAATTTAATATTTTGCAAAATGCCGACAAATTGCTTTAGTTTAGCGACGAATGAAATGTCGGCATATGAAAAGCTAAAGCCACAACAAACAATAGATTTGCAAAATTTCTAATAGTTTCAACGAATAGTTGGGGAGAATATCCCGAATAATAAATTTCAATACTAAATATTTAAGAATTAATTTACGTCTCAAATATCTTATATTTTTTTCAGCCTTTCTTAATAAATTCTTAATAACTAGGAATTCTATAAAATTCTATTGTGCTGAAGAATAACTTTCAATTGCTTTAAATAATTAATTTTCCCCAAAACTTAAAGGTTTTAAAACTAGATCTACAATCCGAGAACTAGTTTCTAAAGCGATCTATAAAAATTACTAAATATCAATAAATTTTTCTAGCATTATATTTGATTCAAATAAATTTTATTCAAAAACAAAATTACAACTATTAGAACGATTTAATGGAAATAAAAAAAAAACTATCAAAAATAACTGCAATATAAAAGTACAAGTAAAAAATTATAAATTTAAAAAAAATCAAACTAGTTTTTAGAGTAAAAAAAATTTTAAATAAAAACCTGTTGAATTTTATCATGAAAAACCGATATTAAGACCAAAACCACAATGTAAGAAAGAAGTAGTCCAGAGTCCTTATTTAGTTTTTAAGTCTTAATTATGTAGATATTTAACACATAACAATCCTTGTGATGTAATGAATAATTAAACTTAATTTTTTTTAACTAATATTAAAAATTATCACTTGTTAGTGGTAGTGTAAGACAAAACATTATTAAATCCCTTAACCAATTCCTTGTGGTGTCAAAGTAAAATTAAAAAAAAAAATACATTTCTGTTACCATCAAATAAATTTAATTAAATCAAAAAATCAGAAACCTGAACCACAACCATAACCATAACAAAAACAACAAGTGTAATCTTTGATTAATGAGAGAAAAAATAAATAAAATTTAATTAAAAAAGTTTAAGGGAATTTTTTTTAAGAAAAGCTAATTTTTAAAATTATGGTAAATACTTATGTACTATTAAAAAAATTCAAAAACTCTAATTGTTTCAACGATTAGTTGGAGAGAATATCCCAACTAATAAATTTCAATATTAAGTGTTTAAAATAAAGATTTTATTTTTAATTTTTGGCTGATTGAATACAATCATTAACGCCCAATTGGTATTTAATTGTATACATGTTGCAAGAAAAATAAAATAGACTCACGTTGAGTATAATTGTTTGTATAAAAGCATTCTAAGTCTACTATGATTATGTATTTTGTTATGATTCATGTATTTGATTCGCATGGCATAAACATCCGAGGTTGAGTGTTTTCAAACTACTTAAACTTCACTGACGATTTGGTTTAGCGATCAATGAAATGTTGGCATATGAAGAGCTAAAGCCACAACAAACAATGCAATTTGGAAAGACTTTAATTATGGTAAATATTTAAAGTTGTCAGTCAGGATATCCAGCTATGCAAAATATACACTAGACACTGTTTATGTAAAGTTTTGTAGCCACCAGGTATTTGTGCTCAGTACAAATGAGGCAAACGCTTCTAGTTTATTTCCGTTAACAAGAAAAATAAAATCAAACATAATAAATTTATAATACACACAAATATATACATGAGGCAACTGCTGTTACTTTGCTTTTTCGAGCGACAGTTGCTACAACGTGAATTCGATGAGTCGTAAAATTATAAATGAAGCACTAGTCAAAGCAGCACATCGTGCCGTAAACGTAATATGGAGTTCTTCCGGAATTTCATTAAATGTACGAGTTTTTCGCATTTTTTTCTGCAAATGTAATCAAATAATAATAATAAATTCTTAGAGAGAGAATTATATAATCATAACGAAAAGTTATTTAATTGATTATTAATCGTAATCACAATTTAACAGGTTAAAAGAAGCTGTAGAATTTTTATGGCAGAGCTGTTTTATGAAAAAAAAATCTGAAATTTAAAGAGATAAAACAATATAAATGTTTTGGCATGGTGTAGTGGTTAAAGTGTGTGCTTATAAAACCAAATACACCGCATTCGTTCCCTGGCAGAGGACAAAAAGTTTTCATTATTACAATGACAAAGGTCATGCAGCCACCAATTCTTTGGGGAAAAAACGTAGGAATCAAAGATTAGCAAGATTCCTTACCACTACACCAAAATACACAGAGGGCATTGTTTCTAGGTAACGACAGATTGCAGACCCATTATCCTAGGACCCGCGACAACAGATCAATCATCTGCTTAGCTGGGAGCACCACTGATTAACGAAAAAGAGTCAAGGCGAAAATAATAATCCGACAATGGACATGCTTTGTGAAGGCAAATGCTCCCAAGAGTGGTAATGGAGAGGGAAAAAACAATATAAACATAATTAAAAATCGTACAAATTCTATGATATGGCTGATTATTTTCAGTCACAATTTCTATAAAATTAATTAATTTAAACACAATATATTGTTTAGATAACATGTTGTTAGTATAAACTATAAATAATATATTTAATGGACCAGAATTGGAATATTTGAAATATCACAAATCTGTTCTGTTCAATTCACAGATGATTTTAAATAGCAAATATATTTGTGGTACGTAATGCAAAAAAGGCTTAAATGTGAAAAAATACATATGTATGGTACATGTACACATAACCAAACACTACCTCAAATTTTCCAACTAAAGGAGCAACATGTTATTTAATTTTTTGAAAAAAAAAACAAATCATATGCATTGATAAAAAAAGAACAACAATAAACCTCAGACTGCTTATTTCTCTCTCTCTCTCTCTTGCTGCAAATCCCTTTATGCATCCCATAAAGCTCACTGTCAAAATGCCCATGAATTTCACTGTGGAAAAAAAGCTTTCTTAGTACAAACTATACTATACTGACCCTTCCTAAAAAAATTATTATAGAGTCATATTTATCTAAAACTGACATTGTTTAACAAACATGTCCATATTGTAACTGTTATACTCATACATAGACTCGTACATATACATACGACTACATACATACATATTTGAGCACACAGATAACCACTTTTACATTTTCTAAATTCTCGGCAAATTCTCTTCTTTATAAATTTAGTTACAAACGAAATATGAAAGGAAAGCCACATCCAACCTTTTATAATATTCAACAATGCGTAGGCGTCCTGTCATGAACGAACAAATAAAAGAAAAGAGAAAAAAACTAATGGTAGAGGGAAGAGAACAAAAATAAATTTGACTATGAAAAAACAATTTCGATAAGTTTTATATTTATAGAAAAAGCCAACATTCCCTTCTTTTATAAAAGCACAACAACCCACAGGTTATTCTATCCGAAGAAAAACTAATAATTCAATGCCGAAAATTTAATTTGGGATAAATAATATATTTTTAATTTATTTGTTTTGAAGATGGAGATTTAAATTATATTTCGCGAATTTCTATAGCAAGAAGTTGTTTAGATACTCTAATGACTTTTTTGGACCTGGAAAAAAACGTAAAAAAAATTTAATTACTTGAAGAATGTGTCACGTTCTTTGCAAAGATATTAAGTTCCTTGCATAATCAAGTATTCTTCAAAATCGTTTTTCTTTCACTGAAAGACCCCTTATTTAATAACAGGAATGCGTTCTTAATACTTTAAGATCAATATGTTAATGTATCGAACCTTCAAATTACCGACTGACCGGAGCACATGAAGTAACTCGGGGTATCGTGAAATAGGCGGGTAATTTGGGAAACCTTCTATTTCGCAAACTAGATGTTATTTTCGAAATCTCTCTGTATATAAATATAGTTTATACAAAAAGAATAACATGACCCATTTCGTTATGAATATGGCCTACAAGCCAAAACACGTGTTGTCGACTTTTTTGTTCACATATTTAAGCAGTTATTTTGTTCCAAAAACCAGGATTTTATGCATTTCTTTATTGGATATTACAAGCTTTAATTACATGGTATGCTGATTCAAGATATTTTTTCTATATATAACATTTATTTTAAAAAAGATTACCAGTCGGCTAATGTGGTATACCTGAAAGCGGGTATTGTACGACCCTAATGCTGGTGCTGGCCTGTTGGTCCCAAGCTCGGAGAAAGGAGAAGAGTTCTAGGCAACGGGGCAATACCTATTCTGAGCAAAATGAAATAAATGAGTCGAAACCTAATAAAAGCATTAAAACGATACAACTAATAAGAAATAGACTAGATGATACCGAAAAACACAATGACTATCAAACAATGACAAGATTTGGATCATGGAAAGTAACGACGCTATCGGAAACAATGCATTTGATGCAAGTGTGAAATGAAATGGACAGATGGCGGTGTGACTTCCTGGGAAACATTATGGCCACAATTTTAACCTAAGTTATTCTACTTGTAGGCATAGGAATTTGTACCCACATCCCACATCATGTTGTTGAAAGATGCAAAGCTCGAAAGGACCTATATCTACTTTTAAAAAAATTTTGCTCCAAGTAAAGTAAATTGATTTTTATATATATATATATATATATATATATATATATATATATATATATATATATATATATATATATATATATATATATATATATATATATATTGTTATGACACTGTTCCTTCAAATTTAAAATCACATCAACGATGTAATAAAAGCGCCAAATGAATTCATTTTATGTGAAATACAAAACCATAAAACACACTCTCAAAGCCGCGAATCGAAATCCAGCAAAGGACCCTCGATATTCTTTTTTTCATTCCTACAGTACTCAGAAGATGACTTCTACTTACACATATGTACTGTGCTGTAGAAAAATAGCTTATGGGAGAAGGGATAGAAGAAATGGTGTTCGCAGACAATCGACTTGAACATTTCCATGCCTGCAACAGCAGAAAAAATATCCGCTGGGAGTTTATCCTACAGACAACCCGTTCGACTAAGAAACAAAGTTTTATCTGTACAGTATATTATGATTTGCTGGCACATCTACCCCGAGCGGATGCTTTCTTATTGGATAACGCGTCGTTCCTAAATAAGACTAGGGAACAAGTTCTCTGATTTCATAAAAGCACGATAAAGTAATGAAGCACACCTCATATTGCTCCGATACTCCGGTAAGTCAATAGTGATGCCTAAACCACTGTCTTCGATGTGCTTCTTCGCCCTCGCTTATAATCGGTCCTGTAGCTTTAAAATAGAATTTGAAGTACCGGCCTATACATGAGATATTAGTAAGGTCGAAGTATTCCTTACGCACTCTTAAAAACCTGAGGCACTTCTTTGGCTCCGTTTATCGTACATCATTCTGAATTTTCATGCCAAGCACCTGTAATTAGAAATGGACAGGATGTTCATTCACACTTTTATGCTTAAGCATTGTGTGTCTTGCAAGCATTAATACTAAACCGATTCATGTGATTCCATTAAGCAATTGTTGCAAGATCATGATTAAGTGATTAATTCTTATTTCGCCTCATTACCGCAATAACCAATAGGCTAGTCCTATGGTCGATTAAACAGTAATGGCTAATGCTGCTGCCGTCTGCCAACGAGTAGATACGATTAGAAGTTTGATATAGAAGATCATTAAGACAAATAAGGAATAGAGTAGGATAAAGAACGCAATCTTGGTGTACCCTTGTATTTGTCTTGAACTCGTCTGATGACATTGCATCTATAATAAATCGTATAGAGGATACTTGATATAAGCCGAGAAAAGTCAAAGCCGAGATTAATCATTACCGCCACCAAGGGCAATGTTTTGCCAGAAATGCTCCATGCCTCACTTGGTCAAGCGCCTTAGAAATATCTTAAACCACTAAATTACTAGTACTTGCTCGAAAATTCTGAATACCACTCTACTGGCGGTTGTTGGATAAGCTGGTCGACTTAAATGGGAGGTAACAATAACCTTTATCACTTTGAAAAGTGCTGAACTGACCAAAAACTTTTAATTCATACTTGTTCTGAATCTATGGATGTAGTAAACTAATGTCATTTTATCGATAAAATTTCTATAAAATGCACGAAATTTTTTTAGTGTTTCCATAGAAACTTTACAGATGAGTAGAACGTTTAGATTGTGTGAAAAGGCATGAGCTGTCTAGAATTATATAAATAAAAAATTTCACAAAAGCATTCCCTGATTTATTTGCACAAAAAGTCTGGTTTACAAATAAAATTGTGCACTAGATAGCAATCGCTCACACTTTGATGTTCAGTCGAGATGTCCCAACTGTTGTGATGTGGGTGGAGCATTTAATTTCTATAGATTTTTCAAAGAATTCTATTTGCGTCTTCCACCTTTGCTATAATTATTATTATCGCTAAAACTTCTGCACCACATCCAAAGACGACTATTTCACAGGAAAATTATTGATACTCGTTTTAAAATTATTCCAGAATGAGTGCCATCACAGGATGTGTAAGTTCTACACGTATTATTATTTATTTCTTAGTATTTCTATTTGTACCCACAAAAAAATATCTCTAAAATAAACCTTTTGTTTTTGGAAGAAAAAAAATTATGTAAATAATTTAATGACTAAAGAATAATGATATTCCTAAGCTGCTGCTGTTGAGTATGTGACAAGAGATGTTTGCATTTGAATAGTTTTCACAAGCCTTTTCACTTTTCTAAATTAACATGTCAATTGTGTGCATTAGAATTAATGTAGAAATTTCTATTATTATGACATAAATTGCATTGTGCCTAAACATATTTATATGCATGAGTGTATGTATATGCATAAGCAACATTATGCATTAAATTTATTGCTAAGCTAAAAATAGTTTCTAATTTAATATTACAATTTGAGATGGGAAAGATGTCTAGGGTATGAACAGGGGCTGCCAGTGTTTTATTTATATTTATATTCATATATAATTCATAATAAACCAACAGGGTATGGGATATTTTACCAATAAATACAAGTTTCTTACGTCAAGTGAAAGGGAAATCGGTAGCCCTTCATACACACATTATCAATTGCGACCATAACGCAAAACAATTCAATACGTTTTGAATATTTACAACACAATTTTTGCTCTTTATAATTAAGTATGTGGTAAAATCGTAGTTAGTGAAAACAAATTTAAGTTATTCTTAAGTAACGACATTTTTATTGCTGTCAAAACATCCGTCAGTGCATTTTCTCGATTGTCTAAAAACTCAAATTTATAAAATCTTTTTTTTTTTAATTTATGTTAAAACTGAATTTTTATTAAATTTTTAAACGAAACTATTACTCTCACATAAGAAAACTTAAATTGTGATTATTGGCAAAATATTATCATTTAAAAATTTATATTTCTAGTATTGAATGGTTTATTTGTTTAATAATATGAAATTATTTCTTAAAAATTAAAAGATTATTTGCTTCTCCAAAGTTATTTTGTAATTCACTTAAAGCCATAAAAAATTTAATTTTGCAATGACAAGCCCTCTGTAAAATAATTAGGAAATCGTTAAAATTGCATTTTTTTCTACATCAAAATCTCTATATTTTCATGACTCCTGAGGAATCTATTTTAACGGCATATCTATGAAGACTATACCGCTCACAGTAACTCTCTCAATTTAACATGCTCATATGGCTGAGATGGTAAGCGAGTTGACTTTTCTCATGCTGGAGCTCAATTTCATAAAACAAAAATATCAAGAAAAAAGGAAATTATGTCAATAAAAATTATAAAATTTATGATAAGTATAATTTTTATATAAAGTACGATGTAAAATATACTGTTGCCCAAATAAAAATTGGGGTACTATCGAAAATATCGAAAGATTCCATGGAATCTTGTACATGACATTAGATTTAATGAATGGTATTCCAAAGAGAGGACATCCTGCAATAACATATCATAGTAAAATCTCTGCAAGAGATGTGAAATTCTACTACTTCCGTATCACAAGTTGTGGATCTTATTACTACTTCAGAAATTTTCTTTTTAAAGGAATAGTTTTATCAATGTTTCCTTAAAAAAAAATAAATAAATAAAAGTACAAACTCTTTCAAAGAGAAAAATAAAATTAAGTGATCTTTAATAAACGCAAATTTCTTAGGAAAGAGGACCATATCCTGTGAGGTAGTTAAATTTTTTTAAATAAGAGGTATTAATAGAAATTTTTTATAAATTTATTAATAATATTTTATATTTAAAAAAAACGCTAATAGTCAGCAAAGACAAAAATTTTTTAGTTAATATATTAATATTTCAGCAAAAGCATTTATTATTCTATTAACTTAATTTCTTCTTTTATTATCACAAAAAATTGATTCTTTTATTAGTAATAAATAAATAAATATAAATATTTTACTGTAAACTACCCACTATTTAATTGATCATTTAAAATTCATTTAAAAAAATTTTTTCATTAAATTTAAATTTTTCGTTCTTTAAATATTTCTTTGTATGATATTTAAAAAATATATTTATTTGTTATAATTTTTTATTATATTTCATTTGTACGCCTCAGTTATCTTAAATATATCATGGAATTTGCTAAAATAATTCATTTTATTCCGTAAATTTTTAAAATATTGTTTTCTTTTTGGTAATAAATATATCCTTGAACAGTTTCTATGTAAACCAATATTCTAAGCAGAAAACTTTTCCAATATTTTTATAAAATTTTTAAATTTTGCAAATTAAGACAAGACACATACATGGCTGGTAACTCTAGCAACATAAAGTTTTAAATGAGAAAATTATCACAAGACACACAGTCAGTCATTCAGTCATTCAGCGAGTCACTTCACTAAATTACAATCGTAACTGCTACTTTCATAAGCCGATAGGGCCAATCGTCTAGAAAATTTTTATGGAAAAGTGCACTCAGATTATGAAAGATTTGTATATAAAATTGGTTTACAAATACCAATCTCCATCTCTAAGCTTTAACATTGAAAAGCTCTCTTACACACTTTCATTGTATGGCACTTATACGGGCCAGCATCAACAGCACACGAGAGAAAAATGTGATTAAAGATGAGTTGGAACAAGAGTGTAATCGTACTCGTATGTATAAAAGTTACAGCATCTGTGTCTGGAAAATTTTCGCAAAGAATCAATTGTTATCTGTGAGTTACTAAAGAAAGTCATATTTTAAGAAATATATAAATGTTATTAGAGAAAAGAAAAAATTTTGCAAAATAAGTAATAACCATAAATATGGAATTAAACAATATACAACCAAATAAATAATTTAAAAAATTTAAATATAAAATACCGCAGCAAAAAATAATAATTAATTATATGGAAATTTTTTGCAAAGTTTAAAAAAAAATCTAAAACTAAGAAATTATAACAGCTGCTCCTACTCCTCAATATTTTTTTCACATTTAAAAATTGTTATTTAAAGCAATTAAAGTGTATAAAACTAATAACAAATAGAAATGTTATAAAAAAATGCTACGCATTTATTATTAAAAGTGCAGTTTTTTTTAGAAATTCTTTCCTGCAAAAAATTTATTTTTAATTGAACAGAAAATTATATATAGAATAATGTGAACTGCTAAAAAGAAAGCTATCAAAAAAAGTATAAAGAAAAAGCACACGCCCTTAGTGTGTACAGGATATCAAAAAACAACAACAACAACAACATAAACACCAGCAACAACAAAAATAACCTTTCTTGCTTACAAGCACAATCGTTATTTGTGTGTATGAGTAATTTAAACATACAAACACATTAAATAAACACACATACATACATGCATTTGCAAGCACGCAACTCGCTCGTATCTTCATTTATATAAATGTACAGTGCTGGGCATGCGTTTAAGATCATCTACAATTTTTTGTTGTAGTTTTCTTATTTTCATTCCGGATTTTATTTGAAAAGGCGTTTAACACTTTTCAAATTATTGCAAAGGTTTTCCTTTGGGCTTTCATGTGGATAGATGGGAGCGAGACTACTTTTGAAGTAGATCAACAACAAAGAAACTGTGTAAAAAGTTTTTCTTAAAATTTAATATCATTGAAAATCGAAAAGTTTTCATGAATTGGGAACAATTTCAATAGCTCTTTTATTTGCAAAACATCAGAAATTTCTGAGAAAAATTTATATTTTCTTCAGAATTTTCTTCGAATTTTTGTTAAATTTTTACGATTCTGTCGGGGTTTTTAGTATATAATTAACATCGAATATGAAAGAATGTTTTGGCTTAAGAAAATAAGTGTTAGTAATTCAGTTTAATCGAGAAATTACAAGTCATTATTTCAGAAATCATAAATAAGGAGTTTTTAGCGATATCGTTTCAAAAACAAAGTAAAAAAATAGGATATTCGAAACGTAGTATATATATATGTATATATATATATATATATATATATATATATATATATATATATATATATATATATATATATATATATATGTATATATGTATATATATGTATATATATATATATATATATATATATATATATATATATATATATATATACATATATATATATGTATATATATGTATATATATGTATATATATATATATATATATATATATATATATATATATATATATATATGTATATATATATATATATATATATATATATATATATATATATACGAATATATTGTCGTTGAAATATCCATTGCTTTCGCCACTGTCTTCGATTAAAAAATTGGAAATTACGATAATCCGGCTGTGAAACAAGCTATTTTCGGTTCATAGATCTTATTATATGTAAGGAAGTGTATAGCGAAATCAAGTCACACAATTTTTAATGCAGCATATCCAGTGTGGCATTCCTTGTGAGTCTTGCAGTAACATCATATTCGAGTAACATTTCATTGGTTTGGGACCAAGAGGGATTGTTAATTATTGAAATAGCTTGAACAAGGCAATTCGCATTAAATGTAAACATCTTATGAGCCACAAGTTCATCTAGTTGCCAACCATGAATAGTAACCAAAAATGTCAATTTCCCTTAAAAAAAAAAAACTCTGACATTGATTTATGCAATTGGATACTTTGAAGGTACAGATTAAATTTTTGATGCCAAATTCTCAAATATAAAATGTGCAAGGCATCTATCTTTAGATAACAGCGATAGTAGAGCCATCTCATGTTATTCTTCCCAATTTCCCAGCCATTCATGTCTATTACATAATGTATACACAAATTGAATAAGTCCTCCTTTCTAGTCCGCTACATTTTGGTTCCCCTTCTTCAAATTTTATGCTTCTTCGTTAGAGAAAAATTCGCCCAAGGAAATTTTACATTTAAAGCACAAGTTAAAACTATTTTTAAGTTAAAAACCAAATCAAGCAAATATATATTTGTTGCTCCTAAAAGTATGCAGAAAATTTTATTGTCTCTTTGTTAGCGTTTCCCCTTTATTTATAAAAAGTAACGTTTTGATAATGAATTTATAAATAAAAATTTATTCATCGCTGTAATTTTGAAAAAAATAGTTTTATCTTTCCCTACACCAACAAGCACCTGTATCCATTTCACTAAAACTAGATTGCTATGAAATTTAAATTGGTTTATTTAAATAAGTAAAGAAAAAGTTTAACTCTCATGCCATAAGGCCTATACTTATGCCTGCTATCATCCAGCTCTGTCCTACGGCTGGGCAATTATATAGAAAAATTTTCTATACCATGAATTGTCTTCAACCATTTTCATTTAATAGCTCCGTTTCAGGTGGAGCACTTGCAATTGCTAAGCTTGGACAATCTTATTGTTTCCTTATGGCGAAACAGACCTTTTTACTCTACATGAACTAAGCTTTCATACAACACGGATACTATTTAATAAACGCAATTACTTTAATAGTTCCACTCAAACTTCAAACACTATTGAAGGGTTACGTTTTATGGAAGTCAAACATTTAATTTAAAATATATAATTAATTAATAATAATTATTTAAATATTTATTTAAGATATATAAAACATGCACTGCAATAATAATAATAATAATAATAATAATAATAATAATATTAATACTAATATTAATATTAAAAACAATAATAAGAAATCAAATCTAATACAGTGGACTTAAATTTTTCTCAATCACTATAAAAAAATATAAAACCAATTCACCAACACCTTCTTATTTTTACAGATTTATCTCTTAAATTCACTTTATTGTAAATTATAATCCAAGGAATTACAGAACACACATACAGATAAAGAGAAGCAAATAAAATCAACAAAAAAAGTGGACAGGAATCAGACCTCAAAGAAATTATTTGGAGTTCTAAACGTTCAAAATATAAAAATAATATAAAAATATAATAATATGTTTACATTTAATAAAGAAACTAAAAAACATTAAAAATGACACAACGCGGTTACAAAAGAAGGCGTAAGGGGTAAATGCCGACTCCGAAAAATTAAGAAATTTCATAAAATCGGCAAGACCCTGAAAATAAAACATTTAAAGTTCTATAGAAAATCATATATGATAAAGTTTTAAAAATATAAATATAAAAATAAATTAAAAATATTAATAAATAAATCCTTTTTCTTATATAAATAACGACAAATAAATAAGACGCATTTTCTAACTCGGTGACATTGTATAATTGAATAAAAATTCTTCCACATCAAAAACGAAACGAGAAACAAAAAGATTCTAAAATCAACCAACTCAAAAAAATACATCCAACCACCACAAAACGAAATTAAAAAGGAAAGAAAAGAAGACGACAACGATTACACCAACATATAGACCAAACAACCAAAACAAATACTACGAAAGCCGCAATAATAACAACAACAACAAATAACAGACAAGCAGAGCATCACAATATCGAAACATGCTCAAGGATATTTATGGAAAAAGATAAAGAAAATAACAATAACGAAAACGAAAAATAAAAATAAACCAAATAATTTAATAAAATTATTTTATTTTAATATTCTCAAAAAACTCCCACACGTCTGTATACGCAGTCGCTCCAGTAACAGAATTCTCATACATACGAGTACATTCTGGCTGGTGCAGCCAGCAGATTGAAGTTGTATAGAGATAAAAAGCAACAGCAGCAAAATCATAATCTATTTGCCACATAATTAAAATCAAACTGAAATTGGTTTTTAAAAATCGATCTCTCAAGTTGATATAACAAAATACATGCTTACGAATTGGTTGGTGAATTGTTTGTACAAGAGGAAACCGCGGCGTTACAAAAACGTCCCGGTCATAGACAAAATTCAAAAGCCTATTTAAGCTTGCTAAAGGATAATGTTTAAGACATTTGTTTTTGTCTTGTTTGTTCGTTTAGGTAAGTCATTTTTTTCATATATTCGTACTGTTAAATTTCAATACAAGAAAATGAAAATTTTCTTTAGTTATTTCCCATTTAAGCGAGATTTTCGTTCAAACGGACGTCGGATAAAAGACAACCACTACGTTTAAACGAACTCAGAGCTTTGAAAATTGTTTTTTTTAAATACTTAATATGGAAATTCATTATTTGGGATATTCTCACGTTGAATAAATTGCTTGTTGTGTTGGTTTGTATAGAAACATTCTAAACCTACTATGATTATGTATTTGTTGTAATTCATATGCAATATGGAAATTCTCATATTGTATTTGATTTATGTGGCATAAACATCCGAGGTTGAATGTTTTCAAACTGCTTAAACTTCACTGACGATTTGGTTTTAGCAACCAATGAAATGATGGCATATGAAGAGCTAAAGCCACAACAAACTTTTGATGGTTTTTTTTTTAATAGAGTTTTTCGGATTTTGAAGAAAGATTTATTGTACGAAATTTTATTTTTATCGGTTGCATATGATGCGATAAAATGATCCGTCACGGTAAGATATTTCGTCAGACGTAAAAAAATACATTTTGCTTTTAAGCGATCTTTGTTTCATATAAACTTGCGCTCTTACAAGCCAAACGTGTTTCATTTAAATGGTTTTTCGTCTGACCCAATATACTTTTAAGCGAAATAAAGCGATTTAAAACAGTTGAAAATTTTTATTTCCTATAAGCAATTATTTCTATTAAACGAGTTTTTTATCCGAACTGTAGGGATTAATTTTTTTTTTAACCTCATCAGTAGTATAGAAGTTCTTGCATGATTAATCCCACTGTGCAGAGTCTCTGCATGGAATCGTTTAAATTTAATAAAATTGTATGTCCATAATATTTAAATATGACTTGTTCAAAAGTGACGTGCTCTGGAGGTTTAATTTCTTTCCAAGCAATAATGTGTTATAAAACATAATGGCGGCAAATTACAATAAAAAAATTATGACCGAAATTAAGAGATTCACTTCGTCAAAATAATGGTTCGCCAAGCGCCACATTATAATTTAATTACATGTTCCACGGTCCCATTTAAGCCCTTTATCAGGAGAAATAACGTTTCCTGAAAAAAGTTTCTTTTCGTGATTTTGTAACGCCAAATATATATACATACATTTATATCGTTTCCTTACTGCAACATTGTCTTATCTCAATAAATAAAATAAACAAATTTTGTTGCTGAGAAAAAAGCATTCTTTAATATCCTCTTCCAATGTAGAAACAATAATAAAATTATATCTGAATCCAAGCCAAATTTGTTGATACGTAAGCCAATATTTTAAAAACTTTAATCGCATTTTGCCAAGTATTCTCTGAATAAGATATGACTATATTCCATTAAAGGAACGATATCATCACCACTTTAAAAAAATGTAAAGCAATGATTTCACCAACCTTTATACCCTTGACTTAAGGACTTCTACTTCATTCATATTATTAACTTTCCCCGATTTTCTTCCAATCGTACAGATAAATTTCTTGACAGCAACTCTTTCGCAAATATTTTCTGTACTTTAGTTTTATTTTTTTCGATTTTACAATCTTCGGATCTCGGCGACTTATTTTGATGTTGTCTATTATTCTAATTATTAGCTGCTTTTGAAATATTTCAATGTTATTTGGAATACTATTAAAATTTTTTATATTATTTTACATATTATTAAGAATCTTTCTTCGTTTAGGAAAAACTAAAACGCAGTTTGTCAGAAACCATTTTTTGTCACAATAAAGTTTGTAAAAGTAATAGAAGAATTATATCTACCACATGCCCACTTCTCTGTTTATATCTTTTTGAGTAAAAATATCATAAACAGAGACACCGACAAATATTCATAAGAACCAAAACAAGAAGTTGATTAGCGTAATCAATCCAGAAGTCCATCCTTTCAAAAAGAAGCAAATGTCCATTTTGTTTAAAAGATAATGTTCTAAGTGAACAAATATAAAAGAAATATAAGCAGTTGATAACATGCTACTATTTTCAAAAGGATTGAGGAAATTAAGTATTTTTTGGTGTTCGGCCCACACATTGACTCATCCATAAAATGATTTTGCAGTTTTCAAAATCTAGAATACATGAGTATTTTTGGTAAGACATATCAAACATATACACCATGTGAAGCGATTTTTTATGCTATTCAAAAAATATTTTTTATTCATCAATGTTTAAGTCAAAGTAGTAACTCCATTAATAATATACTAATTCCAAAACTTTTTCCAATTCTCAAACCCCTTCCGATAAGTATCTTTTAGCAAACCATTGAATCCCTTTCTGTGTTGCAGCATTCATCACGTCAATTTTTCTTTCATAAATTCCTTCAGTTTTAAGAATTATATTGCTGATATATAATTATGACCGATGGTTTTTCTGGTTAAGAAGAATAAATTTTGAAACGAATTTTGTAGCACTCTTCTCATGACCAAAACGAACAAATGATACAGGCTAAGAGAAATATTGAAGTCATCAGTGACTTCTATAAAGGGTCATTCGATATATTCATATTTTCAACATTTTCATTAGTTGTTGGCGTATTGTCGCCTCCAAAGCGAAGCTTATCATTGGGGAAGCTTATGCCAACTATAAGAACATTTTTTTACTCAGAGTAGCTTTATATTGTTAATTTTTTCGAAAACATCAAATCATCAAGCAAATCAAACACTTATAACTTTTGTGCATGTAATGAAAAAAACATAGAATGCAATATAATTAGAAATGTGGATATACGTTTGGAACAAAAGTAACATTTGAACATTAAAAAAGTCAACTGGCAGACCTGATTATCTTTTTGATAAAATTCAGTTTGGTAGAACTGGAAGATGGCGGAGATTAATAATTCCGATACATTGTCTCACCGCCTCAGAGAATCATTTTTTGATCAACGCGATTCGTCTCTGGAACCAATTACCACATACCCTACAAACAACCGGAAAAGCAATACAATTTAAAAAACCACTGCATTTGCTATTTAATTAACTAATTCTTAATTTTAATTTGTTATATTAATTTTAATATATTTTTAGTTTGCCATATAATTGTTATTTGACCAAAATAAATCATTTATTCACTTGTAAATTATATGCTTCAATCTTATTGAGCAGGTCACATATAAATAAATAATTAAATAAATTTTTTAAATTAAATAATATTTGAGTAGCTGTACTCAAATATTAGAAATAAAAAACTTTAATAATATATTAGTAAAATATTTTATGGGAAGTATCTAATACAAATCCTTTGATCTTTGAACGTAAGGATAAACAATATGTACATAAATACATAAATACAGACTTTATTTATTTTTATTTTGCTGTATTTCACATTGCCATGTTTCTTCTTCTGCCAAGGACAAAGGGATTGTATAAGGAAACAAATTAAGCAACAAAAACAAATTTCTCCATTTTTTGGTTTCTATTATAGAGTTACACACATACATACATGAAAAATTTTACACATTTACATTTTGTTCTTTTTTATAACATAATGCACAATAACGTATTTACCCACTCGCACACAAATATAAGTTTCAAATACATTTCTTTCAACACATCGATATGTTAAAAACTGGCACTTTGTTGTTAGTCTTTTTATGCAAAACAAACGAATTCGCTTTCAATCGCCCTGCATCGTTTTACAAAAGACGAGCAAACCTCAATTAATTGATAAACAAAAAAATACAAGCGCTTATGTATGTGTGTGCGTATAAATATTGGAATTTACAGAGGCAGAGACTCGCTGAGCATAATAAAAAAACAAAGAAGACTCTTTTGTTTCCTTCATTGATGCATATATATTGTAATTTTTTACTACATTGAGGTGAATTTCCTAGCCAATTGGATTGTCTATAACAATTGTTTTCCATGTATGAACGTATGAATATAAATATGTATGCGTACATATACGTATGTATGTATGTATACATAACTACAACCCCGGTAATATTTCATGTGTGACTTACTATGACTTACTAATCAATTATTCATGGTTATTTGGAAGCAAAGCCAAATAAAACCCCTCTTGTAAATAATTAATACTCAATTAATGAAACTCAAAGTGACAAACGTTTTCCTTGGAAATAAATACACAAACTCTCCTTGAAAGTTTTTTTTAACAATTATTAAAAATCTTTATCGGTACTTTGAGTTTGTAGGAAAAATTCATACAAGTAATATTAGATTAATGCATAAAAATTAATGTATAAAAATTCTAGGACTACCAAAGTCTTTTAGAATATGATAACGAAAGTTTGACTTCTGAACATTTAATTATAGATGTGAAATTAAAATAACTTTTTAAATATCATTTAGATTAAATGACACAAGTTAACAAAGTTGTTTTTATGTAATTTCAATCCTAGAATTTGAACCCGGACTCTGGTTTTTCATGTTGGTTCTAGTTTTTGAGTTATATAGTTATTTCTATAAAAAGAAACAGTTGCTGGAAAAGTCTTACCAAAACCAGAGAACGGTTTGTTCTATTCAATTAAATAAGAAACCCAATTTTTTTTTAAGTATATTGACGTTAAACCGTGAAAATATTTGTTTTTCAATATGTTCAATAGTTTTAGAGATATCGTGTAATTTTTTTATTTTTTTTTTTTTTTAATTTCTGATTCTCAAAAATTTACATACAACAAAATAACAACAAGAATTCTGTTTTTCCATAAGCGTAGAGAATAATATGTGCAAAATAATAAGAGATAATTTTCATTAAAGTAGATCATAAAATATTCATCTTATTCGCAATTATGTGACGGTATACTGTACTGACGATATGCAAGCAGCAGCAGTAGCACATGTGCATTTTATGGTATGAATTTTTGATAACACAACAATCACACATTGCAGGAATGCAGGTGGATAAAGCGTAGGTAATGGTAAAGAATTGGGAATATTCCAAAAATTGCTTATTTATTTCCTGCCACGGAAAAATGAACTTGCACTTGTGGACCAGCGTAATTAAATAGATATTCTAGTAAATCATCAAGACGTATGATTAATATTTGATACAAATAAAACACTCATACGCCTCTCGACTAGCAAGTAGTATTTAAACAAAAAGGTGTTTTTTGTTGTGAGGTAAACTGCTTATATGCCTGCATCTCATCGTAGCTAAACCAAATCATTAAAATACTTCAAACATTGTGATTGAAAAGTGTCAAAATCTCGAATACTTATAAAAACTTTCAAGTTTTGAATGAGAATTTCGAAAATTCAATCATTATATTATTTAAAAATTACAAAAACATGTATAACCATTGAACATGATGGCAGGCATATAGACAGTTTAACTTACTTTAGCTAACACATCTTTAAACCATTCATTGAAAGAATGAATGTCTTGAATAATTTTAATGATAATTATGAAAAATTTGTATTTTATAATTAGGAAATTGATTATTTAAATATGTATTCACAAAAGTATACCCACAACTTCATCCGCTACCGGAAATTAAACTTTCTTAAGATATAAATAAAGCGTTTTTAGTGCATATATGTACATATTCTGTGGACAATGCTTGTTATGGTACTTTAGATCAGCCGATATAAATATGAACAAACGAAAAGCAAAGAGATCCCAAATGATCCACTGTCACTTTCACCCCTTGATCACAAATGAAATTTGCAAATTCCTACTTTAGGAGTAGCTGCAGAAATGTAAATGGCAAGTTTTTTAAAGATAATTGGGAATCGAAATATCACCAAATTTATTCTCTGCCGCCACTGTATGACAAAAATAATTTTATCACTTATGTACATTTCTAAAAGGCCTATTCCGATTCGAAGCAGCTTCGACGAGTAAGCAGCAACTGATTTCAAGTCACTGAAAAAATACCGCAGTAGCAATGGACCTCACCTACAGATCTACACTAGTGAAAGAAGTTTCTACCAGTTCACACACATACAAATAAAATAAAAATTCTGAAAAATCTTCCAGATTGAGGTCCGAAAAATATGTCCGTAACAACACGTGATATTTTTTTTATATGATCATATACCGAAATGGATTAAATCACATCCTTTACGGAAAAATAATATTTAATAAAATCTATTCACCCGCTTATTTATAACTGAGCAGCAAACATGAAAGTATAAAAACTATGGCTATAGTCTATAATTAGTCCACCAGAATCCTTTACCATGATTGAATATAGCCAGGCTATGAACTATTCGTATATCAAATTTCAATTAAATGCATTCAGCTGGCTTGAAACTGATCGACAAACGTTCACAAAATATAAGTATTTCATAAGGCATTTGCTCAGTAACTCAAAAGTTGTAATTTTTGAGATATTGCCCTCTACATTATTTTGTGAGGTCCAAGTGAACCTTTTTGCTATAGACCTGTAGAACTCATAGCTTGCGATAATGGTAATTAAAATATATTTAGGAAAAAGTAAAGATGATTTAGAATCTCTATCGTAGAGCAACTGGGTGTTCTACTGTGTCATGTCATATGTAAGAATTTTGATTGCCAGTATGGCCACCGCTTCACATTGCTAAAGACACATATACATAGAGGTCCAACATAATTTGTATGACAGTTTAAAATAAGATAAACTTTTTTCAATAATTAATCTGAAATGCGTAAATATGGAGTTCGAATGCATATTCTAATCAAAATAGTATTAGTTTTATAAGGTGGTCATACCATGACAACAACTACAATAGTGAAAAAGTGTACAAGAAATTTCCAAAATTTTTGTAAATCTAAACGTAGTGTACTTAAGATGTGTACGCCAATATACCCACCAAATGGATTCCTGCAGGCAACAATTTATTGACTTGCATGCCGACTGATTTTGCTGGTGTAGCTTTTGCCGCAAACTGGCGACCCTATAGAAAAGCGAACACAATTTCTTAAATTAAAGCGTTAATTTGATCAAATAAATTTTTCACTTTTTTTAAGAAAATAATATTAATTTTTAAGCCTAATTCTTTATTGCTGGAAGAATGTGAAATAATTTTAAATTTAAGATTGCTTCACGTAGACATTTATCAACCACTTTCTATAAAAAATTTTCCATCTTGATTTTACATCTAGTATTTCTTTTTTCTAAGGAGTAGAAAGGATTGAAATGTCTTTTATCCTCTTCACAACTAACAACTGGAAGACATTTATTAAATATTTATTTATAGGAGAGTGTTCAATATACATATTTTAAAGTTCTCACTCTCTCACTTACAATTCGGGTAACTTTAATAAATTCCGGTAAAATAAAATTCATTAATGTTCACGAATGTTTTATACGAACCATTCGTGGCATTCGTGCGCGCATATTTTTGTTCATGCGCATTTTAAGTCTTCAATATGAATGAGATTTGTATGTAAATGTTGTTGTTTTCGATTGTGAAACTCTAGTGTTTTGGAGCAGCATCCGATAAACACATATACAGTGGGAATGTATGGGCAAGAGCTGCCTGGCTGGCTGGCTGGCTGGCTGACAGCCTCAATGTAGAAAAAATTTATGTAATTCTCATAGTATTATTGTTGGAACTTTAAGACAATTGACTAAAATAAAACGTTTGCAAAGTTTTCGTAAATTTATATTGCCTGTATGTGAGTCTATAAGAATGTGGGTGTGTATAAGTGAGAAAAAGCTTAATTGGCATTCATTCATTAAAATATAGAATATAAGGTTAGGTCTGAGATTCTCTACTCAAAACGTATGATGCGTGAAAAGGACACTGTGAAAACTTAAAGCTTTCCATTTGCAGGAAATGAGAATAGGTAGAAGAGTAAAAGCAAAGATATTTTTATCTACAATTTATTTTGTGTGTAAAATGAATCTTGTACTTTTTGATTTTTGATTATTTTTCAGGGATTTGTTTTTCTTAAGTAACTTTCATGGAGCTCTGATTGCTTACTCGTTTTGTATTTGTTTTTGCAAAAATGTAATTACCAACCCACATACTGTTGGCTTTTATGTAGTAAAATATGTACGTATGTAAGCATGTGTAGAATTGTAGTACATGTATCTATTTTAGATTATATGAGCACGAAATTATATATATATATATATATATATATATATATATATATATATACACGTATGTATATAGGATTTTATGATTTTGGATTTGTTGCAAACCCACACCTTGATTCTTTTAATACGAATCTTCTTATATACGTGTATTGAAATGATAATTTCATTTTATATTCTATGTAATTGTTGTTCATTTAATAGAGTTTGCGTTATTCTATTCTTTTATTAAAAATAATTTTCTCAGAAAAAATAAATGTCTTAAGCATAATGGTACTTTGCTGAACTATTTCATTAAATATTAATTCCTTTCGTTTAAAGTGAACACTGTGTATACGTGGTTGTCATTTTGCTCATAAATTCATATTGTTTTAAAATTTAATTTACTTAATATTACAAATACGAAGATCATCACTGGATATAGTGAAATACACTAGGGTCCCTGTTTGTAATTGAGCCCGCTACTACAACACATTATATATCAGTCTTCCATTACGCCTTAAATTTCAAATAATAATATAATATGAAATGAAAATACAATAGTAACATTTTCCTTTTATATGAAGCGAAAACAAGAAAGCAAGTTTAAATAAGGGTACAGCAATTTATTGATATCTTTTCTTTATTATTATTTTTTTTAATTAAAAACCAATAAAATGACAAACGAAGGCTTGAGAACAAAAAAAAACAATACTAGAGCCAGAGATACAGCTATAGCTGCATTGTAAAAATTTCTTGTTGTTCGGTCTTCGAACAATTATCGTCTCAGCCTCGACTAATTATACCGCTTTACGGTTTTTTGTGTAATTTTCCATCAACTGGTGTCTTCTGATTTGTATTGATAGAGATCGGCAATTCTTACTTACTTTGTGGGGAAATGGATCGTTAAGTTATTCCTGAAGAAAGAATCGACTTACTTGGGGAGCCTGGCTATATAAGACGCTTTGTCCCCGACATTTGAAAATGCAGCACAAAAATATTTTGCCAAATTCCACTAATTATGAATAATACATGAAATAATAATGTAACACTGAAATAATAACACAACCGGAAAAACTTTAATATTTACTTTCCAAAATTACAATCCCATCAAAAGTATAAACTGTTCAATACTTTGTAGACATATTGATCACTAGTATTTTTTTATATTTGCAACACCAAGGTTTTTAACTTGAAAACTTCACGTTCTCTAGGCCACATTTTTTAAATGGCTATTAAAATAAAATTTGTTGTGTTTTTAGTGATGTGGCGAGCATTCGAATCGGTATTCTTATTTCCGAATATTCGCCTATTTAAAGATGCTCTGATATGTGTTCATCAAATTTAAGCGAATATCTCTCGAATATTTCCGACCCAAAAAAATAAACAATGTAAGCGAAAACACTAAATATGGAAATGGCACACAATTATATTAAAATTTCTTCTTTTAAACCTTATCGTAAGCAAAGATACGATGTACCTTGAACATGCGCAATGATGAAGCTCGTTAATGATCAAATGACCCCATATAATGTCAATTACGAAAGACAGGAAAGTGATTTATTGTCTTAATAATGTTAAATGTAGTAATTTGGTTATTACTTTTGCCAATTGATTATTATTAGGTTACTGTCGGTCAAAGTAGTTTGGGCATTGACTACAAATCAATCTATGACTGAGAACGCGAGTTCGATCCCTGTTCAGAACAAAGTCATCAAGGTCATGAATTTTGCTGATATACATTAGTGCCAGTTATTGTTGGACTGTTTAATTGATGAAGGCATATCACTGGTCACTAAAGAGTACCTACAGCAAGAAGTAAAACAATTAACGAATTGGCTACACAATACAGCTTAATGCATTAAACACATTCGAGACAGCAGTCTACCGACTACAACCTGTCAAAAATAGAATACATGTGTGTATTTGAAAATGCCCTTTTTTAATAGCCCTTTTTAACATGAAAATTTTAGTGTAATTTCTTTCGATGCTCTCTCTTGATTCTGGAGTTACGGAGTTCAAAACTTTAATATATTACTGATCATAAATCTTACAATATAGAACGAATAGGCTCTTAGGCTCTTTTTTAAGATATTTTATTTTTTTGTGAGTTGGTCGGGACTTGTCCCATGAAAAAAAGGAACTTTAAAAAATTTAAAGCGCTTAATATGTACCACTGTAATACACATAATTGAATTGCTGCAACAGCTGTTTACTATATAGCTGTAGTTTTTCAAATAACTAAGTAGCTGGCTACAGGGCGACATTTGTAGCCAGCGACATTTGTAGTCGTGTAGCCTGCTGTCTCGAATGTGTTTAATGCATAAAAAACATAATAGGTATCAGAGGCGGTGCATCATTGCTATAAAAATGTAATAAACGCCCTATTGCAGAGTTGTGTAAGAATTAAGCGTTTTTCATTTCAACACTTGTTATTTCTCTCTCTCTCCCTAACTCTTTCCCTGCACTGAAGTGACACCTTGTTTGTGATAGATTAATCGAATAAAATTTTTAAATAACTCAAATTTTTAAAATTCCCTTCCGATAAAACATAAATAACCATATTGGACTTGGGATATATTTTAATGGTAACAAAACTTAAAATGATATATTTGCCATTAAATAATATTAATAAAAGACGAATTTAACATTAATAAATAGTAAAAGCAATCATTAATATAAACATTAAAAAAATAAGCATAAAGAGTAAAAGATCAATGCATGATCGCATTGTCCAATTGTGCAAATTGTAACTTTCTGAAGACATGGGCTGATACCTAATTTGATCCAAACATGTTTTTTCTAAATTGTGTTTAAAATTTTTTTAAATAAAATTCCACATTAAGCAAGTTTCTTATGTTATGAGAAGATGAAACTAGAAATAACCGAGTGTTTTGTTTTTCAGCACATGTTCAATAGCACCGCCAAAAAATTTTCAAATATCAAATAAATCGGCTGTTTATACTTAATCGAGAGTGCTTTCACACAAACAGTTTAAAAATCTAAAGCAATTTTTTTAAGTTACATATTTTTGATTAAATTGTACGAAAATAAAAATAATTCTAATTTTTATGCAAGTGAAAAGCATACATGTTAAATTTAAATTATTCATTATCTTATTTTCTTTCTAGTGCCAAATTTAATCGCTAAACTTTTTGCTATTGCGATTTATAGAAAATCTCCTTTACGAACTCAAGACACAATCGCAAATGTTATGCGGAATGTGAATTTCAGAACGTGCTGTTTTGTCTTCAACACAAATAGTCGAAACGAATGTTCTTTAAATTTAAAAAAGAATAGGCCGTTATTTAAAACTTTCTATTTATGTATGTACTCATATATAAAAATCAAATCCAAAAGAGCTTCATTAATATAAGTTCGATAATATGAACGCGACAAACCACATGTCTCAGTTGCACTGTTATTACAAATTAAAAATACTGTGTCCTGAGTTTACCCTTGCGGTTAAATAATTTTTATTTAAAAAAATACGATTTTGCTGCATCTTAAAAAACTGTGCAGTGTGCACAGCTTTGCATTTCCATTGTATATATTTAGTAACGAGATCTCTCATAACTGCGAAATAAATTGAAGTTGTTTCGCATTAAAATATTTTTATTTTTTGTCCAAGATTGATTCATTACCACCCTTCTTCTATCACTATCTTTCTCACTCTATACCTCTCACTCTCTCTCTCTTTCAGTTCTAGGTGATGATGAGGATCCTCAAACATCATTGCAAGGCTTTAATTCGAAAATAAAGTTTGGCTCAATTGTCAAATATCCTAAATATCCGAAGCATGTTTTAGCGCCCACTGTCTATTCGCACGAACACGTTGTGGCAAATAATCCCCAACAACAGCATCATCAGTTGCGGACGGCTGGTGGGGGTGGTAATGGAGCAGGTGGTGGTGGCGGCGGCGGTGTTAGTGGTGGAAGTGTTGGCACGATAGGAAGGCATAATAAAATTAACAACAAACAGATATTTAAGCAGCAACAGCCTGAAAAGCATAGTATTAAGGAATACGATGACTTGGATATAAATGTCGACCACGACTATGAAGACTACCATATACACCCCTCTTATGAACCACCCCATGATATAGATGAGGACATGTATGAACCAATTTCGCCCCAATTTACACCAGATGTAGGCAATGGCTTACAAGTGGGCAAAATAATTGTTCCTGGCTCACGTAGTGGCGGCGGTAGTCGGACCGATCTCTATGGGGTGCGAGATGGTGAATTAAGTCGTGGCCGTGAGATTTCGCGAGGACGTGAAAGTTTTATGAACTTATTGCATGTTAAGAAAAAAGTTTTTCGGCCGCATATAAATCAAATCGCGTTGTATGATCGAGAGCAGGATCGTCTAAGCCAAAGTGATACTTACAGCCATCACTGTCCAAATATGTGTGGTGAAATGCAGTGGCAGTGTCATACAAAGTGCAACTGTATACCTTTGGGTGAGCGTTGTGATAAAGTTCCTCAGTGTGATGATGGTTCCGATGAATGGGATTGTGATTCAGTCGATGATATGGTGGCCAAGTTGACAAGGGAATGCGAGCAGACCGGTTTGCATATAATGTGCCCGAAAACATTTCGTTGTATTAACAAGGACTGGCTGTGCGATGGCGATGACGATTGTGGTGATTACTCCGATGAGACGCAATGTGGTGAGCGGGTAGACTGTTTGGAAGATCAATTTGAGTGTGGCAACGGCTTCTGTATACCCAAGACTTGGGTATGTGATGGTGAAAATGATTGCAAGGATTTCACAGACGAAGGACATTGCAATCGTACTAGGTGAGCTCCCAAACATACTTCTATATTTATCACGAAGTCTTTAATAAGTAGTTCTATTTGTTCTTTTCTAGATGTTCCAGTGAGCATTTCTCCTGTGATGATGGATATTGTATTTCTATTGCTTTTCGCTGCGATGGCGAACAAGATTGTACAGATAATTCAGATGAAATCAAGTGTCCAGCAGTGATTAATAGCTGTCCAGAGGGAGAGTTCAAGTGTCGAGGTGGTTTGGGTGGTGCTGGTGGTCCCGGCGGTAGATGCATTTTAGCTCGTTTTCACTGTGATGGCGACAATGATTGTGGAGATTGGAGCGATGAAGAAAATTGTCCCCAAAAACCTTCTCAATGTACGTCAAGTGAATTTAAATGTGCCGACGGCACATGTATTCCTTTGCGCTGGAAATGTGATAGGGAACAGGACTGCGATGGTGGTGAAGATGAGAATGAATGCGGCAATATGAATTTGAGTGGGTCTAATACGTGTGGCACTGATGAGTTCACTTGTAACAATGGACGATGTATTTTAGTGAGTTTATCAAACTTATGCACTGTCATGAACAGCATTTATTTTATTGAAAACTTTCATACGCTTAGCGCACCTGGCTTTGTGATGGCTATCCAGACTGTTCCTCAGCTGAGGATGAAGTTGGTTGTCATTTGCAATGTGATCCGGGCCAGTTTTTATGTCCAGCCAAAAAGAATATCACTAATTTAAAGTAAGTTCTCTATTCGAAAATATAAAATATTCAGCTGTAGCAAAATATTTTGTGAACTTTCAGGATTTGTGTACATCAGAAACATGTCTGCGATGGGCAAAATGATTGTCCCTTGGGTGAAGATGAAATAAATTGTCCACATTATCGTGAATGTGAGGAGGGAAGCAAGTGTGAACAACTGTGTATAACTAGTCCCAGAGGTAGGGAGGAGTGTGCTTGTCGTTTGGGCTTTCTAATGAATCCCAATAGAAAAAAGTAAGTTTTCTGCGAACGTTTTTAAGTGAACAGATCTTAATGACCATTTTCTGTCAGTTGCACCGATATCGATGAATGTCAGTATTTGACAAACCCCGTTTGCTCGCAAAAGTGTGAAAACACTCATGGCTCTTTTATATGTTCCTGTGAGAGTGGTTACGTCTTGCGTCCTGATTTGCGAACCTGCAAGGCCTTGGGTGGAGCCATGACTCTGATAGTAGCCAATCGTTGGGATATCCGACGTGTTACTCTAAGCAATAATCGTTATGCCGCTGTTGTTAAGGGTCTCCACAACGCCATCGCCTTGGACTACCATTACAAAAAGGGTTTGCTGTTTTGGTCGGACATTTCAACAGATGTTATAAAAATGGTTTACATTAATGGCACACGTGTTCGAGATCTTATCAAATGGGGTTTGGAGTCTCCTGGAGGTATAGCAGTAGACTGGATTCACGATTTGCTTTTTTGGACCGATTCGGGCACTAGAAGAATTGAAGTTTCTAATTTTGATGGCTCTTTAAGATCGGTGATTGTTGCTAATGACTTGGATAAGCCTCGAGCCATAGTAGTACATCCGGGAGAGGCCATGGTATTTTGGACGGACTGGGGTCCCAATCCTAAAATTGAAAGGGCTTTTATGGATGGTTCTCACAGGGAGGTCATCATCGCAAAAGGTGTTACATGGCCCAATGGCCTCACTATTGATTACCCAAGTCATAAGCTGTACTGGGCTGATGCTAAACAGCATGCAATCGAATGTTCCAATTTAGACGGCTCTGAACGGGCTAAAATCCTTAGCACACATCTACCGCATCCCTTCGCCATGACCATATTTGAAGACACTATGTATTGGACTGACTGGAACACAAAGACTGTATCGGCAGCTAATAAAATAACGGGCAAAGGTTTTCGTTCTATACATGAGAACTTCCACTTCCCCATGGATATACACGCTTATCATCCGGCTCGCCAGCCTCAATACGAAGATCATTGCCAAAAGGATAGAAGAGGTTTGAAAGGAGGTTGTTCTCATCTGTGTCTCCCCAACAAGAGTTCTAGACGATGTGGATGTCCTATAGGATTAACATTGAAAGACGATTCTAAGACTTGCAAAAACGCACCAGATGAATTAATTTTGGTTGCCCGAAGAAAAGACATACGCTTAAGACAACTGAATGGCAAATCTTCGCCCTCGGAAAATATTGATATGATCATACCATTGGATAATTTGAAACATGCGGTGGCCTTGGATTGGTGCAGTGATACGGATACAATATTTTGGACAGATGTTGAGAGAAGTACCATCAATAAGGCCTACCTCAATGGCAGCTACCAGCAAAAGGTTATACACTCGAATCTGGTGGGACCGGCTGGCCTGGCTTATGATTGGTTGACTGACAAACTATACTGGACAGATCAAATTACATATCGCATTGAGGCTGCTACTACAGATGGTAAAATGCGCACTTTATTGGTGTGGGAGAATCTTGAGAAGCCGCGAGATATTGTTGTCAATCCCTTGGATGGTGTCATGTACTGGACAGACTGGGGCAACCCAGCCATGATCGAGACGGCTCATATGGATGGGAAAAACCGCAAAGTGGTTTTGTCTACCAATATCAAATGGCCGAATGGTCTCGCTATAGACTATGAGCAACAAAAATTGTATTTTGTAGATGGCGGAACAAAGTCTTTGGAAAATATTAATTTTGATGGTTCCGGACGCAAAGTGTTAGTGGGTGAGTTCATATAAACTAGTAACAACAATATACAATGAAATACTTACTTTTTTATTGCAATTTTAGGTAGTCTATCTCATCCTTTTGGTCTGGACGTGAGTGGCTCTCGAGTGTACTGGACTGATTGGGATACTAAATCAGTTTCCAGTGCTGACAAGCTGACAGGCAAAGATATAACCACCATTATATCTAATACAAGTGATCTCATGGACATCACCGTTTTCCACAGATCAAGACGTAGGATACGCAATGCTTGTGATAGCGGCAACGGCGGATGCTCCCATTTATGTCTGCTCAATCCTTCGGGCTATACTTGTGCCTGTCCTGTGGGAGTGGCAATTAAGGAAGATAGTCATACTTGTTCTTCTGGTCCCAGTTCGTACATATTATTCGCCCATCGAGTAGATATAAGACAAATATCCCTAGACTTTGATCATTTAGTTGACGTGGTCTTGCCCTTGCCACCGATTTCAAATGCTGTTGCCTTGGATGTCGATAGAAAAACAGGCATTATTTACTGGTCAGATACAGAAGAAGATGTCATCATGAGTTCTACGCCTGACGGCTTGGATGTTAATCGTATAATTTATGAGACCATAGATAATCCAGATGGTTTGGTGGTCGATTCAGTGGGAAGAATGGTAGGTGGTGAATATTTTAGTACGTAAGTATATATTTTAATTAATTTTTTATTTAAGATCTATTGGGCTAATGCTGGTCGGCATACTATTGAAGTTGCTACATTAGATGGTAAATATCGCCACCTTATAGCCTGGAAAGACTTGGAGGCACCCCGCGGTTTAGCTTTAGACTATGAAGCAGGCTTTCTTTTCTGGACAGATTGGGGACATTATCGCAAAATAGAACGTGCCTACATGGATGGCGAAAATCGACAGCGCATAGTTACTTCCAATTTAGGTTGGCCTAATGGTTTATCATTGGATTTGAAAATGAAGCGCATTTACTGGGTTGATGCTCAATTAAAGACCATCGATTCTTGTGACTACACGGGCAATCATCGCAAATTAATTATGACACACTTGCAACATCCATATGCCTTAGCGTTGACAGACAATTATATCTACTGGACGGACTGGAGATCAAAGGCTTTGCATATGACTGATCGTAGCAATGTTACGGACCGTAGGGATGTTATGACCAATATTGACGGTTTGATGGACATCAAAGTTATTTCCACTAATACTTCGTTACCTGAAAACGTTTGCGGCCTGAACAATGGAGGTTGCTCTCAGCTGTGTCTACGTAATCCGTCCGGCTTTTCGTGCAAATGTTCCGTTGGCCTTAAGTTACAAAATGGCAGTCTAACGGAATGTGAATACTTGCCAGAAGATTACCTATTAATTGCTTTGCGGTCGGGCATTGGTATGATTTCTCTTAAAACACCTGATCTTATGGATGTGGTCTTGCCCATAAAAGGTGTGCATGGTGCCGTTGTTTTAGACTACCATTATCGCAAACATTGGCTTTATGTGGCAGATGTTAATTTGGATATTATAAGGCGAATAAATTTACTGAATTTGGCCGACAGCAAAGTTATCGTGAGCAACCTTTTGACACCCAATGGCTTGGCGGTGGATTGGATATCAGACAATTTGTACTGGTCGGACTCGGATCATAAAGTCATAGAAGTTTCGCGTTTGGATGGCTCATGTCGTAAGCAATTGATTACAAATAATTTAGGGGATCCCCGATCCCTGATAGTACATCCTCAAAAGGGGTTAGTTAATAAAAAAAATTATTATGTAATTCATTTTATTTGTATAATACATATACATACATATATTTTTTCATTTTCTATTTTTTGATTTAGTTATTTGTTTTGGGCCGACTGGGAAACTCCTTCGCGAATCGAAAGAAGTTTATTGGATGGCTCCAATCGCACTACCATAGTTGGCAATAATTTGGGCTTTCCCACAGGCTTGACTTTAGATTTTGAGTAAGAGAAGGGGTTTTTTTCTTTTTAATACAAAATCCTAATTTTATGTAATTATTTTCTATAGACATCGCCGCTTGCTTTGGGCCGATGCTTTAGAAGATAATATTGGCCAAGTTGACTTTAATGGAAAACGTCGCATAATTCTAGTGGCCTTTGCTCCACATCCTTTCGGTTTGACTATGGTTCGTTTAAAAATAGACCATTTGGAAGAAAATAATTTTAAATAATTCCTATACTTTTTCAGTTTGATAACAACATCTATTGGACAGATTGGTACAACAAGTCCGTCTTCCGTGCTTATCGAAAAGGATCTGCTGGCACCAAATATTCCCAACCAGTAGAAATTCGCGAAGGTCTTAGCGGTGCTTTGGATATTAGAGCTGTATCGCTTAAGCGCCAGTCTGAGGATTGGAATCAATGCTCACAGGACAATGGTGGTTGTACTCATTTGTGTCTTTATCGCGGCTCCAACTACACCTGCGCTTGTCCCGATCGTCCTGATGGTAGAGAATGTTTAACAATACCACGCTACTATATACCAAGGAGAAATAGCGATTCGGTGGTGGATGATATAGACGACTTAATGGCAGACACTGAAAATGCTTTAGCAAATGACGACTTTAACGATGATTTTCGCGTTGCAGATCCCTTGCTGGATATGAAATTAATTATTGTTATAGCCACAATTATAGCGTTGATATTTTTGTTTGTAATGATTGCGTTAGTTATTTGTGAGTATTCGAAGAGAAAATTCCACTGTGGCTGAATTTTAAATGAGAAACTTTTTGTTCAGATATGATAGCACCCGCCAAACAACCGAAGCCTAAACGACATTCCAGAGGTTCGAGTCGTTCTGTCTTAACTTTTTCAAATCCCAACTACAATGTAGATGGCACACCCATGGAACCCAAAACCACCATATGGAAACGTTTTAGACACGATAGATCTCATGTAAGTAAAACACTAAAATACCTGCCGAAGGCATACAAAATTTACCAAATTTTTCATCTATTATTTAGGAACGAGTTTATGAGGAGCGCAGTTTGACAACAGAAACTGCATCCTCAAGTCTTTTTGTTGCGACACCTTCACCTTCCGCATCGCCGTCTGCTAACAAGATCCAACTATCGACTTTATCTACTATAGCCTAAATATTTTTCAGCTGAATTTATTGAAAAAAAAACCTACCAAAAAGAAAGTAAAATCAGTGAATTTTTTTATGGAATTAAGATATTTTATGTAAAGATCTCATATCATGTTATTTTTTCAACAATTTTCTATTCGTTAAAATATGTATCTGGGACAATGAGTTCTTAAATTTAAAAGCAAGAATATTTTTTATATAAAAAGGACAATTTCCTGCTCTGAAAAAAATAATGCGAGCTAATTTTTCTCTTAGTCTAAACACAAGGATCTCAGTTCTAATTTCGTATATAACAATTCTCCTACTTTTCCAAAGTAAAATATAAATCATATTATAATTACAATTCAATAATGAATTTGATTCTTTCAAAAACAAATATATTCAGTTCTCTCTAACAGAAACTGGCCTTCAAAAGGAAAAGCTTCAAGATGCCTATTGTCTATTGTCAATGACTGAGATGGAAAATCTCTAGCAATAGAAACAAGAAAAAATTTATTTAAATTGCTAAATGAGTTTGAAAGTAAACAAAAATACAAAAACGAGCAATTAGAAAAAACAAATCTTTTTCAGTTCATTTATTTTACTAAACAAACGCTTCAAAATGCCACAAAGCTTAAATATGAACAGGAAAGCTTAGTTCTGTCCAGTTTTGAAATAATAATTTTTTCCCCTTTCAATATTAATGTAGAACTGGTAACTGTTCTAAACTCAAAGTTTTGAAATTTTTATGTTAAATTATTAATTCACTTGTTGAATCTTATTTTTGATGTTAAAAAAATTTTTTATATTACTATTCTTCATTTTTAAAAATCGAACTGAATTTAAGATATTTTAATGAAAAAATTTATAATTTTAATTCATCTTAAGTTTTTGTAGTTGAATTCGTATTGGAGTATTCAAAAAAAATATTGACAAATTGTAACTGTCAAAACACTATTTTATGTCAAAATCCAAAACAAATAAATAGTAAATTAAATAAAAAGACTATGGTTAAAATTTTATAAAAATTAGTAAAGTTATATATTCTTAATACTAATATAAGTCGTATTTTATGAAAATATTATATAATATAGCGCAAACACTAAGAAATCGCTCCAACGATTTTTTTTATTTTACACAGCTTTGGTGGGCTCTTCCGAAGTCTGCAAAATATCTCTAATTTTTTAACCTCATATATTTTAAGGAAAATTTTCAATTTAAGCCACAGTTTTCTGTTAAAAAAAACACACAAGTTGCTAATATGTTTCTAAGCATAACTGTCGTTGCAAACTAGTGAATTCGGGACAATGGAAAATTGCTCATTCAATCGCAAGTAAGTAAAAAATTACTTCATTTCAAGAGTTTTATCAAACGTGTAAATTTACACGTACAAATATCTTAAAATGATATAATTAATGTCCACAAAAGATCTTCATCAGCAATATCAAACAAATAAACATTTTATTATATTAAATACGTTGTTAAAAAAGGTTTTAAATCAGTAACATTATCATTTTCAATACCAAAATTTATTTCAATTACCTGTTTTTGCGAGCGTGTATTGTTAGTAGTCTTAGCAACATGTTGCCAAAAAATTTTAAGTTTTTGCTAAATCTTCAAAAAACGATGTAACAAAGAAGTGCAAACATATTTAACAATTATTATAAACTGTGCTATGTGCAGTATGTTACGATAAACAATATACATTTGCCTAATGGTAGCAACATGTTGCGAAAATATATAACAAATATCTGAAAATTAAAAATGTTACTGTGAAAACTATCAGTTTCATTTTATATTCGCAGTGAAGGTCGCAAAAGTCTAACTTAAATAGTATTCGAGGTGAACCTTAATAATGACATACTAACAATACGCTTTTTTCATGCATATAAATTT
Source organism: Germaria angustata (assembly GCA_963681545.1). NCBI lineage: Eukaryota > Metazoa > Arthropoda > Insecta > Diptera > Tachinidae > Germaria > Germaria angustata. Next base: position 35,793,259 of record OY813001.1, read on the forward strand.
GTTTAGCAACATGTTGAGAATTATTTTAGCTTTCTGCTTGATATGATGCTGCTGACAATATATGTTTGAAAAAAAACTGTAAAATTTCGTGAAGTTCATAAAAAAATAAACAGACATAATCAGTTTCAATAGTTTCTATGAAGTAATTTTTTTATTTTGATTTTTTTTTTTTTTTATTTTGTCAACACAGCAACATATTGAAAATAAATTATTAATTTAAAATTATCAAGTATAAATTTAATTATTCTTCCTATTAATTAAACGAAATATTTTGGTGGGTTAAAAAGTCTATGCGTGCATCAATACATATTATTTATTTTTATTAAGATGACTAAATAAATTGTATTTATTAAATAAAGTTATTAGCAACATGTTGAAAAAGAAATTTATCAAAGAAAGATAATGTGAAAAAAGTTGTTGTGAAAATTTTTAATTGATTTTCAAGTCAGAAATATTAAACAAAATATATAAATCATAAAAATTGTGTGCACTTAGAGTAAAAAATTTTTTTTGTTAGCAGCATGTTGCTAAACAAGTTTTTGTTAAAATTTCCTTTCAATAATATATATTTCCTAGACTTTTCTAATTTTTATAAAATTTTCAATCATGGACCTTTTTTTATCATATTTGAAAAAAATAAAAACATGTACTATATTACAAAAAAAATTTAATAGAAGGCAAAAACCAAAAAACAAATTATAAATTATAAATAATAATGACTAAAAATTCTATGTGAATTCTTGTGCCAAAGAAAGAAATAATTAAAAAAATTATAATAGTACTTATAAAAGAGGAAAACTCAAAACTAAAATTGTTATAAATAACAAAAAAACTAAATTCAATATTAATGTAAATTTCCAAGTAAATAAAACCATAATTGTATATATTTTTTAATTTTTTATTTGAAGAAAAAGCTAAATAGATGTAAACTTGCAAAAATGGAGGACAGAGTTTGACATTTAAAAATCAAGTAAGTGTAATTTAAAAGAAAATAAAATGATATCAAATATGAATTACACTTTTAAAAACTTCTTTAAATTAATATATATATATATATATATATATATATATATATATATATATATATATATATATATATATATATATATATATATATATATATATATATATATATATATTGTAGAATTATTAATTTATTGCAAATAATTTTTTTATATAATTGAATAGAAATATAAAATGTGTGTATATAATGAACAAAAAACTAAAGAAAAAAACTAATTAATGAAAGTTAAAAATAATTTTAAATAATTAATAACTGTATACAGATGTTATATGTATTTTTCAGGTAATTGTTTACGTATTTTTCTGATATTTGCTGTGGAAAAACTAACAACTGTAGAAAAAATTTATAACAAAAGAAGTAAACATGAAAACTTAGTTGTAATCTTTAATAGAAAAAAATACAACAAAATTGCTAAAAGTCACAACAACAAGCATAGGGGCTCAATTTGACTTCTAGCAATTATCATTGCATTTGAAAAGGATTTCAACTAAATAGTTTTTAAAAAAGGAATGCAAATTTCAAACTAAAATGTTTAACAAACACTTCTTTACTTTAAGTATTTTTTTTAGTTAAAGTGGTTCTAACTTGAATATTTATTTTATATAAATGAGTTGAAAAAATAACATATTGTTGATAAACATATTAATGTATAGATTCATTGTTTGGAAGCACAAATATCATATGCATTAGGCATGTAAGTAATTAATTTAAAATATTAAACACATAACAAGTCAGGTGTTAAGAAATGTTTAAAAAAAAGTTCACATTTTAATTAATGTATTTACATTGTTAATATATCAGTGTTTGTAAACAACGAAAATGTTTATATACATTTAATGTTTAGCTGGCTACATCAATGTTGGAAATTTTTTATTAAAGTAGAAAGGCTTAAGGATCTTTTTAATTTGTGTAGGTATATGTATATGCATAATAAGGCTCTATACAATATGTGTTTATGGCATTTGTTGCGTTTCAATTATTTTCTCAATAGAAATGTTGCACCGAATATATGTTAGACGTTATTAGGAAATATGAATTTTTTTCAACAAAGATATTTTTTCATTTGTGCATTCCAATATTTGTTCTTCGCCACATTAATACTGAATGAGTTTGTGAAAGAAAACAAATGTCAAAAAATAAATTTTAATGTCATAATATTTGTGTTTACTAAGAACGACAAAATTATTTTGTAACCTAAAATGATGCACAGAAATATATATACATACATATATGATTTGTTTTTCTTTTCTATTAATAAATCTTTTCATATTTTACATATAATATAAAGGCCGGCTTACCATGTGCATAAGCTGGCTCAAGCTGCTGTCAAAATTTAACGAAAATCTTGTCAAATGTTTAAGCATTGACTATGTTGTCATGAGCTTAATAAAATTATTATAATTTACATATATATTCCATATTTTAAATATCAAATTTGAATTATTGTGCATTTCAAGCCCCATTGTGCTTGAACGTGTGCACAGAACAAGGATGGCAAAATTAGCACAATTATAATGTTCGTACTCTTTAAGATTTCAATTTGCAATCATTCTCCAACAAATTAAAATGTATATATTTAAGATTTTCTAACAAAATTTAACAAAATAGTACGACTATTAGTAAAAATGTTTCTTAGTGAACAGCTAAAATTTTGTAACTTTAAATCACTATTTACATCTCTTGCTGATATTGAGATATTGAAATCTTACAAGAATTCAAGCATTAGCGAGTTCTGGGCAAAGTGCTTAAGGTAGCAGTGAATTAAATGAACTAATTTAAAAAATATTTAACAAAAAAAGTTACAAATAATTCTTCTGCAAATGTGAAAGGAATCATTTATTTCAAAAGTTAAATTACAGAAAAATAAATAAACATTTGCCAAACTATTTGTAGCTACTTCGAAACAAAAGATCTCAGTTGGTACAATTTTAAGACTCCCAGTGCCATCCCTGATAGACAATATATTGATCTCTGTTACCGTACGCTATATCCATTCTGTTTGGCTCTTTGCTTAAGCAAATAATATTTGCTGAAAATGGGCGAAAGTTTTTGTTAAGTAAACTATAGTTTATCATATACGATCCACATGTATTCGGCCAGTTGCTTAAGATCACTTAAATCAATGCATGCATATCCCTATAAGTCCTTAATTCTAACGCTGCTTAAGCATAATTTGTAAATAAGCTCTAATTTATGTTTGCTAAACAATTACTTTTTTCAGGAATTATAACAAGTTCCTTCAAAATTTATTTCATATACATATATGTTGCCAGCAACATGTAGCCTTCAAACCTGTTATAAAATTATTTATTTTCTTAACTTTGAAACCTGCAAAGTAATAAATAATACATATTCCGATTGCATATGGAATTTCTATGCTGCCAAACCTACAGTAAAATGTTTCTCAACATTTGTTGCTTGTTAATATGAGACAACAAAACAAACAAAAATCATTACACAAACGACATTTCTTTACACAAACACAATTACATGGAAATCAAAATAAAAGTTTTAAAATATTCAATAGATTCTTTGACTTAACGTAATGTAAAAAAAGATAATTGATTTTTTGAGATTAAAAAATAAAGGGAAAAACGGGTTGTTTGAATTATAGTTCCTTCTACAACTACAAGTAAAGAAATCTAATGAAATAATATGAAATACCAAAAGAAGTAATATAAATCACATTGTAATTTTAGTAAACATAGATCCTAGGAACATTCAGCTCAACTCTTTATCAACTTAATATATGTTTATAAACATTACATAAACATATCCATTATTTAGTTAAATTTTATGTTGCTACAGAGAAAAGATTTTATTAGGTTTTTGGGAAGAACATAAAACAAATGAAAAAGACTGAAATGACAAAAGATCTATTTAAAATTAGAGACGACAGTTTAGAATTAACAGGAACATTTGAAATGTTATATGATTTAAAAAATTTTCTTTTATTTAAGAAAACTAAAGGCTAAATAATTTGAAATATTAGCTTATGCCTTATACGCAAGTAAGCTTCTGAAATATAAAAAAATTATATATATAAAGTACTATTTTCAAGCAAAATTAGCAGATCTTGCATCAAAGTTGCAAACCAAATGTTGCGGCAACCATGCTTTCACAAGGTTGTTCAAGAACAATCTAAAAAATAACAATGTATGCATATACATATACAAAAAATAATTTGCTTGCAACAATTTTATAACGAAATTAAAATTCATATTTTATATCGTTACCGAATGCAACATTTCATGCGAAATGTTGTCAACATCCATTTGGAAAAATTAGTATGAAATAATGTGATAAAAGTTATGCTCTATTGATGTTGTAATTAACAAATAATATGTAACTGGCAACATTTAAGCAACATATTCAACCTGTAAAATATGCTACATGTTACGTGTCATAAAGTTTATACGTCAAATGTAATCCGTACTTAGCGATTTAGTATGATCTTTTTTCGTTTTTATTACCCTTTAAGGTAATAAACGGAGTCCTTTTGCATGTCCAACATTCTTTTCGGTATAAAAACAAAAATATTTACTCAACTAAAGTTCTTTTTATTAAAAAAAAATATCAAAATAATATAGAATAAGTGTTATTAATTTCACAGTAAATAAATGTTGCTTAAATGCTGACAGATACATTTCATTTGCTTTTGACAACATGAGTACAACTTGTGCAACATTAGTTCAGAAATATTTCAGTTTAAACAGATATATTTTATTCAGGTATTAAAATTCGATCACAAAAATTTTTAGCAAATAAAATGCAAATTTTTTTATTTTAAAATGGTTAAAGACTTGTTGAGCGAAAATCGAAAATTTTTTTTAACAAATTTAGTTTCCTCAAAACACAACATTAAAGTACGAGTATTTTTTTCTCTCCTGTTTGATTTTATCAAAAGAAAAAAAAACTATTTTATAGAATATAAAATTTTGTACATAAAAATACATACCCAAACATTGACACTCACTTCTTTTTATATATTGAGTTTCGTATTACAAATAAAATCATTTGATTTCTTGTTTAATTTTTAAACAATTCGTAACAATAATTAATTATATAAAAAATTAGTTTCTAAGTCATGTATAAAGTGAGAAACACAAGCAAAACAAAAAATTCTTCCAATATTAACAAAACAAAAAATTAAAACAATGTCTCCTATAAAACATAATTTTTTACTAAAAGTAATAAAAATGAATAAAGAAAGTTTTAAAAAACATTGTGTAAGTAAAGTTTTAATAACAATAAAAAAAAACATTCATATGAAAATGACCTTTTATAATTAAATCAGAATTCAAAGTATAATTCGTAGTTACTTTCAATTTTGAGAGATAAAAAATATAAATGTTATTATTATGTCAATGTTTTAAAAAAATATATATATTATTTTTTTTATATTTATATACATGCATAACTTTTTTAAAACTTTCCTTTACAATAACAATAATAATAATAATAATAATAATAATAATAATAATAATAATAATAATAATAATAATAGCAACAATAATTTAAATAATATGCATAAATTAAGTATAATTTTAAAAACTCCATAAGGTTTTAATAATTTTTATTGTTTGTTTTGTATAACAAAAACTAATTTTTTAAATTACAAAATAGAAATGGAAAACAAAATAATAGTTATAAGTTTAAAAGTCTTGCAAAAAACGATGAACATTAACAGGAAAAATAATAAACCTAATTTGTTGTAATAATTAAATTAATTGAAAAAATAACAAAACTTATATGAAAACAATGAAAAACAAAACAAATACGATTTGTTAAAGCATTAAAAATCCTTAAAATGAAATGGAAAATAAATGTATTTTAAATGTTACAACCTTTGTTTCAATTATTTGCACCAAGTTAAGCTGGGGTTCGGTTCAAGAAGTGCAGATGATCTATGCAATATACATATATATAGCGAAAGCGTTTTTAAAACTTTTGGTTTCTTTTCAAATGCTTTCGCAACACTGCAGTGTTGTGACGAACAGTAACTGGAAAGCAGGTGTGAGGACGTGTTGGACAAAACCACTGTTTTAAACATGAAGATATCTTTTGACATTTGTCAATTTTACATATAGTAAGCAATATATATTTCTTGAATTAATAGGACTTTTTCAATTTTATTACATTTTAACGCAAACCTCACTTTGCTTTTACGTATACAGCATTGTTTTAACCAAATTATGAATAACAACATGTTTTTGCTCGACGTTCAGGTCAAGTCATCAACATCTGATGTTCATTGACGTGACACTGTGTCAATTAGTGTCGGACTGTTTAAGTGATGAGGTCATAGGTTCAGCAGCGATTGATACTCTTCTATGCTAAAATAATTGGCAGCGCCCTCGTTCATCGGTAATGTTAGCAGAATCGTCAGCGAAGCAAAAACAATTAATAAATTAATAAAAAATTATAATAAAACACGCTACAGCAGAGTTATCCCCCTCTTCTCATCCAATATCTGTTTCAGAAACCAATAACAATTTAAGTAGTTGGTACTAATTTCCTGAGTGTTATTTCTCTTTAAAAAATAAATTTTGAAAAAAAAATAAAAGAAAACGTAAATAAGCAAAACCAAATTTGCCAATATTTTGATTTAAAAACGTAGTACTTTGTGAAAATTGCCGAACAGCATTTATTTGATCAATTGAAAAATTTTGCATTCAATATGCAATTAGTATCGGGTCTACAAATAAGGGCTTCCAAATTTTGACGGTTGATAGCGGCCATATTGTTGAAGCTAGATCTGTCAAATTGGCTGTCATTTATACTGCTTGATTAACCTGTTTTAATCATCTCTTTGTTATTGTTGTCGTTCCAAAATTTAACAAAATTTCTTATTATTCATAGCGAACGCTCTCTGTGTATTTAAAAATTCCCTAAGAAGTCTGCAAGAACTGTTGAAATAACTCTATCGCTCAATTTTGTGCGATCTTTTTTCACACTCTCGTTATAAATTTTTCGAGCACGTGGTCATTAGTAAAAACGTAATAAGTGCAAACCTTTAGTAAATGAATAGTTTGGTATATATTTAATAACAATATATACAACGTAATAAATCCGGCCCACCCTGGTACTCTAAACAACTTTTTATTCGTATGAAGTTCTTCGTGCAGAATATAATTTGCTTAACACATAAATGGCGCAGTTATGCGGTAGTCAGCATTTTGAGGGAAGAGGAGGGAAATCGCCCGTCTGATTTTCGCATAATAACTGTGGGATCAAACTACAAGCAAACCCTTTAAATTAAAGAAAAAAGTTTTAAACCGTTCACATATGTTAAACAAACATTGAAATAAGTTTAAAGGAAAAATACACACGAATTGAAGGCGGTTAAAAATAATTATTATTTGCTAAGCCTGGAGTTTCCTGCAACATTCCGCGTGAAATGTTGTTTTGCAATGCGAACATTTGCGATAATTTAATTCTGTTCATGTTGTCATAAACAAATGAAATTTAATTGGAAACATTCGAGTCTTTTCAGTATATGAAATAGTATGGATGCCGCTTATTCGTGTGAGATCTGATTTTTTTTTTAATAATGGAATATCAACAAGTGTGTTGACCCATGTGCACAGAACAATGTTGCATACTCGAAGTTATACCACAAGTTTTTCTTAAAAGCTAATAAAAACGAAATAGTTTTATTAAATCCAAAAGCTGGTATTAAATGTTGCACACAAAATTTTTCAATTGGTAATAAATATATTATTCAAAATTTTTTCGAACAGTGAAATATTTCAAACGATATAATAAATGTTGCCGAACATTTTCATGACCGCTCAAACGTTACTGGCAACATGTTGCTGTTATGTAAATCTCATTATATGGTAAATGCGCATTTATATTATAATCGCTAGTGATTGATTTGCAAGTGCCCTAAACTGCCAATTATCATGTTTGTATGCCGAAAATGAAGGAAGCCAATTGTCGGCAAAGTTTTAACAGCTCCAAAATTATCATAAATATTTTCAATTTAAATATTCCGCGAAAATATTAGTGACGGCAAATTTTTAAAAACGTTTACCGATTTTAAACAGGACCAAAGGTCTTATTTAGTTTTACTTACAATAAAAGATTTACTTCGCCGATCACCAGCACACACATCTTTCAGAAATTAAAGAAATAAGAATATAACGTTCGAGATCACCATCATATTTCTTGCTCTCATTTACAAGTGAACACTTTTATTTTCGTGCCGTTTATTAAAATATTAAAGTGCAGTGTGCAGGATAGCAGTACGATTTCATATGTAAAGCCTAAATTATGAAAATATTTTTGGCACTAGAGGCCAAAAGGACTAAAAAACCAACCAGCTCAATTGCCGTTGCTGTTCTGCTGTTGCACAAGTTGTTAAACTTGAGATTTTATTACAACAAAAAGAAATCTTATTTTTATTTGAAAGTAAAGCCGAGACAGCGCAAAAAGAAAAAAAATTATAAGAAATGGAAACAAAACTTAACGCACAACATCCAAGATGAGCCAGAAAGTAAAGAAAGAAAAAAAATACAACAACAAAAAACGCATCACGGTACATGCAGAGAATTTAAGTAGAAGATATTAAAAACCCAGTTAGGTAACTAACATTTAACCATAACCAGCCAGCAACCAATAACGCAATGGAACTTGAAGAAATAAAAATGAAGCAAACGACCAACCAACCATTCAGCCATTCAAGCATCCAAGCGTCCAAGGCAGACACAGACAGCGCAGGACATCAAAGAAATTTTGTGTGGCGCACAAAATTGCATTTGAATGTACGTGCGGTCGACTTCTTTTTTTTTTTGTATTCTAAAAACTTTTTTTATTTTTTGGCTTGTGTGTCTTCTCTCCCTTTTGGCTGATTTTGTTTAGGTACAAAATAGCAACGGCATTAAACAACAACTACAACATTATATTCAAAATGAGGCACGCTGCACAATGGGACTTATCGTCCCAATAAACAGAACTCAAAAGATATACATCTATTTATTTTTTTCGCACGGCAAAACAAAATAAGAAAAGAAACACACTTGTTTTTAATAAAGTTGGTTTACTCATCAAAAAATGTGAAGAAATTAATATTTTCAAAAATCGATTATGATAAGATCAATCACCAATGACGTCCAAAGAGAAAAGAGAAATGATAACAAATTGCTATTTGCATCACTCCGTGCAATGCTCTCCAATACACAAACGACCAAAATGTATTCAATACTAATGAGTGCTGTATGCGGTACAAAAAATGCCTGCGGCAAAAACACACTCACTTCACATACGCACCGCACACACATGCGTTATCGGATTTTAACCAAACTTCATATAAACCATATATGGGCCACTGCCTACGTAGTGTATGAAATCGCTCGACGCGTTTATGATTAGTTCGGCGACGTACATATACGGACTTATTTATATATATATAGATTATGAAAATTAGTAATAAATTAATTATTGTAAAGAATATACAAGGGTAAGATTTTTTAGGTGAATAACAACAATAAAGCCGTTCATATTTTTACATATATGTATATATTTTTAGGGGCACAATCCAACAGTTTTTCATTTATGTACTCGAGAAATGTTTGCATAGCTTCTAATTCACTTTAAATCACATTTTTGTTGGTATTTACTAGCACTGTTGCCAATTTAGCATATTTTGTGCTAGACTTAGCATATTTTGAACTCATTTAGCAATTAAAAACTTGCTCTAGCACCTGGAATTTAAATAAATATATATATATATATATATATATATATATATATATATATATATATATATATATATATATATATATATATATATATATATATATATATATATATATATATGTATATATATTAAGCACATTTTTATAACACATATTTTTATAATATTTTTCAATTTTACAACTGGTTTTCAAAAGCCTTTAGTTGGAAATTTGCTTATAAGACTTTATGCGAAAATTTAAATGAAGAGCTTTATAATAAATGGATATAAAAAGTCAATGCAATACTTTTCGAAAAACTTATCAGAATTTTCGAAACAGGGAAATTACCACATCGAACGCAAATTATATTACGAAATAGATAACAAAAAAGACAAATTTGAGAATTATGTAAAGTTGAAACGGTTCAACTTCAGTTAATAGTTTTAAAAACTATTCTATACGAAACACAATTTGAAAATAAATTTTTTCCAATGTATTTTTTGAGAGAAATAACTTTATTAATAAACTTGCTTAAAAGAAAGATTATTGACAGCGATAGTATAGAAGTTTAATTAAATAATTTTAAAGATGGAAATTCCTATATGTGTGATCTGGACCTTAATTTGAGTTACATATTGGAATATTGAAAGCTACAGTAAAGTGAAAAAATTCAAGAACTTGAAATTATCAATTATTGAAATTATTTCGTTATAGAATTAATCAATCCATCAATTAAAACGAGGATGGGAAAAAATTCAAAATAATTTGAAATACATATATAAATAACTAAAAAAAATTTAGGCTCCTAGATTGATTTTTTTTGATTCAAAACATTCTAAAATCTAAAAAAAATTATATCAAAAAACTTATTATATAAGGATAAATGGATAAATAAAGGTAATGCGTATAGTGGGCAAGGTTGTCTTATTTTTTTTACTGCCATCGTCAAAACGGTAATCGAAAATCGCAAAAACTGATGTTTTTCAAAATGTTGAGTTTTTTATAAAAAACATGTGTAATACTATTCACAAAATTTAATAAGAAGTCAAAGCAATACTCGTATATAAAAATGAACAGATATACATGAAAACTTTTGAAGGAAATAAATTCATTTGTAATGATTGAATTTGATTATAGAAATTCTATGTTCCCAAGTGGAATATATATATAAAGGGAAGAAAATGTACTTTTTTGACACTAATACCTTTGTATCTATGTACGTATGTATTGTAAACACAAAAATATTCATACATGTGTGTATTCATTTAAAATATTAAAAAATGTAGGTTGCACTGAAGGCTTAACATTTTCATTGCTCCGTTAGAGCATTTTATCAACTTCCTAGGATTTAGTTGATAAACAAAAATATAGGAATTATTTCTGCAAATTTGTTAAAATCGGTTTGAAAATATATATTTCTTTAAATCTTCAAACAATTACTGTATTTCTTCAACCAAAAATATTATTACTTTCAAATAAAAAAAAGAAGTCGCATACGTCTTACATATGTAAAGCTTATTATTACCAGTGGCAAAAAAACAATCCTTATTTAATGCCTTTCAACTAAAAAAAAAAGTCATAAAAACTTTACTTTCCTTCACATAATGAAGACAGCTTCCAAATCGGTGAATAGGAATCGTAAAAACATCATAAAAATTAATAAAATTTGATGCGTTCTCTACCATATAGAAATTAGTCTCTTAAGTAGTTTTTTTTGCGGTATTCTTCTTCCTTGTTTCAATAAAACTTATCAACATTTTTACGCTATTGAAGGGAACAATACGACATATTTTATTGCGATTAGCCCCATTGTGCATTAGAAGACTCAAAATGATACACACACACACGCGCGCGCATTTGAAAAGAATTCGAACATCATCGTCCAGTTTGCAGAATTGAGAATAAATAAAAGGAGCAGCAGCAGCAACAACAACAACAACAACTAAGTTTTTATTTTAAATTGCTTAAGAATTTTGTAAAATTCTTGGAATTTCTCAATGGTTATGAATGGACAGAAACAAACTGTCTTGTTTTTTATTTTTTATTTGCTTTTCCTTTTATAGTTGTTGTTGTAGCGCGTTATATTGAATTTTTTTAGCTCATTTACTCCTTCTTTTATTGTTTAAATGTGTTGTAAGCGATTTTATGAGAACATGGCTGAGATACACAAAGTCCTAATTGGTACAAAAGTACGAAGATGAACTAAAGTCCCAAGATCTTAATTAAATATTTGGAACAGATTCATCACGAATTTTAGTTTTGAGCACATTTTCAGTAGTTGGCAAAAAGAACGGGGGTTCTTCATTAAAATTGTATCCATAGAAAATTTCAAGAACGTTCATTTGCTGCAAGAAAGTCATAACTCCAAAAACAAATTTTACTCATATTAATTTCAATGCTTTCATATTATAGAGAAGCTTAAGCCCGGCATTCTGTGCAAAATTTCATGTGATATGTTGTTCAAATTCATTGGAAAAAGTTTTGCATGAAATATTTATGAAATGGTATGCAAAACTTATAACGTGTTCATTATGTGAAAAACGGATGAAATTTGTTTCTTTATATTACTTTTAAACGCAAATTGCACTGTCTTTTTAAGTATGCAACATTGGTTTACGACTGTGAACAAACACATCTATTTAAATTTTGTTTATCTACATATACAGTTTGTCAAGAAATTGTTTTGACATAGTGAAAAAAATTATTGTTTTGACTTTAATAATGCAAAAAATAGTTTTCCTTTGTAGTTTAAAAATTTTTTCTTTTCAATTCTATCTTATCTATATATTAGTTAACAAACAGGAGCAAGGGAGGGAGAAAATAGAGAATAATAATAAAAAAATTGAAGAAAAACAAAATAAATACAAAAATTTTGTTGCCAAGAAAATGTTTTTACAATTTCTTTTTGTGTGTGTGTTTTTTTTATACCGGTAGTTTTTACTGTTCAAACAACAATTTTTTTTGGTTAGTCAAGTGACCATTGATAATGATTTAATTATAGTTTTGTTTTTTATTACTGAAAACGATAATTTTACGAGGATTTAAAATGCCTGGCAAAAGGACTTCAACCGGTGCAATTCAGTTAGTTTACTATAACCACGCGATCGGGAAAACGGTCCGAGAGTTATCTAAAATGTTTTCAATAACTAGACAAACAGTGTACAATATTTTAAATCGCGCTGAAAAAGAAAATAGTCTAACATTAAAGCTTCCTACTGGCCGTCCACCTAAAATTTCGGAGAGAACAGAACGTATTTTGAGAAGAAAGGTACACGAAAACCTTTTGGTATCCATACGAACACTTGCATGTGAACTTAAAAAAGAATGTGGCGTGAAATTCTCCCACGAAACGGCAAGACAAGTTTTGAAAAAGAAGGACTATTCATCCAGATTGGCACGAAAAAAAACACTGCTTACAATGCAACATAAAGAAAGACAATTGTCTTTTGCTGTAACACATATTTCCAAGCCTGACGACTACTGGGATGACGTTATATTTTGTTATGAGACCAAAATAATGCTTTTTTACAATGATGGTCCTAATAGAGTATGGAGAAAACCTTTGAAAGCATTGGAAAGTCGAAACATAATTCCAACTGTAAAATTTGAAAAACTTTCAGTAATAGTTTGGGGGTGCATTCCTAGTAAGGGAGTTGGAGATCTTTGTTTTATTGAGAACACTATGGATGCTAATCAATACCCGGGTATATTAAAGCGTCATCTAGTTAACAGCGCGACTAAATTTGGGTTTTATTCTGATAGAAAGCCGAATTTCAAATTTTATCAGGATAATGACCCTAAACATAAGGCTCTTTTGGTAAGGACGTGGCTTCTCTACAACTGCGGTAAGGTACTCGATACACCTGCTCAGAGTCCAGATTTAAACCCAATTGAAAATTTATGGTCTTGTCTAAAAAAAAATGTTGCCAAAAGGCGTCCCAGAAACCAAAGTGAGTTAAAGGGTGTAATTTTTGAAGAATGGAGTAAAATACCAACAGAATATGTACAAAAATTAATTTTTTTCAATGAAACGGCGCCTGAAAGCCCTGATTGATGCCAATGATGGCCACACAAAATATTGATAATCCTACATTTAAAGATCCAATCCATTTTTTCATATTATATTAGTATGTAAAAACATTTTCTTGACAACAACATTCTTGAGTTTCTTTTACTTTTTTATCTTATTTCTTAATCTTAAGATTTTGTTTTGTTCTCCTTGACGTTATTTGTTAGTTAACATATAGCTAAAATTATATTATAAAAAAAATGGTAAAAGAGTTAAAACACGTTTTGTTTTTTAATGATGAAAGTCAAAATAAAAACTATTTTCACTGTGTCAAAACAATTTCTTGACAAACTGTATTTACAAGAAATCTCAATTTCACAAGACGAAATACCGTCAAAATCCAACTGCGAAAATTCATGGGAAATAGCTACAATATAATGTTGTGGAAGTTGCACTGTGTTTTGAAATGAATGTACCTAGCAACATTTAAGCAACATTTGAAGTAAATGAAATGTGTCTGGCAACTTTCAGGAAACATTAATTAATGTGCGGAAATTATATGAAATGTAATTTTTTTTTAATTTTATAAATGCATTTTTAATAAATGTATTTTCTTACTTACGTAAAATGATGTTGCGAGTTTAAAAACAACGCCTAAATGTGATGAAAAAGAGAAAATATATGTATATAGTAAATCTCTAAATAGATATTACATGTTGCAAGTAATATTTTTCAACTGAAATAATATATGTTGCTAAAAATTTTTCATAATTCCAAAGAAAGTTCTTGGTTGCATGAAGTAAGTGCTGTTCATAGTATTTCATATTCAACATGAACAGAATACAAATTCTGTAACATTATTTTATTTTGAGCCAATTTTTTTCATATAAATTTTGTCAACATTTCACGTGACAAGTCGACATTTTTAACTGAAAAGTCAAAGTTTTTACGTTATAACATTGTTGTAGGAAATAAGCGTTATATTTATTATAAAATAAAGACATTATGCATTTACTATATGGTTTTTCAGGACCTCTTTTAGTATCCTTCGTCAGAGTCTTTGATTTGCTCAGTTGAGTTGGTAGCATGTTTCCATTTCGTTATTTTTTTCTTTTTCTATAAAAGTACTTTTTTATTACATCTCTTGTCCTTCTAATCTATTTGCTTGAAATACCCCAAGCCACTGATCATTTAAAAGAGGTGCTTGTTGAGTTGTAAGTTTTTTTTTTAATTTTATTATAAGATGAGATGAATATTTTTCATTTGGTTTAAAAATTTAATACTAAGATGCTTTAAGCATATTATTATAAAGCATTTATTGTTGCGCTTTTAAAAATATGAAAAAAAAATACTTAGACTTCGATTGCTTAAGACTTTTGTCTTCTTTTTTTACAATCATTCCAATGAATTGAACTGTATGGATGTGTGATACTGTTTTTCGTGTTTGATTTTTTCGTATAGGTTTTTTTTTGTGTATAGTATATTGGTTGGTGAATGTTGATCTTGCGATTTTTGGTAGGAGCCACAGTAAACGAGAAATAAAAACAGAAAAAATATCACAATCCTTGGCTACCTTGGCTTGCTTGAATGAATATTGTGCAAACATTTTTAATAAATATATACAGTGGCTGTTTCGATTGTTTTGCGCCTCACTAAACTCCATTTTTTCATCCTTTTTCTCGATCATTATAAAGCAACGCCATCCATAATCATAAATGAGTTTAAATTTAAGTCAGTTAAAACTAAAGAAGACGCAAATAACAGAATAAATGAATGAATGACTGGTCACAGTTTGATTATTGAAATTGGATCCTTGAATGGATCACGCGTAGTTCCATTGAATTTTATTTTTATAATTTTTGTTTCTTAATTTGCAGTTAAAAGGTTTTACTAAGTTTAAGGTAAATTGTTTTCAAAGTTTTTTATTATTTTTCTATGGGCTTGTTTTATGGTCAAACTTGAGAAATTAATATTTTTCTTACAACTATTTTTTTTTTCATTTCATTTCTTTATACCATTTGAAATGCTTATGAGACCTGATTTATAAATTTCTGTTCCGCTTTATTATTCATGTGCATGTATGCACATATATATTGTCCCTCATATCTCATATGCCACAATTTGCAATTCAAAATTGTTTAAAAAATAGATCACAATTTGAAATAAAAATGCGCACATATTTGAAAAATATTTTATAAATTAATGCGAAATATCTATTCTATGTGCGAGTATGTATGTCGTTTTAATTGGGACACACGGTTCCAATTGCAAAAAAAAAACATTTGCGACAAAGTTTGATTTGAAAGTCGATGAATCAGTCAAATTGAATTTAATTTGCAAATTGTATATATTGAAACTGAAATTATATTATCAGGACAAAAAAGAATATGATCGAATAAATCCAAAGCACAGATAAAATAGACCGATTCGCAAAACTTAAGAGTGAAAACAATTAATTGAGCGACAATATATTAACATCCACAAAGTAGAGCGGAGGTGAAGATTTTGACCCCTTTAATACACGTAAATGAAAAAGTCATATTTCCTTTTCTTCATTGAATTTTTACATCGCCAGAAAATGAATAAATATCAAGACAAAACAAAAAAAGCGGATGTCACACAAAAAAAGAGATTGCATTCCTGGTCTAATTTTTGTCTGCAACAAATACAACAAACAAAGCAACACTGAAATAAAAGATATTTTGTTTGTGTAAAAAAATCCTTCGACTTTCAAAAACAACTGTCAACAATATACGGCATCAGAGATGGCAACATTATTATAAATATTACTGCTAAAACTGAACTAAATCTTAATTTGAAGCAAATTACTTTGAACGGTTTAGGGTATCTGCCATCTTTAGTGTTCCTTTTCCAACTAAATCATTTCCCCATTGTTTGTTGTCATTATATGGTTCCTTCGACCGCTGGTGTGCCTTTGCATACCACCACTTCGATCCACTTCATGCCAATTATAGAATCGAATATTGGGGAGCAACTTATTTGTATGAGTCAAACTTTTTGAAGTTTTGATTTGTAACTCCAAATGTCCTCCAAATTTATTTTGCGAATTATTAGACTGATCGTATAACGAGAAGACGTGTCGAATTTGCCTTAAAATTATAAATATTTGCGAAAATTATATCAAATTCGTACAAATATTAGCGAATTTGAAATAGATCATAATGTTCTAATAAGTGTTATATGTGAATCCATTAATCATATGATAATAACTTATGTAACAGCTTTTTGAGTTACAATACATTTTCATAAAAAAAAAATTGGAAAATTGCATTAACAATATCAAACGTATACATTTTTTTACATTATATTGCTCTTATAATTAGTATTGAAATATGCATTTTTAAATTTTGATTCAAGAAAATGGCTGATAATATATATTTTTTAATAATAGACCAATTTAAGATTAACGTGCAATCTCGCAGGTCAACAAAATAAGGAGCAGACTAATATTTACATGTTCTATTACAAAAAAAAATTGCGTGAACTAAAATTGAACTTATTTTGTTTACTAGTAACAGTCAAGGCGAATTGAATTTGGTCTTATTACTACTACAATACAAAAAACACCACGCATTTCGACCAAACACAATTTTACAATCGCAAAGAAAAATGCAATAAAATTTGTCGTAAATCGTGAGAAAAAATGGCAATTTTATGGTGAATACGATTTGATATCTGATACAGATTTAAAAAAAAATCCTGAATTTATTAGTTTTCTTTTTTATAAATAAAAATGATCAGCTACTATGTTTACCAAATGAGCTAAGGATCTTAAATGCAGATGGATATATGGGATTAACAAGTGTCCCCTATAATTGCGAATGTGGCTGCAGATACGGTAGATATAACGCTGCAGCAGAGTTTGACTGAAAGTGGAAATAGTGTAGAGACATCAATGGTGGTTTTTATTCTATACCGGAACAGGCGTAAGTAACATTGCTATTGACTCAAGTTTGTAGGAGTTCATAAAACACTTTGAACATCTTAAGTTTTTAATCTGAAAGCTTTTATAAGAAATAAAAATTGTCTTATTTAAAAAATATATATTTGGTGTAAATTTCGTTTGTTAATTGTTAAGCAAATATGAAAAAATAAGCAAGGTTTTGAACAGCTAAATTTTCTTTAGAACAGCTGTTGATCACCTATTATGAATTCGCCTTAGTAATAGTGATGTGAACACAACATAAACAAACTCGTTACTTGGATAACTTTCAAATTAATTATTAACAATAGAGGATAATTCACAAGTTTAATTTCCTTTTCGATAATCTATAAAATATATTTACAATAAAAAATATAATTTTTACCCGTTAAATTGTTGTTAACATTTATTTTTGTTTAATTATCCAATTAATCGATTACAGGTTTTGAGCATCACTAACAAGGATATTAAATCAGAAAATGAAAGGAATTGCCATACAGGAGTATGAAACGTTAAACAGCTAAAAATCTGTTATTGTACGTTTTTGAATGCAATCTCACAATAATGTGTTTATAAGACGAAAAGTTTTCAATGACAATTGTGTTCTTTAAAACTACAATAAGGTTTTTTTATTATGAATACAGGCACTGTGAGAAGTCCAATACTTTCCACGAGACTCTACTTATAACGTATCGGTGTAATATCTGTTTATTCCCTTTTATCTAACGCCCTTATATTGAGAATATAGTTGTTGGTCACACTAAGGCAAAAGAAGATTTTTGCAATTTTGCTTAATGTGGCCGTGCTGTAGCAAAAAAGGAAACATCCAATAGAAACAAATATATTTTGATTTTTTTTAATGTGATATATATTATTTATTTTTTTCTTTTAGTTTTGTTTTATTATTGAAAGAATTTAAACACTAAATCAAGAACTGCTTGATAATATTAACAAACACTTCTTATTTAATTTTTTGTTTGCGAATTTCATTTCCATTTAACGAAGATTTCCATTTTTTTATTTTTTAGAAAAATGCCATTTTTCCTGTTTTAAGCATTTCAAAATAAAGCAAACAACTTAATTTGAAACTTGTTAAAGTTTTGAAATAGATTCAGTAGATTATATATATGTATATACACATACTTATAAAATAGCTTGAGTTAAATGTAATAAGTTGATATATAATATTATTAATAATATATTTTTCTTTTCTATTTATAAAATACAAAACTTTTACAACTAAAACGTATTATAATTACACCTTGCATCCAGTTAATTATAGTGGGCTTTTTATAATTTCTTTTATTTTTATTTTACAATATGGGATTTTCATTTTTTTTAATTTATTACAAAAATATATTAAAATATAAGTTCAAGGAAATTGTTTAATAGTTTATTCTTAAGGATTTTTTGTTCTTGGGGGTTTTTTGTATGTATGTATATATAAAAAAAAATTCACATTTTAAATTGGTATGTTTATGTATTTAAAAAAAATATGAAGAAATATAAATGCTTAATTATTATTATCTTTTTTAATTTTTAGATTTTTTTGATATATTCGTTAATGAGCATCGATCACACAGAAGGCAATTGAGGCAATTTTACTACAGTTTACAAAAAGTTCAGACAACTTATGTAGTCTTTGTTGTTATAAAAAAGCTGCCTCAACCCTTCTATGTGAATTTCAAATTAAGGATATGCTAATTTTTTTTTTTTTAAGAATAAGCGTTTTTAATTTTATTTATTTTTTTATTTTAAGATTTTGTTTGTTTATACATTTTCTTGTTAATTTTTTCAGTTTAGTTTATATAAATGCATTGTATCATATTACAAAAATTTTGGTTGCATATTTTCCTCTTGTGTGTGTGTGGTATTTTTTTTTTCTATACAAAAGTTAAATGAACTTTCAGTTTTCATTTCTGCACACCCAATTTTTGTTATTTAATTTTTTTATGTCGTTTGTTGTTGTTATATTTTTTTATGAAGTCATAAAATATTTGAGAGTTCGAATTTCAAAAGTGTTATTTACAACAGTTCATAAAAAATGTATGGAAAATGTTTTCATTTTATGAATAAAAAAGATTTTGATTTAGTTTGTTTAATAATAAAACAATTTTTTTTACCCATTTTTTTTAGCTCCAAAAGGCTAATTTCATTGAATATTTATTTAAAAAAATTGGCAGCTACAATTACTGGGAGTATTTTTTTCGAAAAGCTTAAATTTCGAATGAAAATATATTGAATCGGAATATTTTTAAGCCAGTGAGAATATTTTTGGCAGACTGTTAAAAATGATTTTCAAAGAATTATTGTATAATCCTGGCAAATTTTTACAAAAGGTAATTCGAAAGAAAAGATTTTTCGGGTTTAAACAAATCGTCCCTTTTCTACGTTAACCTCGTATCTGCAATATTATAATTTTCGGGGAATCAATTTAAAAAATTATATTTAATTCAAATAAATATTCTTAATAAATTTAAAGTTTACTCATTAAAATTATTTAAGCAAAGAGTATGAATTAAACATTAAATATGAATATTTAAATGAAACTGTTACTTAATATTCTGCAATGTTTTATGTAATAATTTTCTAGATACGAGATTAAGGTAGAAAAAGGGCGATATGTTTTTAATTAATTGAAATTTTAATTCAAATAGCATGAATTATTATTATTTTTTTTTATTTAAATTTTTTTAATTAAATAATTTGTGAATTGGTAAATCATATCATTTCATCTTTTTTTTTATTTTGAGGTTGTTTTCGATTAAGCAAATAATTTTGTTTGTTTTTTTTTTTTAGTAAATTTATTTAAAATTTTGTTATATTTGATTAGCTTTTAATAAGTGTTTAAGTTATATTAAATATCAAACCCTTAGCGCCAAATTATCGTAAGAAATTTTTTTAAGTATTTAAAGAAAAAATTTATTAAAAATTTTACATTAGAAATAATCCAAAAAGAAAATTTTTGCCAATTTTTTATGATAGGGGGAAAAAGGGAAGAGGTGCAGATTTTCATGCGAATCTATGTATATACACAAATGACTTGGATATTTATACAAAAATAATACATACATACATACATATGTACATATATTCCGATCGTTGGCGATGCAATATATATATAAAAAAAACGAGAATGTTTAGAGTCGTGAAAAAAAATTTACGATTTCAAAAACATCGTTGACATATTTCTCATCTTAGAAGGTGGTCGGTACAACTTTTTTTTGACACTGAAACAGGTTTGAAAAAATGGTGCTATGGGGTTTAAATGTTTTTATTGCATTATTTTGAAATTGTATTGAAATTCAACAACATATTTTTCTTAGTCCACGAACATATTCGTATATTTTTCTTTTCAAGTTTAGCCGATTGATCGTAAATACAAATCACATTTGCTAATTTGGAAAGTTTTTAATTCAAGAATTTAAAAAATACATTTTTCGTAACATTTTTTGAAAGTAATTTCTGTTGTTGCTCAATGAATTTTGTTTTTCTTTTATTAATCTTTATATTCAAATTTATCTTATCCCACAATTTGTATGACTGTTATAAATAATTTGTGTGTTAATTATTGGCAGTTCTTTCTTCTTTTTTTTTTATTTAAGTTGAGGTAAATTATAGTTGTGTGTGTGTTAGTATTTGTATGTTTTATCTTTCTTTTATGTTTTTAAGTATCTTTGGTTCGCTGCTTTAAGAAGTATAAAAGTTTGTTTCTTTATTTTTAAGCTTAACTCTCAAATATTTCACTTGTTATGTGTTAATAAAATTTAATTATTGTTTTCGGTTTATTAACAAGCGTATCTAAATGCCTTCCCCTACAATTTTAAATTAAACATTCTTTTGCAAATGATTTTTGTTAATCTTCTCTTTTATGTTTTTAGGCATTAAGGTTTTATTTAAATTATTAGTACATATATATATATTTAATAATTTTTTTTTTTTTTTTTTTTTTTTTTGTTTATTAATGATCACATACTTTTTTCTTTTTTTTTTTTATAAAAATTGTTCTTAGTTTTAGTTTTTTTATTTTTGTTATGATTTATAAAGGATTCTAAATTATATATACCCAGCAAAAAAAAACTTCATAAAACTTTTGTTCTAAAAAGCAGTTGTAGAAGGCATAACAATAAATACAATTTTGACAAAAATACGTCTACAGCCAGTTCAATGATAATTTTATTCAATATTGTTTTCAAGGATTTTTCGAAGAAGTCTAGTTTCGAACTAATTTGTTAAAACATTATTGAATTTGAATAACATTTTTCTAGAGGTGGTTTAATTTTTTTGTTATTAAAAACTGTTCAGGTGAATATAGAAAAAAAACAATAACAATTAACAATTGTTCTAAAAAAAAAGCAGATTCAACTATTAAAGTTTTTTTAATGATTAAAATATTCTATTCGAACTTAAAATTTAGTAAAAAAAATTTTTTTTTCTATATTCGAATTCAACTAAGAACTCTGCAAGCCACTCGATTTTTTATGTTTAAATGATTTTATTCAAATTAAGTTTCGAATTTTGTAAAAAGCCATTGATCTTCAATTTTAAGGAATTTTACAGAAAGTTACCAGTTTTTCTAATAAGTAAAACACTTTTATTCGAACTTGATTTTTTTTAACGTGTAAACGTTTTAACTTCGAATTTTGCTATTCACTTGGTTTGAAATATTTGATTGTTTATGCACATACATACATTCGTTCATTGATTCGAACTAAACTTCCATTTACGCTGAAAGTGACATGATTTTTTTTTAATTTTTCATAAATATTTTATATGAACCAAATATAATTTTTGGACATTTTCAAATTAAAAATATTAACTGGGATTTGTGGTGTATGTTAATATACGACCAAAATCGATTAAACTACTCCATAATTTCTTCGCAGAACTGGTCCTAGAGCTTGAAAGTCATCAACGAATGAAATGTAAAGGACTATGCCTAGAACTGGTATATTAATATCCGGGTCCCTGCCATTAACAATTTTTAGTTTTATTTAATTTTGTTTTCAAGTAGCGTTAAACTTAAAAGTAGTGTGTGTAATTAATTATACAAATAAAATTTAAATATTCTTTTCAGAATTTTTAATGTTTTTGTTTTTTAAGATTTAACAACCAATTTCTAGAGATTTTGGTAACTTAGGCGAGGTTGAAAAGTTCCACTTTTTTAATGAATTAAAAACTTTATGTGTGTATAGGTGTAGAATTTTTTTTAGTTAAAATTATAATTTATAATTTTAAAAAATTCCTTTATGTAATTTTTAATGTTTTTTAAGTTTTTGTTTTTTCTAAAATTCAAGTACAAAAATGTGTTTAATCAGGTTTCTTTTTGCATGAAATTGAATTCTTTTTATTTATTCGGGATTTGTGTTTATAAAATTTTTGTTTTTTTATGATTTCAGTCTATAATTACTTCTGGTTATAAAACATGCAGCCATAAAGTTCTAAATTTGCGGATTTTTAGAATTAATTATTTAAGCTGTTCTTAATAATAATAACCTTGTGTGTGTATGTGTGTATTTAAAAACTAATTATATATACAAGTTCCTTTATGTATTGTTGTTTTTTAAGGATAAAAATACGTACGTATGTATATTTTTATATGAAAAAAACAGAGGTATATTTATAATAAATATGACATTTTACAGCCTACTTAAAGAAGAAACACCGAAATATTGCAAAAATTCCTTTTGTGGTGCAAATTTTTGAAAGAAGGAAAAAATACATTAAAGAAACTAAAAAAAAATTGGAATATAAAAAAAATATAAATTCAATTAAAAATTTAAATAACAATATAAAATATATGTAATTATATATTATGTGAGAAATTATAAAAAAGCAAAAATACTAATTATTTTAGTAATGTAATTTATATAAAAATTATTTTAAAAAATCGTGAAAAATTCAACTTTTTTTGTGTGAAAAAAATCATGAATACAATTCAGAGATTATGCAAATATTTATACAAAATATAAAAAAGCACCAAAAAAGTACTACCCAGGAAAATTTTGTTAAATTAGTTTCAAATTTGTATTTCTAAAACCCATTATGTACAACAATATGATTGTAAGATTAACCATATCTGTACCATATCTTCATATCCAGACCAATTTCTACTACTCTTATATGAAAAAGTTGTAATAAGGCCTCTTTATAAACTTTGCCTGTCTAAAGCCACTGGTTGGCCTTTGTTATAGAACTAGTTCTTTCTGGCCTCTGAACAGCGGCTAAAAAAAACGGATGCATACATTTAATTTTGATCCCCTTTAAGTTCATAGAAAATATGAAAGAAACTCTAAAATTTTGTAAGCATTTCAAAGCTCTAGTTTAAATAGCAATTGTCCTGGGTAATTATAAAAAATATAATAAACAGAAATAGATCATTAACAATTAAAGAAAATTCAACATTCAAAGGCGAAAATACAAAATAAAACATAAACCATTTTAATATTTCTTTAACTTTTCCCATAAATCTTTCAATTTCCAACAAATAATTCGATTTGCTTTCTTCCCTTTTCTTGTGGTGAAAAAAATTCATTAAAATATTTAAATCTTTTTCCTTCATAAACTAAATCTACAAATAAAAAACTAGTTAATTAATATATAAAAATATTAATATATAATTAATAATATAATAAAAACTTATTAAAAAGCTACGACTTAGAATTTTATATCCTGCACCTCTTTTTGGGCATTGGCTTGCATTTTACAGGTTTGTGTTAGATTTGGTAGTAAATTGTTTGCATTTAAACTACCCGCCGCACTGACGATATCCAAATGATGATGATGATGGTGATGATGCATTGTTGGGCCGGAATGATGATGTTGATGATGGTGGTGATTGTGATATGCATGATAATGAAGATATTGTGGATTATTTTGTATAAATTGAGATTGGGCTGTTGTTAAACTTGTTGAGCAGATTGAGTTGTTATTACTGTTGTTGTTGTTGTTGGTGGTGTTGTTATTGTTATTATTACTATTGTTGTTGTTATTATTGTTGTTGTTTTTATTGTTGTTGTTGTTGTTGTTGTTGTTGTTGTTGTTGTTGTTGTTGTTGTTGCTTAAGGAATTATGATGCTGTATTTCAACAGTACCCAAATAGGGTTGTAAATTACGACTGTGTTCCTCAAAGATGGTTTCCATTTTCATCATACAGTCATGGAGGAAGTCCTGGAAAAAAGAATAATTACCATTCAAGAAGTATGTTTTAAAATGAAGACTACGGACAATTTCATTTCAGAAGCAATACTAAATTAAATATAAATTACAAGCTCTATAATCACCTTTTACTAGTACATATTTTGTTTTCAATAACTTTTATTGTAAAACATAATTTTTCTAATCTTTACATTTAAAAGTAAGTTCGAATTTCGCATATGCTTCGAATTTCGGTATTTATTTAGCTTCGAATTTTTTTAGAATTGCTTTTAATATGAGCATATAAAGTTGAAGTGCAAGCTATAATCGTTTGAACCAAAAGCAAATATATTTTTTTAATTTAATTTTTTATTTTCTTTTTTTTTAATTGATTTTTATTTTTATTTATTTTTTAATTTTTATTTATTTTTTATTTTTATTTATTTTTTATTTTTATTTATTTTTTATTTTTATTTATTTTTTATTTTTATTTATTTCTTTTATTTATTCTATTTTTTAAGTTCGTTTTATTTTTTTACTTTTTTATTTAATTTAATTTTTTTATTCTATAATTTTTTAAATTTTATATTTTTTTAATGTTTTACCTTTAAAATTTTTTTATTTTCAAACTTTCATTAATTTCAAATTAACACGATTTTTTTCAAATATTTGTTTAAAATGACGGTAATTTTAAAGCCTCAGTTATTTTCATTGATTCGAATTCAATTCGATATTTCTATTTTTTACTTAAAAAAATATATTATTTTACAATATTTTTTTGCTCTGGAGCAAACTGACAATATCGAGTACTTTCATTGTGCTTTGCATTAAGGACAGCTATGAAAAATGTAGAGGATTAGTAGTAGAAAAATTTCTTCTTTCCTTCTAATGACAATTTTAAAGTAAGAAAGCGCTGAGGCGCTAGAGACTCTAGTAACCGTATGTTTACATTGCTATTGTATCCAAATTAGTTGTCCTATCAAATTTGCTGTTGCGGGCAGCTGCTAAGTCCAAGTATTTAAAATTTTCCTAGACCATTTAATTTACAAACTCCACACAAATTTATTCAGTCTCAGTGTTCATTTTCTATGTAATTTTTTTTTTATTATTATTACTTATTTGACCCTGTGAGAAATCGAATGAATCGATCTAAGGAGAAGCCAAATTGATATGACAATTTCTTATAAAGAAAAATCAATAAACCCTTCCTTTTATCAATTCACTTCCACTTACAAATTCCAAAGTTAGAAAATTCTTTTTAAAAGCAGTTAGAAATAAAATATTTTCACACATTCATTACAATTGTTAAACAAACTCCTTTTCTGCAGAAAGCCACGATCACAGCCAGTGACTAAAACCAAGAGGCAAATAGCAATTTTACAAAAAGTAATAAAAATAAATAGACGACAAAAATAATTAAACTTGAACTTCTTTATTATTATGAAATTTATTAAAATGCCAGAGAACTGCAACGAAAAAAGAAGAATGCAAGGGGAAGGAACGAACGAATGAACGGGAAGGGCAACAAATTTCAATATCGAATTCAAAATACATGTTTGTATGTACATATATTTGAGTGTTGCAATACAACAATGATGACCTCGACATTAATTAATTTGCAAATTAACACTGTCATTAAAATTAATTAAATGCGGCGACGCATACAATTTCTCCAACTTCCAATAACTACAAGAACAAAATGCAAATATTTCTACTAATGCATGTATAAAACAATATAAATACCATCTATATAAGTATAAGTATGTGTGGTATGTGTATGTGATAAATATAATTTTGTATATCGCAACAACAAAAATATCCTGGGAACATGCAAGAATCTCATTTCAAGTTTTTAAAAAATAAAAAGAAAACAGCAGCAATAAAAAAAGTTTAACAAATTTATG
This sequence comes from Germaria angustata, assembly GCA_963681545.1. Taxonomy (NCBI): domain Eukaryota; kingdom Metazoa; phylum Arthropoda; class Insecta; order Diptera; family Tachinidae; genus Germaria; species Germaria angustata. The sequence goes on from OY813001.1 coordinate 35,819,957, forward strand.
TATGTACGTACATACATACGTTTGTATGTCTTTTTATATCTTTAGCGGTTCATTTATGTGTTTCTTTTTATTAGATTTGGCTTAATTCTTTTAAATTTAGTTTGTTTTCTTACCTGTTCCACACTGGTTAGATCTGTAAGGAGATTAAGTAAATAACGCAAATTTTGACCCGTACGTAAATGCCAATTTAAGCCACTCAAAGCAGCGGCTATTGAAGATGCGGCTACAGTACTGGCTGAATACATTGAAAAATGATGCTCTGAAAGCGAAAAAGATAAATAAAATAAAAATTAATTAAAATTTGATTTTAAATAAATACCCTATAAATTATAATAATGTCAACTAGAAATTAAAAAAAAAATTAACAAGAAACGAAAACATTTCTTGAAATATGGCACATAAACACCTTCTAATGAAGGTCAAATGTTGCACAATTTTCAGTTAAAAAATGTTCATACAAATAAAATAGGAATACTCTATACAAACAAATAAATTGCTTTTATTATAAAAAAATCTTCTATACAAAAACAAAAAATAAGTCAAAATATTAAGCAATTTTTTAAGGAAAAATTTATTCAAGGCTTAACAAAAATTTAAAAAAAATATATATAGATCAGGGGGTCAAACTTTTAGTAATTCTGCTATAAAAAATGATCGCAATCTAATTAGAAAAACATCTGAATGTAAGCTATTTTTCTATAAAGAGGTAGATATTCAAATCTTAAGGACATTCTTTATAGAAAAAGTATTCCGATATTAATTAAGAAGCAAAAAAGTACTATTTCAGGATAAGTGCACACATGCTTAGTTTCAGACTGTTTTTTATGCAATTCTAAACAATTTGTGTACAAAAAAAAAATTGGAGAGACTAAAAAAAATTAATCAGAATTCTAGTAAAAATTACTCATATAATCTTAGAAAATCTGTTTTAAAAAAAGGTATTCCAAGTCAAATTAAAAAAATTTTCATTTATTTTTTATTTTTTATTAAATTCTTTAGAAAAAATATTCAATTTTTTTTTTTTATTGAAACAGTACTCAGCGGATCACCCCTACTTATGCATAGCATTATGCTGGTACTAGGAAAATAGATTATGGGAGAGGGACTATAAAGGGAATAGTGTTTGTGGACAGTCGATTTGAACCTCTCGACGCTGGGGATGACAGAGAAAGATATCTGCAGAGAGCTCGTTCCACGTACGAGCCGTTCGACTAAAGAACTAACTTTCTCTGTGATGCGTAGTGCGACCACAAATGGAAGCAATATTCCTATATTAACGAAGCTCGGAACATTCTCAACCTTTTACTTAAAAAAAAGTGCTCATGGTCAGACACCTTTTTCTGCAGGAATAAATAATCCGATTTTGAGTAATTCCTGCATAAAAAATATGGTAAGAATCGGCGGCAGTCCACTCAACTCCACTCGTTTGAAAATTTATGTGAAAAGTACGAAACTTTTTGAGCAATTTTAGCAGGAATTTTTTCCCGAGCTGGTTACTTGGATTGTGTAAATAAATCATAATTAATTAAACGTACATAGGAAAGTTACTTCGATTAAGAAAAAGTCTTCTACAGAAAAAATGCTCTAATCTTGAGTGTTTTTACTTACTTATATGAATGTATGTGTATGTAACTTTTCCGTAGAAAAAGTATTATGATTTATATTCCCCCTTATTATGGATGTCGACGTCGACGTCACACCAAGTCGACATCAATATATTGACAATTGTGGGATCGTTACCGAGAACTATTAAATATTCTAAAGTAAATTTTATTTTTATTCAAATTTTTTATTGCCGCAGTTTGAGTTTTTAGAATACAATAAAAAAAAATATTTTTACAATTAAATTGTCAGAATTTACAAAATTCACAAAATATATTATTTACTGATACAATAAATTTGGTTACCGAAAACGAAATTTAGTTTTTATTTTGTGTAAGAAATCGTTTTACTAAAAAAAGTGATTTAGACCAGATTCAGAATAATTTTTGTATGGAAAAATTTCTAAGAATTTTTTTAATTTTTTTGAGTAAAATTAAAAATATAAATTGATGATATTATTCGACCTTTTTATTTATAAATTAATTGAATTACTTTTTTAATGAGTTTGAGGTCTGCATTTTTATAAAAAACAATATATTTATTTTTTTATGATTTTTCAATATTTCAACACCCTGTGGGTGTCTTCTTCAGGAAATTAAAAAATATTTTATAAAGATATTTGAGTCCTATGATGAAATCATTCCACAAAATCTTATTTTTTGGAAGGAATAAAAACGGGGACTATGTTAAAAAATAAAACACCCTCCTATTTGTACAATATTTTTTTTTTTCTTATTTATTTATTTTATTAAATAGTGATTTCAGTGTTTTCTGCATAGAAAACATATTCAGATCCTTTAAAAAATGTTTACGATTCTAAATTACTTTTCGTAAAGAAAAAGTATATAAAATCTGATGAATTTTACTATAAAAATATATTGACTTGTATTGTATGCCTTTAAGAATGTGTTAATTACATAATTTCATTGAAGAATATAATTGAAAGTGTTGTGCTCAATGTAACAAATTATCACTTGATAATGTCCTTAATTTCGTGTATGATGTACGGATGAGACAATATAAAATATTTTTTCTTTGGTAGCGATTCGGTATCTGAAAAAAAGATTTTATTACAGTTAAATTATAAAAAAAACGGCAAGAACATAAAAATATGTTAATTACTTGAGCAAACTATTTAAGCTTAAAAGTATCAAATTTCAAATGCACAGACCAAAAATTATATATAGTCGTATGTATATGAGTACTATATACTTTTTGAAACTAATTCATAAAAACAGCACCCTCGTTATGAATTAAAAAATATGACAGTAAACTAAATAAAATATTAAGCAGAGGACAATTAATTAAAAAAAAATAATAATAAATAACACTGATATCTGAGAACAACAAGTAGGAGAATCATTTTCAATTCACTAACTTGAAGAAAAAAATATACATAAAAAATGAACTTAAACCGCTTAGATTTTAGTATTCCATAGAGTTTGTGTCTTGTTTTCTTTTCCTGAATTTATGGCGTTGAAAGGCATAAATTTGTACAATTTACGTCTTAATTGAGAGACTTCAAATGAAACCTTTAAAATCACTTCATTTTGATTTTTTTTCTCCTTCACTTTGACTTTTTTAGTTTTTGAAATGGAACTTAATCACTGCATTTCATTTCAATGTTTCGGTGTCGTTTTTTATTTTCTTTTTTCTCTCTAAAGGCTCCAGAAACAACAAAGACTCTTTACAAGAGGCAACCAAGCAGGCCACTATCTACAAAGCAATTCCTTCTACTCATTCCATAACGCATTTTTTCCTGGACTCCTTTTTTTCTGTTAAAGTTGCAACAACCTAAAAGTAATTTACATAAAGTTGAACTTTTAATAATATTTTGTATCGTAACGATGCGTCGACATGGTTAAAAGAAAAATTTTTTCAGAGCAAAACTATACAAAATAAATTATAAAAAAATAAAAAAAAAACTGAGAAGCCCTTTTTAGGTGGCGCAAAAGGAATCCGGTTTACGAGTTTGGTATGTGCTGGGCTGCGTACCTTTGAAGACTTCAACAAAATGTGCAAAAGAATAAATACTCGTACATGTAAGTATAAATAAAAATAAAAAAATTTATTTTTAAAAACTTCAGATTATTTGTTGTTGGTGGTGTCTCGGCATGATCTTCCAAATAAATAAATTTCCAATGAAATTTTAGACATTTTTGTTGATTCTCAGCAAAAACTCATACACGCACACACACAAATACATACATACATATACACTTCATTCCTGAGTTCATTGAAGACCGCTCGCTAATGATGGCTGGCTTTGGGTAAAATAAGAGGTGGTGGTAAAGGAGGGCAGCATTTGATGTTATTAAAAAATGGCATGGAAAAGATATGAAGCAGATTTTTTAATAGCATTGTTAATAATGTTAAATAATTCATTGTCGACCACCGCAATGTTTGTTGCATGGTGTAGGACAACAAAAATACAAAAATCCTTAACAGTAAGCAAAACAAAAAAAAAAACGTGAAACAAGTAACCCAGACAAAATTGTTTGTTACAATATGCAAGGTGGCGCAAAAGTAATGTCATAATTTGACCAGGCTGTCATTTAGTTATAAATAAAAAAAATTTATTTTAATAAAAAGTTTATCTGAAAGTATTAAATTGATGACATTAATTGGAAAAATATTATATTGCTCAAATGGCCACCTCCCGAGTTGATGTTTTACGCATTTTGAATTGTTGCTCGTAAAACATCTTGATCCAAATCGGAGACTTCTTCTTCAACTTTAGCTTTTGCATTGTTACTAACATTCAAGGTTGGTGGTTTGATGCGGAAAACATGAGATTTGTAGTGGACTCAGTTTGAATGAGGCGCTCCATCAAACATGTAATTGTTCGAGTACATGGAATACGATGACGAAGAAAACTACGATGAAATACACCGGACTACAAAATTTGTATTTTCATCCAATCTTGTTTATTAAAAGAAGTCACATTATAACATTATTACCGCTAAAAATGGTTACGGCAAGCAAATTATAGTTACTATTATAATATTTTAAACACATTTTCCGCTCATCATCTGCTAGCAAGGACTACTTGGTTATTTCTGGCAGAGGTGACCTGAATTGTGTGATTTGATCCCGCCCCACCTTTTCTAAAGTTTCAGATCAATAATAATAAATCAAAATCTATTGATATCTCAAAAGTACACATTTATATCGGAGGACGCCGTAATTTTTTTCCCCCCTAGAATTATAAATTACTTACTTTAAGGTCTCTTCAAATGTTGGTATACCACAAAAATGTTCGCTGGGTTACAGTCTTTATTTATTATTATTTTTTTTAGCAGTTGCGAATAATTTTTATGGTTTTCACAATTCACTTTAAACTAAAATCAAAAAAGCGGTTAGTTTTGCTTAAAAAAATAAAGACAAATCAAGGAAATATTAACAGAACAACAACTACTTCTGAACAAAATCTTAATAAACGGGCAAACATTTAACTATAGAGTATAATATCTTTAAGCAATTTCACAAAAAAAAAAAAAATAAAAAAAATCAAAGTGAGAAAAAAATGCTGGCAGACTGAAAAGAATTTTTGGATAATTGCTTTACATACTACATACGAGTAAATAAATGTTCATGTTGGGACGGGGCTGAGCCAACGCCGCCGCACCTCACCGTTTTTACTTTTTTCGTCATCGTCATCATTATGAATTCTTACGCATTTTTTCTTATATGTACTACATATATTTTTTTTAAAGACTGATCTCTTAATGTGACTCGGTGTACATTGAGATTTGGCCACAAAAAAATATGTATATACGAGAATATGGAAAAAAAATTCTAAAAAAAAGATGAGATTTTCAGTGTGAGCAGAAAGGATTGCAATGGGGTTTCAAGATATTCTTAAAAATAAACTTGAAGTAATCAAGTTTTCTTTCCTTCTTTAACCCTTCAAAGAATAAAGGGGACATGTGTTAAAGTTAAAACAGGTGACCAGAAGTTTTTCCTATGGAATATTTGGCTGAAATATATACAAAGTAGTTTTTCCTGAATTAGATGGTTAGTATTTGCAAGTCTGACAAAAAAAATTCTTTAGCAAAAGAGGCCAGAGTTTGATAATTTTTTCTTTATTACAAGAAGTGAGAGTCTGAGTGCTTTTTCTTCAGGAAATGTGGTCACAATATGAATTTTTTTCTCCTTCAGGAAAAGTAGTCATTAAATTAGCCCTTTAGGAAATATAGTCATGCTATAAGTATTCATAACATGAACGTTTATTCTTTACGAAAAAATTAGTCATAATATGAATATTATAACTTTAGGAAAAGTAGTCATAATAAATATGAAATATTTTTTTCTTGAGGATATTAAATCATAGTAGTCAGAATATGGCTATTTTTTTATGTTTATTTATTTTATTTTTTCATAAGTAATCATAATCTCTAAGTGAATTTTTAGTAGTCAGAATCTGAGTGCTCTTTTCTTTAGAAAAATTAATCAGAATATGAGAAATTCTTTTTAAGGAAATAATTTAGCATCTGAATACAATTTCTTAAGGATACTGTAGTCTGAATCTGAGCACTTTTTGTTTAGAAAATGTACCCAGTATCTTAATATTATTTATTAATTATCTTAAGAAAAGTAGTCTGAATCTGAGTACATTTTTTTCTGAAGAGCAGTTAGAATCTACTTCGAGTTAGCAAAAGTTGCACATCTTTTTAGGAAAACGCACATATGTACATACGTAGTTAGAATCTAAATAATTTTATATATAATAAAAGAATTGAAATTTAGTCGAAGTTTAATTGCTGAAATTAGTCGAAGTTTAATTGCTTTTTAATTCCAAAAATATCCAGAATTTGGATGGCTTTTTCGTTGGGAAAAGTTGCCAGAACCCTAACATTTTTGCCTGGGGAAAAGTGATCAGAAACTGAGAACCTTTCTTGAAAAAAAGTAGTCAGAATTTAATTAATTTTTCTTATTTCGGACTACTTTTAGCCAGAGTACTTTTTCTCTAAGTAGTAAGAATTTCAGTACTATATCATAAGAAAAAGTGATAATAAGTCGTCATAGTCCAAATATTTTTTTAAAGTAGTACTTTTCTTAAAGAAAATAAAACAATTTTTCTGTCTTTCAAAAAACATGTATGTATGTATGTATGTAATTTTTAAAGGTTAATAAAATCTGCGGGCTTTACAAAAACAAAAAAGTTTTTATTGAAACAAACACTTCATGATAAAAGCAAACAAACACTTAATTCATGACATGTTTGAGTATGTATCATGTACAATTATGTCTTTCATTTTATTATTTTATACTATATGTGGTGATTTTTTTGCGTCTTTTAATTTTTCCTTTCACATATTTTCCCACGACACTTTTTTTCTTTAATAAATATAAAAAAGGATATGGATCGTGATAATGTCGAGACTCTTATTGTACTTCATCGCTTAATTTTTTTTTTTTTTTTTTTTTTTTTTTTTTTTTTTTGAAAAATTATAAAGAATGGTTGCAAAAAATTGTCATGACAGACAATACAAAAAAAATTTTCAAATTTTTAACTGTAAAAAACAAAACGAACAGAAAACTCTTCAGCAATTTTAATTTTCGAGAAAAGCAAACTTGACTTTTTCTACAGATTCGAGAGCGAGTAAGTACTTCATGCTGATGCTTAATTAAAATAGTGGTGTATGGTGTATAACATATGAGTTTGTTACACAATCTGCGGCTGTGGATGCTGTTGATGTAAGTAAGTAAATGTGAAACACACCACTGGACGGATATGCAACATGTAACAATTCAAGCATTCAACTGCGCCTGCAATACACAACAAACGGCCCACACGAAGAAGACGCCAGCTAGACATAACAAAACCATCACCATCATCAACTGGCAGCAAATAACAATCAGCCAGCAACTAACTATTAGCTGCTGATACTGTTGCAGCCACAGTCACAGTCACATTTACACAGTAGAATAATGTTGTAACTGTAGTCGTAAGTAGTCAACATAAATGTCTAGCACGTATTTTATGTGCGATAAATTCCTGAACAAACAACAACACATACTTTCACACTTGCAACACACAAAAAAAAGAAGAGAATTAAATTTGTTTCTTTTTTTTAATTATTATTTTGGTTAGTTTTTGTTTTCTTCTTTTCATTTTTTATATAATTTAATAACCTTTGGTTAACCCTTTCATGGATTTCATTATATTTTCTCATTTGCTTGTTGTCTAGTCGGAGGCTAGAATATACTAATACAATTAAATGCCTAAATGTGATCGCTGTGCTGTGCATATGTGTTGTGCATGGTAACCGCCTGTTTCCGGTGGCGAAATCATCATAAAACACACATACATTTTTGCATGTGTTTAAAAGTTCAATGGGAATTTGTTGCATATTTTTTGCTATGCATTTACTTTTAACAATTTAACAATTTCACACGTCTAAACTGTTGAAGTTCAATTAAATCAACAATATTCAAAAATAAATTATGATTTTATGTAGTCGTAAGAGTGAGTTCCTCTTTGTTTTGCTTCATTAAAGAAATCATGCATTCAACAGATGTTAAACGTATTTATTACACTTTTTAATTAATGGAATTACAAGTAACGATGTACGAGGACTTCATTTCATACCGTTGATCGTACAATGAATGTTAGGAAATGGGAATTACTTTTGCAATTGGGGAATAAGTATTTACAAAATCGCATCAAGTTGCACAGCAAGGAAAATTCTTAATCGATTGATTTTCTTTCTAAAAATTTTTGTAATTTTCGAAAAATTAAAAATTATTTTCGTGCTGTCATCAAATACTTTTTGTTAAAGGATGATAAGTGGAAAGTGTCAATTTGAACTTTTTTTTAATTAATTTTTGTAAATAAAAAAATTATAATTTTCCGAGTATATCAAACATTCGATCATAAAAATGCTACAAAAAAGAAGATATTGCAGACATAAAAAATATGTATATTTCATATTTAAATACATATATAATTGAAAACTTTGATCTTCTTTTTTCTAATTAAACGAAATTCACTAAATGGAATTCAACAGTGTTATCATTATTATTATTTTACCATTTTTTTAAGTGTTTTTCAAAAATTTCTACGGGGTCTTTTTTAGTTTCGTGCTCTGTGCTTTTATTTTTAATGCTTTTTTTCTTTTTTGATGATACCACCAAATATGTATTTATTTTAAATAATGTAAAAGGAGAAGGCTCGATTAGTTGGGTAGCTATTCGGCATGAACAAATTTTGAGTTCATATTCTGCACTATCGTTTTGTGTACTCCATTATCGTTTTTAGCAGAGTCATTAGCAGAGATATAAACGTGTGGCAACTGGCAACCGAACTGAATTCGTTAAATCTAAATACAAAATCAATTGAGACTGACGAAAATCACAAGGCGTTTAAAGCTTTTCACACTATATGTACTCGTTTAGCCTATGTCAGCGTTATTTGTGCTGCTTATTTTCGCAGATAGTTTTATGAAAATATATTTCCCTAGATATTGATATATGAAGATTCACATAAGCCTGAATAGAAGTTTATATAAATATTTATATATTATGTTGCGTGTAATCTCCACATGGGAAATATTCCCCCTTATCGTGTTTGGTGATTTTCGACTGCAAATTCGACAGTTTGTAATAGACTAAAGATACCGAGCAACATTTTTCTTTAATCTAGTACAAACTGTATAATTTGCAGTCGAAAATCGCCAAACACGATAAGGGTCATTATATAACTTTACCAAGGCGTACTGGATTATTTTTATACATTTAGAATAATTTTGATCACTTTTAAACTCGCTTTTAAATTAAATCGTAAAATAAATTGAGTTTCATCAAACAAAGTGCTGCTAAAAATAAAAATTGTTATAAGGTTTTTTATAACAACAATGCGATGAAAATTCAAATTGTTATTTTTTTTTTTTTTTTTTTTTTTTTTTTTTGAAAGAAACGAAAAACGGCCAATAATTACAGACATTTCGGATTTTTTATGATTGATTTCACAACTTAAAAATTATATACATACACATTTTTGTATATAAAGGGTGATTTCTTAGCAATTTTCTTTTTGGCAACACTGTTTTTGGCAGTTTGGTCAGTTTGGTCTATCATTTAACCATGAATCGAATTACAAACGAACAACGCTTGCAGATTATTGGCTAAGAAAGTGCATCGTCCACCTTTTTATGGGAAAATTGTGTTCAGCGACGAAACTCATTTCTAGTTGAATGGATACCTGAACAAGCGAAATTGCCGTATTTGGTGCGAAGAGCAGCCAGAAGCATTGCATCCCGAAAAATGCAGTGTTTGGTGTGGATTATGGACCGGTGGCATGATTGGACCGTGTATTTCACGTATGGGGCCGTTAAGGCTTATGTCTGTAGGGGCAAGCCCGCAACGGTTGACGCACTAGAAGCCAATATTGAAGAATTTGTTCGTGATATCGACCGATATTTTAGAGAAAGTATGTCAAAATTGGACCCAGCCATTTGAGGCGTAGCAGCGGTCATCATTTACATGAAATCATCTTTAAACACTGAATTATATTCTATCGATTCAAATAAAAATTTCATAAATTTTTTAAAATTTTATTTATTTCTTTAATCAAATGCGGAAGCTCTTAAAAATCACCCTATATAATTATTAAAACTATGAAATCGACGGAAAAGTTATCTAACTACAAATATTTTTATTCCTTGAAGATTAAATTATTGTTATTATTTTGATCGATTTTGAGGGTGGGTGATATGTATTACCAGTTGGCGCAAAGTAATATTATAATTTGCATTGTCTGCCATTTTTGCAGATGGCGCCAAATGTCACTGTGCTTTCACATTTATGATGTAGATATACATATATATAACAAAATTTCGCTTATTAAACTTCTTTGGCTGTGGCAGCGCTATTAAAAGAATAAGATGAAGTGAAAAGATAAAAATCGTTCAGCACTGAAATAGAAATGCTCAGTATTGAGCTAAAATCAACTATTTCAATGACCACTTACTTCTTCGTTCAGTTTATAGAATCGTTCAGTTGGGCTAGCTCGGAGCTGAGCGGAACGTGCAATACCATACGTAGTCCCATTAACTTTTATTAACTCTTTTTATTTACATTGAAAAGAAATATTAATATAACGATATAAATGCATAGAAAAATCAAGTTTGTTGTGGCTTTAGCTCTTCATATGCCGACATTTCACTGGTTGCTAAAGCCAAATCGTCAGTAAAGTTTAAACAGTTTGAAAACATTCAACCTCGGATGTTTATGCCACATAAATCAAATACAATATGAGAATTTCAATATTGCATATGAATTACAACAAATACATAATCATAGTAGCTTTAGAATGTTTCTATACAAACAAGCACAACAAACTATTTACTCAACAAACTTTTGATTTTTCTATGCATTTTGCAAAAGCTCTAATTGTTTTTAACGATTAGTTGGGGAGAATATCCCAAATAATGAATTTCCATATTAAGTATATAACGATATAAATTTATAAAACAAAACTACAAATTACAATTTTGAATTTGGTTTTTTTTTTTTTTTTTTTTTTTTTTTTTTTTTTTTTTTTGGAAAAACAGACAAATTACGCGCTTTTGTAAGATTTTAGTGCTTCTTGAAATTTTAAAGTCGACAACACCGGAATTCAATTCAAACTCGAAAAAATGAGTACAAACGTTAATATTGATTTAAAAACTTAAAAACAGAAGAGTAAGAAGGAAAAAAAAACAACTAAAAAGCACGAAGAAATGATTTAAAGTCAATGCTAAGTACAAGTAATTGACATACATTTATTGACAAATACCCAAGGAATGTCGACGCTTTTCTTTGCAATATTGCATCTTTGTTCCCTTCTGCACTCTGCCACTTGAATACTTTCAATGCAAAGTAAATACATGTACTACAAAAGATTATTGCCATAAACGACACACGAGATTGATGGTTGCATATACATACATACATACACAAGTAGATAAATAACTAGATGCAAAATTTATGACAAACTTAAAATAAAACGACCAATAGTAGTTGTACTTGTAAGTAGAACAAAATTGATCATTTAAGCGGTTAATCAAGATCATAAAAGATTCTATATTTATCTTTTTCGTTTTACTTCTTTCTAGGAACGTTAAATAAATAACTTGAATTTGAGTTTGAATTTGAATTTGAGTTTGTATAGGTCGTAGAGTATAAATACTCATCTAATGCTTACCTTTGGCTGCTAATGATATGAAGGCTTGTGCATGTTGTCGCACTTTATCCAAATCTAAATCGGGAAATTTCGAGCTTCTTATGGGCAGGCGTATCAACAACAATTCCAAGAAATCCAATGGTGTTACCGATGATAAATCCCAACCCAAACGGCTCAGAACATAAAGTTCCCATTTCTGAAATAAGTAGAAATAAAATTTCGAAATAAAAATATTTATTAAAATTATTCGTCACCAATTTTTAAACACAAATTTATTTCTTGCAGATTTAGCAAGTCAAATATGTAAAAAAAAAGTATTCATAATCTATAAAGCAAAATAAATTACACGAGTTTCTTTCTATCATGATAGTTAATCATATAAATGACATAAAATCAACGAAAATATAATTAACAAAGAATAATTCTTAAGATTCTCTCTATTCGAATGTAGAAAGACTTTGAATATCGAGCAGATTACATACATACATATATATTTTTTGATTATATATGCATCACAAAATTTTTTTCTATTTACAAAATTTTTTTCTTTAGTATTTCTTATGATTTTTACTGTGTATTTTAATTTAATTTTAAAATTTAGCGATATATCCAATCAAATGTAAGAAATAATAAACTCAAACTAAGGTGCAACATGAGTCCATGCCTACTTGATGCATTTATAGAGATAAATGAAGCATTACTGAAAATATCAACTTAAAGTAAACTAAAAAATTTCATTTAAATGTGTGGTGATATTCCGCAATCTGACACAGTCAAATATTTAGGTCTGCACATCGATCGCAGGCTTACATGGAAAAACCACATTAAAGTTAAGAAGCAACATCTTAACTTGAAATTCAAGCGCCTATTTTGGTTACTAGGTACCAAATCCAAACTAAGTCTCGAGAATAAGGTAATTTTATACAAATAATGTTAAAACCAGTGTGGACATATTGTATACAGTTGTGGGGAACGGCCAGCAATTCTAACATTAAAATTCTACAGAGGTTTCAGTCGAAAACATTGAGGTCCTTAGTTAACGCTCCTTGGTTTGTATCAAACAAAACAATTCATGATGACTTATCAATTCCGATGGTTAAAGAAGTTAAAAAATATAGCGAAAATTACTTGGAGAGGCTGAGTAACCATTGTAACCCATTGACAATATTGCTACTAGATGACACAAACGAAGTAAGAAGACTGAAAAGGAACCACATATTAGACTTGCCATTTAGAACCTAATCAATTATACATAAATAAAATTCTGTGTACATATATGTAAATATTAATATATGTAGATAAAACTTTAAGATTTTTGTATATAATGTATATATTATAAATTTTTGAAATAACTTTAATAATTTTTGTTTTTGTATATTGTTGTTCTTATTGGAGTTCAAAAATGAATGTTATTTTCTTATTCCTTATTTTATAAAATTTACTTATTATCCTTGGATAGATTGTAAATAAAATGAATAATATAAAAAAAAATGTGTGGTGAAATATATATATTTTTTAATTTTAATTTTCTTTTTTTCAATTTTTTTTTTATTTATATAATCTTAATTATTGTGAACTTAACTGTCTATATGTCTGGCATTTCGTTATGTTTAACTTTCTATTCTTGAAATTTTGTTGTCAGCCAACATGTTTCAAAAACATTAAACGTCATACTCGTATAATAAAAGTTTCAAATACAATAGAGATTTTTTTAATTCTATCATAGTGTTAGAAAATTTTTATACAAATATTACAACACACAATTTACATACATTCGATCTGTTTCTTTTATTTTTCTTACAATTTGTCTTACAACCTGTCGCCATTTGCAAAACAAAAGGCAAAATTCTTATTAATATGTTGGTTGAAGTCTACTGATGATGTCTACTCGATTAAAATTGTAATTGTTTTTGTACATCAAAAATTTATTAAATCATAAAATAGTTAAAGTACTGTTTTGCATACGATTTCTTAACATGCGTTTGAAATTAAAGTTAAAAAAAATTTTTTTTGGTATGTGGCCGGTAATGTATGTATATGCTTTGTTACCAAACACTGCAACAGGGTCATTTAGTTTGTCTACGTCAATAGCCAGAGTGTTTTGAAGCACTCGAGCTAGGGCTACAATGAATCTCTTTTTTACTGAAATTTAATAGAATACGTTTTTTAACCATATTTTAGGGTAGCATCTAGAGTCCTATATGGTCTATATGTACTTGCGCTAAAATAAGCACATATTAACGATTTGTTTTGGAAACGTCGTTAACAACAACAAGAAAACATAAAGCCCTGCTCAGCACGCACATCGATTCTATTTTTACATACGGCTCTTTAGAGAAGAATCAATGAATACTTTTTTAAATTTGGTTTTTTCCAAATTTTTTTATGAATGAGCGAACTTATTCAATATTCTCATTTTTATTTAGTATATCAAAAACGAAGTTTATTAATAATTATTTGGAATTCAAAACCGTATTCCTTTGAAAGACAAAACGTTTAAAATTATAAGTCCACATTCGTGCAAGAGATGAACACATCTCACGTGAAATGTGGCGCATATCGTGAATAATTTTATAATGAATACAGTTTATTGCACATGGGCATGACAACCAGAGAAGGAAAACAGGTACTTTGAGTAACATTTAGGCCTACTAATTAAAGTGTAATTTTTTACGAAAGGAATAGGGTATAGAGGACACATGGTGAAACGAGAAAGTTTAATTCTTGTACAACTCTGATATTGCGCGATTTCATTAAGTTTTATAGCAATGTTTTAGCGCCTCTGGTGTTAATTAGATGCATTAACTTTCATAAGACGTATTGTGTAGCCATTTAATTTATTGTTTTACTTCGGTGACGATTCTGTTAACATTACCGACGAAAGAGGGCGCTGCCAAGTACTTCAGCATAGAAGATTATCAATCGCTGCTGGTACTGTTTAGCAACTAGTACTATGACTTCATCAATTAAACAGTTCAACAAGAACTAACACAGTGCCACACTAATGTACATATATCAGCAAAATTCACAATCTTGATGACTTTGCCCTGAAGAGGAATCGAACTCACGTTCTCAGTCATAAATTGCTTTGTAGCAAACGTGCTAATTATTTTAGCTAACAAAGATCCCAATTATAATCTGGGAAAATTAACATTTATGTATATTTATTTAACAAAAACAATAGATACTACAACAATCAAAGCACAAAAGCTGACTGTTTAAAATTTTAGCAAGAGGAAAAATCTAAAGAGAACAGAAGATTAAAATTGTACCAATTCAGACGCGGTACTACAAGGTCCGTAATTTAAAAAAAATGTCGATTGTATCATGATTTCCATCCCTGACGAACAAACACAAACTTAAGTTTGAAATCAGAGTGCATGAATTTATATTCACTTTGTATATAAATTTTACATGATTGTTTTGGTGTTTAAAAAAAAGCAACGTAAACTTTTTACCACATAAAAAACAAATCTACAATTATTAGTGACTGTCAAAAACAAACAAAAAAAGAAATATTAATAAGTTATAACACGGGTATGCCCTCCGAAGTTCCCTAACCGTAGTATAAATTTATGAGCGTTTATAAGCGTGAGATATAATATTTATAACAAGTTCATGTCTAATTATCTTTTCTCGTGTGCGTAAATTGTTGTGAGTAGAAGGTACTCGCCATTCCATCACTGATTCATACACATGATGGAGAAGCTTCACACTCGTTTAACTCTTAAATGAGGGTCTGATATCAAAAACAAATAAATGAACAAAAAATTCGCTTCAATCCAATTATTTGTTCTGGTTATCGCTGGATGAATTATGTATAAATAAAAATTAAAAATACACATTTAATATGCTATAACAATTTTGAACCGCACCTCCTCCTGTCACAATGACTGTTGTTTTTCCCTTCAGAAACTGTGGCGTTATTTCAGCTCATTAACATGATCATCACCGTCATCGTCAGTCATCAAATTCTCACTTCAATTAGAAATTTGTGCTGTGGCATTAACAACTTCATTAAATGGCATAAAATATAGAATAATAAATGTTGGAAATACATCACGTTACGCCTTATTGAAAATATTTATTAGAAAAATTACAACAACAAAAATCGCACAGGAATGGAATTGCGAATTGTACTCGTATGTTGTTTTGAATAGGTTCAGAAATGTTATATTTTAACCCAATTATTTAAAATTATTTAAAACGTATAAACGTGAGTTGGATGGAAGCAGTTGATGTTGCAAGCAAATCTAAATTCATTTAAACGAGGGCTAGAAAATTATTTTCGCTTTTAATTGTGTATGCAAAATTTGCAATAATTATAGGGGCGTAACAGTTTATCAAACAAAGAAGGAATATGATAATAATTGCAAGAACAAAGAAATTAATTTTTTTTAATTAATTTCTTTTAAAAAATTTTAATTAAAATTTATATTAAAAACATTAAAAATGGAAGCAAAAGAAAGTGTAAAAAATTTATTTATTTGATAAATTGTTCCAAATAGAATACAATTAATTATTACTTCTTAATCATTTAGTTCATTTAATCAATGAAATGCATTAACTCAAGGTTTTTTTCAATTAACATATACATTTTACATTTACCCCACGTAATTTTACATTATTTTAACAAACAATCAAAATCAAAGATATAAAATTAAAATATTAAATGTGAAAAAGCTGGATCTTAAAATCAATATTATTCTTGCATTAAAGCTATTGCTGTTTTAAGCTCGATTAAATTGTTTTTTAAGTAAATATTTTAATTTAATTTTAAAAAATTCAATCCAATCAATAATTTAATTAATCTCAATTTGATGATCTATTAAAATATTAATTAATTTAAGTAGTTTCAGTAATAGAATAAAATGCTCTTATACTTCACAGATTTTCCCTAGTAACAAAAAATAAATTTATTTCACAAAAATAAGTTAAAAGTTTTCAATTCATTTACAAATTTATTTAAAATTTTATTTTTACATAAATTTTCGAACTACTTACATTGGATGAATTTAATTTTATTTGTGTAGCTCGACTTCTTCAAAAAAAATTCAATTCAAATTAAATAAAATTCCAAATTATTAAGGAAGAATGTTTACCCAATTAGAACACTAGCAGAAAGGAACAATAGTTTCGCGACCCCCGATAACACTACTGTCCCTTCTACTAGTGTAATCATTGGTTTCTCCTTCTTTATTAATAAAAATAAATAAATAGAATTTGTTGACCTTTCAAAAATCAATTACATGATATGACGTTTAATTTAGCATTTCCAACTACAAAATCAGGTTTTTGCAAGAAAGTGCGAATTGTTCTGAGTGGAATCAAATCGCGCAAACATATTAGACAATTTATACTCGTCTCTTCACATCAATGTGGAAGTGGACTATATACAGCTCCACGGAAAACAAAAAAAAAAATCGCCTCAGTGTATAAGATTTTCTGACAACAAATCGCTCTTAAGAATGTGCATTGTGGCGTTCGCTTGTTCTATATGGATCAAGTTTGTAATATTAATATTAATAATATTTATTATATTATAATATTTAATATTTATTATATTATAATATTTAATATTTATTATATTATAATATTTAATATTTATTATATTATAATATTTAATATTAGTAATATTTTTTCACCAAATGTTGCACCAATGAATAATGATTCTGATAATAAATGTTCCATCAAGGTATTTTGGTATCAATAACTGAACGATAATTCTAAGGTTTGACCAAAGAGTCCTGTCAACATTCATCTCGTTTTTTATTATTATTATTTTAGCAATTTTTTAGTTTTGCTCCTTTTTAAATTTTCAATTGTGACTTCTGTCGAATTGGCTGCCATTTATTCAGAATGATTTGTTAAATCACCAGGGATGGATATAGCGTTCAACAACACTTGAAATCAAGTTTTTTTAATATGCTTGAAATTAAGATGAAACATTTAATTGACTTGGGCTTAATTTGTTAATTGAATAAAGTTATTGAAGTAATTGAAATATTGATTACATTTTAATTAATTCTTTAATTAATTTGCTAAAAGCCAAAATTGTTATTGCTTGATTCTTATTATATTTTCAAGTGATATTAATTTTTTTTTTTTTTTTTTTTGTGAAAATTATTAGTGAATTTATTCAACACCAAAAAACGTTTTAACAACAAAACTGCTTAATTTAGCAGGAATAAATGTTGCTTCTCTTTTCGGGCAAAACTATCTGAATATCTCCGAAACTAAAAGGTAAAATAATATATGATGTACTACATATAAGTGTAACCTAAACATGATTAGAAAAAAACTTTGTTGTATAGAGTTTAAAATTTTTTTATTGTTTATTGTGGCCTTAGCTGTTCCTTGGTCGCTAAATGAAATCGTCAGTGAACTGTAGACAATTTGAAAATATTCAATCTTAAATTGTTTAAACGATTAGTTGGGAAGAACATCCCAAATAATAAATTTCAATATTAAATATTTAAAATAAAAATTTTATTTTTCGTTTTGCTTGTTTAATCGTACATGTTGCAAGAAAAATAAAATAGGCTCATGTTGAGTATAATTGTTTGTTGTGCTTTTTTGGTGCTTTATAATGATATCGGACAGGTTGTTCCTGAGTGCAACCTCCTTTATTTACATATATATCGCGAATCAGAATCAATTATAATCAATTTATAGGCGTAGGGCCTCCGAAACATCTAAAAAAAAAGTTAATACTCTACCACAAATTTATTATTTAGATAATAAAAATTCCATCGCCTTTGCAAATTAATAATTATTGTATTTATACTTTATGTTAAATCCTTGAATAGCGTGCTTCGATTTTTGTTGAAAAATGTTCGTTTTGCATATTGGATTTTTCTATTTATTTTTTATATTTACAAAGTTGCAAGCGCCACTGATAAAGGAATTAAGAGAAATAATAATTAATATGTGGTAAAAACAACATATTTTTATTTTTGCTAAATACTGACAGACAATAGACATTGTTGCGTTAACATGCCTCAAAATTAATTTTTTTTTATGAGCAAGACATTAAACTAACAAATACGAAATGATAATAATGACAGATATAGTCGCACAACAGTACAGTATGTACATGAGAATGTAAGAATATTTTTTTGTAATAACAGATGCAACGAGAATGTATTATTAGTTAGTTAAAGGTTAGAAAAAGTGGGTACATTTGGAGCACAGAATTACGAGTATGTAGATAGAAAAACATTGATAGATAAACTTTTGTTAGAGACAGCAGAGCCATTGAAAACTGAAGGCTTGATAGGACATTCATATCACTTCAAGCAAACTTTTTAATTAAAAAAATCTATTAATTAAAAAGTTTACTTTGGGCATTGAGTTTACATAAATCTGGCAAAATTTCATTAATGACTACAAAGCCTGCGTTCTGCAACTTATTTGAGTCGAAAAAAATATTATCATCCTGCGAAAGACAGGCTGGGAGTGTAGGAACGCATTAAATTTCTATACTTTTCAGTGTTTTGATTCGATATGGTGACAAATATTATTTTGGCCTCTAGTTTCGTAAATCACGTGACTAAAGTGAAATTTTTGTGAAAAACAAAATTTCAAAAATTTGTTCTTGTCCTCCATATAAATTTGACTTGGTGACCTGATTTACAAAATTGAGCGCTTGAAATTTTTGCAATTCGAGAAATTTTCACAAACAAAAGTTCAAAATTTTGTTGATCACTAAAACCAATTCTTTTCCTTCAAATTCAAAAAAAAAAATTAACTCCCTTATACGATTCCACGCTCTTTGAAAAAGAACTATACATATATACTTTTTAGAATCGAAAACGCCATTAGTTATGTTGCCTTAGAGAGCATTGGTCGATTGCAGCTTATTGTAATATACCAGTATTAGAACACACTACAAGTGTTGCTGACAATTGTCCATTAAGACGTTTGCCTGTTGGAAGGACGCCATCCTGTTGGAAACTAATATCGTTCATGTCCAAGAGAAACTCGTAAGCATTGATTCTGAGATATAGGATTGTTTTGTGCAACGAGACAAAGTTCGCTCACAAACTTTTATTGGTGATTTGGCATTAGTGCCATGATAAAAAAAAATTTAGGAGGTAAAGGAGCTATTGAAATTTCTATTGAATGATTATTAGTGTGGGTCATATTCTACATGTCTTTAGAAATGTAAATTTGGGGAAGAAATGCACTGCAATTAGATGTTGTATATGGTAACAGTACCTGGTTGATCGACCTTTACTCAGTTGCCATATTGTATATAAAATGATTCCGAATTATTTCTCTACTCATACACACCATTCATTTGATACCCATGTCATTAAAGCGCATTGAAAAACAGTGATCCGCCCATTTACGGCGGCCATCATTGTAACATTGTAACATTTTTCTTCTTATTTTTTTTTTTTTTTTTTTTTTGTTTGATACCCACTGCATGGTGCTGTGAAAAAAAATTTTTAACACATAAACACTAGAATAATTGAAGTGGGTAAAAACCTGAAGAGAAATGATTTTCCCGGAAACGAGATCAATTTGTTCTTCCCGAAAACCTCTAGACGGTGAATCAAATCGAAATCGTTAGTGCTATTTTCGAGTAACCAAATAAGAGCAACATACAGAAATAGATTACATTTGTTTCCTATTTTTCGATATGTTGAATCAACATGCTACTATTTGTCAAATAATGGTGAATAATTTTTTTTTTTTTTTTTTTTTAACGAAATTATGGGAAAGATTTTGCGTCTTTATTTTGTTCGTTATAACGGTGAAAATTGTATAGCATTGTTGTATTGTCTACTTCGAAAAGAGATCGCTATAATAGAAAATTCACTAAAGCCGAAGTTTGTTATATTCTTAATTATTTGTATGAAGTATTTATACAAAATTGTAGGAAACCGAAATCCACTGCACATTCCAGATGATTAATTCGCATATACTGTAACACTGGGAAAACATTTAGAAGAATTCTCATTTAGTTAATTTTGAATTTAATACGAGTATATGTAAGTATTTGAAGTCTCCTTTCTGTTAGTGAAGACGATTTCTATAAGACTACGACTGACTTCAAAATAAATGAATATATTTCATTTATTTTTAACTGACATCTGCATAAAGACAACAAAAGCATTTGAATAGGAATCGCTCTGAAAAAAAAACCAAAACCTTTTCATAACAATTTTTCACACGTGTTGACCGTCTGTATCGGCCTTCTAAACAGCTTTTCTTATTCTGTTGCTAAAATTTAAAAAATTATATAGTATATATAACAAAAGATTATATACATATGCAGCGTTATATTTATTTCTTTGAGAATTGCACAATTAACGCATTCGTTGCACTTAAACTATAGAAACTGTAGCGTAGCAGACCCGTAATCGTTAAATAGACTTTAAAAAATAAATAGAAAAACTAAATAAAAAAATTTATGTTCATTTTTATGTTCACCTTGAAAAATTCTAAACACTTGAAAAATAACAATATTTTGTAATTATGAGACGTCGTTAAATATTAGTTTCTATTTTTTTTTTTTTTTTTAGTTACAAGTGTTAGCAATTTCTATAACAAATGATATGAAAAAATTATGGAAACAAATAAAAAATTCTAATAGTTATAATTAACAATAGAGAGCTGACTGAAAATGTCATAATTTCTGGAGCCATGCAATGTTGTTTATACATATAGTAGTCGACATTATTACTTAGACAAAAATTTGTATGTTTTGATTCCAAGATCTAGTAAATAAACTGATGACATACTGATAACCAACAAAATGAAAAAGCAATAATAATTTGATGCAACAGCGTCACAACACAAAGAAAAAATAGTTTTGCATAAAAACGATAGAAAATTACGCCACTTGAAGCTGTATGTATGTATATAAAAAAAATAAATTTTTAATTTTTTTTTATTAAAACTTTCTTCTTAATGATTTGTTGGATGTTTGTTTGTGTTTCTCCATTACATTCCCAATTCAATTGAAAGCGGAAATGAACATCACTTAATTCATTGATCTTTTTAAGCTCTTCTTTCATATTCAGCATGTATGATGGAAGCGTATGATCGCAAATGTGCCTGGCGCATAATAATTTTTTGGTTTGCAAAAACTAACAAACATCGTTCAAAAATAAACCTTCTTTTTGTTTCACAAAATACAACAAAAAGAAGTATTTAGCATTTTAAAGACATGTCATGCGACTGTCATAAATTCAAATATCATTACCGCGATCATCATCATAATGATCACAATTATTGTCATCATCATCGTCATAATTATGAGGAAAGCGATCGTCGTGATCACTATCATGCATATCCTTCGTCTACAATTCCTTTCAACAGCATTGTTATCATGCCATAAACATTAAAATTGTTAACACAATCATCAACAGACCGGCCGCAAGTGGTGGAAAGCACAAAAAAAATAACGCGTAGCTGCTTTAAAAGAGTTTAAGAATGGAAATATTTTAGATTCTTTACAATTCTTGGCGATTTTTTCTTGGTAATCTTTTGTTTTAGTTTAAAGTTTTTTTTTATTCCTTTTCGTCTCTTGCAAAAACGTTTCTGCTATAAAACGGCCATAAACATAAAAGACTTTGTATATTTTTATACAATCTTAATGGAGTTATTATTTATTTAGTATTTTTTTTTACACTGCTATTAAAAAAATATTCAAATTACTATTAAAAATGATATACGCATTTGTGGTGACAAATTCTTTTTACAAAAAAGAAACTAATTGTCCAGTGATGTGATGTGGAATACTAATAGATCAGCTTTTATTGGGAATTTTTTTAGCTTTAAAAATAATTTTAGGATTATTCGAAAAAAACATGAGTTTTCATTAGTGCGAAGGTCCCAGGTTCGAATCCTGCCGCAGAACTCTGGCAGTTTGTGTCTGATAATTAAAGGGAGCGCACAACAAGCCTTTACTTATTGGCTTAAGTGTATGTCGTATGACATTGGCTATCACACCCCTCCAATCAACCTAACCTAACCTAACCTAACCTTTCATTAGTTTCATGAGTTCCTACAAAAGTTTAAAGCACAGCTTCAAAATAATTTTTTTTTTTTTTTTCAATTTTTTGTGCATTACGATTACAGCAACTCATCACTTTATAAGATATGGAATTGAAGTTCTTTCTCTTCAAAGGGTAACATGAAAATTAAGAATTATATGACTCTACGCCGATAAAAAAAATATGGTTGTAGTAACAATCAAATTATTATTTCGGTTCCCTTATAGTATACTTCAATGTCAATCATATTATAGCCCCAGTCAATCATATTATAGTTCTGAGTCAATCATATTGTAAATGTAATTCAATCATATCATTGTTAGAAGCCAATCATATTATTGCAATAAGTCAATGATATTATCCCTCTAAGTTGATCATATTATTGTTGTAAAAAAATCACATTATTGTCATTAATTTCAGATGCAAAGTGCAACGCTGGCTCAATATTAAGAGTTTAATGAAAAATGGTAAATCTGTACAGAAAATTAATTTATTCTTTTTCAAGATGCATAACTATAGAATGAAATATCTAAGTCTAGGTTTTGCCTTAGAAAGAGAGAGGGAGAGAGAGGGGACAAGAAATGCAATTTAAATTTACTTGTATTACCTTTAACAGGACCGTACATTTTTAGCATTTTCAGCCAAAGACTAACGGCCGTATGCAAACACTGCTTTAAGCACAACAAAGAAATCTTTCCTAAGAAATCGTATACAAAACATTAATTTAACTATTTCATGATTTACAGAATTTTATTGGCAAAAAAGTCGCAATTCACAGTTTAAGATGTACAACAACGATTACAATTTCAATCGAATAGACAAATATCTAAAAATAAAATATAATTTTGAGGTAAAATGAACTGTTTTAAAAAAATTATGGATATCTATCAAACAAATCAAATCAAATCAACAAAAATATAATGAATAAAGAAGAATTCACAATAGTTTTTTAATACGAATTAGTAGAGTATTTGAATGTCGAGCCTTTTATACTTGTTTTCATTACAAGGACATCATCACTAACATATTTTTTATATTGACATATGTATATTTTTCTAATTATCCTTGTGATTTTATTGTATATTTTACTTAAATTGTATAATTCAGAGACATCTTCCATCAAATGAAAGATATAATAAACTCCAATTAAGACTTAAAGCTTTTATTTAAGGTGCAAGACGAATCGCCATTTAACGAGATAAATTATATATGAAATTATATTTTGAAAATATCGAGTTAAAACAGGGTTGTGTTCGCTTTAATATTTTAATAAGACAAATTCTTTGAAAAATTTTAAAATTATTTTAAATTTTTTCAATACAAGCGTATATCTAAAATCTGGGGAAGAATGGTATCGACAAAGTGTTTAGTGGCATATTATAATGACAAACTTATTTCTAGTCCTTCGAGTCGAATTACTAACTTTAAGTGATTCGTCCTCACCACAATCTATCCCACTTCAAAACTACATCATTACAAAGAGAGTATGGGCGACAAATCGGAAAATGCATTTCATTCCATTGCAATTCAATATTATTGCACAAAGACCGAGACCGAAACAATATGTGCAGCTGACTATTGTAAACTTGCATAAACACATTTTATTGCAGAAAAGACAATATAGTTGTCGTGACCATCCCACATAGACAAAGTAATGCCCAAATATTTTAAAACAATCATAGTTTATTTATCAGAACATTTTAATTTTGCATAAAACACCATCGCTGTTGTGGCGAATATGCAACAACCATTATTTTTTCTTAAAGATTTTTACTAACATCAAACTTTCTTGCTATTCCCCTAAACAAATGTGAAATTTTTAATTTGTAAACTTTTTTGACCTCGTAATTTTTTTCTAAGCTATTTGTAATACAAATAAAATATTTGGTGTAAAGGACTACAGAAGTGAAAGTTTTCCTTGCTGTATAAACGAATTTGCATGCATCATAATTATACTGGTAGTTGCTCTATATATGAAGTAAAATCATAAGGATCTAATATGACAACTAATTTATTAATTCGTGGACTGGCAAAATTCTGATCTTATTTTGGAGTTATTTTTATTGAAAAAAAAAGGAATGATGAATGATGAAAACAAATTTCAAATTTCATTACGTTCATACGAACTCATTAATGTCATCTCTTTAAAAATAAACTCGTTAAAATACTAGTTTCATTTATTGCACACCAAACTCGTAGACTTAAAGGAACATCTCAAGCCATTATTCTCGTCTAAAATCTGTTGTATTTAGAATTTTAAATTTCATCACCATTAAAACATTGTGTAGCACATTTGTCACACACATAAAAACCACAATTCTGGTTTTCTTTCCTAACACTTCATGATCAAAGTCATCCTTAAAATGCCGTCATATTTCCACACCATTATACACTCTGATAAATAATACAAAACGATTGCATTGCGCTATCACTGCCATAATTCTAAAGGCCATAAAAATATTGATTAAAAAGGAGTCCACAATTTAGTCAGCTAAAGACTTAATGACAAGAAAGGCTGGGGTATTTAACTTCTTTTTTATTTGAAATATTAAGTTGTTGTATCATTATTTTCACAATATTGAAAAATACCGCCCAAAAAATTACTATATTTTAGATCCTTTTGATTATTGATCACAACTCCAACTCCAAATGCTAGCTATGCTGATCTGCAATGTTGTTGATGTCTTTCCTTTTTTTAACACTTTGAAGGGAGCAACAAAAAATAATAAACGAACCCACCAAGTACAAAACACTTGAGACATATTTTCCCATAAAAATATCCTCGTTCCAAGGCATTTGTGTGTGTGTGTGTGTGTGTGTGTGTTAGTATTTATATTTTTCTATATCTTATCATATGGACTAGTCGCAGGCTCACATGCAAACCAGACCGGTCTAACAAAGAATTTAAACAGCAGCAACAACAACAATAATATGTATTCATAATAACGAAATTTTTGCGACAGACACTTTTGCATGTTCGGTTGGTTCAAGGCAGAATAATAGTGGCAATGAATCCAAACTTATATACAAACAAACAAAAAATGAAACGGTCGGACAGACGGACAATCGGACAGACGATATACACAAGTGACGTGTTAAGAATTCTTAAACGGTTTTAAGCGACGAAATTGTACATACATGTGTATTTAGCATTCGTTGTCGCTTTATTCCGTTTCTATTAGTTAATTTTAAGTCATTTTATTTTTTTCTCATTTCATACATGAATTTATGAATGAATGTCAGAGTCAAAGTACCACGACCACTACCACAACCACCGGCACTGGCATTGGCACCAGCACCACCGCCACCGCCACGCCACTCCACACCACCACAATCATAATCATCATCATCACGATGATACTCATATACAGTAGAGCCAGGGCAGAAATTATCATCATCGTAATCATTGTCTTGATGTAAGTTGCACTTAAGTAGTAGATTTTACTGCATACAGCAAGCAACTATTTTCAGTGTGCTGTATGTTGCATGTTCAACATACATGCAATATTGTATCAAGTCCGAAGGGCATCTTTCATGTGGTTGTTTGTTGTTGTTGCCGTTGTTGTTGTTGCCGTTGTTGTTGTTGTTGCCGTTGTTGTTGTTGTTGTTGTTGTCGTTGTTCTCAACAAGTCTAAATTTATTTTACATAACAAGCTTGTTGCGAATGTTTGTTCGTACAAGTGTGTTTTGTTTCTATAACTTTAAGTTTACACAAGTTCGTTACATGTTAAAATTATTCCTCATGTTTGTTTATTTGTTTTATAATTCAGCAGTTATTTTTCTTTTTTTTCCTCTCGCCCTCTCTCTCTCTCTTTTAATTTTGCAACTTCGCTCTTTCTAGCGATTACCACCGCCGCCTTAGCCACCAACTATCCAACCATCTAACGAACCAGCCAACCACCATGCATGATCACCATCATCATCATGATCAGCACTTCACATGTGTGCCAAGCATCTAAAATCAACAGCAAAGGAATATTTTCGCCAAGTCGCACAATTCTTTCCTTTTCGAATACACAGACTCTGTGTGGCGGCCAGTTTCTGTCAGTCGTCATCATCATCGTTATTGTCGTCGTCGTCATTTGCCAATTCATGCCTAAATTGTGGAAAAGACATATGAATGGTGTATACATTTGTGATTTGCATTTAACAACATCACAATGGCACAATGGGCAAGAGTTGACAAAAAAATAAACAATATGGGCGCAAAGTTGTTTTTTATAATCTATTTAATGGTGTTCGATGGAATCCTTTAATTGTTATTAAATAAATAGTTCTGGGAAAAAAGGCGACTTCCATACAAAGAGCCAATCGAACAGATTTCCTATCCGATTTTGTAAAAAAAAAAAATCATGGGACCAAGCTACAAGCAAACTCTTTCAAACAAAAAACCTAATGGAGGAGTTATGTCGGTAGTCAATATTACTTGCGGACAAATTCCCCGTCATATTATTTTCCGGAGGTCTTACTTTGTAAGTACAAAAGCGGTTATTTTTTTAAGTCGTTAAACTCCTCCAGTTTTTGTAGTTCAATATAATAATAGTCCACACTAAAAAGCCTTATAGTCTGTCAACTTTGGCAAAGAAAAAAGTTAAATACGAATTTTACAACTCTTGAACGCTTCTTGGAAATAAGCAAATACTAAATCTAGCAATAAAAAAACTGAACAAATATGGCAACGTTGAATCAATTATACAGCCGAATCCGGTTACGATGATCTCGTATTGTAGAACTGATATACTAACGTTTGGATTGTTTTTACTAAAGCGTAGAAAACGTTGCCGTTACAAAAATTTTTGATAGAACAGAAAATTAAATTAGGTCTCAAATACAAGAAGATTTTTAAAAATGAAATGAGCTGTGATGACATGCTGACAACGCTGTGGCCACGCCATCCTGATGAAATCAAAGATTATCCAAGTTTATATCTTCCATTCCAGGCCATAAAAAGTCCATAATCATGGCACTGTAGTGTTTTCCGTTAACTGAAATGGTGTTTCCAGCAGTATTTTTAGAAAAATAGAATTGAGCCATTGAGGCAGTTTTAGTTGTTGACATATCCTGGTCCGAAAAAAATATGATTTTTCGGCGAAATTCGATGTTCAATTGTTTGCAATATTTCCTAACGTTATTCAAGCGTATAGCGACTTATTTTAGTCTCCGGAGGTATAATTATGACTAATAATTCATATCTCGGACGGAAAAATATCATCAGGGTCAAAATTACATATGATATAAAAAGATTTGCAGAAAGGAAAACAATTCCTATTTAACTATGTACTTTATTGAAAACGACTTTATTAGTTATAAGAGTATTGTGCAAAGAATTTCCAATATGGCTTTTGTTATTCACATTTAGCAACGATGCTGTTATATTTAATTTAGGATTATACAACAAAATCAGTTTTATGATGAGGATGACCATGTCAGGGCAGGGCATTCTTCTTTATGCGTTTAAACGATTTAAACAAAATCAAGATATTCCCTCTACCAGTGTGCGACCATATGACAATTGTCATATGACTTAAGAACAGAGAACGAGAGAGGACGGCAAAAAAGGTTTTTTTATAATAATGAAGTAGAAGCATATTAAGTATTCAAAGCTGAGTATGATTTGCGGTGCAAATTAACATATGTTTCTTTTTTTTTGCTTTCTACGTTTTTGGAACTTGCAACGATTTTTTATGATTTTTTTTTTCTTTCTTACACAACAAAACTTAAAAAAACTACATACTTATATACAAACAGACACAGGATGTGGAAAAATATTCGTAGATTTTGAAAACCAAAGTCGAGTTTATTGAAAGAAATGGGTTTCAAACACATAAAAAAAGTCGTATATTGTAAATGTAACCATAACTCAGCAATAAAATAAAACAAAAACAAAAAACAACCACGTTTATGATGAGATGTGGCCGGAGATGAGGATGATATAAAAGAAATCTTAAAAATATGTACATGATATATATAGTACATATATATATATATATACATATTAAGAATAAGTGTGTAAATCTTAATTCATGCGGACACAACAAAACGAGAAACATTCAGCCGCCGCAACCATCAGTGCCACCAACCACCGCCGCTATCACCCATTGCCACCGCAAAACAGCCTTTAAATAGTTAAATGCTGCATACCGTACCAATGCAATTATTTTCAGAAGCTATAAAACAAGTAACCACCATCATCTCGTATAGCATCATCACACATCATATGTGATCTGCGAATAGTCGTGGAAAATTTGCCCTTTCCTTGCATTTAATTCATTTTATACTTTTTTCTTCAATTTTTTATTTCTCCCAAGAAGGATTGATTGTCTGGGAGGGAGTTTATTTAGTGTCTTCGTATTTGAGACAATGGCGGTGGTTCGAGACATAGAGAAATAATTTTTTTTCTTTCTAGAAATGCATATTCATCATCATTTTATGTTTAAATTCTTTTTGTAAATGATGTGTGCATAATCTGTATGTGACTGAAGCAATAAAAAAACTAAAGTTATAGATCAGATATTTATTGAGATACAAGGACGATGGACTGACTGACAGTTGCTGCTCGTAGATATTTAAACAGTTGAAAAAGAACATTTTAAAATACTTCGCTGTAGCAGAAGCTTTTTAATTAATGTTTTTTCACGATTTTTTGATAATTCATTCATGATTTGATTCAATATCAATTATTAAAACTCAGCTTGTAGGATGTATACGACTACTTCTGGCGGCATTTGTAGATTTATCTAACTTTTCTAACGTTTTTAATAAGTTGCTTGGAGGCAGCTTTTAAAAACTGATATAGAACTTAATATTTTTTATTTGTTTGTCGCTTGCACCTACGCTAAGGTTTTAGGCAATATTTTTCTTTAACATTTCAATTGGGATGCGACAGCTCCTATACAAGCCCAAAATTAATAATCGAAAATTAAAGGAAATATTTAAATAGTTCCTTTCGGATATACATAAATACACCTTTTTTGGTTTTTTGCTTGCGATAATAAGTAATAAGCATTTATGACTTTTATATGCAAATTGCATTTACTATAGGTGGGACATGTTCTATGACAGATATTGGCAACTGCATAGCTTTAATACAAAAAAAAAATTAAAGATGAAGAGAAGCCGTAAACAATTTTCAATATCACGGATCCAGAAGCGAATGTATTCGTTCTTATTTGGTTCACAAATCTCCTTGACGTGTTCCACAGTAGATTTTACTCAATCAGAGATCCGCGTTAACTCAGTGGACTAAAAATAACTATATAATAACCATTATATCAATTGCTTTGCTATACTGCCCGTCTCCCCAAAAGCTTAAACTAAACTGGCTGGGCTTGTGAATTTGACCGTCTAGACTCTAGACTTCAGTATTTATTAAACGATGATTTTATAAGCAAATTTCTTCTCAGTTCATATTATGATGACTCACTCATATAGCAATGAACATTAATAAACATTTGATCAATTTATTAATATAAATTGTAATAGAATCTTCATATTACCCCAGACATAAGAAAAGTAATACATGGAATTTCATTTCTTTCAAAACTCACACACAAACACCAACTAACCAAACGATCATATTATTTGCAAATGGAATTTCATTGAAGAAAAAAATTAAAACGAACACTAGCAAACATAAGATATGTATGAATGCTGCTAGTATAAGTATGTCTTGTAGCTAAAGGACCTCACAAGAGTACAATGTGTGGGCTAACTCTCTCACACACAGTCAGACGATGCAGTGTAACTTCATCGCAGACCGACCACAGGAAAATTCATCGAATCTGCCACCATACGAAATCTGAACAATAATCAGACATTAAATGGACAACAAAAAAAAAACATTTATAATCAGTAAAAATATGATGCAGTTGGATTAAAGCAGCCAGTACAAGAAAAACAAAAACAAAAATTGAAATAAAAAAATTATATCTTCTTGAAAATCATATTTAATGTAAACAATAGGATGCCACAACAAGAACTGCAACACGAACAATAAGTATGACACTGAAAGCCTCGTATAACACTAGTTATACGATGATGTTCTTATGTAATCCACAAAATTTTTATGGATTGAAAAAAACATTGTTTAACAAAATATACACACAATCCTCAAGATGATTTTACTGACTGGTACATACATACATATATTGTTAAATACTTAAATAAACATTGAACATTTTAAAGAGAAATAAACGAAAATCGAATCTTCAGCAAAAATCTGCAAGAATATATTATTTACTGTTGTTGGTTGTTGGTTGGTGGCGGAATATTTTATTTTAATTT